>OZ008347.1:1834997-2584702 GCA_963931975.1 Cataclysta lemnata
CAGCGCCGCCGCCCCCGCCAGGGACACGCAGCGCAGCCCGCACGTCTGGCGCACAAACTCAAAGCCTAACTGCCGCACGCACAGACGTCAAATAACGTTCATGAGTACTTAACGTACGCCGTGTGGTGACGGCAGAGTAGAATTCAATTGTCACCACCCCAAGTCTCTCCCGTAGGTGTCGTACAAGGCGACTAAGGATAAATCTGCGATGAGGAATGGGCAGCAGCGTTCCTCTTATACCACCTAGCAATAGTACTGCGACTTTTGTGCCCGATTAATGGCAATAGGCTCGCCACCAATTACATGGGACCTAATATAATTGGCGAAGCGTGGGTGCTAGTTCGCCTCTGCCTACCCCTTCGGGGATGTGGGCGTGATTTATGTATGTAGTACTTAACGTCAAAAAATGACAATTCAAAACAAGTCTCTATTCTTGCCGCTATTAATTGACGTCTCTGAATGAGTCACTCACTTTGATTAGTATTTAATGTCAAAAATTTTCATTCAAATCTAGACCATAGACCTGGCAAGAATAGCGACTAGTTTTGAATTGTCATTTTTTGACGTTAAGTACTCAGTAACGTTATTTGACGTATCCGAGTGCGGCAGTAAGAGCGCTTACGCACTACATCCGATCCGAATCCGTCAAAAAATTATTGGTCTAGATGCAGTGCGAAAGTTAAAATAGAAATAGTTCTACGGCTACAACGGACCGTCAAAATCTCGGATTCGGATCCGCTCGCGAGCGCTCTAAAGGCGTCTGCATACGTAATGGGTTTTTATACGAACGGGACGGGACAGGACAGGAAATTTTAGAAATATCGTTTCAGACAAAATGTACATGAAGGACATGTGTCACGGAGTCACGGACGAGACGTGAACTTAGAATTCACGGGGCGTTTTGAACGAGGCAGCCCCGTCCACGTCCCGATATTATCTCGTTAAGTATGCAGAGACCTTAAATTTATTTATTCATATCAAGTTAACAGCATTATTGTGTTCCGTCAATGTAAATAAATAAATATTTTTTAAATAAATATTTTCTTTTTACACTCACACCTATCATCTAGCCCAAAGTAAGTAGCCTAAGCACTTGTGTTATGGGTACTAGATGACAGACATATTTTTAATATAAATATGTATATAAATGTTGAAAATATACTACATAAACATATACACAACCATGACTCGGAAACAAACATTTGTGGTCATCACAAAGTTTGCCCCTACCAGGATTCGAACCCGGGACCTCTTGGCCAATACCCAGCAATCTGAGCATTCGACCAAGGCGGCCGTCAAGTCCAAGGGAAGATAAAGAAGTGCGCAGCATGCCTCAGTCTATAACGATAGGTCTCCTCACACAAGCCACCCACGCCCCGATCTGCAAGGAAACGCTGACCCTGACGCGTTAATATAGCGTCGTCGCACGTCTGACGCACAAACATTGGCTTAAGCGGGTTTCAGTAGACGGGCATGCCCGCGGATGCCCGCCGGACCTCGCATCTAAGATTGACTGCGAACGGTCCTACACTAGGCAAACATCAAACGATAATGAGTGGTCTTTTGCGAACTCATGTTGCGAAATGCGTTTATCGACAAAAAATAGTTGTTACTTACCAAAGAAAGGCATATTTCTCAGGTCGCTGTACGCCTTAATAATAAGGATGAGTAGATACAGGAAGTATAATACAACAGCACTGAAGAACATTACTTTAACAACCTGGAAGCAGACCAACTCCATAAGAAAATTGAAAAATTTTTGAGACGTCTATTGATTGTAAAAAGTTTATGTCACGTTACCAGAATATGTTAAAATTTGTTAATTGACTTTGTGCTTTATGTCTAACATTTTAAGGTTGACAGTCGATCAGAGATATTGACAGTTATTTAAACCCAGTCATGCTATTGTCTGTCGTTTTTAATTTTTATTTATTTATTTCCTAAGATAATCATAGGAAATTAAAGTCAAAAAGAAACATTTATTAGTGACAAACACTAATTTAAAAATGTAGGGTAGTTTTCTTTTTCATACTCACCGGATAGTTAGGATTCATCAGATAATTGAATGTGGGATCGTAGAAAGCGTAATATTTCTGCCACACCGCGACGATCATGGCCGGTAACCATACAAGGGCCACTACTACCACTTTGAACAGATAAAACGACACAAATCCTCTTTCGTTCTGAAAATCAAATAAACACAACAGTTGTTGGAATCAGCATAGTCAACAACTTATTTGTCATCGGTAACAGTAGATTGATAGCGTGGTTGGGGAGCGAATAGCTGTTATTCTTGGTTAGAAATATTTTTTTATACGAGGGCGGGTCAATAAGTCTGTGACTTTTTGAATTTTTTGAACCTCGAACCTTGAACCTTGACAAATCATATTTTTTGGAAGGGATAAAAAAATTGGAGAAGCGTTGGACTTGGTGTATAGAGCTCAAGGGAGACTACGTTGAAAAATAAAATGATTTATTTATCAAAAAATCTGTTTCATTCCAAAAGTCACGGAGTTATTGACCCGCCTTCGTAGTTAATTTATAGGTAAGGTAATCTCCAAGTCTTCAAACAAATTAATTTGTGTCCATGTTATGAATACCAAAGGATCTGTAGGAGCAGCCAAACCTCAAGTACGTTACAAAAAAAGGTTGCCCTTCCCTGTAAGTGGCTGAAGCAAAAAATAGTGTTGCCATACAAAATAGCCGTTCTGATCTGACTGAATCGCACGAACTAACGGAATGACATACTGCACCCGCACATATACAGATTTCAACTGTTAATTAAGATTCCCAAATGTCAAATGTCTACCTACTTATATACACATAGCGAGCCTAGTTTACCTTAGGCTGGTTTTAGTGTCACGCCGACGAACCCACCGTCGTCAGCATGCTTATCATCATTCATTACTGTTTTTATCTGGCGATGAATTAATAGAGCCCACAGAATGGCCGGCAATGGATCCTCATTAGCGCGCTGACGGTCGGTTCGTCGGCGTGCGTGACACTTAAACCTTAGTCTTGTTGGACACGGTCTAGTTGGTAAAAGTGGACTCAGAATTTTAAAGCTGAATATAAATAATAACTTTGGTCCTTCGCAATATGGTCCTTCGAGAAGATATTTCTAATACTACCGTTGTATAAAAGTGCACAAAGCAATTAGGTTATAATTTAAGGGCTGTATTTAACAATTTCCCAAAAAAACGATAGCTTTGGTCTTTCGCAATATGGTCCTTCGAGAAGATTTTTCTAATACTACGGTCGTTTATGTGTGCAATAAATAGGTTATAATTTAAGGGCTGACCTTAACAGTTTTTCAAAAAAACTATAAGAGCTACATTCAAGCTCATAGTTTCCGCCCCCCTCCAAATTCTACATGTTAGGCATTTTTGATTCCTGAGGGGTTTAGTGAAATAATTGTTATCTGCATCTGCAGTCGTTAATAGACAAGAGTCCGTACTGGGCCAGCGTGGTTGGTTATGGGCATTCTCCCTAATATTCTAACATTCACAGGGAAGATCTGTGGCCCAGCAATGGGAACAATAAAGGGCTGGTGATGATAAACTAAATTACTGATACGTTTGAGTCTCCAAATGCAAAAGGCAGCATTATGCAATTTTTTCATGATAGCAACTTTGATAGATTGCATGTCTATCAGTTTAAAATCAGCTTATTGGTTGACTAGTTTAGTTTGTAGCAAATGAGGGATATTGATCCCGTATAAAATTGCCGTTAAAATCTTAGGTTTGTAGCAAAAACAGCGGATTACCCAACAGAGTAATGCCAGAGACAACACCAAAATAAATTATTTACTGCTTTTTGCTAAAACTAGATGATGCTGGAGGATAAATCAATTATGAGGAATAGGCAGCAGCGTTCCTCTTATACCACCTAGCAATAGCAATGTACTGCGACTTTTGTGCCCGATAAATGGCAAAAGGCTCGCCACCTATTACATGGGACCTAACATAACTGGCGAAACGTGGGTGCTAGTTCACCTTCGGGGATATGGGCGTGATTTATGTATGTATATGTATGTGGATGATGCTTCCTTTGCATCTAATGTGACTCATTTGTAAGAAGACTAGGCGCTTACTTGCCGAAGCCCATGGTATTGTGCGAGCCAGGAGAGCAAGACGCAGGCGAAGAAAGTTGTTTGGAAAATTGTGTCCATGAGAGGCGCGAAGCAACTGCTCGACACCAACCGCAGTGGGTACAGAGGGTCTGTGAACAAGAGAAAGAATAGTATATTATATACCAAGGGTGATAAAACAAAGAATGCCTCAGATCGCAAGTAATTGAGTAATTGACAATAAATATGCGATCTGAGATCTTATTTATCGCCCGAGGTAAGATCGTATTTTAGTCACCCCCTGACCAGGAAGTGGGATTTTCCTTACCCATAGCGGGCGGAAAAGTGCACTTTATGGTCAGGTGCGACATAAAAATGTTAACATTCTAGCACGAATACGGAGGCCATACACTTTAGGGTTTGTATTACCTACCTATGTATGTTTGATATGTGTGTGTAAGTATGTAGGTACATGTATGCATTTATAAAGATACCACGGTATCTACAATGGGTGCAAAGCTGCAGCTTATGCAGCGTGCCACCTGTCTAATATATTTCCTTCTATGGTTGTCTGGAAGAGATTGTTCTCCAACAATAAGGCCGTCTGTTTGTGCTATTTGTTGAATTTGCTGTTTCCTGTATGTGTGTTTTCTTGTGTGCAATATAAAGTTTGTATTGTATTGTGTGGTAAATTAACTTTATATGCCTAACCCACGCGCGTAAAACGTTGAGATGACTCTTATTTCTGTAATCGTTAAGGCGATATTACAATAGTGTACTGAACTATGCGGCCGGCACCATTGAACTACTATGGCACAGCGTAAGACCAATACCTACAATACAACATTTAGAAACAAGGTTCCTAGTATTTAAGCGAAAAATCTTGAATGTGCCCTAAAATGTTTAGGTAGATACGAAACAGTAAATGGATTTAATTTTACTTATATAACATTCAATTTTGTAGCTTAAAACAATAATGCTAAGGTAAAAACTGAAAAAGAAAATAATAACGGCTTAGCATGACCGTGTCGCGTGCTGCTAACTGTATTATTACAATGTGAAACTCATGTTTATGTTTACTCACCGTTGTAGAGCAACAACATCGGTAACAACAAAGAGAGCCACTTCTGCTCTATGGCCCAATCGTGAGTGGAGTATTTCCTCAGAGTGTGCGCAAACCAGCACTGAAAATAAAGTATTTCTTACAGCTCTGCTTAATTGAATTCAAAAGAGACACAAATCAAAAACGCTTTTCTTGCAAAATCAGTCTCAATGTTATACGTTAAGAATACACAATCCTTCAAAGTATTTTTGAATTGTGCCGTTTTTTTATTAAATGTCCGATACGGTGCAATTATATAAGTGAGTTATTATTTTCCAAAATTACAATTTACGCCGACGGTAACATTTCGCAATTAGAACATTAAGTATGTTCTACTAGCACTAGTGGTAATGGAGTTTCGTAGACTAACACAACGATTCCTAGTTCCGTAGTTAGTTAGTTAATGAAGTGAATTATTATTCGAAATAGCACACGACTTTTCATGCAATATACTTAATTATCTAAATGCTAACTGATTTTTGCCACTCTCCCTCTGACAGAAATCTTACTCGAAGAAAAGACATGAAACCGAATTTTCTTGTGTCAGCAAGTCGGCGGCAGATGTGTAGTTCTTAATGTGACCATAATTCAAGAGCTAAGTGAGACACTTCATGGACAGAATAGGGAATACTTATCTATGTATGATTTTTTTTAAATATTTTTATTTGGTAGTTTCAGTTACCTATTTGAATTTCTCACAGTATTTCGCAATTTTCAATAATTAACTTGAATGAAAACAAATTTTATGTATGCAAATTTTATTGAAAATATTGAGCAAGAGAAAATTCTAAAATAAAAGAGTTTATATAAAATAATTTTGAGCCTTATTTGTATTACATGCATATTCCTCATTGCATTAATAGGAATTTTAACTCACCGCCACTGTGAAGGTTGTCAGTAAAAATATAAAACGGAACCATGTCTCCATTTGTGTGAACGCTGGATTGTAAGTTTTGAACTGCAAAAGTGTTAAAGAGAAATTATTTAGCTTCCATTAGGTAATATCAGTCAGACATTACCAAGCCATCGACCCTATTTTGATTCATATCAGTCATCGCACATGGAACTGAATGTATATGATAAAAAGGACCATGCTTAGAGACCGATAAACAAAGAGTGATTGGGATGACAACATCCCAGCTCATTCATACTGCTCAAGGTTAGGTTTTACACCCGGCCGTCTGCCTGACAGCAACTGAAAAGTCCTTTTTTTATGTGCTGTTGTTGCTGATTTACCCTTCTGTATTTGGGTGCCCTAAGTTGCTTATTGGTTTACACCAGGCAATCTTCCTTAGTCGTCACTCTTGGGGTGAGTCGGGGCTATGCAATGTTTACACCCCCAGCATGGAAGGAAGTAAAGTATGTATAAACTAGCCTTATTTGCTAAATAATTACATAAAAATGGCTTTTATTCGTATAAAATGCGGCTAGTAGGATTGCCGTGTGGTGACGGTAGAGTAGAATACAATTGTCACCACCCCAAATCTCTCCCGTGGGTGTCGTACAAGGCGACTAAGGATAAATTAGTGATGAGGAATGGGCAGCAGCGTTCCTCGTATATCATCGTATAGCTATTACCTACTGCGACTTTTGTGCCCGATAAATGGCAATAGGCTCGCCACCTATTACATGGGACCTAACATAACTGGCGAAACGTGGGTGCTAGTTCACCTCTGCCTACCCATTCGGGGATATAGGCGTGATTTATGTATGTATGTATGTAGTAGGATTGCCAAAGTAGGTGAATTTCTCAATAAACTTTGTGCTGGCTGACATACTGCTGTCTGTATTACACAGGGACACAGATTCCGCTGGTAATTTGCTAACAATGGGCGAAACATAAGACTGACATACAGGTACAATACCTTCCTGAACTTATAGAATTTCGGACTTGACAAGATAAGCATCTAAATTAATTAATGTAAAAATGAACATGCTAATACATATCGTAAAATATATGGACAACTTACGTAGAAAACAACTTCCCTCATGTAATATCTCTTGTGAAACTCTTTGAGGCCGTAAAAGCGTATGTTGAGTATGTAATGTTTGTACTCTAATGCCCCTAAATGTAAGACCATTATGTCTTCGCACACTTGCTTCTGACATTTGAGGTGTTGAGTTCTGAAAATGAGAAGCTTGATTATATTTTGTTCGAACTTTCTTAGGTTATTCCTATTCGATTAAAGGTGACTTACATTAGCAGTTTATTTTATTGCACTGAAATGATGGTCAATGTAAGTGATTGTTTCACAATGCACGAGTGGTACAATGACTATATTACTAACGCAATGTAGCTAATGGAACTGGAAGATATTTTTTTATTAAACCTATATTTTGATTTTAGCAACTGCTACTTTCTGGAATGACGTTCCTTATGATACTGACTGCAAATTTCAACATTTCCAAATGGGAATAGAATAAAATACATTTAAGGTTATATAAATACATAAAGGTTATATAAGCTTAAGGTCTATGCTAATGATGATATTATTGGATAATAGAAATAAAGAAACATTACCTATTAGTAGCTGGACTCTCAGGAACTAGGTTCAACGTGCTGTGATCACTAAGTATGCCATCTATAGATATGCTTACTTGAAAACTTTTATCAAATATTTCTTCTGAAAAATATAAAACACATTTTTTACTTTTAGTCCAATGGAGAAGGCAACCTTAATTCAAGTTGCTATATTATATCTATTGCATTGTACAGATCTTAATTGCGCAGATCTCAAAATTTTCTACACATATTTGAATTTCAAGTATTCCAGAAATCTCACCGTCGTCATTATTCGTTAATATTTCAGCTAGCAACCAGAGCTGCTGGACGCGAGTGCCCATTGCTGGGCTATGAAGATGAAATGGACCATCGTATATAGTACTAGTGTTGGACAATAAAGTTGAAGCTGCAATCGACGTCATCATTGTAGGCGAGGGGCCTGGAATGTAAACATTAACAATTCGCAAGTTTTAGAAGAACAATATTTTTTTTGTTAGACAGGTAAGCTTTTGGTAAGTAACAGCATCTATAAGGGCGAAGATAAAGTCGAGTTTTACCTAAAACCCTCAACTACAGAGGCGACGGCTATCTATCACACTTATCGGCTGTTAACATTATTATCCACTTTTAACTACCTACAATTTTCATATATGTAATTAGATTTGATACCATCAAGTTGAGTGGTGCATTCATTGCAACTTTTCCTAAAACCTTAGTCTGTAGGGTTATTATGTAAGCCGATTGCTATTGCTTAGCATCTATCCGTCACTCTTATTCATTGAGAATAATAACAATATAATTCCGTCCCTCGGTCTCTACACATGGTCCTTTCCATCACTTTCCTGTTAAAACGTCTATAAGACGTAGATTGTGGTAAGTGCCTTTTTCATTTATAAGCTATTGTGCTTACAGCATCCCTTTGCATGACAGTGATGAACCGTCTAAGAGGGGAGTAACTTATACAGGAACAATACGTCAAATTATACAAACTATCGAATTGGTTATGAGACTTATTGCATTTGACATAAAGTGTAAAATTGAAATAAACAATTATTTCTGGTTATCTAAAATCCTATTTATTCTGTATGTGCAAAGCAGACTTCTAATGTAAAAATGACGATACTTATTTAATGAGCAATAATGTTGTTTTGATTAAATCATTAATTGCTCGTATAATTAGGCAATAAAAAAAACAACTATACAATTCCACTTACCGGCTAGTCCTATGAACACTCCCAAACCAAAACACGCAAAAAATGCTATAAAAACCATCACAAATTCCCCTTTGTGCATAGAATATATCCTCATTTGAACGGACCTAAAAAAATATCGTACTATCAAAACACACCCCTTTTGAATGGCCAATCCGAAGTATGCTACCACTATTTACCTCTCACAGCGGTCATGGTGATAAGCTGGAGCTATATACTTATTGAATTCGCTAAATAAATCACTAAACTGCGACAAGGTATTGCGAATCTTATAATTCCACCCGCCTGACGGTAAATGGTACGAATATCCCACATTCGCCGAATCCATGGTTACTTCAATTATAGTATTTAGTTTCTACAAATTTCACACAACATATTATATTATGAACAGAATAAAGTTACTACACGAAATAAATACACATAACATCGATGGTTGTGTATAAAAAACGGTTTAGCAAAAAAATATTGTTTGCCCCACATGTAGAGCTTGTTTACAAGCAGATTATTGATTTTAGCTTTAGCGCGCAGTCGCCCAGTGCTGCCATTACGTTGGGGCTGCCCGTGGTGAATAATGTGACGTGGCCATAAAGAACGTACGAGACCAAGGCATACAATTCCAATTGAAGATCACTGTTAGAGAAATATGTTGGATTTTTAATTATTGTTTTAATAATAAAACACTTTGGTTTAACAAGATTAAATTTTTATGAGTTAATAAATATGATGATATGAGTTAATAATAAATGAATTTTGACTTTGACTTTGACTTTAATCCGTTAACACGTGATAAAAATTGTATTTTTTATATCGTAACATGTCAAATAATAGTGATCTGCTTACAAAAACTGTTGTTTTGTTTCTGTAAATTAATGGGTTAGGTTCAAAAAAGACAATGTAAGAACTAATATTTAAAAAATAAAGTACTTGTCAGAACGCGTTTTTTGCGACACGGCGCGGTACCTGCGGTATCTTTTTCGTAAATAGTAGGTACTGGATTAACGGACTAAGGATAATTTAACGGAAGTTAACGAGTCCGTTAAAATTTAAAAAAAATAAAAGTTAATCTGTTAATAGAAATGTTCACTTCGTTAATTAACGGATTAACGAGTTAATGCCCAGCTATGCCTAGCTAGATGAATGGCTATTACTCTGGAAAACGGGAAGAATATGTACTCATTTTTTATTACCATCATTGTGTCTTCAGCCAAGGGTCGGGCTATGGGCAACGAACGGGTGTCCATTTCCAAACATAAGGTGGACTGGGAACACAAAACTTTACGCCATGTTCTGAATCGTATAATGAAATCATTTCACCCCCCCCTGGCTGCTCGAGCACGGTTTGGTAGTACGGCCATCGGCACGGTAAAGCGGGGAATTCACTACAAAGAAATGGCCACGGGCATGCCCGCCGGACCTCGCTTCTATTAGGTCTGTGAGATGTTTGCCTGTGTAGGATCGTCACAGTCAGTCTGGCCTATACAAACGAGGTCCGCGCGAGCATGTCTGGCAGGCATGCCCGTCTATTGGATTCCCCGCTTTCGGTTTTACAGCCGGCCGCCTGCATTACACCAACTCTACATATATACATAAATCACGCCTAAATATTCCCGAAGGGGTAGGCAGAGGTGAATTAAACACCGATTTTTCGCCAATTAAGTTCGGTCCCATGTAGGTGGCGAGCCTTGACATTAATCGGGCACATAAATCGCAGAATATTTCTAGGATATAAGAGGAATACTGCTGCTCATTACTTATCGCTGTCTTTACCCTAGTCGCCTTGTACGACACCCACGACAGAAATAGGGGTGGTGACAATTGTATTCTGCTATCCAACCCTCTTTGGGTATAAATCAGGTGACTGGCGATCAAGCGCGGATAGTTCCACGCTTGAAAGCTTCGACTGACGTAGGCGTTGAAGTGCCTTAGCAACAGGGCCGAGCGCGGGGTCAATGTCCTGCGGGCGGCGATTCCAGTGTCAGACCGAAAGACAATTTTCACAACTTGAGCAGAACAAGAACTGTGTGGTGACGGAATGGTAGAATACAACAGTCACCACCCCTAATCTCTTCTATGGGTGTTGTACAATCCGAATAAGGGATACCTAAACCAGTGAAGAGGAAGGGGCTGCAGCGTTTCTGTTATCATGATCACTAGCCCTTTAAACGTCGCTGCACTGCTTAGGTATGAAAGGATATAGGGTGGGTCATAACCCATCACGTTGGCTCAGTGCAGATTGGTTTATGTCTGGTATGGTATTAACGTCTGTAGATTAATCTTAACGTGCCTTTGCGAGCAGTCGGCCAACTGTAAAACTTAGGGCCTGTTTCACAATCGACAAGTAAGTTCGAAAGTACCTTACTTTGCAGTTCATTTGACATATATTTCATATTACAACTGTCAAATGAACTGCAAAGTAAGCTACTTCGAACTTACTTGTCGATTGTGAAACAGGCCATTAAGTAAAAATTTTGAGCAAAGCAATAAATTTTGTCATTCCAATCACTCCCTCCGTTCAATGGTCCTTCGACAGTCCTGTACATTCCTGTTCGCTACTTTTTTGAGCGAATGGATGGTAGAAAAAAGGTTGGATGACTCGATGACGTCTAACCGATATGAATGGAAGAAGAAACATTATGATTGATGTGGGTTGGCGCAAGAGGCAAAAATGATGAAATAATCTTCTGAACAGGTTTGTGAATCTCAATTTATTTTTTCAACATTAATCAACAATTATACAAGTTTATCACACATGCAATGATTAAATAAAATTAACATTAATCGTATTAATATTCATCTAAACGCAGAACGAACCTAACATTTAACAACATAGGAACAAATTGAATATTGAAAATGAAATTGCACAACATTTAAACACAACACTATAAGACAAGAACTTTATTATTAACATAATATAATTATTTTATTTAGGTAAATATATTAATTTACTAAACTATTTATTATTTTTAATTTATATTTTATAAGTATTTGTTTCATCAGATTATATTGACATACAAATTTTTAAAGAATGAAATTTATATACTTTTAAGAGAGCAAAATATCTAAAAAAAACTTTTGCTTATAAAATATTTCCAGATATAGGCACTTACGTAGTCAACAGTACCTATGCCATCTAACAATAATTCTTATTTAGAGTAAATTAAGGTAGAAAATTAAATCTGTTTACTGTTAGTTTAATTAATAAAATAAGGTATTTTAAGTTTAAGTGGTGCGCATCATGCCTATTTATCCCCAAAGAGGTAGGCAGGGGTGTATTAAAACCGTTTTCAATGAAATAAGAAGCAACCTTATTGCCATCTATTTGGGCATTAAAAAACGCAGAATATTCCTATACATAAAGGTGGTAAGACAGGTCCGGATTTCAAATGGTGTCGTATTGGTGGTGGGGTGTGAGTGTAACAACACATTTATTTATATTTATTTTAACTTTCAGATTTCATTCATCCAACATTAAGATTAATGTTCGCGGAATTAAGTCTTTGATATTTTGAAATGAAATAATTAATTTATTTTTAATAACAAAAACTCGTTGACAAATAGCCAATTATAATCAGATGCGTGGAAAAGTAGGTAGGGAACTGTAAAAAAAAGACTTTTTTTTAAGGAAATAGTTTTACAGCTAAGTATACCCAGAAAAATAATTAGAACCTAATAGACTGAGAAAAGAAAAACTTGGCAATAGAAAATTGTGAAATGTCCAAGCTAAGAAAAATATTATTAAGTAGTAAAACAACATTTTACAATTGTTAAACAATTATTTAACTCATATAATATTATCAAAAAATATGACATTAATTAGTTATTGTTATTTAAGAAACATAACCTTCAAAAGAAACACTTAACTTAATTTACTTAAATAAAATATAAATTTCGGCCTCCTCTAAGCTTTAAGAATAAATTTAAGATAAAACTTGGTTAGCCTCCTTGGGGGTTTTAGATGTGGTCATTTATTTTGGATGTTGCGGTTATTGCATTAGTGAGGAAAATATTAAGACATAACATTTGCAAAGTTTATACAATCTATTCTATGTTTGTCTATGTGGAGAATTTCTCTCTTAGATTTAGTTTGAAGATCAGTGAAGGGTGCTTTACCTTTGTACAGTCGTCTTTTATAAGATAACTAACTATTAGACGCTTATTTTATTTAATTAACTTAATAACAAATTCTTATACATATAATTATTTACTTACTTAGGCTACATACATACAATACATAATACACAAATTATCATTATCATTCAAAAACCATTTAAAATGTTGGTCAAATATCAAGCCTACTGTTATATTTTTTTATAGTATTTCAATATAAAATGTCAAACAGTATGCGAATTTGACTAGTTTCTGTTTATTATATTTATTTACACTCTACTTACATGAGAGAACACATATATACATATTTATGTCTATCCCACATCAACAAATTAAACAAAAAATAATAGAAAAATAAAATGCGATGCTAGCAAATGGTTTATTATGAATTTGTGTCTAACATCATTAGATAGGCGGCATTGTTAAATAATGGGATTAAATATTAACTTCCTTTTTATGGAATCAAACGTATAAACTTGTCCATAGGAATATATATTTTTTGTTTAATTTCTTGATGTGTGATATACTTACATAAATATGTATCTGAATACATATATTTTATAAGATAATGCCATATTTTTGCCATAGTTCACCTCTGCCTACCCCTTTGGGGATATAGGCGTGATTTATGTATGTATGTATGTATATTTTTGACATTAATTTAAACCTTATTTCAAACAATTCGCCGTGTGGTGACGGCAGAGTAGAATACAATTGTCACCACCCCAAAACTCTCCCGTGGGTGTCGTACAAGGCGACTAAGGATAAATCAATCATGAGGAATGGGCAGCAGCGTTCCTCTTATACCACCTAGCAATAGCAGTGTACTGCGACTTTTGTGCCCGATAAATGGCAATAGGCTCGCCACCAATTACATGGGACCTAACATAATTGGCGAAACGTGGGTGCTAGTTTCACCTGTGCCTACCCCTTCTGGGATATAGGCGTGGTTTATGTATGTATGTATTATTTTAAACAAGTAAAGATCAAATTGTGATGGCAACAATTTTCTTAACATAAACCATAACTTATGCCAATTCGTAGGTGCGATTGTATTCAGTTCGCTTTACGAAAGGACTGCTTACATAATAATGAGATTCTGTCCTGAAAACTTGTCCAATTCGATTTCCATTTGGCGGAATTGACTCATAAACGATGATTTTATGGTTTATAGTAGAAATAAATCGTAATAAAAATAGAGGTGATTCATATGACAGCAAGCAACAAATATAAACCTGCTTTAGTACGAAAAGGATAGACAAAAAAGTGTATGAGTATGACAGCTGTCATATGAATCAATCTGTATTTTACAAACTGTATTATTAGAGTGCACGCCAGATACTTACCACCTAGCAATAGCAGTGTACTGCAACTTTTGTGCCCGATAAATGGCAATAGGGTCGCCACCAATTACATGGGATCTAACATAATTGGCGAAACGTGGGTCCTAGTTTCACCTCTGCCTACCCCTTCGGGGATATAGGCGTGATTTATGTATGTATGTACGCCAGATAAGTCTGCGCGCGAGGGGTGGCGCTGCTCGCTAACATTGACACTCCTATACAAACAAAATAGCAGACGAGTACCTGGCGCGCACTCTATTAAACATATTTTGTAGTCCACATCTTTTAATGGAACTAGTTTTTACTAGTCGCACGATCTATCGCATGATCTGAATATAATTTGGACCAACCCCTTGCACATGGCTAGGATACATTGTGTTCTAAATTTATGACAATAAGACATACTGTTGCAGGGCCGCAATTTTGAGTTGTACCTCTTTTGTATTCAAGTGGCGATATACGCACTTTGGTAACTCCAAAATAGCGTTCCTAGGGAGTTTGATGAATTCCCTAGAGCGGTAAGGCAACAACCAGCTCGAAAATTTGAGAAATAAGTAGTGTTTTGAGTAGAAATTGGTTAAATTTGCTGATGGATGGATGTACCTACACAATAGACTAAGTAGAGAGATAATAAATTCTTGGTGGCAATAGTTGAACATTACATACACGTTCGAAAAATATTACAAAGAAGAGAAATATTATGTGGCGATGCTATTTATGAAAATTTTCTGACCACATTCTCATATACTTTATTGAATTTATTGTGTTGGATGTCAGTGTCACACAAAAAAGAATTATTTTGCTATCATAGAAAATAAATTGTACCCACATTTTTCATTGTAATATTTTTTTCCAACATTTATATAATTTTTAAATAAAAATTAAATAATAATGCTTGCTTATTAACAGTTAAGATCCTAGGAAATAATCTAATCTAGTTTGGCATCTATCTCATCCCAATAGCGTTCAAACTGGTTCAAAGACATTTGGTACAAATCTTCATGAAGATGTAATATTGCAAAATATTTGGATAATTTACATTGGTAACTATAAAAATAGCGCATTTCCCACACAATCAATTCATTTACACATTCGAGTACAGTCACCAGCACGTTAGGCTACCACACAGTGTAAAATTTCGTCAATCACCTCGGTGTTTTACCACAGACAAGTTAAACTTGACAATCGATTGAAGAAATTTGACTGTTCTGGGTAGTCTCAAGTGCCGGGGGCCGTACTAAACTTACTTACTATGTACTTTCCGGGACTTCAGTCACAGCAGGCGTGCTTGTTAGGTCGGCAGCAGTGGAGCTTTCAGTTGCATTGCTATTAGTTACAACTAAGGAGGGGAATCGTTTTGGATGTTGGTTGTATTGGCAACACTGTCTGTCGGCGCAGAGGTCGTGATCGATGTGGTAGTTGTTTCCTGGGATAAACTAGATGGCGTTGTTGTCGACTTATCCAATGGTCTTGCAGTGTTCGAGGTGGAATCTGCAAAAGGAAGAATACTTTGAATTTCCAGTGATACCTACTATGGTAATCATTATGGTTCTTCTTCTTTCTGCCCTGTCCCCAGTTTCTTCTTCCATTCACATAGGTCAGACATCATCAAGCCACCCACTCCCTTCTGATTCATATCATCATTCATCACACCATACTGCTCAAGGTTTTGACTTGGGTTTTACAGCCGGCCCCCTGCCTGACACCAACCCTCTTTGGGTATGCTGTTGGGGCTGGCACATTCTACGTTATATTTTCGCTTCCTGACTACAATGGAAGCTTCATACACCGTTGCCTACGGGTCGCCGATGTGTCATTAAAACTTACTGGTCACGTAATTCTGGAACCACTGGTTGATGTCAGCGGAGTACTTCTGAATCCAATTGATCCTCAGCGAAGCGGAGTCTATGAGCTTCTGAAGCGTCTGGGACATCGGCATCAGTTTCTGCCTGTGTTTCACGGCGAAGGCTTTCAGCTGAAACAATTATTATTTGAGCAGTCTTTGGTTAGTTATACAAGATTAATTGTAATGTACCAGCAATTTCGCAGGACTAGATAGCTAAGGTCATAAACAAGAACGTTTGTTCTACGACTTTTGATCTGTTACAAATTACTTTAAACAAAAAAACATATCTAAATCACGCCTATATTCTCGAAGGCCTAGGCAGAGGTGAATTGACACTCACATTTCGCCAATTATGTCAGGTCCCATGTAATAGGTGGCGAGCCTATTGCCATTTATTCGCAGTACATTGCTAGGTGGTATAAGAGGAACGCTGCTGCCCATTCCACATCACTGTTTTTTAGTGTACGACACCCGCGGGAGATTTATGGTGGTGACAATTGTATTCTGTTCTGCCGTCAGGCCGTCACCACACGGCATAAAAAAATAAATTTGAATTAAGCCAGCCCTCTGTGGTTGACGGTTGCATGTGCATGTTGCACTTACCTATACGAAGGCCAAGAGGTTCCCCGTCTAGCATGAAGAAAAAAAAAATCACACACTCCAACAGTACCTTGTTGAGTTCGGCCTCGTCCGAGATGAAACCAAACGCCCCGCTGAGCACCGTGGGGAACATGAACGCGTCCATCTCGGTGAACTTGTCGTAGACGCGGTCGAAGTTGTTCAGAACGAAGTCCTGGGCCAGCCGCGTGCCTACTGGCGCCTCGACGCTCCACACCGCCACCGCGTACTGCTTCGGGATCTCCGTGAGGCTCTTCTCGAGCAACCTGGGGGGAAGGTTGTAACGTACATACGCATACTGCCCGGTCACATTATCTGGAATGTGAAGCCCCTCCTAATTCCCAACATAACACCTCTAAACCACACAATAATAAAATAAAAAAAATTTGAAGTTTATAATTATTAACAATAATATCCTAGTGTGACTTGTTTTATACACCGCCTTGTACGGTGTTTTGGTGCGTCGACGTAACGTCACCAACGTCAGGTCTACAGATAATGTAACCGGGTAGTGCGTACATAAATCACGTCTATATCCCCGAAAGGGTTGGCAGAGGCGAACCAACACCCAAGTCGCCTACCATGTCAGATCACAGGTAATAGGTAGCGAGCCTATTGCCATGTATCGGGCACTAAAGATACAGTACATTGCTAGATGGTAAATAAAATTGTTAATTTTAATATTTTCCTACCAATTTTTCCATATTTTCCCACCGTTCCTGTCTTGCCAGGCCCAAGACAATCATTTCAAAACCAAAATCAGCTAAATCGGCCCAGCCGTTCTCGAGTTTAAGCGAGACAAACGCACAACAATCCATTTTTATAGGTATATAAAAGATAGAAGACTATAATTTTTAGAGTATACTTACATGGTGATGAGCCCCTCGTCCCTGGTGGCGGGCATGTTGTTGATGGCGAGGCTGCGCACGCTGGGGTCGGCGGCCTGCGCGAACACGCGCCACAGGAACTCGAACTCGCGCCTGCTGCCGTACTTCAGCGCCACGTTGTACACCAGCGAGCGCAGGTGGCTGGGTATTCTGCACAATCATTTCAAGCCAATATAGTCTTCAAAGAAATGTTCTCTTCATTGAACCTACATCACTGACCTCTGTTAAACAAGTCCGCTGGACTGTAGGTTGTCATCCAAAAAATGAAGCCAATTTGATTATCGCCATTTTGGCGCTGATGGCACTGGGTACGAAGGTGAACGTCCACAGAACTAATATAAAGATGCATTTGTAATGTCAAATACAAGCAACAAACGTCAAATTTAATACACTTACCGCTCGAAGGGGCGCTTCAAATCGGCACAAGAAACATTTGACTTTTAAGTATACGTATTCAGTCCAACGTACTTGTTTTATAGAGGTCAGTGACCTACATGCATACATAAATCGCGCCTATATAGCTCAGTCATATTAGGGGTCAAACTCGGAATGAAATAAATAAGCTGTAAATTAGTATAACCCTTTGTTTTGTCGTCGAAAATATTGTCTCAAAAGTCACAAAGTGCTATCGCATCCGCGTCTTAATATATTGAAGGTTAAAGATCATATTATTATATGGGCGTATATAGTTTATTACAAGTATATGAACACAAGAGAGACGTAACACAAAAAATACTCAATAAATATTAAGTGTTCTAAATTTATGAAAATAAGACTTACTCTTGCATGAGCGCAATTTTGAGTTGTGTCTCTTTTGTACTTATATAGTGGACAGAGGTGAATCAACACCCACTCTTTCCGTACCATCAGGTGAGATGAAGGCAAAGAGCCTCCAAGTCTATAAAAAAAGAAACTCACGGGTTATTATTGAAGTCCGACTGGTTCATCCAGTTGCTGAACTGAGTGCGGGCCCAGTCGAGGCACCTCGGCGCCTCCGTGAAGCACTCCCACATCAGCAGGTTCTCGATGAGGAACGCCTCGTTGTCGTCCCTGGGTTTGTCCAGGCCGTAGTTCAGCCGCTGCAGTTGGTTCTTCAGGATGGCGCTCATGTAGTCCTGGTAGGGTGGGAGATGTTGACACTTGAGTTGTGTGTATCTGACACGTAGTTGGGTTTATGTCACACCTGACCATAAAGTGGACTTTTCGGCCCGCTACGCGCACGGAAAATCCCACTTCCTAGTCAGGGGGTGACATAAAAATGTGATCTTACCTCGCTCAGATCGCATATTTACAGGTAGGTAATTGTCCTGGTCAGGGGGTGACATAAAGCTATAATCTTACCTCGGGCGATAAAAACAAAACCCCAGATCGCATATTTATAAATAATTGCGATTGAATTGTAATATAATCTACTATTAGCTGGGACCTTTCCGCACTTACCTCCTGACGTGGTATTGACACGTAATGTAGGGACGGTTTAACTTTTTATCGAGAAATGAGGCTACCGTTGTATGTAAAATTTTCTCAATCGACTTTGTGCTGTACGCCAAACGAATTAAGGTTGACAATTGATTGGAGATACTTGAAATAAAACCTAGCCATTTAATTGTATTTTAAAAATCTGTTTAAAAATTGGCCCACATATTATCACAATGGAACCCTAATAGTACATTATTGCAAAGGCCGCAAAATAGGCAATTGCATGTCGAGTCGAGTCTGAGTTTAAATTTTACTAAAGCTCTGTAGAAGCCTCTCACTTCTCTATGCCTGGCACGGTACGTGGACAAAATCAGTCTCTGGTGGAGACGGTGTTTTCTCGTGAGTTAGAGCGAGAGGCAACTATTTTTTTTCCCCGAGGAGATTTTGTCCACGTCCTGTGCTAGCCTACTGGACAGGACCTTACCTGGATCCTAACTTTCGCTTACTTCTCTATGCCTAGCACGGGACAAAATCTCTCTCCAACACTTGACAGTGTTTTCAATCGGGATTTAGTGTGCGAGCGCTAGAGCGAGACGAAACTATGAGGGAGCAGAAATAACGTGGAAAGCGCTATTGACAAGTTTTGATGAGACCTTAAGATAGATCGCGCCGTACTTTGAATTTTACAGTTAATTACTCGACTCGACTGAGGAATTTCCTTAAGTCTTTTCCTTGAGGTTAAGTCGAGTGAAGGTAATCTCGAGGAAACGACTCTGCAAATGGGGTGTTACATGTTACTTACGCGAACTTCTGGACAGGATCTTACCTGGAAGTAGACGTATCCCGCCGTAGCCTTCAAATTATGCCTCAGGAATCCCATGTTGTTCAACACCATCTCCCACACAATCTTCGAGTCCTCCCCGTCGGCCACACACGTCGTCAGCCCCAGCGCGTAGCTGTAGTCGAGTTGGGCGACCTTCGCCAGGTTGAAGGCATCGTCTATCAACTGGGCCTTGGCTATGGGGGACTTGATCAGACCGGACTTTAGGGCCGCATTGAGAAGCTCCCAGTTCCTCTTGTCGTAGTTGACACGGTAGTAGCCTGTTCGGGGTGGCGTTGACACATTAAAATTCCGTAATTATTTAACCAAGAAAAAGACACCTGTTCTTCCTGCCCTGTTCCCAGTTTATCTGGGGTCGGCGCAGTATGTTTCCTCTTGCAAGAATATCGTCCAGGTTATGGACACTCCCTTTTAATTCATATCATCTATCACACTGGAAAGGTGCTAGTTATGGGTGAATGTATAGAAATGATACGGAAAGTACTATGTCGAGAGGCCAATGATCGGAGACAGTGATTGATATGACAACATTGCAATCTCAATACTGCTCAAGGTTATGGCTCAGGTTTTACAGCCGGCCGCCTGCCTGACCAACCCTGTTTGGGTGTGAAGCAAGAAAAATACACGGCTAATTGCGGCTCTTAATTAGCATAAATACGTCAATGTGTGATAGTGGGTATTAATCAAAATAAAAAACAGCTAGCCGTCTGATAATGTTATATGGGACAGGTATACCACAGCGGGTGATATATTACCCTTAGATAAAATTGATAAATGTAGTAGATTGTACGGTCGCGGCTAGAAAATGTTGACCAGTTTTTAAATTATATATTGTAATATCACACTTTTATCACTAAAGTCTAAAATGCCATATCGAGTTACTTATTACATTTGAAAAGTTATTCTTCAAAATGCACGCATCGAGAATAACAAAGAGAATTATTAATCACTTTTTACCAATGGATTGTGATCTTTAAGGTGGCAAATTTTTTGACCGCGACTGTATGTATCAGTAATAACGGCTGTTTTCATTGCAATGAAGGATGTAGATAAAATAATTGTGATTTCGTATGTATGTGTGTTCTCTTATAGGCTAAAAAAAGTCTATCCTCACCAATGGCGTCCACGTTGACGTACAGCGCTTCGGTGTCATTGAGCGGCAAGTTGACCACCCGCAGTCGCTCCTTGAGCCAGAGCTTGGGCCTCGTGGTCCAGGCGCCGGCGCCGGTCGCGCTGGTGTAGCTCACGGGGATGTGCCATAATTGGTCCACCATCTTCTGGTAAGGTTCCTTGGCGCTCGTGAACAGTCTCTGTGGGGGGTACATACATACATACATACATAAATCACGCCTATATCCCCGAAGGGGTAGGCAGAGGTGAACTAGCCACGTTTCGCCAATTATATTAGGTCCCATGTAATAGGTGGCGAGCCCATTGCCATATATCGGACACAAAAGTCGCAGTACATTGCTATTGCTAGGTGGTATTAGAGGAACGCTACTGCCCATTTCTCATCATTGATTTATCCTTAGTCGCCTTGTACGACACCCACGGGAGAGATTTGGGGTGGTGACAATTGTATTCTACTCAGCCCTGCACCTGCGCTCATCGTGCGCTTTACAGTTTACAACAACCCTTTGAACGAACATAGTGTCGTCTCCAGAATTAATAGCCAAGGCGGCATACATTTTGGTACATTGTATTGTTGATGACTATAAAAATCCTCCTCGGTTTTGGGAATCTAATCTTTATAAGAAAAGGACCACTCCAGTATGGGATTCACAACGCAGGTACGCGGAGCGGGGAACGTACACACCGGATACCCACCTTAAGATTAATAAAACTACACGGTTCATTGTAAAAAAAAGTACCCGCCAACCTGCCAAGACTAGAAAGCTAACATCATAAATAAGGAATTCTGATCTGTCACCCTGCTTTGTTCCCTTGAGGTGACAAAACGGACAAAAAAGTATATAGGGTCTATTTTCCGTACTGTCACCCCAAAAAACTCGGCACCGACCCCAGATAAACTGAGAACAGGGCAGTAAGAAGAAGAATTCTGACCTGTTCCATCTCCACCAGGCCGTTCTTGTAGTTCCTGTTGACGTTCACAACCGGGTACCCGGCTTGTCTGGTCCAGGAGTTCATGAAGTCCACCACGGAGAGGTCTTTGAGTGAAGGGTCGGACGCGGTCGCTTTAGACATCGCCTTCCACAGGTCGTTCTCTTCTGCGTTCGTGTATTTCCTAAAGGCATTTAACATTGTATATACTACTTTGGACCTTTGGTGATAGTAATAAAATCTTTACAAACAAAATTGTGGTTAGAAAAAGTTCGAACAATCATATTTACGCCAAGCTTAACGAATAATAATAACAACAAACAACAAATATATATATATATCTCACCCTCACTCACACCCATCATCTAGCCCAAAGTAAGTAGCCTAAGCACTTGTGTTATGGATACTAGATGACGGACATATTATATAAATGTTGAAAATATACTACATAAACATATACACAACCATGACTCGGAAACAAACATTTGTGGTCATCACAAAGTTTGCCCCTACCAGGTTTCGAACCCGGGACCTCTTGGCCAATACCCAGCAATCGGAGCATTCGACCAAGGCGGCCGTCGACTTTGAATGAATGTAAAAATACCTGCTTGGAAATTTATTTCTACATTGTGAGGGTAGCCGTTTGCTTACAACGTGAAGTTAAATGGTGAAATTCATAAGTGAACTATAAGTGAACTTTAGACAGTAAGTAAGCGTTTGGTCTTTCTTTAATTTAAGATACTGACTATGTTGTTTAAAAAAAAATGATCTTTATGACCAACTCTTTCAGTTAGCATTAAATATAAAATACAAAATGGTTTTTTTTTCAAATTCCACTGATTCAATGCCCGCTCAAGCGGGTGATTTTTCAAAATTACTTTAGCGCATTTTTTTTTATTTTATATTTGTAGTTTCTTTTCAGTACAATTTTTCATCATCAATCATCATACAGGTGGTTGGAGGAAAGGTACCCCCTTTCCTCCAACCACCTGTATGATGATTCCCAACCTGTATGATGTTCAAATAAAAATCAATTAATTACACTTACCACTCATCCAAATAGATCACCAGGCCCTTGTGGAACAGCTCTTCCGTTATGGTGTGGTTGAGCATCCTGATCAAGTTAGCCCCTTTAGTGTACGAGATCTCGTCGAACTTTTGCGATATTTCCGAGGCGTCGATCACTCGACGGGACACTGGAGAGGTGTTCTTGAGCGCATCCGAACGGAGCAAGTCCATTTTGTCACGAATGAACGACTCGAACATGTTCCAGCCCGGTTCTATCTGGAATTGCAAGATTGAGGAGGATTTATTATAGGTACAACAATTGTAACAGAAATAACGCACACCCTGAATACTGCATAAGCTAACTAACTGTCGCACTCAGAGACGTCAATTAACGTTTATGAGTAATTAATGCCAAAAATTTCATTTAAATCTAGACCATAGACCCGGCAAGAATAGCGACTTGTTTTGAATTGTAATTTTATTGTATTAAGTATGAGTATACAAAGATTTTGGTGGTTAGAAAGAGAATCTCGAAAACCGCGGGTTCGATTCCCGCATTAAGACCATAATTTTTCGAAATTCTCTTTCTAACCACCAATATCTTTGAACTAATTTTTCTAACATTTATATAATGTTGAAATTAAAATCGAATAGTTTAAAGCAAACCCAAGCTTAACCGAACGCACAGTGTTTGTAAAAATATCTGGTTTGGAATGTTTGAAATTTATTTCTACATTGCGAGGGTACCCGTATAAATAAGTATGTGTATTTCATTAAAGTTAATTGACGTCTCTGAGTGCGGCAGTAAGTCATATAAAAACTACGGTGATCTGTTCGATTTTTTAATTTTAACATTATATAAATGTTAGAAAAATGAGTAGAAAGATTTTGGGGTTAGAAAAAGAATTTCGAAAAATTATGATCTTGAGGCGGGAATCGAACCCGCGTCCGCTGCTATCCGGGCAGGTGCCTGACCGCTCGGCCACCCAAGACACTAATTAACTTGCCGAAATTCTTCTAACCTTTACACTTCACGTTGTAAGCCAACGGGTACCCTCGCAATGTAGAAATAAATTTCAAACATTCCAAAGCAGATATTTTTACAAATACCGTGCGTTCGGTTAAGCTTGGGTTTGCTTTATAAACTGTTCGTTCTTTTTCTAACCCCAAAATCTTTCAACTACGGTGATATCAATCAACAAATCAAATCTATGACGACATTGTTTTTTAATTTGCCTTTTTACAGCTTTATAATGGTCCTACGAGCCGGATCACGATACATTTCACGTAAAACCACTCACATAGTCGACGCCGACGTATTCGATGTACGTGGCGAAGCCCTCGTTGAGCCACAGGTCGGTCCACCACTGCATGGTGACCAGGTTGCCGAACCACTGGTGGGCCAGCTCGTGGGCCACGTCGATGGCCACGTTCTGTTTCTCGCGCGGAACACCTTCGGCTTCGTCGAACAGGAGCGTTGTTTCCCTGTGAATCATTTTGTTTATATGTAGTTTGAGTACCTTTAAAGTTACACACATACATACATACATAAATCATGTCTGAATTAAACACCCACTTTTCGTTAGTTAAATTAGGTTCCATGTAATAGGTGGCGAGCCTTTTGCCATCTACCGGGCACGGTAATTGCAATACATTAATAAGTGGTATAAGAAGAACGCTGCTGCTCATTACTCATTATAAATAAATAAATAGTAAATATTTTTACACTCACACCTATCATCTAGCCCAAAGTAAGTAGCCTAAGCACTTGTGTTATGGATACTAGATGACGGACATATTTTTAATATAATTATGTATATAAATGTTGAAAATATACTACATAAACATAGACACAACCATGACTCGGAACCAAACATTTGTGGTCATCACAAAGTTTGCCCCTAACAGGATTCGAACCCGGGACCTCTTGGCCAATACCCAGCAATCTGAGCATTCGACCAAGGCGGCCGTCACTCATTGCTCATAGCTATCTTAACATATACGACACCACTCGCCTTGTACGACACCCGCGGAAGAGATGGCAACGTGAGAATTTCTGCTCTGTCGTCACCACACGGCATGCATAATAATATGTATAGGTAAACAGCATAAAAAAAACAGGGACTCGGTAGCGCAGTGGCTCCTTCATCAGCGCGCTCAGCCGGCGATTGCGTAAACTAAGCACTGTTAGCTAAGGCCAGTGATTGGATGGGTGGCTAAAAATTATATTATCTCGAGTTCCTCCGTACTTCGGAAAACACGTTAAGCCGTTGGTCCCGGCTGCATCTGTAGTCGTTAATACCCACAAATCCACACTGGGCCAGCGTGGTAGGTATGGTCCATTCTCTCTATATTTTTCTATAACAGGCTAGTGATGATGATGGTGAATAAACAGCATAGTAATGACAACACCAAGTTCATATTCAGCATTGACCTTAATATGAATCGAAACGTGACACTAATTCGAATAGTTAATTGATATTGAGACATCGTAATATGAAGGATGTTACTAGGGTTAGTAGCAATTTACTTTGACGAATGCCCTTGAATCGGCTACAGAAACAAATTTCAATGTTGAGACCTCTACTATTTATTAGTTAAAGTCTATATTCATTGCAAGACAAAAAGTCACATTGGACAATCATATTACCTAATATTTATAATTTTCTACAAGATGACGTCAAAAACAATTAACTATTTTCTCATTATAGACAGGTAACACTACAATGAACATTTGTGTAGTAAATATTATGTACTTTTCAATTTTCAAATAGACTTAATTATTATGGTATTGACTCAAGGAATATAACATACATAAATCACGCCTTTATCGTGACGCCTGATTTATGGTGATTTAACACCCTCGTTTTTCCAGCTTATTTTTAGGTCCCATGTCACAGGGGCCGTACCTATTACCATTCACCGGGAACTAACTTTTCACTTAAGGAAATGTGAATTATATTGATCTTTTCATGATGATGATGATGATTGATCTTTTACATTTTAACAATGGACATCAACCAAATTATGTTTTAATCGATACCAGCTCCCGTATTATGTAAGCCAATATCAGTTGCTTTCGTCTCCCCGTCTCTCTCACTGATTGAGCACAATAGCAAAGTGTGAGAGCAACTGAAATCGGCTTACATAACACGGGGTCAGGACTTACCTGAAAGTGATCAACCCCCAATTCTCCATAGCGCCACTGGAGAAATCTGGTATGGCGATCAGATCGATCTTATCCAAGGCATAGGGCACACCGAACACATCCTCGTAGTAGCTGAGCAGTTTGGGTGTGATGTTTAAGGCGTATTTCGCTTTGCCTATCAACTCTGGCCTGGTCCAGATCCTGATGGGTTTAGTGATGTTGTCCTTGCTCAAGTAGCTGGTTTCGACGGATTGGAAGTCGGAGAGTACGTAGGCAACCAGGTAAGTGGACATCTTGACGGACCTCTCGAAATGGGTCCACTTCCAACCGGGTTCTTGGGTTCTGAGGAAGTAAAACGTTTTTTTAAGTGTGTGGCACGGCAGAGCAGAAGATAAATGTCACCACCCCCATCTGGGCCTGCGATTACGAAAAGTAAGCAATGTTCGCTAAGGTCAGTCATTGGATGGGTGACCGAAAATTTAATAAAATAAGGAAAAGCAACATTTTGTTGCACTATTTCCAATTTTACAAATTAACTTGCAGATAAATTGACCAGTCTGCTTTTCTGTCACCAAACAAACGAGTAGCCGTCGTAAAGACGTATTTGTTTCTACAACAGCAATAAACCAGGAAAGGCGCAGGAGATGTTTACTTAAAAAAAACAATATTATGCACGGCATCTACTAATCTCTGCTCAACACTTTTTTTAAAATCTCCAACTGATTGGTTGAACGGCTGTCAAAATTTTGGAGAACAAAAAGTTTGGAGGCGCCGGGTATCGATCCCGGTACCTCTCGCATGCTAAGCGAGCGCTCTACCATCTGAGCTACGCCCCCGATATACCAACTGAGTGAAATAACGAACTAGTTTGAAAGTGAAAGCCACGCACTTCGCTTACGCAGCACGTCACGTAATGCATGTACAAAATCAAAGTCAGCTGTAAACAGTATATGAAGTTACTTGTTTTGTTATTGGTATTGTGAATAGGAATGTTACATTGAGATCTTTGAGACAGGAATTGGCGATATGCCAGCTTTGGCTCTGTTCAATGTGACGCTGGGATATTATTAGTTTTATCAAGTTTCAAATCCAAAGATAAAAAGTTATTGCTAAGTAGCTCGATAGCGCAGAGGCTTAGCGCGCTAGGCCTGCGATTACGCAAACTAAGCAATGTTCGCTAAGGCCGGGCATTGGATTTGACTGGTCAATTGCTTCACGGCAGATCACAGATTCTCCCCTCCTAAAGGACCGGAGGGGTTTACTGGGTATTCCCGGTGCCGACATACAGAGTCCTGCACATGACTGGTATGGTGCGTATGCGTAAATGCATTCCACTCCGATAAACAAGAAAGCCACCCATTGAATGGATGACCAAAAGTTTATTATCTCGAGTTTCTCCGTGCTTTGGAAGACACTGACACATTTAAGCTGTTGGTCCCAGCCGCATTTACATACATACATACATAAATCACGCCTATATATCCCCGAAGGGATAGGCAGAGGTGAATTAACACCCACTTTTCGCCAATTAAGTTAGGTCCCATGTAGATGGCGAGCCAAATATATCGGGCGCTGCGTATATCGGCTGCATTTGCAGTCGTAAGTAACCCGCACTGGGCCAGGGTGGTGGGTTAATGCCCATTCTCCCTATATTCTTGCATAGGTAAGACCTGTGTCTCAGCAGTGGGGGCATTAAAAGGCTGGTAATGATGAGCGCATCCATTTTCAACATTAAATCAAAATTAAATTTTGGTCCTATCAACCGCACTTACATAGGTTCCTGCGTGGAAATCTTCATATTGGACAGCACGGTGACGTTCTGCGGGTGCGCTATGCTTATTTCGAACATGGCCTTGAACGCAGGTTCGTCGAAGCACGGGAAGGCGGCTCGGGCGGACGTCGGCTCGAACTGAGTAACGCCAAGTTTTCTGCGATGAAAATAAATATAATAATAAGTATTTCTGACACTCCCACCTATCATCTAATCCAGGGGTCGGCAACCTTTTGAGTTTACAAAGTTTTTAATGAGTCACAGTTTTTTTGCCAACAATAAATAGTGCTTACTTGCATAAATAATTACAAACATAAATCACACCTATATCCCCGAAGGAATAGGCAAAGGTGACCTAACACCCACGTTTCGCCAATTATGTTGGGCCCCATGTAATAGGTGTATTGACATTTATCGGGCACAAAAGTCGCAGTACATTGCAAGGTGGTATAAGAGGAACGCTGCTGCCCATTCCTCATCTGATTTATCCTTAGTCGCTTTGTACGACACCCACAGGAGAGATTTGAGGTGGTGACAATTGTAGTCTACTCTGCCGTCACCACTTTACATCCAAAGAGCATGTGACTGGCGAGCCGCAGGTTTCTGACCCCTGATCTAGCCCAAAGTAAGTAGTATATTAAGCACTTATGTTACGGATGCTAGATGATGGACAAATTTTAATATAATTAATAATTATACATAGAAACATTTATAGTATTCTACATAAACATATAAACATCCTTGACTCGGGAACAAATGGATGTGTTCGTCACAAAATTTGCACCTACCGTGATTAGAACTTGGGTCCTCTTGGCCAATAGCCAGTAATCTGACCATTCCGACCAAACAACCGAAGTATGCAATTATTATTGTTGCTAGTGCAGCAAACAATGTTAATTTACACACAACATTTATATATTGTGCATTATACACAGCACAGTTTAGAAATAAATCTTATCATTAGTTATATAAAGTACACATAAGAAGGCTGAATCGATTATAAATATATTTTGAAACCTTGAATGAAAAATCTCAAGCTGATCTGTTACTGATTGTTACAATATCCGCCCATATATATATAATGATAACAGCCCAGTGTGTATAGTTATCATTACTTATATAATATGCTCTCATAAATACAACATGTATCAAAAATTGTACCTATGCTATTTGTATGGTGTATGGTCTAACAGCAAAGAAAAATCTGAAGTTGGTGAGTATTTTGTTAAAATTCTTTTACCCCAAAGTTTTTTGTTTTTATACAATAATAAATTTAAGTCAAGCAATTTTAGTAAAGCACCCCAAAGAAGTGTTGCCATTTTTTGATTAAGTGATATATTATCAAGTGTTATATAATTAATAAAAAACTACACATAATATGACCCAAAGAAAACAATGAATGACTACATTTTTCAATATTTAATTTATGTCACAGCGAATGAGTGAGATTACTTACTTCACTTGCTGCTGGCTGTTGTTATAGGCACTTTGGTAAAATCCGGTCAAAGCGTTTGAAATTTGACCACTAAAAGACAGCTGCAGGGTGTAATCCACGTTGGGTGTAAGAGCCGATGCAAGTCGTAGAACAAGCCTATCACCTGTGGCTTGTGATATAGATATAATTTTGATATTACGTACACTACTATGTGTTACTTGTGTATCTACTGGTTGAATAATTTCTGTAATTAATGGAGTGGTTGTTTCTGTTTTCTCTGTAGCTGTTTCAGTATTAATTTCGTTATATAGTGTCACATTAGTACTATCAGCAGCGGTGGTGGACTCAGATGTTTCATTTGTGTTTGTTATTTCATTAATTGGTGGGTCAGTTGTATTCACATTATCTTGCGGTACTGTCTCATTCTCATTAACAGAATCTATTTGCCTTTTCGTTCTTGGATTAAGAGTTTCGACTCTTTCATAAATTTGTTCGATAAGTTTAGCATTGTCTTTAATGGTGAGATCTTTTGAATGTAAAATAATTTCTTTAGCAGGCTTACTTGCTCTTATTGTTATGTAGACTTCTCCAGTAAAATTTGAATTTTCCAAGTCTGTATGCAGTTTAAGCCTGTAAAAACTTGGTACTATAAAGGCAGGGAGTCTCAAGTCGGGTGATGGTTGGTCAGGATTACCAAACGGAGCAGTCTCATCCCAAAACTCAGCTGGTGATTTATTTTGAGACAACTGTAAAGATTAATATTGATGAATATTTAATCCTAAATAAATATTAGTACACAAATTGGTCACAGGTCAAATTAACTAAATTTATAAATTTTTAAATTTAGAAACCATTGACTTTCATGGGTTATTAATACATACATAAATCACGCCTATATCCCTGAAGAGGTAGGCAGAGGTGAACTAGCACCCACGTTTCGCCAATTATGTTAGGTCCCATGTAATAGGTGGCGAGCCTATTGCCATATATCGAGCACAAAAGTGTCGCAGTACATTGCTGGGTGGTATAAGAGGAACGCTGCTGCCCATTCTTCATCACTGATTTATCCTTAGTCGCCTTAGACACCCACGGGAGAGATTTGAGGTGGTGACAATTGTATTCTACTCTGCCGTCACCACACGGCCGTAATTAATTAAATATGAAAATAAATAAATTAAAAAATACATTACGCACAAAAATATTTATTTAAAATATAATCAATAAAACATGTGTCAGAGTTCAGATATCTTATGAGGAAAAATAAAATGACCTATACCTACTTTAACTCACATAGATAGTTATGAAATTATTAGGTAGTTTTTGTGTTGGGGTCATATTTTAGATTTTAAAATTGTCTAATTAGAAAAGATAATTTAGAATAGGTACACTGAAGGCACTATTTTTAATGTTTGAAATACTTACAATTATAAATGCCCTAATAATAGTAGTTTTAACTATAACTATGAAGATAAATAATCGCAAATACATTTTACACACAAGTTAGAGTATCACAGTTTACTAAATGCACAGAAGGTATTGTTAATATTTGTTTAATTAATACTATTTAACTTCCACTCATCTTGATTAGCGAATTTATTTGTTTTCAAAAACAAATAACCATGAAGTCAACAAAAACAGTCCGATTTTAGTGAAGTTTTCGTGACACTGACGTTTTGTTTCTTTTCCTAGATGATGTCAAAGGGTATGTTTATATTCCGAAAATGATAACACAAAGCGTAAAAGATAAATAGTAACCTCATTACATTACCAGTACACTGTTAAGATAATGAGTACTCGCTGTTTAACAATTAATAGTTTTTAATTTTGTCACGAGTTTTATTAATTGTGTTTCATTATTAGATAGTTTTTGATTGCCGGTGCGGTGTATTATAATTTTAAACATTTTTAAAATACAGTTAAAGTAGGATTTATTAATAATAATTTAACGGAGTTACGCTACTGCACTGGATTAGCAATGACTGGGGGGATGGCCCGTTCTCCTAAATTCTAAGGCTGGTGATGATTATGATGATGAGGATGAATTGGGTCCAAGAAAATTGAACGATGTGGCATTTTTAGAACCCTTTTCGCAAACATTATCATATTTGTATCTAATACAGTAGTTCAATTTGGTTTAACTGTGCTTATTATAGTCTCAATAAGTTCAATAAGGCGCTGTACAAACGTAGAAACTTCTGTGTGACATTTCAAGCTACCAGTAAATATTTAATTTTTACAAAATCAACATGAAATCTGTCGATCCTTGCGCAGACATAGACACCCTTTGTTGCATTTTTTTATACCCATGGTTCCCTGTGCCTGGTTTGTGTCCCTATTGACCGCGTCGGAGGAGGGCCGCGCGCCAAGTTGTCGGACTATAGGCATTCACTGACGCAGACATAGAATATCTAGATGAGCCTCACCTTGAAGAAAGTGATAAAGTAGACAATGACCCCGGCGATCACCGCCAGGACGACAGCGAAGAGGACGAACGTGACGCAGATGCAGGTCGACAGGAAGACGCCCCCGCGGCGCCCGTACTGGATGTCCTCCGCGGCCTGCGTCTCGTACGCGAGGAACTGCTGCCGGCTCGTCGAGAGCGTCATGGTGTTTTCATTCTGTGGGGAGAGACGATACGATAACTCTTAGAGCGACCGCAGACATGCGATTATAGTTTGACAAGTTCGTGCGCGACCCTTCTGCGGTATGAGAGACGGTGGCGGGGACGCGGCTAGATGTAAGCGGGGGAGGGTGATGCGGTGGAGGGCAAACTCGTGCAATACAACATGCATACAATACCTCAGAAGGTCGCGCACGAAGTTGGCGGACAATAAGTTGTTCAACTTATACTCCGATTTTGTTAGTATAGTTGCATAGTCTAGTACCCAACTTTCACTTCCATACATTAATGTCGGGACCAGCACTCCATTATCAACAGCCATACGAGCCTTTCTGGACACGCTTTTGCTGTTCATATGCCTTTATAATTATCTCATCAATGAGTTGCGTTAAAGTAAAGATTAGCGATCTATGTGAAACCAGTTATCCTTATGATCGAATTGTTTTCATAACCAGCCATGATCGATTTATAACGATGATGATTAGATTATTTCCTCCTTTATGAACAAACGTATTTATTACCTTAAGATAGTATTAGAGTCTATACCTACGTCTGTGAATCGCTTCAGCAGCAGGATTTATTGCAGAGTCAATTATTAAATTTAGAAGTTTTTATAACATCTTAGAAGATTTTGGTTGTTAGAATTAATTATATTTTACAAAGATTTTGGTGGTTAGAAAAAGAATTTCGAAAAATTATGGTCTTAATGCGGGAATCGAACCCGCGTCCGCTGCTATCCGGGCAGGTGCCTGACCTTACAACGTGAAGTGTAAAGGTTAGAAAAATTTCGGCAAGTTAATTAGCGTCTTGGTTGGCCGAGCGGCTAGGCACCTGCCCGGATAGCAGCGGACGCGGGTTCGATTCCCGCATCAAGAATTAGGCTCGCCACATGGGAACTAACACTATTGGCGAAATGTGGGTGTTAATTAACCTCTGCCTTTTCATTCGGGGATATTATAGGCGTGATTTATGTATGATGTATATTTTTATCAGGCTATGAGAGTATAAGAAATATTTTTTATTAGTAATTTATTCTCTAATTTCTGGTTATGACATATCACAATCACTATTGTTACAGTTGGTAACTCGCCGTTATCTCCTAACTTGGGTCACTAATTACGACTTAATCGCTTGTTAATGTAGTTTTTGTGACTCAAAGATTGTGTTTAACCAGTCATCAAACCACACGTCCGTCTATCGCTACAATTACGAACTCATTTTTAGGGTTCTACACCGAAAGGGTGAAACGGGACCCCATTACTAAGACTCCTGTCCGTCCGTCCGTCTGCCCTGCCACCAACCCCCGTAGCACGGGACGTCGACACATCTCTTTGGGGGAAAGAAAATCTTCTCCTCTAGCTCTAACTCCCGAGACAAAACACTGTCAAGTGGTGGAGCTTGCCCACGGCCCCGTGCTAGGCCCGCAGAGTGCGGCTGTATATCATGAACCGTAATCGTTAGACAGTTGAAAATTTCACAGATTATGTATTTATGTTGCCGCTATAACAAAAAATACTTATAAACGGAATAGATAAATATTTAAGGGGGCTCCCGTACAACATACGTGATTTTTTTGCTTATTTTTATAGATGGAAATAGTACGGAACCTTTCGTGCACGAGCCGAGCCCGACTTGCACTTGGCCGGTTTTTGTGTTGGCTCCTATCAACAATTTGACTCACGCGAGCACCACGGAGACTTAACAAATCATTGACTCTTCAGCAAATTAAACCCAAGTATTATTCATGAAATCACAGATCGGTGTGTATCATTAATTACCTTAATAGATAAAAAGTAATCAATGCAAAAAAAATTACAATCTTTTCATTATTTCTTGCAGAAATTTTCTTAGTTCGGTTTTTGAACATGATTGATTTATAAAGCCATCTATTTATAGTTCAATGTAGGTATAATAGCTGGTGAGCTTATTGACATAATTATATTGGACACCTTAAGGGCATTCCGTTGCACATGTCCAAAAATACTGATACTTTGCAGAAGTTTCTAGAGGAACCCTTTAGTCTAAGAGTTATGTAAAACATATGGAGTATTCTAGAGTCATACATGATGAAATGTATTGATTAAAATCAATAATAACTTTATCTATTGACAGCCGCCTTGGTCGAATGCTCAGATTGCTGGGTATTGGCCCAGAGGTCCCGGGTTCGAATCCTGGTAGGGGCAAACTTTGTGGTGACCACAAATGTTTGTTTCCGAGTCATGGTTGTGTATATGTTTATGTAGTGTATTTTCGACATTTATATACATAATTATATCAAAAAAATATGTCCGTCATCTAGAATCCATAACACAAGTGCTTAGGCTACTTACTTTGGGCTAGATGATAGGTGTGAGTATAAAAAAAAATCTAAGTAAAGTAAAAAATTCCGTAAATGAAGCCCTTTTGAAAATGCATCACTGAAAATGTGGACGCGGGACACAAGTAAAACACAAGCAAGCTAGCAACGCGCTGTTTATTGGTCACATTGCTAGGTGGTAGGTAGATACTGCAATAGGGACGCTGCTGCCATTCCTCATCTCTGTTTATCTTAATCGCCTTGTACGACAACCGAGTGACTATGTATTCTGCCGTCACCACGCAAATGGAAAAATTCAATTTCGCTACCTTTTCAAAATACTTGAGCCAAGTGCAAGTAAACAGAAAATATAAACATAATTAATTATCCACTGTCGTGTCAATTGTGTACCAAATTGTGAATTGCAAATAGGATAATTAATTTACTAATTACATCATAAATAACTGTCTGTATAAATTAACTCTTTTCACGCTATTTTACGGGTACAGTTAAGTGCAATTTAAGCTTGACACCTGCCTTTGGATAATAGCTCGTATTCAAACGGTATAAGCGCGCTTCAGAATTCACTGTCATGCTGAGTATTGCACTTTTATTGTCTTAATTTTGATGGTTTTAGTGACCTTTATTGTAATTAAATGAAGGCCATTTGAATTGGGAATTTGTAATTTAAGGTTGCAACCTGGTCGAAGCCGAATTTTAGTAGGTATCGATCTATGTATCACACCTGCTTTTTTACGCGATAAATTTAAGAGATATGTAAGTATGTATATTCTGATCAATTAAACTCATCATAAGTCCTTTGATGTATTGCTGTGGGGCACAGAACTTCTCTATGGATGGAAGATTAAGGCCACTATACAGGGCTAGCTTAGTCTTTCATGCTGCCCTTGAAGCGAAAAAATAATGTGGAAAGTGTGTGTGAGTGTTGGTGCCTTGCAGGCGGCCAGCCGTAAAACCTAAACCGAATGCCGTGGGGTATGATGACGGCAGAGCAGCATCCAACCGTCACACCATATCTCTTCCGCGGGTATTATACAAGGCGACTATCTGCCGCACTCAGAGACGTCAAATAACGTTAATGAGTACTTAACGTCAAAAAATGACAATTCAAAACTAGTCGCTATTCTTGCCGGGTCTATGGTCTAGATTTGAATGAAAATTTTTGACATTAAATACTCATTAAAGTTAATTGACGTCTCTGAGTGCGGCAGTAAGGGTTAAGACAGCAATGAGTAGGTAATGGGTGCTGCCGCGTTCCTCTTATGCTACTTAGCAATATGGCAATATGCTCACCAGTCACCACCTATACATGGGCACATAAAATCGCTGTATAAGGCTAGGTGGGATAAGCGGAATGCTGCTGCCCATCGTGTCTATAGCCTTAGTCGCCTTGTACGAGACCCACGAGAGATATATGGGGTTGTGGTGACTATTGTATTCTGCTTTGCCGTCACCACGCGGCTTAAACACCACTCAATGTAAAAATGTCCGCCCAAATGAATACTACTATCACCTCCATCACATAGTTGTTTAGTATATTTACCCCCTGTGCATAGATGCGATTTATATAAGGTAATCGTAATCGCCACACAAAATTAATTCCGATCACGAATTGCAAGGTTGAGTTCGAGCTGAAGCGTGACGAATAAGATCGAGCCGGCTGCAGCTGCATCGAGCATTCACTGATAACGACCCACTGTAACCAATTTCCACGTTCCTGAACATTTTTTATATTAAACTAGTGGTCGCCCGCGGCTTCGCTCGCCTTAATGTCGGTTGTTATATAGCCTTATCCCCAATAAATGGACTATCCAACACAAAAAGATTTTCTTAATTTGAACCAGTAGTTTCTGAGATTAGCGCGTTTAACCAACCAACCAAACAAACAAACTCTTTAGCTTTATAATATTGAGTATAGATACAATGTGTAACAGAAATGACGCACATCCTGAATACTGCCCATGGTAGCATGGGCAGTATTCAGGATGTCATAATAATATTGTGTTACAAAGAGTGGTTAGAAAAAGTTCGAAAAATTATACTCTTGATGCGGAATCGAACCCGCGTTCTCTGCATTCCAGATTGCAGACGCCTATAGCTTATAATTTTTCGAACATATCTTAGTCTCTCCTATGTAATAAGCCAATACATAGCCAATTTTATCTAAATGGTTATGATCAGTATTTTTTTTGTTAAATAATAAATGAATGGTCAGTTCTATGATTTTTCCTTAAATAATTAATCGTAAGTACACTCATCAACTTTATCTAAGGATATTTTATTGACTTGACTTACTTCCGCATTCAGAGACGTCAATTAACTTTAATAAGTGTTTAATGTCAAAAATTGTCATTCAAATCTAGACCATAGACCCGGCAAGAATAGCGACCAGTTTTGAATTGTCATTTTTGACGTTAAGTACTCATTAACGTTATTTGACGTCTCAGAGTGCGGCAGTAAGACATTGTTGATGAGCGTATTTTTGCCGTGTGGTGGAGTGACTGCAGAGCAGAATACAAAATTTCATCCTTCTTATCTTTGCCGCGTGTGCCGTAGAAGCGGTACAAGGCAACTAAGGGTTCAAAATATGATGAGGAATGGGCAGCAGCTTTCCTGGTACACCACCATTATTAATATTAACGTGCCCGGTAGATGATGATGATGAGTAGTTGGCGAAATGCGGATGATAATAACTATCTCTGCCCAACCTTTCCCTTAAATAGGTGTGACTTATAATATTATATGACTAGCTGACCCGTCAAACGTTGATAAACCGTTATCACCTAGCTAGGGGTATAAAATAATATAGCCTTACGACCTATTCTCGTCTGATCTACCAAATTTACACAAAAAAAATCATAACAATCGGTCCAGCCGTTTCGACGGAGTTCGATAATAAACTCCATATTTTTTATATAAATTCTGATTGTTTACGTTAACAAAGTTTCTTCATGTCGAATGCAAGTACATTTTTTAAGGTTCTAATTTACATTGTAACCCTAATTTTGATGAAAATTTAGACTTGTCTTGAAAACGGAGGTAGATCATGACATTATTTCGCCGTAATACAGTTTTTATTTTGGCCAAAATTCTGTGTGAATACATTAATTGGAAATTCAACGAACTGCCTATAAATTCACCATACTCGCTTAAAAAATAAAAACACTCACCATGTATTTGTTTAGCTTGTGATCGAATTGATTTTGTAGGTCAGTTATAGGCTCCTGCTATGGTATCGCGTAACTATTGGAATGGTTTAACTGTCGCCTGTGCTTACATAAAAATGTCACACGAAAATTCGTTTTTTTCAATTGATATATTTACGATTTGTTTTTTATACCGCACAACACTGTCAGTACATAAATAAATAAGCAATTTTCTTTCTTTTTTTTTCTTCAACACAACACTAAATTAAAAACAAAAAGCGACCGATCGTTCGTCGACTCTTCGACAGCTGCACACGCGACTACAATCCGAGGTAATATGCACGCTTCTATACCGTTCATTACTTTACGTATAACGTGACAATTTTACCGAGAGCCCTGGCGTTTTTCCGATTGGCGTACGTGAAACGCTACTCGATATCGGACTGGAAGGAGGAGGCGGCTCAAGTTACACTGGAATGCGGGTGCACTGAAGAAACGTCAACAGCATTAACCTTGCTTGAGGTAATGTCTGGTTTTAACTGCCGCTGGCATCGTTCTACCTGAACTGGTCAATTGTTCCCGCAAGAGCCATTGTAGACTTATCTAATGACACTATTGTATAATTTGATATAAAAGTTGGTGCTTCTTGTAGGTCCGATTAACAATAAATGTTTCCTAGTTGAAAAACTGTTTTAATGATTGGGCTTCCGTTGTTAAAAATAGGTTTTTCAAATTTTCAACCTTCATTGGACGAAGTTGAACAGAAAGGATACAATCGACAGAAAAATAAACGTTTCTATATAGTTTGTATTTAAATATTACATAAATATTAATAATTTTTGTTTTCAAAGAAAAAGGCCAGAAGAAAATTCGTCAATTATGTCCCACAACAGAATCGAGTTTAATTTGTTTTTTTTCACCTTGTTCAAATAAACGACGATTTATTCCCAAAGGGGTAAGGGGTGTGTAGTGTATTAACACCCACAGTTCGCCAATTATGTTGGGTCCCATGCATAATAATAGGTGATAGTTGGTGAGCCCATTGCTATCCATCGGGCATAAGAGTAACGCTGCTGCACATTATTCCTCGCTGTCTTTACCCGTAGGCGCCTTGTACGACACCCGCGGGATGGATTCCGGGTGGTGACAATAATTGTAAAATTGTATTCTGTTCAGAAATAGTGATGATGATAAAAAACGTGCTGTTTCGACAATTTATAGTTTTCTGCTGTTCTGCTTGCTGAAACTGGGCAAATTACTTTTGTTTTATCTTTTGAAATCATTTAATAACCTAACATAAATAACCTAACATAAATAACCTTATTTATTTAGGTTCGGATAAATATGAGCATTTTAATGTAGTTTATGATTCATTTGTTCAAACTTGCAATGCCAGATGCGCAGCAGGTGGCTGTAAGTCGATTCGAATGGTGTATAAGCCGTTATAACGAGATAAAAAATGTAAACAGTTTTGATACGTCTCTTTATCGACGAGAGGTGAATCTCGTGATTCGTAGAAACATGATTTAGTAGCCCATTGGTAAGTATTGATGACAGGAAACTAATCTAAGTTATTTGGTATGTTATCTTGTGAAATGAAATAAATAAAAAAATAACTTATTAATTAAAATCGAATTATTAATAGAAAATATTTTTTCATACACACATGAATCAAACATAAATACGATAAACATTGGGCCCGTGTGTGTCACAGTCAAAAGGTTTCCAACGTGATGGAATATGTACACTATACGTTTGTAGATAGACTATCGGAAGGTCTTGTTCTGAGAAGAAGATGCAATAAACTCGACTAGTTACTCTCTTGACATAAAGTTTTGAGTTAATTAAATGTTTAACTGCCGCACTCAGAGACAGCAATTAACTTTAATGAGTATTTAATGTCAAAAAATTTCATTCAAATCTAGACCATAGACCCGGCAAGAATAGCGACTGGTTTTGAATTGTCATTTTTTGAAGTTAAGTTCTCATTATAGTTATTTGACGTCTCCGAGTGCGGCAGTTAAAGTATATAATTAACGTTATTATAAAATAAATTTACTTTCAATGTTTGTTTGCATCTTTCATTTATTATAAAAAAACTAGAAAATAAATTACCGGTAATAAACATACATAGCTTCATTTTAAACAAAGTATTGACTAACCACAGTATATAATGAAACAAAAGATATACATCTATGAACTAACTTCATGCATTATGCATATTTGTTTGTTCTTAAGTAACTGATTTAATTTCGAGCTGTGTGCAAGTTGGCGGAAAACCAAAAATGTATTTTGTATTTTACAATCAACATCATTTTATTCATTACAATTATTTAAGATGCGTTGTAAACACAGTTAAGAAATATAAATTGATCAAATGTTTTTTTGTCCCAGGAGGAGTATGTTACAGACTTTTTACTATAATATAAAACTTTTTCCTTTATGTTTGTTTCTTAATAGAATTTTGAAGTATGTCAAGAAAATAAGTGGTTTTGTTGTCAATAATTTTATGAGAAAAGGATGTGAATATTTTGTTAAATTAATAAATTGTATTATTTAAGTTTATATTTTGGTTTGTAATTATTGAAACCACACATGTTAAGAGAAAATAAAATATAATGAAACAACCTATTACCATATTCATAGTACCAAAAAAAATCCCTTAATTTCATTGTGTGGATATTCGCAACATTCACCACAATTCCGCAGCAGTGGTTAAATGGGACTTTGTGGACAATGACAGACAACAACAAATGTCGAGGTCATGCTTTGTACCGATTGGTCCTACTTTAAGAGTCAAAATCGAACAGCACATTCGTGACGTGCGCTTGACATAAGTGACTAACTATCTGCCGCACTCATGAGTACTTAATGTCAAAAAATGACAATAAAAAACTAGTCGCTATTCTTGCCGGGTCTATGGTCTAGATTTAATTGAATTTTTTTGACATTAGGTACCCATTAATGACGTCTCTAAGTGCGGCAGTATGAGCTATTTGGAATCAAACAGTAGGAAACGGTTCAGTTCCTATAATCAATCAACTACAGTTTTTTTTAGGTACTAACTAGAAAGGTAGTGAGATTTTTGTTGTACACTGAAAGAAATCTGGAGGTTAACCCATTCATTCTGTCGTAGAAGGAATGTTCCCAACATAAGAATTACCATTGTCACTCATAATCTTCTTGCTCTGTTCCCAGTTTATCTAGGGTCAGCGCAGTATGTTTCATAGATACATATATCCCCAAAGGGGTAGGCAGAGGTGAATTAACACCTATATTTCACCAATTAGGTTAGGTCCAAAGATATATCAATATATATATATATATAGATATATCTGTGGTTAGGTCTTATCATGTGCATCTGCATTGAGTGTTCTTTTTTTCTACTTTTAGTAAATAAAACGAAATTTAGTAAAAAATTCTAAAAATTTATCGCATGGGGTCACAAACTTCTAAAACTTGAATTAAAGCAGTTATAGCCAAAAAACTGGAACACTCAATCCAGGCGTTTCAACAAATGGGCATAGTCGATATCTAAGAAAGAACTAACTTTATGATAACGGTTTCTATTTTAGAATTTAGTAAAGAATTTCTAAAGTATTTTACGAAATTACCAGCTCGCTAGGATGTGAGGTTACAGATTTATGTCGGTTTAACTGGAACACTAAATTCAGTACATGTCTGAACTGAGTGATCTCCAAAATATGGGTTTAATGGACGAAATACATCAAAATAACACTTTTATCGTGTAGTTTAACTCTATTACGAATTTCTTAAATTGAAATAATGGCTCAAAAGCTTACTATTAAAAAATAAACGTAAATACAATTTTTGTGGAGGGTCTGGATTGAGTGTTCCATATAAACGGCTTTACAGATGAAACTCAACCTCGTAGGCTGATGCAATTTAGATTAATGAAAAAAAAAAAAAATTAGAGAAATTTTTTACTAAAATTTAAAATATCTTCCGTTTTTCTAAATGTTATACTTTTAGAGAAAATCCATTTTCAATGTTTTCACATACGAAATTATTGTAGGGTGACCATATAGATTTGGACAGTTGGTCAGTACACGGAATTTACGTAAAGACTTACTGCCGCACTCAGAGACGTCAATTAACTTTCTAGTGTCAAAAAAATTCATTAATCTGTAACCTCACATCCTAGCGAGCTGGTAATTTCTTAAAATACTTTAGAAATTCTTTACTAAATTCTAAAATAGAATCCGTTATCATAAAGTTAGTACTTTCTTAGATATCGACTATGCCCATTTGTTGAAACGTCTGGATTGAGTGATCCAGTTTTTTGGCTATAACTGCTTTAATTCAAGTTTTAGAAATTTGTGACTCCATGCAATAAGTTTTTAGAATTTTTTACTAAATTTCCTATAAATTTCGTTTTTTTTACTAAAAGTTGAAAAAAAGAACACTCAATGCAGATGGACATGGTCTTATCGGGCACGGAAATCGCAGTACATTGATAGGTGGTCTAAGAGGAACGCTGCCGCCCATTACTCATTGCTGTTTTAACCCTTATATTTCCCAGTATGTTTCCTCTTCTATTATTATCGGTCGAACGTCATCCAGCCATCTATTTCCCTTCAATTCATATTATCTATCAAGGTGCTAGTAATGAAAGTATCATCATCATCATCATCACCAGCCCTTTATTGTCCCCACTGCTAGGGCACGGGCCTTCCCTATGGATGGAAGAATATAGGGAGATTGGGCCATAACCCACCACGCTGGCCAAGTGCGGATTGGTGGGTATTAACGACTGCAGATGCAGCCGGGATGCCAACGGCTTAACGTGAGTTCCGGAGGAACTCGAGATAATAAATTATTGGTCACCCATCCAATGACCGACCTTAGCGATGTTGCTTAGTTTACGCAATTGCAGGCCAAGCGCGCTATGCCTCTGCGCTAGCGAGCTCCTCCTGTGAAATTAAAGTCTCAATGAAAATCTCTAGTATATTTCTCTGCTTCGAAACGTCGTCTCCTCGTCAGTCGTCCAATTAACGGAGAGAGAGATTGGCATGACATAAATACAGTGTATATTGCTCAAGGTTTTTGCTTTGGATGCTATTTATATTTGTCTTCTTCGTCCTAGCGCTTTCCCGGGCTAGCGCCAGGGTCCGCTTTCCGACTAAGCCTACTCAACGTTGCCCGTTCTTTCTCCATGTCCGCCTTTATTACATCCATGATATTTATATTTGTAATATGTAAAATATAAGAACCGATTTCTCGTTTGGTCTTGGTCAATTTACAATTTCGGGTTCTCAATGGTCACGGTCAAATTGTCCTAACCGAACTAATTATTATCAAGCCTCTTATCGAATTTGTCTGTGTAAAGAGAGTCGGAGTTCACAATTGATTATATGATGTGATGTCTGATTGTAATAATTCTTAAAGGTCATGGTGACACCGCTATAACATATATCAATCCTTCTTTTTCTTAAGTCAATGTCTATATCATTAGTTGAAATTCAAAAGTGGTTATTATAAAGCTGCCGTAGCCGTGTGGTGACGGCAGAGCAGAATACAATTGTCACCACCCCCATCTCTCCCGTGGGTGTCGTACAAGGCGACTAAGGGTGAAGACAGCAATGAGTAATGGACAGCAACATTCATCTTATACCACATAACAATATACTACGATTTGTGTGCCCGATAGATGGCAATAGGCTCGCTACCTATTATGTGAGACCTAACTTAATTGTATTTTAATTCAAACCTGCCTACCTCTTCGGGGATAACATGCGTGGTTTATGTATGTATGAATGTTATTATAAAAAATCGATTAAGACCTGAGGCGAAGTGCATTGACGAACTCCATCCCGCGGAAACGACAGCACAGAATACAGTTTTCACATCCTGAGGAATTTTCAGGACCTGTTTATTATCTTAGAAAGGGAAGCTAAAGCGTAAGCGACGATAAGGGCAGAAGATGGAATCGAGCTTTCCTGGAACCCTCAACCACAGAGGGGCTGGCTATCTTATCACACATTGTCGGAACACAATAATGCAGTTAACATTATTATCATTGCGACATATTTTGATAAGATGGTGGTAGCTAGCCAGGTGGACTTGAAAGAAGTCCTACCACCAACCAAACCGAGCACAAATGTGTACCCCCCTGATTTATACTTCTGGATCTTAATTCTGGTCGACGAACCACTTGACCACGGAGGCAGTTAGATAGGCTGTTATTTTAATATCATCGCCTGGTTCCTTAAGGAGTGTAATGTCAGGCAGGCGGGCCATAAAAAATAGCCAAATTTTAGATTAGATATAGACGGGACACGGGACGTGGACACATCTCCTTCGGAGGAAAGAAAATCGCTCGCTCTAACTCCCACTAAATACCAAGACAAAACACTGTCAAGAGGTGGAGAGAGACTTGTCCGCGTCCCAGTGCTAGGCCTGCTGAACGGAGTCTTAATGATTTAGGAGGTAGACAGGAAGAAGGTTTATTTGAGTACTAAGTAACATGCTGTTGCCGGTACTCAGTTTTGCATAGCTATTGCTAAAGTGGCTTTGAATTGGATTTGAAAGACGAGACGGATGTTCAGCTGACAGCGCCCTCAATAAGGGCTTACAATGTTGCACTGAGGATTAGGTGTTGCACATCTGAAGTTTTGATTAAATATTTGCAACGGATTTTATTTTATGATATAAAAAAAGGGCAGTTGTCTTTGCAATCAATTGGGGATTAGCAGAAGCCTTTTTAAACAGATTTATGGATTCCCAGGACATTATTTTAAAAGAAAATTTCGTATTATTCTGATTTTTCGAATTTTTTTGGCGCTCTTTGTATTTTTATTTTGTTCCATAATCAGCTCGAATCCTTTTTGTTTACGATTGCATCAAGAAATACGTATTTGCAACATGCTTTTCAAAGTTATAAACCCAAAATTTACCTATTCCATTAATCTATAACAAATTATCAAGCCGTGTGGTGACGGCAGAGTAGAATACAATTATCACCACCCCAAATCTCTCCCGTGGGTGTCGTACAAGGCGACTAAGGATAAATCAGTGAGGAATGGGCAGCAGCGTTCCTCTTATACCATCTAGCAATAGAACTGCGACTTTTGTGCCCGATAAATGGCAATAGGCTCGCCACCTATTACATGGGACCTAACATAACTGGCTGAAACGTGGGTGCTAGTTCACCTCTGCTATACTATGTATGTATGTATAACAAATTAAAATTTTATTTATTATTCTTTCATCATCATTTCAGTCGACTGTTGGGCATAGTCCATTTCTTTGCTGCGTTCCTTTTTCTTTGCTGCAGTGCAATGAAATTCATTTAATCAACTCTGCTCCATCGTTTAGATATACTTGTAAGTGGAATTATAAATTATAATATAGTGTCAAGCTTTAGAAATCTTAATAAAAATATCATTTAGTCAAAGGCCGGACCGTACTAAATTACCTTAGATTTTTTTTATCGGTAGTAGGTACTAGAATTGTTACCTGTTTCGTATGACGTTAGAATATTTTTAATAAACTTACCAAAAATGTCCATGAGGTTGATGTGGCAGCATATACCTGCCAAGTTCTCCAAAATTATAATGTCTTACAAATATGTCTAAATGGCAGCTGCTATTTAGATATACAAAGATATACAAAATACGATTGCTCCAATCTCTACAGAGATTTGATCAATCGTGGCTTACTAACTCACAAGTGGCGGCATAGTTCTGAATTTTATTATTTTATGCTCTTATATCGTTCTAGATAGGTCCCCTGGTGGTTCAAATGACCCACCATTTTTTTGACACGGGTCTGTAGTCTATAAGGACTACTGTTTAGCTTCAAGCAAGAAAGACTTTCTATAAAAAACTAGAACTGCTGCACTCAGAGATATGAATTAATTTTAATGAGTACATCATGTCAAAAAAATAAACCCGACAAAATCGCTACTAGTTTTGAATTGTATTTTATTTGTATTTATTACCGTTAATATTGACGTCTCTGAGTGCGGTAGTTAGTACTTATAGGTTCTTGTCAAGGCATTATTGATGATGTGGCAGTGGAGAGAAGTTCAAAGCGACCAAAGCTTTCTTTACCCACTATTAACCTGCTTCCTCATAGAGAGTATGGCTTGGCTAAGCAGTTAATGAGACCCATTCTCAGAATAGATAACTAGGGGCATGAAAAATAAAAGGCTCATTATCTGTAATTTCCCCCCCAGTTCTATTTTTGAATAATGTCATCAATAATTAATTTGGAATTAGCTTACGTCGTCGATAGGTGATTGTAGTTTTTCCGTGTACAACCCCAATATTTCGAGAGGTAGAGTGTGTCAGACAAAGCGGCAAAACGAGCAATGCGCAGCAGAGTCCGCTACGTCATATTATAATACTACGATTAAGTAACATACCCTGTAGATGGAACATATGCTCACCAAAACCTATGCCTAGCTCTGGCTATGAAAAAACGTGAAGTAATAATGAAAATATCTTTATTTTTCTGACTAAAAACATACATAGTTCACAAGTATACAATAAACATTCATTTGTATGAGCATAGGTGCCTGTTTGTGTGAGACTGATGCCTGTTAAAGGTAAGACTACCTGTGCTACAGGTCATCAGGCCCCCACCACTTCGGATCGCCAGAATGACTTTAAGAGTAGTGATAACAAATAATTGATGATGCATATGTATGCAAAAAATTACGTAAACATGAGTTTTTTTAGCAGAAATGTTTAGGCGCTTAACCACTAACGCCGTAGCCGCTATGTGAAGATGCATCAACGCTGGTTAGCCAATAATCGCCGATCCTTAAGGCCTTTAATCCTTTATAGCCCATCGATCTCCCAAAGTGCCTCTGAAAATCGCCAACCACTTGTAAATACGATTATCTCGTAGCAATCACGGCATGCCGTCATTGCTAACGAGGGACATCCTGGTGGCAATTGGCGGGATTAGAGTGATGGGCCCTCAGTCGCCTGTGGGTCGTCGACGGGATATCTGGAGGTGAGTGCTGCTAGAGTTCCATTTTCAAAGAATTTTCCTTGAAAGCCTCATGAAACATCAATAAACATCGAATATAGGGAGTCATCTCCCTATATTCTTCCATCCATAAGGAAGGCCCGTAAGCAGTGGGGACATTAAACTAGTGGTGATGATGAAACATCGAATCATAAGTAACTGTGCTGTGTTCTAAAAAGCCAATCATGAAATTTATGGTCTTATCTTTCTCTTGGCTATGAATTCTAAATGAAAGGAAATCTTAATAAAACAGCATTTATCTATTTTAGAGAAGATTTATTATTACGAACTTTTCTACGTATTTCTACCCCTCAGTATTTGATGTTGATATTATGGTGTAACATTTTACTGATACGTATTGTTACTTAAGATTTTAAGACTAATAATAAATATAAATTTGCTGCGATATTTTTTGAAGAAACTTTTCAGTGGTGACATTCGTAATATCCTCAAGGCCTTGTTTTTGTACTGTCATATAGAAATCTACGATACATTTGAAGCTTAAGACTTTTACCAATAGCGGGACTGAATTTCCATTTTTATTTCTGGATAGATTCAATGTTGAATATTGCTTTGTATCTACTTTTTTTTCCGAATTATTGCGAAAAGTGTTAAGCTAAGAGATTTTACTGTAACAACCGCTTTCACAGTTACGAGTTGTCCCACCAGGTAGTGAATTGATGACTGTGCTTACAAAACCAAATGTAGCTGATGGTCCTCCCGGGTAAACCCTCAGAGCTCAGGATAGTAACTTTTTGTTCACCCATCCAATGAGTAGTTTTCGTGAAACTTGCGTAACTAGCGTAAGCGCAAGCCAGACGCATAACACAGCGTTCTTGCTTTACTACACACTTCAGATATTACCAGATCGCTTTGTATAGCGTTCATTTTCGATATCATTTTAATTTTGCGAATCTGACTCTCATGTTATGCTAACGTCGCGTTGTGAACGCTGAGTAGAATACAGATTTCAGAACCCCCATTTAAATGCCCCAGACATCGCAAGAGTCCACCAAGGCCGCAGGGAGTTATCTGAACCCGTTCATACATAGTTAACTTTCCGCAATAGCGTTTTGTTTGCGTCAGGACATACAAACTCAGTAAACAGAAAGATTAGTGCACCAACACCAAATAATTTGGAAACACTGTAGTAAAGCGAAGTAGCATAACAGCATTAGCTAGTATGAATTAGTCAAAATGCCAACTATAGAAGTTTCTGAGTGATAATTGAAAGGGTGTGTATTAGTTAGGGTGGGGATATAGGCGTGATTTATATGTGTATGTGTATTAGTTAATTTCAACTGTTAATTCAAAGGCGCTTTTTTGAAATCATTAATTGTATGCCGTGTGTTGACGGCAGGAAAGTTGTCATAATCTCTAATGTTATCTCCTGCGAGTGTCGTAAAAATGTGGCTGAAGATTTACTATGATGAGGAATAGCCAGCGCGCGTTCCTGGTACACCCCAAGACCCCAAGTAATACTGTGATAGACATGTACCGTAGATGGGAATAGGCTTCTATGGTTTTAAGCTACATTGGGACATAAACTAGTTGCCGAAATCTGGGTCTTAATACACCTGTCCTTTGGGGATAAAATGGCGTGATTTATGTATGTATTGATTGCGTGTTCGCCAATCATTTAAGATAACTTTTGCTTCCGATTGTGTCCACCTTATTCGTCGATCCACTGCGCATGTAAATTGTTCCAAATGACCTTCTCGTAACTCGGGATACATTGACACCAGTACCTTAATCCATTAAATTGGTTCTCGGGACAGATCCTGCGCGGTGTACTAGATCAGTGACAACATTATGCAATTGTGACCCGTATTTATGTGGACGACTTTTAGTCTTAAGGTCAAATGTTACTATAGGAAAATTGTACGACATAAATCACACGTATTTATATCGGATGAGATAGGTTTCACCCACGTTTCGCCAATTATGTTAGGTCCGATGTAATGGGTGGCGAGCCTATTGCCATTTATCGGGCACGTAATATATTGCTGGGTAGCATTTTTACATAATGCTGCTGCCCATTACTCAATGTTATCTTTACCCTAAGTCGTCTTAGGAAAATTGTGCATTCGCAATGTTTCGCTTGTAGGAGAAAGGCTTGATGTATGTATGTATAATATGTCCATACTAGTTGATCTATTTATTACAAACGAGGAGATCAGGAGTCGTGCCTATTGTATTCTGGTTAGCCGTCGGTGGGATTATTTGTTTTCTTATGCAATAACAACATTTGTTTTTCCCAGGTCAAATATTGAAAGATGTTCGTGGTGGCCGTGTTCGCCTGCCTTTGTTTGACGGTACAGAGCCTGCCTCCGGATAAGGTCAGTTATTTAATTTCAATAATATTCTAATGTATAATTTCTTCTTCTCGGGGTCTTCTATGCTGGCCTGGGAGCGAACAAATAACGTAGAATAGGCCAGCCCCGACTCATCCCATGGGTGTCGTAAAAGTCGACTAAGGGATTTTTCCCGGTGTAGACCAATAAGCGCCTTGGGGCACCCGAATGGTGGAGGGCAAGCCACCAACAACAGCATACCCAAAGAGGGTTAGTGTCAGGCAGGCGGCCGGCTGTAAAACCTAAGCCAAAACTTTGAGCAGTATGGATTGGAATGTTGTTATTCCAATTACTCTCTCTGTTCATCGGTCTCTCGATATGGTCCGTTCTGTCTCTTTTCTGTTCATTCATTCATCAGTAGCACCTTTACGGTGTGATGGATGATATGAATCAAAAGGGACTGGATGGCTTGATGACGTCTGACCGATATGAATGGAAGAGGAAACATACTGCTCCGACCCCAGATAGACTGGGAACAGTGCAGGGAGAAGAATATTCTAATGTATAATTTATATTGGCAACATACTTTCACAGTAAGAAACACATATATTGGCTAGTGATAGTCCTCCAAAACCCACCCACGCTCCTATCCGCCAACATAGCGCTGACCCCGCCGCATTGAACAATACCAAAGTTGATACTAAATGCTCAAGAGCCCAACGTCTCGCTAGCAAAAGGGCACGAAAGTAGGCTGTAAGTAGAGAAACCCGTCCTTGTCAACGAGTTATGACATTGCAGGTACCTTGTAAATCATGCACCAGACACTATCCCACAACTCGCCAATCACATAAACCGAAACATTCTACGCACGAGCAATCAACCCCCCAACCTACCCTATACGGCCACACAAGTTTTCAATATCTGGCGGAAAAAGTACGTACTTACTCTTATGGTCTTGAGTCTTAACTAAACTAAAAAACGTTGAAATTTTAAACTTCTAAATTCAGAATCGGAGCAGTAGTTTATACAAATGTAAACAAACGGTTATAAGAAATATTAATCAAAAGAAAACTAATTTCTGACCATCCTCCGTAACGATTCTTTAATCCTTGATTTGTCCGATAATAGAAGCGCCATTGGAATATCAATGCAGTGTTATTGATGAAAATTTTGGTGTGCGATAAGGAATTAGTGATGTAGTGCATATTAAGCGAACTTCAATGCTAAGCAACAGGCCTTTTGGCCACGAACACAAATCACATTTCAATTATTTAACCGCGTCATGTTCACGTTAATGGTTTAGAAATAATAATTACTATATCAATGTCGATTGCTATATGGAAACAAAGAAATAGTTTTAGGATTATAAAGTCGTTCAGACGGCTTGGAATGTGTTCATACTAATGTTTAATACATAAAAAATATTTTGATGTATTACCATGAATTGGGAACAAAATAGAACTACCAGGATTTGAAACCGGGAATTGGGACCTCTCGGATTTGGGACACCATTGTTGCCTACTATAAATTCTTGTCAATATGAGAACCTTTTATAAGAATCGTAAAATTATAGAAGTAAAATATCGTAGAATAAAAACTATCGTGGAATTTACGAATGTCATCCCTCAGGTGTCTGCTACTCACATCATCAAGACGAGAAGCATAGACTTAAACAACGCTCATGGGCTTACCATGGAAACTCGTTTGGAGAAGGCGGTGGTACCAACTGGCTATCGGCTGGAGCTCGAACCCTATTTGGAGGATGGACTGTTCAAGGGTCACGTCAGCATAAACATAACATGGGTGGAAGATTCCGATGAAATAAACATACACAGTGCTCATGAACTTGAAATCACCAGCACTGAAGTGAAAGCGAATCTGTCTGATCCGTAAGTTTATAATACATTGGGATTTATCTTTTGGTTATTGCTTTAACTTTATACACTGGGCTGCAAAGTAAATGGGTTAGTTACGTTTTTAAACTCATTTTTTTTAATAAATATTAGTTTAGCTATATTTGAGAAGTTATTGGGGTTTTTAAGGAATATATTGATTTTTGAACAGCTTTCATTGCAGCTCAATTGCGATCGATGTATTGTGCAATTTATAAAATAAGAGTGACAAACATGAACGTTGATGAATAGAGTATACGAAGGCAGAAGATGTGAAAGGATTGTGTGAGAAATTATATTATTGTAAAAGGAGTGAATGAGGACATAACAAGTAACAGTATTGGATGGAGGTAATTACATGTACTTCACTGACGCCAAATTATATGTGACTAGGGCATCAGGATGACAATGATAATGATGATTGAAATTTTGTATACGGAATCCAAATTGTGCTTTTATACTGTTTTTGCTAATGTGAACCAGGTAAAATTAATGATAAATTGAAATGTTTTTTTTAATGCAAAACAGAAAGTAAAACTGTGCCATGGTCTCTCGAAGCATTATCCTTGAATTTTTACCATATTATACTATTAACCACAAAATTACTAATTAAAACTAAGGGCTTAGGAAAATTACAAACATAATTACAGAAAAAAACTCGCGCATCGAGGTAGCCTTCTCTGACGATAACTTGGAATGAAATTGGAATGTGTGCTATATTTCATGAACTATTCCGTAGGCATGTAATCTGAATTATCGATAACAGAATGAAGGAAGTCGATAAGGTTTCTAGAAATTGCAGTGGGAATTATATTATGAATAAATGTGGGGACTCAAAAACTTAAATCAATATTTTGATATTGATGATTAGTTGCCGTGTGGTGACGGCAGAGGAGAATACGACTAAGGGTAAAAACAGCAATGAGTAATGGGCAGCAGCATTTCTCTCATACCACCTAGCAATATAAATTTGTGCTACGATTTATGTGCCCGATGTATGGCAATAGGCTCGCCATCTGTTACATGTGACCGAACATAATTGGCGAAAAGTGGGTGTTAATTTCACCTCTGCCTACCCCTTCGGGAAATAAGCGTGATTTATGTATGTATGTATGTATGATTAGTTGTTAATTAATGAGTCTGATTATATGGGGATTAATTTTGTTTCAAAATAAGTAAACGTCTTTCATTAGTATCGTCTCACATAGAATAAATACAGTTCAAGGCATGTTAGGCATGTTTTCGTATATTGTAAATATTTCTTTATCAATTTAAACATTTTTTATTGAAAAGTATAAGGTTGAAAATTTTACGAAGACAGTGATAATTTTGTTAACTTGACATGACTATGAAATTTTTCTTTAACAACTTATCACCACGTTATTTACGTTATTATATGGTTTGATTACGTAGAAAGGATGAACAGAGTGAAATGAGAGCAAACAAAAAAGATTTAACAGAATATGATAATATATTATCGGGCGTGCATGAAGACAGTCATGAGATTGGATGAAGCAAGAGAAGTATGTAAAGGACGTAGTAAGAGTAAATAGGTGATACTGCCTACCCGTGGGAGAAAGGCATGATATATGTATGTATGTAGTTATCATCTAAAGTCTTAACTTTAGTGGAGTTACAATGATACAGATGATCGTTGTGTTACAGAAAAGTGCTGCTGAAGATTCCAGTAAAGAAAGTGACGACCGATTTGAAAAAACCGCTGCTAACTATCCGCTTAGAGAAGACGGTTCCAGCCTTCACTGTTGGTCAGCTGGATATCAGTTTCAATGGCAACATTGAGACTGCTACCAGTGAGGGCTTCTTCAAGTCCTCGTACATGGAAGAGGAAACGGAAAGGTAAACTTCACGAGAAACTTCCCCAAAATTATGATCTCTTATATTTGCTCGAGCAGTACCCATTTGAAATAAAACTTTTGCAAATTTAGCTCGTCGATATATTTTGTTTTTATTTATGCAGCTGCAGATATATAATTTTATTTTTAATTCATTAGTATTGGATAAATAACTCAACGTTATAAGAGTAGAAAAATTGTTACTAAAAAATAGGACAGAATTTCCTAATCGTACACCTTGTAAGTACATCTTCATCTTAAAGAACCTTTATATATGTTACTGTAAAAGCCCGAACCACGGTAAATCCTAAGATATTCTGGTAAAACCTAAGTTTTACCAACTCTTAATGGTAAATGTCCGAATAGTTCCGTGAATATCTTTAATTTCGAACTTTTACTACCATTCATTTGGCAAATCTTAGCATTTACCTCTAAGCACGGTATATGTTGAGAAAAAAAGGTTTAATTCTTTAATAACACTCATCACTGGCGTCACACATCACGCTCGCTTCGCTCGCTCGGCTAGTGCTGTTCGTTGGTTCATATATAAACCTAACATACCAACTTACTAACCCATGTCGGTGAATAGTAACATTTAACATATTTACATAATATAACATTCGATCGAAGAGTTTGCGTTGGTACCCAATTGATAAAATTCGTTGTTAGAAGAATTTCGGCAAGTTAATTAGTGTCTTGGGTGGCCGAGCGGTCAGGCACCTGCCCGGATAGCAGCGGACGCGGGTTCGATTCCCGCCTCAAGATCATAATTTTTCGAAATTCTTTTTCTAACCCCAAAATCTTTGTACTAATTTTTCTAACATTTATATAATGTTAAAATTAAAATCGAATAGTTTATAAAGCAAACCCAAGCTTAACCGAACGCACGGTATTTGTAAAAATATCTGCTTTGGAATGTTTGAAATTTATTTCTACATTGCGAGGGTACCCGTTGGCTAACAACGTGAAGTGTAAAGGTTAGAAGAATTTCGGCAAGTTAATTAGTGTCTTGGGTGGCCGAGCGGTCAGGCACCTGCCCGGATAGCAGCGGACGCGGGTTCGATTCCCGCCTCAAGATCATAATTTTTCGAAATTCTTTTTCTAACCCCAAAATCTTTGTAAAATTCGTTGTCCTTTACATCTATCACAATTGCAATAACGTTTTTCAGGTCTGTTTCAGCTGTGACTCTTACAGGTTATGACTTATTTTTCTCAACATATATTATATCGAATATTAATTGCATAATTCTTCATGATAATTTTCTTAAAGTGATCATATTCTTATACGACATAGCTTCCAGAATTTAATAATGCAGATAAGTTTCATTGCCTTCGATGTTCTATTCTATTATATTCTAATCTATTCCGAGGAAATAAAGTCAGCTTGGTACAAACTACACGGTCCCGAATACTCTTAGAATCACGGTCGGAAATGTTCAGAATTGCTCCACGGATAGAGCTCCATAAAGAATGTAGAGCAAATATTCGACTGCAATATCCGATTCCGCAATACGATTCGTAGGTTAAATTGTATTTGGTCTTTGTAAAATTCTTACTTTTGTCTGTTATTGTTGTTGTGGAATTTATTCGTTTAAATCTAGGTATGCAGCGAATGAACAGTTATCAATAAAAACGATATTGTTTTAGGTACTTGTCTCTTTTAATTACAGCATAAACACATTTTGAGAGAAAAAGTTTACGGAATTTTAAGTTAAAACGGTGTTTAAAAACATAATTTTGTTTTTTATATAGTTCGGTCTATAATAACCGTTTTTTTAAACAAACACATATTTAGTTCACAATCAACCGGCAAATTTTCTCAATTTAATTGCTATTAAAGGGAAAACACGTAAAGCATAAAACGTTAATTTGGAATCTACTTGTACATTGAATGACTCAATAATTGATGTCATTATAAACAACAATTAAGATTTAATTGATCGAGATACTAAAAGCATACATAGCTTATTTAATTTTTTAGGTATTTGTCTGTTTTTACAATATTTCATAATAACACATACATAAATCACGCCTATATCCTCGAAGGGGTAGGCAGAGGTGAACTAGCACCCACGTTTCGTCAACCAGAACATTGCTATGTGGTAAAGAGGAACGCTGCTGCCCTGCTGCCCATTCCTCATCAATGATTTATCCTTAGTCGCCTTGTACGACACTTCAGATTTGTCCAAATGTCTCCCGTAATAATTGTTTCAACCACACTTTGACCCGCTGGTGTCTACATAGAATTATTTATTTAAAATTTTAAATGGTCTTTAGTATTATATTGCTGTTTTCAAACTTATAAGGGTTGAAATGTTTAGCAAATAATTTAACAAAATACACACAAGAGCAATGTATCAGCTTTGAATGGGCTTGGGATATTAAACGATCTACGGAAATAATGACAGCGTCCCTTCCTAATCCCTTAAGTTTCAATACAAAAGAACGAATGTTTCGGCAGCAACGGAAGAGAGGCTTTCAAATGAAAATACGAAATGGAATATAATAATATTTCGTCGTTGTCAACAAGACAAAAAATCGGAGGGATCCAAACATTCAGTTTTCATCATGATATTACTGCAGTTATAGTCAATACTGTCATAATCACAGATTTGAACTACTTTCATAAGTAAACACTATGCGTCCGTTGTACAGTAAAAGTGGAGGAAAGCCATAAATAGTTGATGAAAAATTTTACTTGGCTCAAAATCCCAAGGTACATCGGCCAAGAGGGGTTTGAATACTGGTAGAGGCAAATGTTTGTGTTCTATGTTGATAGTTATATGTATATGTTTATTTGGTATATTGCTAATATTTATATTAACGGGACGCATGATGGTTGACAGAATCGTAGCGGCAACTCAATTGAGGCCTAACAACGCTAGAAGAGTATTCCCTTGCTTCGACGAGCCTGGCTACAAAACTCCCTTTGAGCTGAGCGTCGTGAGACCAAGGAACATGTTGGCGTTGAGCAACACACCGGTGATCAAGACAGAGGACATGTAAGTGATACAGAACTGAAATAATTGGCAAATTTCGATTAGTCTATCAGATAGACAAATCGGAATTCGCCAATTAATTCAGTTCTAACACTTCTCCCGAGTAATTGGATACTCAAATACATATAAAAAACGTACTCGATAATATTATAATTATGTTACCATTATTGTTGAATGAATTACATACTAATTCATTTATTTTCGGAATGAGGGCTGTGAAAAAGACGGATGAAATGAAATTGCACGCGGCAGAGATGAGAATGGTGATAGATGTGCTGAGTGACAAAAATGGTTAAGATAAGGAACGAGCATGTAAGAGGGAGTCTGAAAGTGGCGCCAGTGACGAAAAAGTTGATAGGGAGCCGTTTAGCTTGGTATGGACTACTATGGACATGTTACGAGACAGGATGCCATGAATATGAGTAATAAAGTCATTGACATGTCGCAGTAGAGGAAGACAACTGAAAAGATGGTGAAGGTAAAGGTGTGGATAAGAAGATGACTGAAGAACTGAGTTACTATAGAGAGTTGAGAAAGAGGACATAGTGCGCCGACCCCAAATAGGATGGGATAAGGGCAGGATGGTTCTTTAACGTTTGTTAAATGTTGTAATAAAAATCGAATAATATTCTATAAATTTGGTCTTTCCAATAATTTTACCAACTTGTTGTGTAGTACTGGGGAGCCAAACGCAGTATGGGATCACTTCGCGAGGACTCCACCGATGTCAACGTTCACTCTGGGCCTGGTGATCGCTGACCTCAAGCAGCAGGAAAGATCGGTGCACTACATGGACAACCATGGAAATGATATTGGTAACTATCAATCACTACACACAACTCAATTCATATACATCAACATAATAATAATGTGTATGATAAATCTAGAAAAGTCTGGAAAAATCTAGCAAAGTGTAGAAAAATTTAATAGAATCTAGAAAAATTTACAAAAGTCTAGAAAATATTTCGAAAATTATATGTTTTGTATGTATATCAGACTTAATCTTCGAATTTACTTAAACACCAATCTTGAAAGGATTCAGTCCAGATACTGTTAGCGTAAGTGGTCCATCAACTTTAATTTTTACAGAACAAAAGGATCCCTCGATGGCTGCGTCGTTAATAGCAGACTGTCTTAATTCAGACTTCTCAGCGAAGTCTTAATTAAATCTCAAAACATTGACGACTTCTTTAATGGAACGTTAGCGGTTCTCGGTTTGTTTTCAGTAGCGTTTATTATGATTCAAACTTGTATGAACTATCGCTTTAATTTTTTGCTTAAAATCGCAAAAGAACCTGCTTTGGTTGATAGAACGTATTTTCTACATTGTGATCCGTGGTCTCACAACGTGAAAAGTAAAGTTTAGGGAAATTTCGGCAAGTTAACTAACTTCTTGGTTGGCCGACTGGTGTAGGCATCTCCCCTCTTTAGCCAATTGGCCAATCTATCGAACGCGTAGAAAGAATACAAAATGTATGAAACTGATGTATAACAGAGAAAACAATACGTCAGTTTCATACTTTTGTTTTCTATGCGTTCGAATAGATAAGACACTTGCTAGGCAGTCTTCTCGGATTGCGGATGATACGGGTTCGATTACCGCATTAGGATATTTTTTATTTATTTTTTTTGTAACTTTATTTTTCGATAATTTTCTTGCTCTCTTTTCTTTGGAATGATATATTAATCTTTTCATTCAGAATTACGCGTGTTTGCTCGCAACGAGTACGAGGAGGCGTTAGTGGATATCGTCAACAAGGTGTCCAAGGTTTTCTCTGAAGTGTCAGCTATCTGGCGAATCCCGCTGCCCCTGAAGAAGCTGGACGTCGTGGCGCTGCCCAACTACACAGGAGTGAAGCCAGCCGATAACTGGGGACTCATAGTGTTCAAGTAAGAGAGAGAGAGAGAGAGAGAGAGAGAGAGAGAGGAAAACTTTAGCATTGCATGGATACACCGTGTGGCAGAAAGGGAAGTCAAATTCAAATTATTTATTGCTTGTCAAATGACATGGTTACAAAGCTCAAACTTAAAGGAATTGATGGAAGGGTACCACCAGGAGTGGTAATTTGACTCAACACGGGAAATCTCACCAGGCCCGGACACTGGAAAGATTGACAGAAATATATACGGTAGATATGTATAGGTGGACGGTATAACATAGGTTTACATGTGACGCCCTGCAAGGGTATTGCAATGTAATAGGATTATCATGGTTGTATTTACATTTTAATTATTAAACAAACAATGTCAATGGCATCGCTTGGGACTTGCGACCCAAGTGTAGGTTTACGAAGCTCTTTTACAACATTTCAACACTCACCTTCGCCACCGCGACTTCTCTCTTTGCCCAACAGTATTTGGTAAGATTCTGCGAGATTAGACATCCGTTCCAGTGAAGAATTTACGAAAGTTCTAGACATCCGTTCCAGTCTAGAACTTACAAAAGTTTTAGACAAGCCAAAGTCTTTTAGTAATGTGCAAAGGGATTTAGCTGGTATACCCCTGGGCCCGTAGCCAAGTGGCAATCGTTTCATAATGATAACGTGTCGAAGTTCGTCACGATCGGCCATATTACTTTGGCACTACAGCGTCTTAGCTTGCGCTACCAACATAACTAGGAACTCACGAAGACGATTTTGGTCACGTGATTTCACGACGACTTACGTCAAATCCCATACATTTTGCTTTATCGAACTTCGTTATCTTTGTCGGTGTGTTACTTTGTCTAGCCCCCCTGGCTATCACTTCTACTGCATAAAAACTTACAATGTTACCATGTTTTGTTAAATCAAAGTAAGTACTTATTGGTTCAGGCCAGAGGGCCTAGCCCTCAAGTGTCTCATCTATTCGAATCTAAAATAATAACTTGTAGTATTTCATCTATTTCAAAATTAATGTCAAGTTGTACTTCGTGAATCTTGAAAGTTGTGTTTCTTGAAACGAATAAAAATTCTATTGGATTGGATCCAACACACATTTTACGAACAAGGATACAACTCTTGTTTATGAATAAAATATTGAATCCGAAGCAAATTTTATGAATAAGGGATTGAACTTGGCTACGCTACGTGACGAAAGTTTCAGACTTTGTAAAGAGGTCAATTTTCCAAATGAATCCTTGTCCATGTTGTGTATACAATACGTTGAGATATTTACTTTTATATCTAAGTCAGCGACAGTTTTTTAAAGATCCGTATTCAAAGGGTAAAACGGACTATTTTACTAAGACTCCGCTGTCCGTCCATCCGTCCGTCTGTTACCAAAGTTGTATCTCATGAACCGTGATAGTTAGACAGATGAAATTTCACAGATGATGTATTTCTGTTGCCGCTATAACAACAAATACTATTCTAAGTGATTCGTGCTTTTATACTTAACAGATAAATTTTATTGTTACATATCACAAGTTTTCGATAGTTCACAATTTTGTGAGATACATTATAATTTAACGGTATTTAAAATTTTACAGTGTTAAACACACGTTCACAAATATTACATTGCCATTTCACTTCAGTTAATGTAGTCTCTGTGTTGGTATTATGGCCATAGGTTATGTTTGTAAATATGTACACGAATTACATTATCTTCTCATTGCGCAATGGCAGTATAGTTTCTATCGTATTAATGATTATTTGTCATTGTCAGGAACGATCATAAAAACGTTAATATACGGTACATTTACTAATAATATCTTATTCTTATTGATAGTTAAACTATGTATTTTATTTATAACCTCGATTATTCATTTCTTATGTTGTTCCTTGGTCAATATTTTAAAGTTTGGTACAAAATTATAAGAATGACAAAACAGTACCTGTTGTACGGACGGTAAGCATCAGTTGGTCGCAATAAAAAATCTGACTTTATTGTAGCTACTACAATACAGCCGTGTGGTGACGGCAGAGTAGAATACAATTGTCACCACCCCAAATCTCTCCCGTGGGTGTCGTACAAGGCGACTAAGGATAAATCAGTGATGAGGAATGGGCAGCAGCGTTCCTCTTATACCATCTAGCTATGTACCTACTGCGACTTTTGTGCCCGATAAATGGCAATAGGCTCGCCATCTATTACATGGGACCTAACATAACTGGCGAAACGTGGGTGCTAGTTCACCTCTGCCTACCCCTTCGGGGATATAGGCGTGATTTATGTATGTATGTATGTATGTATTGTAGCTACTATTATACAGTACAAACGCTGTCTTTGGCATGGAAAGGTACTTAAGTGTTTATCTACGTATGATACTGATTGTACCACAATTTGCCACGGACCACACACAAATATTGTCTTTTAACTACCGGGACGTGCTGTTGACTGTACTTCTTCTTCTTGCCCTGTTTCCAATATATCTGGGGTCGGCGCAGTATGTTTCCTCTTCCATTCATATCGGTCAGACGTAATCAAGCCATCCACTCCCTTTTGATTCATATTTCGTATCATCAATCACACCGGAAAAGTGCTAGTGATGATTTTGTTTTATGCTAGACAGGGAAGCTATTGCTCTTCATCTCACCTGATGGCAAGTGACGATAAGGGCCGTTGATGGAATCGAGCTTCACCTGAAACCCTCAACCACAGAGGGACTGGCTATCTTATCAAACTTATTGTCGGAACACAATAATGCTGTTAAGTAATATTATTATTATGGCAACAGATTTTGAAAATATGATGGTAGCTAGCAAACTGGACTTGAAAAAAGTCCTACCACCAACCAAACCGAATACAAATTTATACCACCCTGGGGATCGAATCCGAGACCTCTGGATCTGTAATCCACCACGGCGGCGGTGTATAGAATGGATGTATAGAATGTTCTGTTGACTGTACACACGTTGTAATTACGCCGTAAGTATTATTCCTGTTCGCCGGTAGATAAATGGCCCCTTATCTTGTCTAAGTAAGGAATTATCTATGTTAATTTTCGGTTTCAGTTCAAGGTTCGCAGATATGTGCGTGCGGAAGCCCAAGGTTCTTGTTTTAGTCGAAGCCGATGACAAATCTAGACAATATTAGGGTACCCACGTTACACGATTATTGAATTTTACATACATACTTATGTCTTATGCCTTACTGGTGCCTTTTTCCCTCAGGCGTATTTATTTTTAAGGTAGAATAGGGAAGTTCTTGATTTTCTATCCAGTTCCAGTTCCGAAAATGGAATCGAGCTTCACCTGAACCCTTAACCATAGAGGGCTATTAACATTATTATTATGGCGACAGATTTTGACAAGATGGTGGTAGCTAGCCAAGCGGACTTGAAAAAGTCCTACCACCAACCAAACCGAGTACAAATTTGTACTCCCCTGGGGATAAAACCCGAGACCTCGGGATCTGAAAACCGGTGGGCGACCCAATAGACCACGAAGGCGGTTGAAAGTATTGTAGGCAGATCACTTTCTTCCACTTGCTACTATCCTTACATACTTCTCTCGCTTCATCCAATCCTCTTCATCCATCCCAACAATGTCCTCATGCATGCCTGTCGGTGTCGGGTACTCTTGACCTGTCTCCTTTTTAATATATTTTCAATTTAATTATGATAGATCCGCCTAGGCCTTTCTCTGCCGGTTCCTCCATTTACTTCTTTTTGTCATTCTTCTTTCAGTCAGTCAATTTCTACGTGACCTAAGAATGTGAGCATACCTTTCACAATTTCACATTCTTATCAGGACGTCTTAATTAGGATAGGATAACAGGACCTAGGTTTGTATGTCATACATTACACATAGATAGTATTAAAAAAAGGTGCTGCCTATTCTCCGTCACTGTCTTAACCATTAGTCGCCTTGTACGATATTCCCTAGAAAGAAAATAAACATCACTTTTTCTTGAGGCGTCCTTGAATTTATTTAAATCTATTCCGAAGCTCCTGACGTAAAAATGGAGCAAATTTACTACGAAGAAAATTATTGGTTTGCCAATTGCTAGGAACTATAAGTCAAAAACAATTTGAAAATCAATGAAAATTCTGAATTTTTATGCAATATAATTATGTAATATCCAAAGGCATGTTAATATGTTTGTGTTTACGTAAATAACTTAGTTATAAAAAATACCTGGGCTTGTCTAGAGCTTTCGTAAGTGGGACGTGTGTCTAGGCGGCTCTCACGGAATCTTACCAATTATGGCTGGGCAGAGAGAGAAGCCGGTGTGGCGAAGGTGGAAGGAGTGTTGTGGAAGGTTGACATGCTGTGAAGGGATCCCGTAAACCTACATTTGCGTCACAAGCCCCAAGCGCTGCCACTGCTCCATCTCTGCCACACAGCGATGAACCCGGTATAGTGCGGTCCAGATAAGCCCGCGCGTGGTCAAAATTGGAACTAAAATTTCGTCCAAAGATTTTGGTGGTTAGAAAAAGAATTTCGAAAAATTATGGTCTTGAGGCGGGAATCGACCCCGCGTCCGCTGCTATCCGGGCAGGTGCCTGACCGCTCGGCCACCCAAGACACTAACTAACTTGCCGAAATTCTTCTAACCTTTAAACTTCACGTTGTAAACCAACGGGTTATCCTGGATATCCTGCCCGGATAGCAGCGGGCGCGGGTTCGATTCTCGCCTCAAGATCATAATTTTTCGAAATTCTTTTTCTAACCACCAAAATCTATGTACTAATTTTTCTAACATTTATATAATGTTAAAATTTTAAATCGAATAGTAAAATTTCGTCTCCTATTTTGTTTGTCTAGGAGTGTCAATATTAGCGAGCAGCGCCACCCCTCGCGCGCGGACTTATCTGGAGCGCACTCTACCAGTACGGTGAATCCATGGAATGCTAAGAGCAAGCGTATCTTATCTCATTCAGTGGAAGATCATAAGTTACGCTTAAAATCAAAAGTGTCCAGAATCAATAAGAAACATGTCCAGAATCAATTAGAAATTCACAAACATAATCTTATATCTGCCGACAGGGAGAGCGATCTGAGCAATAAAGGCTATCTTCAGCTGACGCAAGAGATGATATACCAATGGCTGGGGGGCTTGACTACTCCCGCATGGTGGTCTGATGCCCATCTGAACAAAGCCCTCGTCGGATATTTGGCGGCAGACACGATATTCAAGGTAATGTATTTAATTTAAACCAAAGAAGGATAGGATTGTAATGTAACCCTTGCTTCTCTCGTGGGTGTCGGTACAAGACGATTAATAGTGTAGCGGCTACTTCAGAGCGCTACACAAGCAAAGTGTCGAGTAACCGAGATATAACAATGAAGAATTAAGTCAAATCAAATTGTAGGTAGAACGAGATAAGCAAGTACTGAATCATATTCACAAATCAAGAAAAAGAAAATCACAATCATCAGGTCATATTCTTGTATCCACTACAAGATCACATTCACGACCCTCTCTTATCTAATAGAGGCAGATAGAGGATTTGGCCTACTCTCCCCTCGCTGGCCAGACGGGTAGGCGAGGAGTTTGGCGATCGATTTCCTTTGTAATTTTGTTAAAATATTTAACGTTCAGTGGCCTTTCCACCAACTCTAAACCCGACTCAATTCCCATTGTTAAAATGTAACAACGTAGCCGAGTAGAGCGGCGTCCCGTTTTTTCATCTGCGTTTGGATCGTACTAAAACTTCTTGGTACGGCCACAGCTCAAAACAAAACTCTTGAACGCCAGATCAACAACGGTGCCGAACTGGAAGGGAAGTGGCCGATGACGGTCCTGTACTCCATCTACTACGAGCTGAGCAAGCGCTACCCCCACTCGAGGATCACGGGAATGAAGCAGGAGACCGTCAGCACGAAGATCGAACTGCTGTTCCGCATGTTCAATTTCACGCTCGGCAACGACACCTTCAAGAGGGGGCTGACTGTCTTCCTGGAATCAAGGTAAGCTGCCAAGTGGCCAATCTTTTTCTCTGTGGTAATAAGTCAGTTTCATTCTTTTGTTTTCTATGCATTCGAATAGATACGGCCCCCAGGGGCCTAGACAATTGATCAATCTATTTGAACAAATAGTACGGAAATGTATGAAACTGGCATGCTGCTGTAAGGGAGACGCATAGTCGACAAGATGGAACTACGCGCGACACTTTGGTAAAGTTTATGGGAAGACGCCGACCGATCGGTCTCAACTTTCAGGGGGTGTCAGCGTGGCTTATTCCATAAATCCTCTTAGATGATACCTTGCTTTACTTGATTAGTCGACTTTGTTTCTATCAGAACTTACAACAGGACATTAGAAATGTGATTCTTAATCTATCGCAGGTTCCAGTCTTACCCGGCACCTAGAAATACGTCCAAAAATAACCCGCTTTCAATTTTATTGATCCCATAGGTATTGTAAATTAGAAAATATAATTTCTGAATGCAAACATTACTTGCAGGAGATACAAGACTTTCACCAGTGACGACGTCTGGAATGGTCTCAACACCGTTGCTATTGAGGAAGGCAAGATACCAAAGGATTGCAACATTAAGACCATCGCGAACTCTTGGATAGATAAGGACAGGCTGCCTTTAATCACCGCGTACAGGAATTACGAAAATAATTCGGTTTCCTTTAGACAGGTAATTAATTTCTTTATTAATAATAAATGGGTTGAAAACAAGAAAACCTAGGCTTGATAATTAGTCCCACAGGGATTTTCATAAGTACCTACTTTCAGCGGTATATTATATATAAGTTTGTAAAAAAGAGAGTGGACGGCTTAATTACATCTGACTGATATAAATGGAAGAGGAAACATACTGCGCCGACCCCAGATTAACTAGGAACAGGGCAGGAATAAGAACTTATAATTAAACTCAGTCATATATTTTCAGAAAGTATATTTAAGGGAAAGACCTCATGACGTGCCTGATGCTGATCGCATGTCTTGGTGGGCTCCAATAGTGATCGAACGAGGCAATGATTTGAGTTTCCGCCGCGCCACTCCCGCAGTCTGGATGAAAGACAACAACGAGCTGACACTCGGTGGCATGCCTAGCAGAGACCACTTCATCATAGTTAACCCTGAAGAAATTGGTAAGATTTTTTTTTACATAATGAAGTTACGTTTAAAGGTTTAAAAACATTTATTCTAATAAAGATATGCATGTGACTAAGTGATGAACATGAAGACCCCGTAAGAGAGGTATGATTTGCTTGATAAATTACATAAACCTGAATAGGGTGTATGGGAATATGACAGCTAACAGCAGTGAATGGAAATAAAAAACATATATGAAAAGGTATAAGGTCGACAGGAAGAAGATGATGACACAATTGTATATTTTGTCACTTACGTGAGATTTAATAGAACGTATTTAATAGAACATCTTTCAAATAACCAGAATAATACTTTGTTTATTGACTTTCTAACGTTAATTAACAAATTACTATTGTGGTGTTCTGTATCAAGCACGATTTACTTGAAATGAAGTCCTCTACCTTTTCATCCATCAATGCCCTAGCTCATCACTCTATTTCCACATCGTTTATTATCATACCAAGGCCATACAAAACCATTATTCCCTTTCATCATCCTTGTTATTAGCGTTCTTTCAAATTTTCTCTTACGTTTACTTTGTCCATTATTCTCATTCCGCAACCGAATATAGTGAACCCTAAAGATTTATTCTAATAAAGACATCCTTTCCAGAATCCCGAAATAATTCATCTTCGCTGCTTAAATAAATAAATATCTGTATTACAGCACCGTTCCCAGTAAACTACGACCAAGAGAACTGGAACCTTCTGTCAGAATACCTTCAGAGTACTAAACGTGAGACTATCCGCGAGCTGACGCGGGCTAAGCTCCTCCACGATGCTTGGAATCTGGCTTACGCTGGAGAGCTGTCTTTCGCCACTGCTTTCAATATGACGCTGTTCCTTAGAGACGAGAGGAACCCCTTAGTCTGGGACCCGGTATTCACAATGATCGACCACCTCCGAAGCCATATTTGTGAATGTCTTCAGGATAAATTCCAAGTAAGTAGGAGTTCAAATTTCTTTATAATTAAAACAGAATAGCATTAAAACTGGAAACGATGTTGAAGGTTGGAGGTCTAATAGATATCCAAGACTAGAGGTTTTTATGAGACTCTTCTTCTTATCTTTAGTAATTTACAAATCATTTTCATAGTACTACTATAAAGTACTACAAGGAAATATTTTTGCGATCTCGTCAAAATTTTGATAAATTGAAATGAATTTTACTGCTTCGTCGTCTCTTTAAAATCTACTGTTCAATTTTAATGTCCTGTCCAAACTGTGTTATTCTAAACCATAAAAGATATCTTATGAAAATAAACTAAGCAAATCAAAATGGAATGTAATACTTTTGCCAATCAATTTAAGGCGTACATCAGGATACTCCTCACGCCTCTTTACGAAGAGCTGACAAACGAAGACGACGAGGTGGAAGAGAGCTGGCGAAAGAACTTCCGCACCCTCACCAAGACATTCCTCAGCCAGGCAGGGTACAGACCTTGCATCAGGCAAGCGCAAGAGCAGTTCGGAAAATGGATGCGAGCCAAGAACCCTGACGAAGGAAATCCGTAAGTACTTTCTTTTTAATTGTGTTGGAATAATAAATATTCAATAGGAATATACTATTTTAAAATTCATATAATAAATCTAAAATCTCTTGAGGGAATAAAAAACAGCTAATTTCAAACGTGTAAAATCTATATATTGACAACAAAAATCATTCACGGTGACAGAAAAAGTATAAACTAAAAAGAGGTCTTAACATCCTCCGACCGCAAATAAAAAACATTAAGGATATTACAACATAAACACATAATCCTATAAGTAACATAAATCAACTATGACACGTTACCACGCTCAGGGGCTCTGACAATTCGGCCAAATCGAGTTACATAATCATCAGCCCGACTAAGTTCCAAAGAGTACAGCTTCTGAATCGGCCTGGTGATACTACCACTACTGGTCCTAACTATAGCCGCCCTCGATACTTTATCAGCACCCTGTATCATTTTAACTATTTTCCCTATAGGCCAAAATTGTCGTTTGCCTTCACTTTCGACTAATACAATATCACCTTCCTTCAGTACTGTATTACTACGAGAACCTGTTCTCCTATGTATCAATAAGCCCAAATATTCTTTCCGAAAACGCTCTCGTAAATTACTCCTCAAGTTCTGTAAATAATTTAGACGCAAATTCAAATTATTACTATCAATCTTATCAAAATCATGAACAGCATTAGATGGTAAATCGTGCAAAAAATGCATTGGCGTAAGTGGACTTAAGGAGTCGTTATCCGATATATAAGTGAGTGGTCGGCTATTTAAGGTAGCCTCACAATCATAAAGAACTGTCTCTAACTCAACGTAGGATAAGGATGCTCTGCCTAATACCCTTCGTAGTAAATCTTTAAGACATCTTATCAATCTCTCCCAGAACCCTCCCCACCAAGGTGCACTAGGGACGTTAAATCGCCACTCAATCTTTTCTAAATTAAGCTGACCTCTAATATAGTCCCAATTTAAATTTTTAAACAAATTATTCGCCCCAACAAAGTTAGTTCCATTGTCGGAATAAACTACGCGAACTCTACCTCTTCTGGATATAAACCGTCTAAAAGCCATTAAGAAACAATCTGTAGACAAACTCATTGTTAGCTCGAGATGTACTGCCCTAAACACCGCACATGTAAACAATACAACCCAGCATTTCTGCCCAGTCTTCAGATATAGAGGGCCGGCTAAGTCTACTCCTATGACCTCAAAAACCTTACCCATATTTATTCTATTTTCTGGTAACGGTGCCTCCGGGGCTTGCCCTGGCTTACTGGTGAACCTCTTGCAAATACTACAGGTAGATATAACTTTCCTTACACTACGCCGAGCTCTAGTTAACCAATAAAATTCTCTAAGTTTACTAATAACTATTGTAACACCTGCATGTTGTAACGAAAAATGTTTCTGGTAAATTAATCTCTGAATTATGGTGTGGTTACCCGGAATCAATATAGGATATTTAAAACTATTTGATTGATCACCCAACAGTAAACGTGTCTTAACATGAATTAAGCCATCCTCCAATACTACAGTCTCTAGGCCGGATGCAGGAGTATCTGAGGACGCATAATGCTCAGATTGAATTAACCGTAATAACACTTTCTCAGCTGCAACATATTCGTCATATGACAATTCCCTAGCACAGCAAACCTTATTACGAAACCTACAATTGTGGAAAAATCTAAGTAACCATCCTACACATCTAACTATTTTTGAATATTTACTAAAATAGAGAAAATTATCACTAAAACATTCATTATCCACTATATGTACAGTATTAACATTACCTTCCAATATGCTGCCTTTCTCTTCTAATGTAACATCTGACTTAGGCCAACAAGCAGGATTACTATATAACCATTTGGGCCCAGTCCACCAAGTGGAAGTCATTAACTTTTCTGGGAAACAGCCTCGGGAAGGTAAGTCAGCCGGGTTATCAACACCTGCTATGTGATACCATTGACTCCTATCCGAATGACTACGAATCTCCTTAACCCGATTTCTAACAAAAACAGGCCATTTATTATCTCGCTTAATCCATGCGAGCGCAACTGACGAGTCGGTCCAAAAATAAGAATCAAAATTACTAAACTCTAATGCATTTACTGCCTCACGATAAAGTCTGACACCTATAACTGATGCAATGAGCTCTAACCTAGGGATAGTTATTTCTTTGACTGGCGCAACTCTTGACTTGGCATTTATCAAACGAACACAAACTTGACCATCATACTCCGACCTCAAAAACACACAAGCGGCATAGGAGTATTTACACGCATCGCAAAATGTATGAATTGACACCTGACATTCCTTTATAGGGAAATTCGTCAATCTCCGTGGAATATGAATTTGGCTTAAAACGGGAAGTTGACGAAACCAGGTTGAAAATTCAGAAACGATCTCATCCGGCAACTTATCATCCCAGTCTAACTTAAGTGTCCAACATTTTTGCAACAAAATCTTAGGAATAATTGTGCTTGGACTTGTATAACCGATCGGATCAAAAATTTGTTGGGCCACAGAAAGTAATACTCGTTTAGTAACAGCCTTACCATCTGCACTAATTGAGTCGGGAACAATAAACAAAAAATCCTCTTTATTATTCCACATTAAACCTAAAACTGACTGTGTGCTCTCTATTTGACATGGTCCATAAACCCATCCCCGAAGGTCAAACTGAGCCTCTCTCATCAACTTCGAAGCCACTTCGACAAATTCATTACGCTCTGCCTCTGAGTCTACGCTATGTACACAATTGTCAACATAGAATGACGACTTCAACCTCTGTGCAATATATTTCCGTTCGTCAGTAACACTATCCAGGTGATGATTGATGGTAGCTGCCAGTAGAAATGGGCTGCACGTAACGCCGAATACTACACGTCTGTGACGAAAAGTAACTAAACTCTTACAGTCTTGCACATTGTCCCACCATAAAAATTTCAAATAATTCCTATCCTTTTGTGCTATCGATATTTGGAGAAATGCCCTGCGAATGTCCGAGATTAATCCAATAGAGCCCAAGCGAAAATATATTAATAACTTTGGAATAGACTCTATAAAATTAGTACCCTTTTCTAAACAAGAATTTAAAGATACACCATGTACATTCTTGGCGGATGCATCAAACACCGGTCTGACAGGCGTCGAAGAACTGGATAACCTTATAACAGCATGATGTGGAAGATAGAAACCACCCTCGTCGGTTGCTACTCTTTCTATAACACCTTCTGCTTCCCAATCCTTAAACACACTATTATACTGATCTAAATATCCTATAGCACCTAACCTCTTTGTTGTGGACTGCAACCTCTTATAAGAAAGCGCCTCGTTGCTCTCCGTCAGCATCACCGGAAACCCCTCCTTCCAAGGCAAACACACAGAATAGCGCCCGTCGTCCCCACGATCCACAGTGTCTCTAAAAAATTGCACAACTTCATTAATGCGAACATCGACAGATTTGGTCTCAGCAGGATCACGTATGCCTAATGTCTTCAAGTCCCATAAATCAGTCATAGAAAAATTCGTCACATAAGTGTGAGTCATTGCATAAGTGTTAGTCAGTAAAGAACCTTGCAAACACCAGCCTAACCTAGTTCCTATCGCTACTAAATTACCACCTATATTTACAACATCTCCAGTAAGCAAATAACCTGATATATCTGCACCTATAAGCAAACCTACATCGGTCGGCTCGTCACCTACATCCGAAATCTTAATGCTCAAAGAACTTAATTTTTGTAATACTTCCGCGTTTACCGAACTTAAACGCGGTAACAGGCCACTAATTCGCTTTTGCCCTAAAGCAGTGATATCCAACTGAAACTTACCATCTAAACTTTGAATGGTAAACTTATAATTACTATATACATTACTACGTGATTGGATACCACCAAACAAGCATTGACTAACGTTTTCAAGATTAGACGGTCGCATACCTAACTGCGAAGCAATATCCTGTCTAACATATGACCTTTGAGAACCGCTGTCAAACAATGCTCTTGTAACAATATTCTTACCGCCATACATTACCGTTACTAATACAGTTTGCAATACAGTAGTAACTCCTCTAGCACACAACAATGTATTTACATCTTTGTTGCCCTTCTGGTTCTCCAAAGAGGGACATAGTAATACTACATGACGCTTCCCGCATATTAGACACTTAGGGAAGTTTCGGCACCTCTTAGAACTATGACCTACTTTTAGACATATAAAACAACAATTCTTCTTTTTCAATACATCTCTTCTCTCATCTATCGACATACGAGATGGCTTATAACACTCAAGGCTGCTGTGCATAGTTTTACCGCACCATACGCACGACTTCTCCCCTTCTTTCTTCTTGTTTTCCTCCTCGTGCGTTAGAATGCAGGCTGCCGTAGACTCTCGCGTATGCACCATACCTGAACTAGCCGCGCCAAGATCCTCAAAACTGTCGCGGGATGCCATAATGCGCTCCTCACTCTCTACCTCCCGCTTCAAAAATCCTAAAAGGTCTGTCAGCAAATCCTGGCCCCCATTCTTGTCGTGCTTTGACCTCTCCCATGCTTTCAACACGTCGGAAGGTACCGCCGATTCAACCATTGGTAGTAGCATAGCCGCATACTTGTCCTTAGTCACCTTCAACGATTCCAGCGCTTGCAGTTGCGTAGAAAGCTTGTCATATAATTCTCGCAGCGATGCACACCCATCTCTGTTAGATAGGACAAGGTGTAAAAGACTTCTAATATAATACTCAACTAGCAAGTCATCTCTCGCAAACCTTTCTTTGAGCTCTGTCACAGCCTTCATATAGTTCTCGGCAGAAGGCGGATAGCTCTCAACCAGCGCCCTAGCCTTAGAGTTTTCGATGGTCGCTTGAATCAAGTATTGAAATTTATCTACAGCGTCAATACTGGTGTCTTTGTGAATTTTTTCAAATTGACCCCAAAATGAGATCCAATTCTTCACACTCCCATCAAATTTCCTCAACTCTATCCGTGGCAGTTGAAAACGACGATGCTGGTCTAACGTTACGTTTGATCGAATAGTATCTCCCTCAAGAGATGAAGCAGGTACTATGTGTGTCTTTTCAAATAATGAACATACCTCTAGCCAAGAAAGCTTATATACATCGCCGGTCTGAAGGTCCGCACAAATTTCATCCTCGGAAGCAGACGCCTCCAGAAACCATTGACTCGTAACTTGCTCATCAATCCTAGCTAAGGCTTCGGCCCTCTCTTTGCAAACGCCGTAAGCGGCACTCACCGTGTCGCTTTTATCCTCTATTGCCCGACGTAACTTTTTCTCGCTTTCTGTATACAATCGGCGCAATACAGTGCGTTGTTTCTTCAAGCCCTCCATTATTGCACACAAAATATCTAAAAAAAATGTCACGGTCGCCACTATTTGTAAATAATAAATCTAAAATCTCTTGAGGGAATAAAAAACAGCTAATTTCAAACGTGTAAAATCTATATATTGACAACAAAAATCATTCACGGTGACAGAAAAAGTATAAACTAAAAAGAGGTCTTAACACATATTTAAAATAGTATATTCCTATTGTTACTATTACTGTTATTCTCTAAAGTTAAAAGGATTTTATTCTTATCAAAAAAACTAAAATTATTTTGTAATTGCCATTTATCTACTAAGATAACCAGTTCGTGAAAAGCGTAAAAGTGCCTGTTCACGTTGTCACATTGTCAGTTGTCAGAGGTTAAAAACATGGATGACGATCTTTTATTTTTAACCGAAAATTCATACCTAAAGTGGGAGATGCTAAAAATACAATTGGTGTGCACGAAATTAATGAAGAAAGTTATGGTGAATTGCATCTATACTAATATTATAAAGCTGACGAGTGTGTTTGTTTGGTTGGTTGAACGCGTTAATCTCAGAAAATACTGACACAAATTGAAAAAATCTCTTTTTTTGGATAGTTCATCTATCAAAATAGACTATCTGCCGCACTCAGAGACGTCAAATAACTGTAATGAGTACTTAATGTTAAAAATGTTCATTTAAATTTAGACCAAAGACCTGACAAGAATAGAGACTAGTTTTGAATTGTCATTTTTTGACATTCAGTACTCATTATCTTTAATTGACGTCTCTGAGTGCGGCAGTTAATGTCATATAATAACCGACATTAACGTGACCACACTGTCTAATCTAATAAAAAAAAAAAAAATTGAATTACACAATTATTGCAATGTCATTTAAAATTTAGACGCAGAACTTTGCTATGAAAAACTAATTAGAAGTCAAGCTACTCTTAAAGCTGTCTTTATCATAATTGAACATCAGGAACTCGAAATCGAAGATAAAAAAAAACGGCTTGACTATAAATTTCCAAAATTACATCGAAATTCTTGTAGTCCCGTAATACGAGAGAAAACATTTACCCGAGTTTGAACGTTCATTTCTGGAACAACATCTCTAATCTAATTTTTGCAATGTTTGCCACGAAGGCACATCGCAATAAATAATTTAACCCGCTTCGCCTTCCCGACAAGCAGCAAACATCTTAAAATTCTATTAACCCGCGAACAACAGAATACACCTCGATCTGAGCAACATTTTTAATTCAGGCAAACATACCAGAACCCCGATTATGTAAGCCTCTTTCAATCGCTTTCGCCTACCTGTCACTCTCACACTTTGCGATTATTCTCAATGAGCGAGAGTGACAGGTAGACGAAAGCGATTGAAAGAGGCTTACTTAGTTACACCACAGGCCGGCACAAGTACGCCCGAACCAGTGACCTATTTAATTCGTTTAGCCAAAGAATCGTGAAAACATCCAGTGTGTACGTTGTGGGAACATCAAAGGGAAGGATATGACTGTGGGGCGCGGAAAAATTGAATTGGAATAAGCAGGACGAGAGAGCAGCGCTTTTAGAATGGCCGAGACGACCCGGGACTGTGTTAAAGGGACAAGTGTGCGACGCGCATATTTGCTTGGAGACACAGCAAATATTTGCCTCATATCGTAGTAGCACCCTTAGAGTTTCCAACTAGGCGTAAAAGCATATTTTTCAGCATTGAGATGGCATTAACCTACCAAAACAGTCTCATCTAAGATGATGACTGTAGAAGGGAAAATGGGAAGTTAGGAGTGGTGGAAATTAAGAGTCAATAGGTAGAAAGAATGTGGTAAATAGCACAAATTACATCAATCTCATATTAATTTCACTCTCCTGTGAATACAGAGTGAGCGAGTGAGTATTGTATTGAAAAATGTACTCTCATTTTTTTCTTGTGTAACCTCGAATAATGACGATTACTGTGGCTTGTGACTCTGTGCTTTAATTTGCGACCATTTTCCTAATGGATTTCTTACTTATCCTAATGCAGGTAACTTTTGTATTACAAATAAGATGTTAGAATATTGACGTAGTTGTTTGTGGCTTAAGATATGAATAGTGCAACGATTATTTGCGCATTTAAGGAGTATATTCGTATCATACATATAACATGGCACCTAACACAATTGGCGAAACGTGGATGGAAATACACCTCTGCCTTACCCCTTCGGGGACAAACACCCTACCTCAACTGACGTCTATTTATCGTTTTCTACGCAAATGCACATTGAGCCTATTTGTTGCGTTAAATTCTAGCATTTGGGAAAACGTTCATAATCATCAGCATCATCACTTTTTATAAATTTATTTTAGTTTTATACTTCCACGCGTCTCGGTCAGCTGTCATAATATCACCGACTCCGATGTCCTTCATAATCATCATCTTTCACACAGTCTAAATTTTTTTAAACGTTATTATAATGTTCGTAAATTAATATTCTTGCAGAATATCCAACCAGTACATCTGCCCAGTGTTCAAATGGGGCACCAAGAAAGAATGGGAGTTCGGATTGCAGAGAGTGATAAACTTTCCGCCGTCGAGGAAACAGAGCGAAAGGACTTACCTCCTCAAGACTTTAGCGGGCTGCCCCAACGACGAGTCCAAGATTATAAGGCTGCTGAATATAACACTACTAGAGGGCAATGCAAACTTCACAGAGACGGATGTCTTCTTAATATTCAGCATGCTCTCCGGGGGAGCTAGGGGCTACACGACTCTGTTTCACTTCCTGAATAACAATTGGGAGTTCTTGAAGGAGAAGTGAGTAACTCAATGCTTGCAAGTTTTCTCTTGGCGCCTTTATTCAATTTAAAAAGTTGTCTAAGTTATTAAAACTGGCCTCCTTAAAAACTTAATCTGTCTTAGAACATTGTTTTAACTTAAATACTTCGAAACTGTCCTAAGTCTCTTTCCACCTAAAGGTATTTACGCTGCGATGAAAAGAGATAAGTAGATCAAGGATTTAGCTTAAACAGTGTTTTAAAACTGATTACAAATTTCTGAATTTTATGGTATGATATATTATTATAAGTACACTTGATTGTATTTCCGTAATTACTTTGCCTTTGGGCCTATTTATTTTAACAATGAATTCCCTAAAATGTGTGGCAAAATAGTCAGGAAAATTCAATCATCTACTGAAGTGAACCGCAGGAGAATTCGAGATAATAATATAATTTTGGTCACCAATCTATTGGCTGGCCTTAGCGAACATTGTTTAGTTTACACAACATAGATTAAATGCTCTCTTAAAACCCATCTGGCTAGGTTGACTAATAATAATAACTCTTATTTCTTAGGCGTTGAAGGACAAAGCCTGTTTATATTGAGTAGGTCATGGTCTACAGAACCTTATAGGAGAGTCCAGCGAACCAATGTGTGGACCTTCTTTGAAATGAAACCGTGTCGCATAATTGTATTTATTCTAGACCCATCATTTATATTATTTCGTTAAGTATTTAATGTATATTTGGAATTGTTCAATTATATACTGAACAGGCTTTCGTGGCCCTTATAATTGAATGTGATTCTCACTCATATGAATATTATTTTGCAAGAAGTAAGTTTTTGTTACAGTAAGTTGCTGAGGTATTTTTTTATAATTAATTTAATTGTGTATTCTGAACTTCCGAAAATTATTGCAGGTTTATTTTATGCTTGGTTTATGCTTATACTTTATGCTTGCCAACTTGACATGGTTGGCGAAGCATGGGTGCTAGTTCACCTCTGCCTACCCCTTCGGGAAATATGGGGGTGATTTATGTATGTATGTATTTATTTTATGCTTTTGTCATGTAATTCGTTTTAATTACATGACAAAAGCATAAAATAAATACATACACTAATATAATTGTTCATTCCCAAACGATAAATGAAATAGACTAACTTTATATTTTTAATATCTAAAACGAATTTTTCTTGTGAAAGACAAACAGACAGTTATTTATCTTAATAGTGAGGGTTCTAATTTGTACAGGACTCACGGTGGATTTTGACCCATTCCTTCTGTCTTTCCTATTATTTTAAACTGTAGAAATGGCCTATCATTTATCATAGAAATGGCCCAGCATTTGGGACCTTAACAAAGGACCAATGAAAATTTTATCACAGGTTCTTGAGAAAAACTTTTTAGGCAAGGACACACTGGCCTTTCCCAGCAGTTGGGCCCTTAAAAAGAAGACGGCTACTAATAATAATTTTGTCACAGGTTCCTGAGCAAAACCAACATCTGGGACAACCTGATCACCTCTGCCACTTCCCACTTTACGACACAAAACGGTCTTGACCTGGTGACCAATCTGTACATGGCTCACCAGGGCGAGTTTGGCTCGGCGGAGAGGATCATCGAACGGTCCATGAAGAACATCAGGGAGGAGGCCAAGTGGTCTGCAGAGAACCTGCCAGTCATCGAGCAGTGGCTCGACATATACCTGGCCAATTCTGACCTGAAAGACGAGCACTATCTTGGTGTTTAAGGGTCGATCTTCGTCATCGAATTTCCGTCTTCTCTGGTGTATCTAAATGGCTTACCCAGGAATACTGCAACGCTACAAATTTTGAGTTCTGATTAACATTTAGGAATCGTTAAAATTAACGTTCTTCCGTACAATTTCTGACAGCAAATGTCCATTTACCTTGCAGCAGCTCAAAATTTGAGTAGCGTTTCAGTCTTCGGGGGTTATTGTCCTGCTGATATAAAATCTGTATAAAATTCTATCCGTCATCATCATCATTAACTTACTTATTGTACTGGTGAATTTAAAATGGCTTACGGTGCTTTTCCACCAGAGCTGTGCGAGGAGGAAGAACCAATAGAATCACTCCATTTTCAAATAGAGTGATTCTATTGGTTCTCCATAAACACATTCCTCGCAACGTATCCACGCACAGCTCAGATGGAAAAGCACCCTTAGTGTCGTGCTACTTACTACAATATACAAGAAGAAACAAAAAATAGAGAGTTATGCGAACAGAAACTAAGGAGCTCACCCCCGAATACAGAAACGCTACTCAAATTAAGGGGACTGCTTAAAAAGTTAAGTGGACATTACCTGTCAGAATTTTGACAAATTTTGACAATACTTAAATGTTAAGCAGGACTCAAACTTTGAATAGCGTTTCTGTATTCGGGGGTCAATGAACCAAATATTTCACTGTTATATTGTTGAATTGTCTGTTATTTTAAATTATGTATTATTTAATTTTGCATCATGAAATCATCACAAATATAATGTATAGGGTGGAAAGTGTGAGTATAAAAATATAAGAAAAAATGTAAATACAAAGAAATGACAATGACTCTGAAATCGGTCTAAAATATGATATTTATTATTTTAGAACAAAATGATGCAAGAAGCTTTATTAATCGAATTAATTATATAGGTACATAATTATTATATTAAGATAGCTGTAGACAAAGGTAGAGTTAATCCATATTATTGTTAAATACTACATTTATATTATTATTAGTGTTAACTTGATTATTACATCTACTCTTTATTGTTCAATGTAGTCATGTAATCATGTTCAGTTACATCAACTGCTTCGTGTGTATAGCTTAAGTATTATCGTATTTAAATAAGTACCTAGCATTAATTACTAAAACTAAAATGTATCATAGTTAAATATTTATGTGAAACGCCATTTCATATAATTCATAAATTACAAATATTTTCAAATAACTTAATTAACTGGCAGTTTTGAAATCACAGAATATCCGAGTATATTAAATACCGTAACAAACTCGATAGGTTCAGTATAAAATGATATGATAATACACAATATTAAATTCTATGACTTCCTTAACGATGTTGTTGGTATGACAGAGTACTAACACGTCAATCAACTTATAGGCGGACTGTACCAGCGATTACCTAGAGGTGTTAGCTCTAAGTTTTTAAAGTTAAATTAAGTTAAGTTATTACAGGGACTCCTTATTCTGTCGCAGTAATTATTGGTTCTTTAATAGGAGTGAGATACAAAATTAATGCAACAGTAAGCCTTACTGTCATAAATATAGAACACACAATTTCTCAGGTATTATTTGAGTTGCGTCTTTTTGAAGAATGAGCGATTTTATCTAATATTTAATGCATTTTTAAGTTACATTAATTTCTTTTTATGTACACCTAACGTTTATTTATATATTTTTGGAATAAATCTATATTAAAATAGCCATTATTTTAAGCTGTTTTATATCTATATGCCTGCTTCCCCCGACCAGGTTAGTAAGTCTACACCGGGCAATCTCCCTTAGTCGACTTTTACACCCCTGAAGGTGAGTCGGGGCTGGCACATTCTACGTTCTATTTTCCCTCCCAGACCAGCATGGAAGACTTAATTACATTCTAAAATACATAGAACACATACATTATACCTATAGTAGGTAGACCTGAATTGTAATAGAATTCGCAGTACATTGCTAGCTGCCGTAAGAGAAGCGCTGCTGCATATTACTCATTGCTGTTATCCCTTAGTCGGCCGTGTGGTGACGGCAGAGTAGAACACAATTGTCACCACCCCCAATCTCTCCCGTGGGGGTCGTACCAGGCGACTAAGGATAAATCAGTGTTGAGGAATGGGCAGCAGCGTTCCTCTTATACCTACCACCTAGCAAAGAACTGCGACTTTTGTGCCCGATAAATGGCAATAGGCTCGCCACCTATTACATGGGACCTAACATAATTGGCGAAACGTGGGTGCCAGTTCACCTCAGCCTACCCCTTCGGGGATATAGGCGTGATTTATGTATGTATGTTATCCCTTAGTCACTTTGGACGACATCCACGGGAGAGAAGGGAGTAGTGACAATTGTATTCAGTAGGCCTATTCGCTAACTTTTTTTGACACTTGAGAGTGATAATCACTGAACTATTTACTGATCCATTACTACTTTACTATAACGCTATTGTGACACTTGTCCTGTGAAAACAGTAATGGATAAGTAAATAGTTCGGTGATCATCACTTTTACCTGTCAAAAAAAGTTAGCGAATAGGCCTACTGATCTGCCGTCACCACACGGCGGAAGACTTTATTAACTATAATTAATTAACAGAGACAAATTTACATCATCGCTTCACGTGTTTCTTTAAATAACTCTGTCAAACGCGATATTCCTTTGAGGAAAAAGTTTTGTGTTGCCTAGTATAATTAAACTCGACAGGAAAGATTTCCCAGTCCCTTGTTCAGGTGTACCGTTTTAATATCCAATATCCATTTGGATTATTACGGGCAAACGAATTTAATGAAACCCTCCGATTTTGGAACCGAGAGAAATAATAAATTATGTATATTCTAAACTAAATGCAATCTAAACACACATAATTTATTATTTCTCTCGGTGCCACATTTGGTATCGTAAATAACTGAAGGTATTCACCTACCCAAAGAGGGTTAGTGTCAGGCAGGCGGCCGGATGAGATGATATTCCGAAGTTTAAGTAAGTAGTTATAAATGAGTATCGTTTGACTATCAGTGAGACATTAATAGCGCTGTATTGAACCAAGGTCCAAGTTTGGTTAGCCGACGTTTTATCAACTCCCAATGAGCAGTTAAGGGTTAAAAAAGAAGACAATACAACTAATATTACTCCAGACTACGCCGATGCAAGTAGGTATACGTGGAGTTCTTGACTTTTAGAGCGGTAAATTAAATTAGTATTTATTTTTGTATGAAAGTAAAATCTTACGAATCATCAGAAATCGTAGAATAGACATTGTTGCTTACGATGTTAGATAACTACTCCTGCGAGATTTTTGGAGTTTTAAAAATAACCCTGTATATATTAGTCGAGTTTTAAGATAAGAGTGAGTCGGCCCTGGCACATTGTACGTTATTTTTTCGACCACCGACCAACATGGACGTCATGGTTAACACAGAACAATATCTGTTCAGAGGGCTGGCTTTTCTATTCGAACGCATAGAACACAAAATGTGAAACTGACGTTTGTTTTCTCTGTAATACGTCAGTTTCATACATGCTGTTTTCCACTTGGATTGGCCACTGTCTTGTTAGCAATACAATCTGCAATAAAATGAAGTGTAATTCTATAAGTGTGTAGTAAAGTATAAATAAAGTATAATCGTAAGTAATGGACGAGCGGTTTCAATATAGCACCCGTAGAATATGATTCATTTCGGTACCACCAAGTTGAACAAATTAAATTGGGATGAATGTCATTGGTGAAATTAGAAGTAATTACAGATGGCACTCAGCATGTTTTATGGCATTATAACGGTCTCTATTATTCTTGACACTTTTTTATGTTTGGTAATCTTGGAACATTCATACAGAAACTTAGGGGTAGGTCGAGGTGTTTTAACACCCGCGTTTCCGGACTCATGTGATTTACCAGGAACTCCAATCGCAGTAATTTGCCTCTTGTATTATATTATAGCCAATAGTAACCATTTTTAACAATTGATTGAGTTAACTATGCATTAAAAAAGCCGGTCCTTAGTCGCCTTGTACAGCGCTCGCGAGAGAAACAGTGGTGGTAACAACTGCATTCTGCTTTGCCGTCACCACACGACACACGGGTGGCTGTAGAATCATAAAGATTAAAATAGGCTAGTTACTATGTTAGCGTGCGAGCTTAATTATGTTTTCGTGGTAGCGATCTGCTGACGTCAGGTATAAGTTTACAGGTACGAAGTGAGTTGCAATAGAAAACAATGTTGAATAACGAATTTATTTGGTGTTTTAATGAATTTCTAAACAGGCCCAATACGGCACTGAGTTTTAGCTGGAATAAGTTGAAATTGTTGCAAACATCATGAATAATACAATATGGCGGCTGTGGCGTGATTCGTCCTAAATAATAACAGGCAAAGTTATAAATATTCTAAAACAACAGCAATATTGACAGTTTAAGCAGTTTATGTCATCCGTTTTTGTTTTATTAATAGCCCGTTAGTCCGGATGAATTATATGATAATAATACGCAGGAGGACATTTGCATAGACTGACGTTTATTATATAAGTTGGACACGAGTAAACAGAGATGGCGCTAGTAGTTACATTAATGTAATATTTTGTTATAATATTAACACCTCCGCTTAACAAAATTAAACATACTTTGAAATAGGTAATATACCAAGCCTTTTTGTGAAATATTTATACTTTACATATCCCAAACTTTTTGTAAAAATATCTGCTGGCATTTCAGTGGTCTCTAAATAATCAATTTTTACAAACTTGTTTGCAACTGCTTCTCTTACAAAATGGTACCTGATATCTATATGTTTAGACCTTCGATGATATATTGGATTTAAAATCAGTTTTTGTGCACTTTGACAATCGTTATACAAAGTAATTGTTTCTGAATTGCCTAAAATTTCACAATATAGATTTTTTAAATAAATAGCCTCTTTACTGGCTTCTGACATAGAAATGTATTCAGCTTCGGTTGAGGACAGCGCTACATTTCTTTGTTTTCTACATTCAAAAGAGATAACTGATCCTGACAGTTTAAAACAAAAGCCAGAAAATGATTTTCTATCATTTGGGTCTGAACCCCAATCTGCATCAACATAACCCTCTATGCAAGATTTATCTTTAATAAAAACAAGACCATAATTTTTAGTTCCTTTTAAATACTTTAAAATTCTTTTTAAATGTGTCCAATGAGTTTCATCATATGAGTTGTTGAATTGGCTGAGATAACAAACACTATAAGCGATATCTGGTCTGGTTAGAACAGCTAAATACATTAAGTTACCTATCAATTGTCTATATGGAAATTTTTTATCACAACTATTCCCAGATTTTTCTAACCTTAAATTAATCTCCATTGGAGTTTCAGCAGTTTTACAATGTAACATATTATATCTTTTTAATAAGTTTTCTACATAATGCTCTTGATCAACAGTTATTACATTTTCTGACATATTTACTCTTAAGCCTAAGCACTGCTTAATTTGGCCTAAATCTTTAATTTCAAATTTACAACTTAGTTCATGTATTAACTGATTGGTTGCCATTTTACAGCTGGAAAACACAAAAAAATCGTCAACAAACAATGCTATTATGACTTTAACATTTCCTTTAGATTTAGTAAATAAACAAGGTTCGTATTTAGATTTCAAATATCCTAAGGACACCAGGTAATCATTAACTCTCTGATACCAGGCACGTGATGACTGTTTAAGCCCATAGATAGCACGTTTAAGTTTTAATACTTTGTTGTCATCACTGCATTCTTTGTAAGTTACAGGTTTCTGCATATACACAGTTTCATTCAAAAAACCATTTAAAAAAGCTGTAGTAACGTCCAAATGCTGTATATCCAAGCTTAGTTTTACTGCTAAAGAAAATAATAATCTCAAAGTTGTATAGCGGAGCACAGGTGAAAAAGTTTCATGATAATCTACACCAGCTTTCTGTGAAAAACCTTTTGCCACTAGTCTTGCACGATAACGCACATTGCCGGTACTATCATATTTTTTTTTTTTAAACACCCACTTGCACTGCACTACTGAAGAATCACGTGGTCTATCAACTAGCTCCCACGCATCATTTTTCTTGAATGATTCTAGTTCCTCCTCCATGCTTGCTCTCCAAAAACTATTTTCAGGTCCATTTAAAGCTTCATCAAGTGTAATATCTGTTAGATTTTGATCTTCTGATTCTGTAAAACATAGATTGTTATAGCCAAATCTCTCAGGTATTTTTCTTACTCTTTTGTGTGAAACATTAAAATTTTCCGATGACACTTCTGGTTCTGAGGCTGTTTCAAAAGAACTATCATATGAGTCACTTACTGAAGAAGCTTCTGGAACATATGTGGTATCATTATCCTCACATTCAACATCAGAATCGGTGTTTCTGTTCCCCTCTTCTTTCTCATATTTATCTTCCTCCGCTGAACCTGTGCCCTCAATTGGAATATCTACAGTGCTTTCTGCTGTTTCCATTATAATGATATCTCTGCTAGTCGTGATAGAGTTACTTTCTGGGTCATAAACCCTAAAACCTTTCACATTGTCTGCATAGCCAACCAAAATAAGTTCATTAGCCTTCACATCCCATTTTAAGCGTTTTTCTTTTGGAATGTACATCATAACTTTACTTCCAAAAATACGGATGTGACTTAAGTTGGGCTTGTTTCCTGTCCAGGCCTCATATGGAGTCATATTATTTAACCCGGTAATAACTGACCGATTTCTTAAATATACTGAGGTATTTACGGCTTCTGCCCAAAACTTTTTATGTAAACCAGCATCAAAAATTAGACATCTTGCCTTTTCAACCAATGATCTATTCATTCGTTCTGACACACCGTTTTGTTGTGGCGTGTAGGCATTGGTTTTTTGATGTATTATTCCTTGTTGCTTAAGGTATTTTTCAAATTCTTGACTGCAGAACTCACCGCCGTTGTCTGTCCTTAGAACTTTAATTTTCCTGTCTTTTTGTTTTTCTACCATTGACTGGAATTGTTTAAAAAACTTAAATACCTCAGACTTAGTTTTCATAAAATATATAAAAACCATTTTGCTATGGTCATCTACAAATAACACATAGTATCTGGATCCTCCAATCGACAAATGTTCCATGGGACCGCATACATCCGAGTGTACCAGTTCTAAAACTTCCTGTGTCTTTGTCGAGCTAGGCTGAAAAGGTTGCCTTGTCTGCTTCCCTTTGCAGCACACAGTACACTTGGATTTGTCTATATCTGCTATATCTGTGTATGAGATGCCTTCAGCAGCTCCATTCTTCATTTTGTTTAAACTAGTACTGTTGATGTGTCCCAATCGTCTATGCCAAGTTTCACTTGATGCCCTCACTGTGGCTGCTAATAACTGTTCTGTTTTCATAGTGTTTAATCTGTACACACCTTCTACTAATTCTGCCTTTCCAACAAGAGTTTTCTGTTGATTATAGATAAAGCAAATGTTTTCTTTAAAAACAACATTATTACCGCTTTTAATCAACTGACTCACTGAAAGCAAGTTTGTTGTTAAACTTGGTATGCACAATACATCTTGAACTGTGATGTCATATTCTTCACCATTTGCAACTGTAATGATGTTTACATCACCAGAACACAGCACCGGAACACATGTTTTGTTTGCAACAATGATCTCTTTGGTTTCAAAGTCATAACATGGGTTCACAACATATTCTTGTTTCGCTGTCATGTGTTTACTTGCCCCGCTATCTATATACCAATCTTCACATCTAAATGTCCCGCTTAAAAAAATAGCACTAAAGGCATTGGACTGTTTTCTTTTGTTGGTTTCGGAGACAGGACATTGATTTTTGTAGTGTCCTGTTTGCTTACATTTATAACATTTAATGACTTTAACCGCTTTTGATGTTTCTCCTGTCCCTTGTTTCTGGTAATTTTTTTTATTATTTTTCATATTTTTTGCAACAAAAGCACTCTCCGAATCCGAAACAGTTCCAACTTCACTACACATATCCAACAGCTTTGTTTTAATGAGATCAGCACTAACATCTATTCCTGAATGTTCTATGGCCATTAGCATGGGACCGTATTTTTCAAATTCTTGACTGCAGAACTCACCGCCGTTGTCTGTCCTTAGAACTTTAATTTACTTATTAAAGTTAATTGACGTCTCTGAGTGCGGCAGTCAGTGTTGCTTCCTATTTTAGAAAAATTATGAAGAAACTTGACGGCTTGTGCCTTTGATGGCAGAGCATAATACAAGAAGTGTCACCACCTCTACCGTGGGTGTCGTACAAGGTGACTAAGGGTAAAGACAGATACGAGTAACGGGCACCAGCATGCCTCCTACCTAGCAATATACTGTGGTTTATGTGCCCGGTAGATGGCAATAGGCACCCGCTATGGGACCTAGCTGAATTGGCGAAAAGTTGGCATTTCATAAGTTTCTATTAGTATCTGAATCTCATAGCGTATAATATCTTTAAATCAATAATATTACATTGTTGGTTTCTATTTCAGAACTGTTTTATGGGCTTATTACGCCAACGAATACCTACTATAATGTAGGTTTATGGTGGCGTCTAACATTAAAGGCAATTACTCGCATTGACCTTAAGACTTATCTTTGCATCAATATCAATTACCAGAACGAAAGCAGCTTTATTTTTATCTCGAATTTTCTACACGACAAAGTGTTGAAAAATACCATGGTGGACTGAGATCGAAAACAACAAAAAAAAAATAGAATATGCCAGCCCTGATTTACCCCAAGGTTGTCGTAAAAGTCGACTAAGGGAGATGTCATCATCATCATCACTCTGACCTGATCCCATTCTATTTGGTGTCAGCGCAGTACGCTCTTTCTCCACCCTCTTCTGTCACTCCTCATCTCCTCAGACAAATCATCCTTCTTCGCAGTGGTCTTCCTCTACTTGGACATCCATCAACGTTCATGTCCATAACTTTTTAGTCACATTCATGGTATCCCGTATCATAAATCATAACATGTCCATACCAAGCAAGCGCGAAGCAAGATTAGAGAGAGTCAACATGTACCTACGCTATTAAATGGAACTTAACCTATACTACAAAACAACGATATTTGTCAAGATGCGGGTGCTTCACGCTTCTGCCTACCCCTTCGGGGCAACTTGTTTGGGGTAAATCACAAAGTCGATGGACAAAAGTTTATTTATTGTGGTAACCTATATGCTGTAACCGTCGAGACTGTATCGGTGCTGTCATATAAGGGCCTATTATTTCCGTGTGGTATACAATCATTGCTTCAAAATCGCTTCAAAGTAAATAGCTTCATACTGTTTTCCTTGTTCGTGTCAGAAGTTCCTTAACGTTACTTAACAAGGATATGTGCTCGGGTCTGTTCACGGTTTTTATGCCTTTAAATGCGAAAAGTTATTTTTTCGGGTATCGAACCCGCGTTCTCTGCAATCCGGGCAGATGCCTATACCACCAGGCCAAAGAAAGGCAAAGTTAACTTACCGAATTTTCTGTAACTATTCATTTTTATAACATTTATCTTCTTCTTCTTCTCCCAGTCTATGTGGGGTCGGCGCAGTATTCTTGTTTCCTCTTCCATTCATATCGGTCAGATGTCATCAAGCCCTCCACTCCTTTTTAATTCATATCATCCATCACACCGTAGAGGTGCTAGTGATGAATGAATGTATAGAAAAGAGACGGAAAGGACCATGTCGAGAGACCGAGAGTGATTGAGATGACAACATACCAATTCATACTGCTCAAGGTTTTGGCTTTGAACAATGTTTAAATAAAAATCAAAAATACACAAAGTACTTTTTGAGTTGTGGCGTTTTTCTTGTTAAATTTGCGATGTGAACAAACAGAAACGCCCACACTGTTTCTAACATATTATTAAAATGATAATTATACCTAGTAGTCAACGTTCACATGAGTCACACCGATCGAGTATTGAGGTCATACCTTGTTATGGAGTGACCTGTCTTAATTCGTAACTTGCGTATTATTATTATGTGCCAGCCGCTAGGATCATTTAGTCCACAGATTAAGCTCGCGGGCGTTGGCCGTCCGCGGGAGCCTTATCTATACTAATATTATAAAGCTGAAGAGTTGGTTTGTTTATTTTTATTGGTTAAACGCGCTAATCTCAGGAACTACTGAATCAAAATTAAAAAGTTCTTTTCGTGTTCGATAGTCCATTTATCGAGGAAAGCTATAAGGCTATTTAGTAACCGACATTGACGCGAGCGAAGCCGCGGGCAACCAATAGTTCCCCATATTTGAGGGCCTTAGTAATTATTGGTGACGCGGCATCATATAGTTGGCGTCACCAACTGTTAATCGTCGCCGAAATGCTTCACTACCTCCCCTTAATTGGTGAGTCTTTATTTGTATGTTTTCGAATTTGTTCACTTCACTCACTGGATTAGTGTTGTTTTGCGGAGTCGGTTTCTTACAATTAGATGTTTTTTTTTTTTTTTACACTCACACCTATCATCTAGCCCAAAGTAAGTAGCTTAAGCACTTGTGTTATGGATACTAGATGATGGACATATTTTTAATATAATTATGCATATAAATGTTGAAAATATACTACATAAACATATACACAACCATGACTCGGAAACAAACATTTGTGGTCATCACAAAGTTTGCCCCTACCAGGATTCGAACCCGGGACCTCTTGGCCAATACCCAGCAATCTGAGCATTTGACCAAGGCGGCCGTCAAGAAAAGATGAAGATGTTTATTTGAATCAATTACTTTAGTACCTTGTCGTTGCAACGTCTGCGTCTATGAACTGTTAACGAGCTACTATATTGTACCGCCGTGTGGTGAAGGCAGAGTAGAATATTATACCATGATCATCTCACCAGCGAGTGTCGAACAAGGCGACTAAGGGTAAAGACAGCGATTAGGAATGGACAGCAGCATTACTTTTGTACCATCTACCATTATACTGCGACTTACGTGCCCGATAGATGGATATAGGCTCGCCACCTATTACATGGGACCTAAGTTAACTGGCTAAAAGTGGGTGTTAATTCACCTCTGCCTACCTTCGGGATATAAGCGTGATTTCTGTATCTATACTAATACTATAAAGCAAACTCTTAAAATTTGCTTGTTTGGTTGGTTGAACGCGCTAATCTCAGAAACTACTGACCCAAATGGAAAAATTATTTTTCCGCTGGATAGTCCAGCTATCGAGGAAGGCTATAGGTTATATAATAACCAACATTAACGCAAGCGAAGCCGCGGGCGACCACTAGTAAAGTTAATAAAGCTGCTTGAAAGCTTGCTAAATCTGTGATAACCAATAATATGTCGAGGCATCCCTGTTCACAGTCGGGCTGCTGACACTGGCAGCCCGATGCGAGAGCGGGTCTTGCCCGCCGACGCTGTCGGTGGACATTTGCGAGCCCAGGTGCGGGCCAGCCAACCCCTGCACCAACACCACTGAGCTGTGCTGCCCTACGGACTGCGGGGGTGCCTTGTGCGTGGGCGCCGTGACGCAGAGGCACTTCGTTTCTTTGGGTGAGTAATAAATGAAAAATACATAAATCACGCCTATATCCCTGAAGGTAATGGCTTTCGGTATTAAATAGGGAACCCGGGGTAGGCGGAGGTGAACTATCACCTACGTTTCGCCAATAATATTAGTTCCCATGTAATAGGTCCCTATTGCCATTTTATCGGGCACAAAAGTCGCAGTTCATTGCTAGGTGGTATAAGAGAAACGCTGCTACCTATTCCTCATCACTGTTTATCCTTAGTCACCTTGTACGACCACCACGGGAGAGATTTGGGGTGGTGACAATTGTATTCTACTCTGCCGTCACCACGCGGCTTTATTATGAATAATATCATTTAATATTAATTTATTGCAAATATTAACGCAATCGCAGGCTAAGCGCGCTATGCCAATGCGCTAGCGAGCTCCTCGTGTACTGCCATTATCCTACTCTAAGTAGGGTCGGCACAACATGGTTTTTTCTTCCCCTATCCTCTATTAGACGTGAGCTCGGCGTGAACTCCGCTCTTTCTCATATCATCTTTCTTTCTCTCATTCTAGGTCCATGCACATCCATACTGGACATACCTCTTGTTACGTAACATTCGTCCCTCCTCATCACATGCCCGTACCACGCTAACCTGTTATTTCTCAATTTTTCGATCATCGGAGCTACTTTCAGACTTCCTCTAACGTTGAGCACGTTTTCTAATCCTGTCTTTACTAGTCACCCACACATCCATCCCAAAATTCTATATCCTTATACTTATTCTATATTAATCTCAACAGTAGGTATAGTTAGTTGATGGTGGACAATTGTTTCAGTGAAACCAGGCCATTGCCCGGAGTACCCCCGCGGCGTCTGGGTGTGCTCCCACTCCTGCACCGGCGACTCGGACTGCCCCCGGAAGCTGAAGTGCTGCCCTAACCGATGCGGGGCTCTCACCTGTCAGAAGCCCGAAGTTGAAGACGAGGCCCCACCGTCTTACCACTAGAAGCTTACTGCATCATCGTAATTCTTATTCTGCACTCCATACTGTATTCTGAACCGTTAAAATAATTTAGTATAATAATATTTTTTTTATACTCCTACTGCCCCCGAAAGCTGAAGTGCTGCCCTAACCGATGCGGGGCTCTCACCTGCCAGAAGCCTGAAGTTGAAGACGAGGCCCCACCGTCTTACCACTAGAAGCTTACTGCATCATCGTAATTCTTATTCTGCACTCCATACTGTATTCTGAACCGTTAAAATAATTTAGTATAATAATATTTTTTTTATACTCCTACTGCCCCCGAAAGCTGAAGTGCTGCCCTAACCGATGCGGGGCTCTCACCTGCCAGAAGCCTGAAGTTGAAGACGAGGCCCCACCGTCTTACCACTAGAAGCTTACTGCATCATCGTAATTCTTATTCTGCACTCCATACTGTATTCTGAACCGTTAAAATAATTTAGTATAATAATATTTTTTTTATACTCCTACTGCCCCCGAAAGCTGAAGTGCTGCCCTAACCGATGCGGGGCTCTCACCTGCCAGAAGCCTGACGAGGCTGCACCTTCTTACCACTAGAAAAGACTGCATTATCGTACATACTCTCCACTTTCTTACCACAGAAGCTCACTGCATCATCGTACATACTCTCCACTTTCTTACCATAGAAGCTCACTGCATCATCGTACATACTCTCCACTTTCTTCCCACAGAAGCTCACTGCATCATCGTACATACTCTCCACTTTCTTACCACAGAAGCTCACTGCATCATCGTACATACTCTCCACTTTCTTACCACAGAAGCTCACTGCATCATCGTACATTCTCTCCACTTTCTTACCACAGATGCTCACTGCATCATCGTACATACTCTCCACTTTCTTACCACAGAAGCTCACTGCATCATCGTACATACTCTCCACTTTCTTACCACAGAAGCTCACTGCATCATCGTACATACTCTCCACTTTCTTACCACAGAAGCTCACTGCCTTATCGTACATACTCTTCACGTCCTTACCACTAGAAGCTTACTGCATCATCGTAATTCTAATTACGCACTCGATACTGTGTTGTGTGTGAAAATATTTGTATAATAATAATATTTTTTTCATACTCAAACCTATCATCTAGGCCAAATTAAATGCCATAAGCACTTGTTTTATGGATAATAGATATGGGACAATTTTAAGTACACAGAATAAAAATATACTACATAATTAATATCCACGATTCGATAACAAAATATACCTTTACAAAGAATATTAAGAATATTGTGGTTAGAAAAAGATCGAAAAATTATAGCCTTGATGCGGAAAAACGAACCCGCGTCTTCTGCGATCCGGGCAGATAGCCTAACCACAATATTCCATAATATTCTAATATTCCATAATAATATTTTCAACATTTATATAACATACATACATAAATCACGCCTATATCCCCGAAGGGGTAGGCAGAGGTAACTAGCACCCACGTTTCGCCAATTATGTTAGGTCCCATGTAATAGGTGGCGAGCCTATTGCCATTTATCGGGCACAAAAGTCGCAATACATTGCTATTGCTAGATGGTATAAGAGGAACGCTGCTGCCCATTCCTCATTGCTAATTTATCCTTAGTCGCCTTGTACGACACCCACGGGAGAGATATAATGTTCAAATTAAATCGAAATAGTAACAAATATGTGTGTGTGTGTTCATCACAATATTTGCCCTTGCCAGGATTCAATCCCGGGGACCATTTAGGCGATAGCCAAACCGGCCGGCCGTCATATTTTCTTTGACACCTACTAAAAGCATCAAAATTAATACTGTAATAAAACCACTAAACATTCTTCAGCATCTGATGACGAATTTGGTAAACCTGTGTATTTCACAATCTAACAACTAACCTGTGTACCTATATAAAGTTGTTAGCTGGAAAGGATCATGAAAAGTAACCGTGAAGACACTTTCCATAAAATCGTTCATTTCCTAACTAAAAAGAGGTTTTATGCCAAGTAAAGTTCCTTGTAAGCGAACTTTCGCATTCTATTAGTTCCACTCGGTGAGCCGTGAACAAACTCTTGGTCAGTTTCATTTACATTATGAAACATGGAAATGAGTTTTTCCACAAGTTGAACACCATTTATTAGCTGTTTAAATCATTAACTGATGTACTCAGAGACGTCATTTACTATAATGAGTACCTAATGTGAAAAAAAAACATTTAAATGTAGACGTGGGTGCTAGTTCACCTCTGCCTACCCCTTCGGGGATATAGACGTGATTTATGTATGTATGTATGTAAATGACTAGACTATACACCAGACAAGAATAGCTACTATTTTGAATTAACATTTTTTGTAATTAAAGTAGGTTTTACTGCCGCACTCAGAGACGTCAAATAACGTTAATGAGTACTTAACGTCAAAAAATGACAATTTAAAACTAGTCTTTATTCTTGCCGGGTCTATGGTCTTGATTTAAATGAAATTTTTTGACATTAAATACTCATTAAAGTTAATTGACGTCTCTGAGTGCGGCAGATAGTCTTACAAAAATAGTTTTATTGATAAATAAAATCGGTACTAAAAAAATTAACGATTTTTTTACCCAAATTATTTAAATCAATCTTAAATTTTATTTTGAACTACATATATAAATATAATAATTCTACTTCTTCTTCATCTTTTACAACAGCATCGTGCACTATTGTCTGAGCTTAGTTGGCATTATTTTTTGAAAACATTACTTCTTATACAAATTGCCATTTTCCCCAAAAATTTATGAGGTAATAACCACGGTTCTTTATAAAGAATTTCATTACGCTTAAAGTGCCACAGTGACTGTGTCGATTGCTGCCCAAATTTTAATAAGGTGCTTCGAGGTCAACTTTATATACTGAGACTTCATTAGTCGTTAAGTTCGCACTCAGAAAGAATTTAATTAAGCACGATACCGTACCGGCAGACGCGAAATTTAAATAAAAACAGGCCAAGTGCGACTTGGACTCGCGTACTAAGGGTTCCGTATCGTTATCTATAATGAAAAATGGCATAAAATCACATTTGTTTTATGGGCACCCCTTAAATATTCATTTTACCTATTCTGTTTATTGGTATTTGTTGTTGTAGCGGCAATAGAAATGCATTCGATTTACCCGTTCGATAGATGGCAATAGGCTCGCCATAGGGACATACATAATTGGCGAAACGTGGGTGTTAATTCATTTCTTATACTGCCTACCCCAAAGGGATAAATATGCGTGATTTATGTATGTATTTTTTATTTTACTTTTATGCTAGACAGGGAATCTCTTGGCCTTCATCTTACCTGATGGTTAGTGGGCCAATATGGAATCGAGCTTCAAATGGAACCACAGAGAAGCTGGCTATCTTATCACATGTCGGAACACAATAATGCTGTTAAAATTATTATTATGACGACAGATTTTTAAAAGGTGGCTAAGATGGACTTGAAAAAAGTCCAACCACCAACCAAACCGAGTACAAATTTGTACTCTCCTGGGGATCGAACCCGGGACCTCTGGATCTTTATTCTGGTGGGCGAAACACTAGACCACAGAGGTGGTTAAAAGTAACAGATGTAATGTATGTAGGAATATATCATCTGTGAAAATCTCAACTTCCAACTTTCTCGGTTCACGAGCCTACTAAAAGGGTCCCGTTTTAACCTGTTTTTGGATGCGGAACCCTAAAAACCAGGAAAACAATCGTTTCCCGTGTTCGCGACGACTGCGACTGGAACTTTGATTTCATTTTCTCGATGAAGACATTATTATTTACACAAATTGCCTTTTAGGTAACCGGTTTGAGATGTAATGCGTTGTATAACTTGTTCATTTCAGTTAGTTTGTTCATTTCTTTGATATCATAAGTTAGTTAAACAAATACATGAAATATTGGCCCTAGCAGCCACAAGCTTAAAAAAATTGTGCCGCACCTGAACAGAAAGTGGCATTTTGTGATATAAAATTTTGTTTTACCTCGGACGGTAAAACATACAGGGAGATTGGGCCATTGATTGGTGGGTATTAACGACTGCAGATGCAGCCAGGCGGCTTAACATGCTTTCCGAAGGAATTCAAGATAATAATTTTTTGGTCACCCATCCAATGACACGCCTTAGTGAAAGTTTGCATGAAAATAACTGCTAATTTGCAGTGGAGAAATTAGTACAAACATAAAACGTCAAATACTCCTATAGAAACTTACATAATCTTGTATAAAAACAATACAGGACAGCACGATTGTTCTTACCATTAGGTGGCGCAGTCGTCACGGCTTAATGCGCTTTAACCGCCACGAGAGCTGAGATTTATCGCACCGATTCCGTTACTCAGTTCGAAGTTCGACAGTATTCTACTGCTTTGCCCGACTTCTGAACAAATTTTGTTTTCCTCTTTATTTTTAAGCGAGTTTTGTAAATGTGCTTAAATGCCAGTTCTATCGTGACTGTCTATAAGATCTAACAGTAAACTTCCCGCTACAAGTTTGTAAATCAGCAAAGCTTTGGACATCTTTGATAGTATATTTACATACATAAATCACGCCTATATCCTCAAAGGGGTAGCAGAGGTGAACTAGCACCCACGTTTCGCAAGCCATGTCAGGTCCCATGTAATAGGTTGCGAGACTATTGCCATTTATAGGCCACAAAAGTCGCAGTAAATTGCTAGGTGGTAAAGATGAACGCTGCAAATCACTGATTTATCCTTTGTCGCATTGTACGACACCCACGGAAGGGATTTGGGGTGGTGACAATCGTATTGTACTCTGCCGTCACCACTCGTAATCTTTGATAGTAAGCTCTGAAATGTACCAACATCAAGTTTGTTAAATCTCAAATCCGATGCTAATTTGCTTATTTTGGTCTGGTTCTTGACACATTTCGCTGACAGAATTGTAGAACATCTTCTTTTCTTCACAAATCACAATTAGGGAAGCGATTTCTGAACAAATAATGCGTACTTCTTTATCATCCTCCTGCCTTGGTCTCTAGTTATCTGAGGCCAGCGTATCTGTTGGCCAGCTTTTTTCACACCTTTTTTTTTTCACCCCCTCACTCCCCTATCAATCCCCTTGGTCAATGCAATCTTCGGAATTATGTGGCGAGGGTCATTGCGTAGAGACATATGGCCGACTCATCCCAGAATTCTTTCGAGAAATCCCGCGAGTAGCAGTGTAGTTACGTTCATAGGAAGACACGCTCGACGTGCAAGATGAATGGCTGCCATAACTCAAGTTGCCGCCATTAACCTGGCGCGATTTCAGAAAAGGTTTCATCGAATCAAATGGCAATTGCAGCTACATATTCATGACATTTACTGAACACACCAGTCGCTGCGTTACCTGAAAAATATTTACAGAAACCTGAAATAATATGTACAGTCATCAACTTTATCTAAGGATATTTTATTGACTTTATATTAAGGAATAGGGACTAAAAGCTAAATTAAAGGTAGAAAACCTCGCCTAGGTCTTCTGAGACGGTTATATTATATCGGCGATCATTCTAAAAATACTGAATGTTATGGCGGATGACCTTAATAAGTAAAAACTGCAAAGAATATGTCACTATTATTAATGAATGGGAGGCTGACAGAACATGAAGTAGCCTAGGTTTACATAAAATATTCTTAGACATGAGATACGTTATTGGTGTACTAGAGTATAAATATTTCACTATTCGATTTTAATTTCAACATTATATAAATGTTAGAAAAATTAGTACAAAGATTTTGGTGGTTAGAAAAAGAATTTCGAAAAATTATGGTCTTGATGCGGGAATCGAACCCGCGTCCGCTGTTATCCGGGCAGGTGCTTGACCGCTCGGCCAACCAAGACACTTGTCTGTTCCCGGTTCGATTCCCTCATACAGACCATAATTTTTCGAAATTCTTTTCTAACCACCAAAATCTTTGTATCAATATTTCAGTGTCGCGTGGTGACGGCAGAGTAGAATACAATTGTCACCACCCGCATCTCTCCCGCGGGAGACGTACAAGGCGACTAACGGTTAAGACAGCAATGAGTGCGCGATTTCCGTGCCCGATAAATGGCAATAGGCTCACCACGCATTACATAGGTAGGATATTTTTTTTACATAATATTTACATAAATACAATGTGCAGGCAGAGGCGAAATAACACCCACGCCTCGCCAACCATGTTACATCCCATGACCCAATAGGTGGCGAGCCTATTGCCATCCACTGGACATGCAAATCGCTGTTGATTATTAGGTGATATAAATAAAAAAATCTAAGTTCTTATTATAATTTGCATACGCTTGCTAAATATGCATGTAGATATATTCTACAGGAGAGCACCACCAGTGCCAGTATAAACACCCGTGCTCCAATAAGATCACATTCTTAATCACTTATAACTGCCGGTTTATTGTGGTGTCACAGGCTAATCATTAACAGCAGACCTTTTAATTATTATTTGGTCAGCATCATAAGTAACACTTTAGTACGATTTCCTTCCAACACAATTGCTTGTGTAACGTCCCATGTAATAGTGGCGAGCCTATTGCAATCTATCGGGCATATTCATCGCAGTATATTGCTAGCTGGTATGGAAGGAACGCGGCTGCCCATTACCTATCGCTATCTTTACTTAATCCCCTTGTATGACACCCTCAGGAGAGATAGGGAGGGATGTTGACAATTGTATTCTGGTATACCCCACACGGTGTATAAGTTTTCGGTGTTTCGTAGTCATCATCATTCAGCCGAGGTGTTTCGGAGTAATAACTTGATTTGTTTTTCCTTAAAATGTGTTTTTTTTTAATATTTTACAAAAGATATCCAATTTTACTGTAATTTTTTACTAGCCCGTTAGATCCCACTGCTGTGCAAAGGTCTCCCCCGCAACCCTCCATCTCGAGCAATCCCGAGCCAATTCTGTCCATGTTTTGCATGATTCCACCTCTTTCTAGGTCAACTGACAGAGAGGCGGTACATACATACATAAATCACGCCTATATCCCCGAAGGGGTAGGCAGAGGTGAATTAGCACCCACGTTTCGCCAATTAGTTAGGTCCCATGTAATAGGTGGCGAGCCTATTGCCATTTATCGGGCACAAAAGTCGCAGTACATTGCTAGGTGGTAGGTATAAGAGGAATGCTGCTGCCCATTCCTCATCACTGATTTATCCTTAGTCGCCTTGTACGACACCCACGGGAGAGATCTGGGGAGGTGACAATTGTATTCTACTCTGCCGTCACACTCCACCCCGACTTCGACAAAATATTTCAAGGGGTTTTCGGAATGGTTTGCAAGCAGTTTTGCTTAGCAACATCAAATAATAAAGTTTCATGGCTTTCAGAAGCCGAGCCAACAGAAAATAACATCTCGGTGCAATATGGGGTTACGATCCAACTTTGACTTCTGCCTCTAGCTACGCTGTGTCCACATACAGGTGCTAATTGACTTAGAACCACCTGCGAAGTCTCTGGATGTAGGTCGCTTCACTTGAGATCCGATTAGTCGGATAAAAATAATAATACTGAAAATTGAATGGGACCAGCCCCCGTACTATGTAAGCCAATTTCTGTAGCTTTCGTCTACCCGTCTTTCTCACTCATCGAGGATAATAGCAAAGTGTGAGAGGAACGGGTAGACTAAAGCAAAGGAAATCGGGTCACATAATACGGGGGCAGGCCCAGTTTTCCAATTGCAAGGGAAATCAGAGCCAAGCAGTCGGCTAAGATTTTTACGGGCTCACGATTTATGAAGCCCTTAATCAAGTTTGGAGTGTTAACGACGTTGTGCCAATTAAGAATTGGAATGTTTGCCATAAATAATTTCTGGGACAGCTTAATTAATTTACATACATACATAAATCACGCCTATATCCTCGAAACGGTAGGCAGAGGTGAATTAAACACACACTTTTCGCCAATCAGGTTAGGCGCATGTAGGTCATGTGTAGGTGGCGAGCCTATTGCCATCTATCGGGCCCTTGATGGCAGTATATTGCTAGGTAAGCAGAAACGCTGCTGCGTATTACTCATCGCTGTCTTAACTCTTAGTCGTCATGCAGGGATGGTGACAATTGTATTCTGCTCTGCTGTCACTACACAGCATTTTTATTTAGTCGTGAATTGCAAGAGCTATATCTATAACTACTAATCTTTGGCTGATATAATTTTTAGACCCAAATCTGAAATATTCCTAGCGCCAGTCCTTTTGTTACCACCCGTATAAAACTCCCCTCAGCAACATTAAGGGCAATCTATGAAAATGTTCACTTCCCAAATAAACAGCTGTTTTTAAAACGCAATACCGAAGCGTTCTATTCACAGCGCGACAATACGGGCATAAGAGCCGCAATACTATTGTGTCGTGCTAGCAGCCACAATAGGGAGATATACTCTCCAGTTTTGTCCCCCTCTCGCCCGACGATATTTTTGTTTTGCGCTGTGGAAATGCGAAAAACTCTTCGCGAATAAGTTGAGGCTACAACTGAGAGGCTTTAAAAGGCCTTTTTGACTTTTTGCGGTTATGCCCGCTGTAGGTGCCTTGATATTGCGGGCTTAATGGAATGGGGGAACCAGTGGAACTAGATACTTGGCGCTGAAGCTTAGTTAACAGATATAGTAAAAAGGACATACTTAGTAAAAAGCTTCCCGAATGATTTTTAATGCCTTCTCCTTTTTCTTCCTGCTCTGTTCCCTGTTTATTTGAGGTCGGCGCAGTATGTATGTTTCCTCTTCCATTCACATAGGTCAGACGACATCAAGCCACTCACACTCACTTTTGAGTCATATCATCCATCACACCTGAAAGGTGCTAGCGATGGATCAATGTATAGAAAAGTAACGAAAACTGTTTTTTAACCGGTATTTCTTTACTGTATGGTTGTCTTTTTACTTCCTCTAAACCGTAACTCTAACAACGAGGCTTAACGAGTACGATGTGCACTAAAATAAAACGGCAAAAAGTTAAAATATGCCACTGGCAGCACAAAATTAGCAGAAATAAATCTAATTGAAGCTAAAAGCCGCCCCGCCAGCGTTTCAAATGTGCAAATGTACTTTGGAATCGTTCAAGAGCATTCTTGGACTCCTATCCGGATGCAAAACGTACAAAAAAAAACCGCAGTCGCCGGTGACTGGAAGCAAAAAGCCTTGATTATTTTGCCTCCGCAAATCGTTGCTCTCAAGACGGTTTTATTGGGAGCGGAAACATTCCGTGATAGGCCTCAGTCTGGATCCAGGGCTGCCGACTAGGTCGTCAGTCCCAGTTTCTTTCGTTTAGTTCCGTTCAAAAACGACAAATCCTTGAGCTGAACCAATATCGGATGAAGTAGTGACAGTGGTTATTTCTTTAAAAAGGTTTGTTTGGCCCAGCAACAGAACAGAAACCCCCAGAAAATTAACGAGCTTGACTAAAGCTGATTGACTGTCTCGGAACCCCATTAGATGTATCAAAATGAAGTTGATTGCTTGGAACTTCCTGACTGATAGGAATAGAAGAGGAAATGTTCTGTACTGCATACATAAATCACGCTTTTATCCCCAAAGGGATAGGCAGAGGCGTATTGAACACTCACTTTTGTCACATCCTGTTCTGACTCCAGATAAGCCGGAAATAGGGCAGGAAGAAGATGAATATTACAATGTTGACATATGAAGCAAACAATCAGTAATCAAAGGGGTATTTTTTTAATTTTATTTATTTATTTTAGTACACAAAAAAAAATGAGACTAAATACTCAAAAAAACCGTGGTACAAAGGGTAATAAGTTTCGCCAGTAAGACTAAGCAATGAACTACGAAGGTTCTGATTTGGTTTGATGTGTATTAACATCCTATAAGGGGCGCGCATATTGGCATTTAACAGGCACGTAAGTCGCAGTATGATATTAGGTATAAGAAGATTAATTATCGACAGTGGTCTTTGAAATAGTCTAGATAAACTATCCTGTTGGCAAGCGGTCTGGGTTCGAATCCATATATTGTTGACACATTTTGACTGGTGAATTGCCGCGAGGCAGATCCCAGACTGTCCCCTCTTACAGGGCTAGGAGGAACACCGGAGTGGTTTAGTGGGTAGTGCTGGTCGCTGCGTGCCTTGGCGAGTCCCACACACGCCAGTCGTCTAGCTAGCGGCTGGTATGGTGCTTCAAAGCATTCCACTCCGAAAAAAAGTATAAGAAGATTGGTGCTACCGATTCCTCATCACTGTTTTAACCTTTTAGGCTTGTATGGCACCCGAAGAAGAATTTGGGGGTGGTCATAACATTCTGTTCTGCCGTCACGTGTGATGACGGCAGGGCAAAATAAAATTACACGGAAATGGTGGACACAATCAGAAATTGGTATTTACTTAACTCTAAGTTAAGTATTCAAGAAACCCTAAATGCAATCATTTTACAGACTTTTCTTTTGGAATTTAAATATCCGTATTAGTTCAGTATACTCTAACCTCTGGTTATAAACTTTGCTTTCAAAAGTTGTGCCTGAATATTCGAAGTATCAGAGTCACTAATATGCAGCCGCTTACTGCGTAATATAAGTACCTAGACGAGCTAAGTTTTGGATGATGTGTTTGCAAATGTCCCGGATAAAGATAAAAACAAAAATTGTGCTTTTATTTGAACCCTATGACGGAAAAGTTGCAGGTTCAATGAGAATCATCACAATAGATTTAGCTGTTTATTAAATTATGAATTCGATATTTGTAAGTTTATTATTACCTACGGCGTCTTGTTCATTAAAGAAATTTTAAAATCTTGCAATGCGTGCTCTAAAGATTTTTCTGGAAAGTTATGGCATTGTTAGCTGAATTATGGATAATTTTTGAATTTTGAAAATGAATAATTAACGATTTATTAATGGGGACAAGAAACCTTCACCAAAACAAATAGTTGATCGGACGTGATATGATCTCCTCGACATATCAGCCTAACGTCTTCTTTCAGTAATTTTTTTAAAGTTTTCTTTAAGTCATTTTGGTGCAAAAGATCTTACAGTACAATTTTGGACAATCATGTATTATGTTTCCGAGTTAATTTAAGATAGAACCTTTCCAAAACCGGCTGACACGCTGGCTTCAAGCCAGGGGACCCGCGATATTGGGCACGTATGAATATATTTAAATCACATGTTCCGAATATTATGCTGGCTGGATAAATTACGTAATCACTTAGCCTGATATATATATATACTAGCACGTTTCTTTGACGGTCGGTTTGGATTGAGGGTGCTGAGATTATTAATAAAATTATTATATTGCTATCGAAGTAGACAATTTTACACTTTTGACTAGTTTCCACATGTTACACCACGTTAATCATCATCATTGTTTGTTTTGTTTTATTTGCTTGTAACTATGTGTGTAAGAATAAAAATAATTTCATTTCATTTCATTTCATCATAATCGTCAACCGTTTAATATCGCTACTGCTGAATCACAGGTGCCAAAGCTGTGTGGTGACGGCAGAGTAGAATACATATTGTCACCACCTCGTGGATGTCATACAAGGCGACTAAGGATACAACTGCGATGAGGAATGGGCAGCAGCGTTCCTCTTATACCCCCTAGGAATGTACTGCGACTTTTGTGCCCTATAAATGGCAATAGGCTCGCCACCTATTACATGGGACCTAACATAATTGGCGAAACGTGGGGGCTAATTCACCTCTGCCTATCCCTTTGGGGATATAGGCGTGATTTATGTATGTATGAATCACAGGCCACCTTTATATTGGAAGATATATAGGGAGAATGTGCTATGAACCTTGTCATACTTAGTAAGACTACTACACCTCTAGTAAATAATGCTATAATAAACAATTTTATTTAAAAATTCAAATTCATCTCAAAATAAGCGGTCTTTGGGGAGTACTTACTTGCGTCTGACCAGCTCGTTAATAAAATTTAATAATATTTGTGGTTTTATTTTCGAAATATACAACGAAATCCTCCAGAAAATAGACTTTATAGTGTTGGACGAAAGGCTAGAATAAAATGGACCAAAAATAAAATAGCATTGGTAAAATAAAACATGTTAGTATTTGAAAGCGCAGCAAAACGCGGGCCGAATCTAGCAGCTGTTTCATATTGGCTCCATAAAAATTATTGAGGTACACGTTTTTATCAATTTCCCTATTTGGATGTTTTTAAGTGGTGTAAATAAAGTTTTATTGCGGCAAATGCTGGCGCGGGGCAATTTCCAGTGCTATTAGAGGCATGGTTACGTGTTATATGCTTATTCGTGAGCGTTTATTGGCTCGTAACTGAGGGCTGACCTAACACCAAGGTGGCCTTCCCAAGGTATAGGGAGGAGCGTTTAGAACGGTGTCGTAATCGAAGTACTAGCGAATTTGTAAACGTTAAGTACTAGCGAATTAATAAACGTGAGAACAATTAACAAAACATTAATAAATAAAATATGTCAATTGTAATGACATACATACATAAATCACGCCCATATCCCCAAAGGCGTAGGCAGAGGTGAACTAGCACCCACGTTTCGCCAATTATGTTAGGTTCCATGTAATAGGTGGCGAGCCTATTGCCATTTATCGGGCACAAAAGTCGCAGTACATTGCTAGGTGGTATAAGAGGAACGCTGCTGCCCATTCCTCTTTACTGTTTTATCCTTAGTCGCCTTGTACGACACCCACGGGAGATATTTGGGGTGGTGACACACACGGCAATGACGTAACGCTAAATTTTGTTAAAAAGTATCAAAATTAAAATATTGTGTTCACAGCAGTACTAAAACAATCTAAGAGGTTGAGATAGAAAAAAAAGACGATTCACCTTTCGTCAGTTATTTTAGGTCCATGTCCGACGAGCCTATTGCCATCTTTTGGGCACGCAGATCCCAGAATAAATTGCCGTCTTTACCTTTGGTTGCCTAGAACGACAGGGTGGTGACAATTATATTTTGCTCTGTTGTCACCACACAGAATCAACGGTTACGTGTAAAATTATCACAAGTACAATACGCTTACAGCTAGCTACTTAGACCAACCACTCATCTGAGGATTAGGGTTATTTCCTAATATCAGTAGGGTAGCCGAAATGAGTCTTTGAAGTGTGCTTCCGGCTCATCTGTGTATTGTGTTAGACACAAGTTTTTCGTATAAGAGGACGAGCTCATCCACTCCTTACGCTATCATATCCCCCTTTACACAATCCATCCATCTCTACTTTGGTTTTCCTCTCCTTTTACGTCCTTCCACGTTCATACCTACAATCATCAATGTAATAATATACCTACATAGTTTTGTTTTACCTCCATTTGATACTTGAGCAGCAGCAAAAGCGTAGTACATAATATTGAGTAAGTATAAGTAACCTTTGTCTTAGAGGACGAGCAAACTTTGTAGTCGCGAAATGATGACGCAAATTTAGCCTCAGTAGGTTATCAAAACTAAATTAAAAACAATTGACACAATTAAACTTGTAGAAAAATGGCTCGTTAACCGTTAAATAGCCCTTCAGTAAAGGAATCCTTAGATTCAAAACAACCTTACATTGCTGGGAGTTTAACCCACTTCTGCCCTCTTTGACTTTCCTAGCGTAATCGTGTCAGATTAGATCAAAGATTAGGGTTGGAACTAACAGTTCAGTAATACCCTAACAAAAGTTCACAAAATAGGGTTCAACTCTATTTTGTTAACTTTTGTCTTTGAGACATTTCCGTAAATATTCCCATGCCCAAAGCTTTTAAGGGGTATATGTTTTCTAGAAAGAAGGGCCTGTGGTGAAAGAAGAATGCAATTTTCACCATCCCTGCTTCTCTCGTGAGTGTCGTCAAAGGCGACTAAGGCCCGAGTTCACCAACACGTAAAACAAGCAATTAAAAGACAACCGTCAGTTTGTGACAGTTTTTCCATTTGATATAATGTCAAAAAGAACCGGTTAAATAAAAATCGACTGTTTACGTGTTGGTGAACTCAAGCCTTACTGCCGCACTCAGAGACGTCAATTAACTTTAATGAGTATTTAATGTCAAAAATTTTCATTCAAATCTAGACCATAGACCCGGCAAGAATAGTGACTAGTTTTAAATTGTCATGTTTTGACGTTAAGTACTCATTAAAGTTATTTGACGTCTCTGAGTGCGGCAGTTAGAGTTATAATAAAACGAGGACTGGGCGGCATTATTTCTGAGCCACATCTAGAAAATAACTACGATTAAAGTTACCAGTGAATGGAAATAGGCTCTGTGAAACGCGGGTGTTAAAACACCTCTGCCTACCCCTAAGAGGGTAAAGGCGTGATTTATGTACGTATGTTTTCGGGTTCTGTCTCGATATTGTCAGTTTGCCCTCCGCTAAATCTGGTTTCATTTTGACGCGCAATATTTTGAAACGATAGATTTTTATATTGCGCTATAGAACGCAGCATACAGCATTAATCTTGTTATTCTTTGACTGACACCTGATCGAGTGACGGCAGACACAGCCCACTTCCCACCGCTAGCGGGGGAATAAGGGTTGTCACACACGCATTACGAGAAAGCGTTATTTTTGAACCACACATCGAATTACATCAATAGTATAGCGTATGTTTTCACTCCCTTAAAACTTTACAAAATGTGTAATTTTGCTCTTTTTAGGTTCATCATCATTATCATCACCAGACGTTTAATATCCCCACTGATGGGCACGGGCCTTCCCTATGGAAGGAAGAATATAGGGAGATTGGACCATAACCCACCACGCTGGCCCAGTGTGGGTTGGTGGGTATTAACGACTGCACATGCAGCCGACACCAACGGCTTAACGTTAACACGGAGGAGCTCGTGGTAATAATTTTTTGGTCACCCATCCAATGACCGGCCTTAGCGAAATTGCTTAGTTTACGCAGGCTAAGCGCGCTGTGCCACTGCGCTAGCGAGCTCTTTTAGATTCATTACACCCTAACCTAAGTCTATACGTTTTTACATACATACATATATCACGCCTATTATCCCCGAAGGGGTAGGCAGAGGTGAATTAACACCCACTTTTCGCCAATTAAGTTAGGTCCCATGTATGCGAGCCTTTTGCCATATATCAGGCACTTAAATTGCGCTATATTGCTAACTGCCGCACTCAGACACGTCAAATAACGTTAATGAGTACTTAATGTCAAATAATGACAATTCAAAACTAGTCGCTATACTTGCCGGGTCTATATTCAAATAATTTTTTTTTGACATTAAATACTCATTAAAGTTAATATACGTCTCTGAGTGCGGCAGAAGGTGGTATTAGACGAATGCTGCTGCCCATTATTCGTCACTTTCTTTACCGTTAGTTGCCTTGTGCGACAGTCACGGTAAAGGTGGGGGTGGCGACTACTCTATTCTGCTCTGCTTTCACCACACACCATGTATTTTCTTCCATCATCAATGTAAGAATACGAAAGACAAAATCTGTGTGACCCATAGCTAGTTTTATTTTTTTCCATTCTGACACTCGAGCGAAAGAAAAAGCTGGTTTTGAGCAAGAAGCCTTTTCTGCAAGCATCTAATAATATCCTATGTGCAAACTTTATCCATTAAACTTGTGCACCGTGCGAGAGAAAGGTTCACTTACCCCCAATAGGGCCTTTTGTCGCGAGCTGACTGTACAAGCACCACCACATTAAGCTACTACAAGTGAAATTTCATCAATCGACTTTGTTCTTTGTTCTTAGAGAATTAGGTTAGAAATGGTCTTGACACAAAACGTCATTGTGAAAAATTTTGACACTTTGGCTAACTGCCGCACTCAGAGACGTCAAATAACGTTAATGAGTACTTAACGTCAAAAAATTACAATTCAAAACTAGTCGCTATTCTTGCCGGGTCTATGGTCCAGATTTGAATGAAAATTTTTGACATTGCAGAACGTAGATTTTTATGCACAATGTCACTTACGGGAAGCGACATTTTCGCACAATATCAGTTTCGTAAACGTAATTTTCGCAGGATATTTCACTCCAGCTATTTTATTTCTTACGAGAGATCTAATACTAACAACTGCAGACTCGGGTAAGTAATAAATTAAAAATATCAAACGATTTGCAAAAATGACATTGTGCGAAAGTGACCAAATTCACACGATGACATTTTGCGAAAGGGACGTTCTAAAGTTTTTAAGGGTCGCCGTGCTGTTGACGTTCCGTACCTACCTAGATGTGATGGAACATTTATTTATTTATTCGTACATTGCAAGACACATGTTTAAAAAAAGGTGTTGCAGAGTTTTTGTTACAGTACAAGTGGCGTAACAAAAACACCAACACCAAAATTTATGCTATGGTCCACGAGGGGTTAAAACTTGAATATTAAACTGTCTCCCCACTCCCCTTCCCCTACCGTCGCTTGCAGGACGGTTACACTTTTGCTGCTCCAAGCTTTTTAACTTTTAATCTTCGACCTCTTTGTCTTGAAGGTTTTTTCAGGTAGTTGTGTAAGTATCGTTTAACTTTTTCTAAGCAATTTTTTATAAGGGTTTATAATGATATAACTACATTATTATTGATGAGACCACATTATTATTACGCCACACAATCCCCTTAATTTATATTATTCATCAGTCTGAACGGAGAGAGTGATTGGGATGAAAACATTATATAACATTTCACACGATCTTACACTCAAGACGGCGGCCCAAAGTTAACTTCTTTTTTATGTTAGTCAGGGAAGCTCTTGCCCTTCATCTCACCTCATGGTAAGTGGCGATCGATATGGGCCGAAGATGGATTCGAGCTTCATCTGAAATCCTCAACCACAGATGGGCTGGCTATCTTATTACAATATTGTCGGAGCACAATAATGATGTTAACATTATTATTATTATTGCGACAGATTTTTGATAAGATGGTGGTAGCTAGCCAGGCGGACTTGAGAGAAGTCCTACCATCACTCAAAACTAACTGAAGTTAGGTAAGTAATCTATAAACATTATGAAAACTTAACGAATGTCTCATATCTAATAAATAAAAATCTCGTGTCACAGTGTTATCGAAATCCTCTGAAACGGTATGATCGATTTTTATGAATAAATATTGTTTTGTGTACTTTTATTTGTTAAGTCGGGAAAGCAACGTTTGCCTGTTCAGCTAGTATTATATAGTGTTGTACAAATAATGAAACGTTTTACATGGTAACACAGCAATCGTGTATTCGTGATAATAATCACAAGTGCCAGCCAGGCTCGCCTGCTATTTTCAATTAGTCCGCTACAGCGCGACATTTGGGAATATTCAAAGACCGCCTGCCAACACCAATAAAGTTGTCACAGCTGAAATTCAGCCTGGAAACGGGCAGTTAATTACTTGATTATTATTACGGCACAGAGCGGTCACGCTTCCGAGTAACCTTGGCGAGTTTGAGGGCTGGCGTGATTTTGTAGGATTATTGTTTGAATTATTGTTTGTATTTACGTATAATTAGAAATCGCTCTTGAAACTAATTACTAGTTGCGATTGGCCGGGCTTCCACTTCAAACATGTGAGCTATTAGCTAAGCAGTTATATTTTCATGAGCACTACACTAGCACGAGCACACGAATGTGTAATGTCTTTAATTCGTCTGTGCTCGAAGAGACAGCCCTCTATGCCGAGGGAGCATAGAGGTAGAAGAAACACCACAGCGCGTGCTTACAGACAGAATGCAGGACCGTAGCAGATCAACGGGCAAGGCTTCTCCAATACTCAATATCGGGCCCGGAAGCCTGTAGCAGTATGAAAATGCTGCTAAGTTTATGGGATATTCTGGGATGGTTGGAGCTGGCCGATAATTAAGGAGACATGCACAATGGTCCAATCAGGAGGCTAAGTGCTGAAAAGGCCCAGCTAAACTAAACTAACCGTGTCTCTAGCCAGTGATCATTTAAACCTGGGTTACATTAAAGGCACCTCATAATTATGAAGGCTCAAAGTCTCTCAAAAGGCAGTGGACAGGGCTATGCTCGGTGTTTCCCTGCGTGATCAAATTAGAAATGATGAGATCCGCAGGAGACCTAATGTCACCTATATAGCCCGAAGAATTGCGGATTTAAATGGCAATGGGCTGGGCACATTGCCAGAAGGACTGTCGGTCGTTGGGGCGGAAAGGGCCTCAAAGGAAGTAAAACAATTTTAACGGATTTAAGTGTATATAGATATATATTAACAGTCACGTTACGCAAATTATGTAAGTTCTCATGTAATAGATGACGAAACAAATAAAACAAGCGATTAAAACATAACCGCCAGTTTTTGACAGTACTTCCATACTGTCAAAAACTGGTAGAATAATGTTTTCTTATATTTGCACGAGCACTACACATTTGAAATAAAACAACTTTTACGGATAAGACTCGCGTATAATTTGGTGTTTGGCATATTAATTATTTAACCCGACGTTTCGATCACTTTACAGTGGCCGTGGTCACGGGGGGACTAAAGATGACAGGTGTCCTCACAATAAAGTAATAATTAACTACCTTCATAATATTTGATATTTTAGGTGTTCCGATTTACACAAACAGAGCTTACAGTATCATTGTTTTTGGCAGTATGAGGACGGTGTTGGGATTTAATTATTCTACTAATTGGATCCCAAGCAGGTGGTATGTTCCAACCATTATCCCTATTGAAGTTTGGATGTTTCTTGATTTCAATAGCTTCACGTATCATTCTAGGTATATATCGTATCTTTATTGTGAGGACACCTGTCATCTTTAGTCCCCCCCCCGTGACCACGGCCACTGTAGTGATCGAAACGTCGGGTTAAATAATTAATATGCCAAACACCAAATTATACGCGAGTCTTATCCGTAAAAGTTGTTTTATTTCAAACTGGTAGAATGTCAAAAACTTTAATAATGGCTTGTTTAAGTGTTGGTGAACTCTAGCCACACACCACATGGCAACTTTATTTTTAATCAATACAAATTTTCCATGGTATAAATATAAGCCGTGTGGTGACGGCAGAGTAGAATACAATTGTCACCACCCCAAGTCTCTCCCGTGGGTGTCGTACAAGTCGACTAATGATAAATCAGCGATGAGGAATGGGCAGCAGCGATCCTCTTATACCACCTAGCAATAGTACTGCGACTTTTGTGCCCGATAAATGGCAATAGGCTCGCCACCTATTACATGGCACCTAGCCTAATTGGCGAAGCGTGGGTGCTAGTTCACCTCTGCCTACCCCTTCGGGGATATTGGCGTGAATTATGTATGTATATATGTATAAATATATATAAATTTGTATTAATTATATAAGTACCATTTACACAAACAAACTTGCATTATCCGATTTCTATTTGAACATTATATAATAATGCCAGAAAAATTCTTACAAAGCTACTCTTTCTTACAACGGTCAGAAAAACTATAACCTATAAATAATAATACCCTATAACCCTCGGTCAAACAGGGCGATAATTAACTTGCCGAAATTTCTCTTACCTTTCAACTTCGCGTTGTAAGCCAACGGTTCCCTCGGCATGTAGTAATAAATTTCTGACATCCGCAGCAGGTGTTACTTTGTGTGGGTTTGCTTTTTAATAATTTTATTTTTTGCCTATAATTTGAAAATTGTAGGAATAAGACTGCTTTAAAAATTATTACACTACCAAAATACAGAGCGTCCCATGGCCATGCCACACGGAGGGAAACTTTATTGAATATTGAACGTAGGATATTTTACTAAAAGAAGACATCGTTTTATATTTAATAATAAGTAGAACTGCATTCACAGATTTTTTAAAAATCGCCTACCTCAACCGGGATTCGAACCCGCCAAATGTGATAGAAAAATTACATGTATTTTATAATAGCGTTTGAAAGTGATAATGATTGTGAGCTCATGAAGAAATGCATACAAGTACCTACTACACTTCATGTATCGCTTTATTATTATCATGTACTTACACCACGGAAATCTCGTATCTCAAGTGGGTAGGTCTTTGAAATGATAATGTTAATTGTTGGAAGCATGGCCAGGTCAGAGGAAATTTCCCTGATCAAAATTTTAAATAGAATGAAAAATTTTATGATCTTAGTTTCATTTAATATGCTAGGTTATTTAGGAAAAAATAATGCTTATGAGTAGCCCTTTCAAACGCTATTATAAAATACATGTAATTTTTCTATCACATTTGGCGGGTTCGATTCCCGGTTGAGGCAGGCGATTTTTAAAAAATCTGTGAATGCAGTTCTACTTATTATTAAAAATAAAACGATGTCTTCTATTAGTAAAATATCCTACGTTCAATATTTAATATACTTTCCCTCCGTGTGGCATGGCCGTGGGACGCCCTGTATATGAGCATAGTTATTGCTAGGTTGTATAAAAGGAACGCTGCTGCTCATTTTTCATCACTGACTTAACCCGTAGTCGCCTTGTACGACACCTCGGAAGAGGTTGGGGGTGGTAACAATTAATAATTGTATTCTGCGCTGCTATCACAACACGATTTATGAGTAGTACCATTAAAGTCACAAAGTATTATTAATAGCGGGTGTTATACAAGGCTTCGTCTTACATCACCAAGCAATATACTGTAGGCTCTAAATAGGCTCGCCGCCTATATAATAATAAGGGACCTAAAATTGGCAAAACGTGGGTGTCAATTCACCTCTGCCTACCGCTTTGGGGATATAGGCATGTTTTATTTATGTATGTATGTATGTAATAAATGGCAATAGGCTCGCCACCTTTTACATGGGACCTAACATAATTGGCGAGACGTGGGTGCTAGTTACCTCTGCCTACCCCTTCGGGGATATAGGCGTGATTTATGTATGTATGTAGTAGTTCACTCATAATTGTTTCTTGTGGCAAAATAGTTTAAGCTAATGATAATTCTGTACGTGAACACAATCTAAGTGGTAAATTGTATTGTATACTATCGTGACATACAGTTGACTTTTTATGTTGTTACAGTTTTCATGGGATTTTTGGTTGTTGCTCGCTTGCACCCATATAAATATTAATGATTGCACACCGATTGAAGAGCGGAAACCTCTCAGTACAGGTTTATTATAAACTTAAAGAGAGAATTCCCCCAACAAATTGTAAATAATATTTTTGGGAACAATAAATATTTTTCTATTTTTCTATTTTCTATTTCATAATTGCGCGAGACAGATGGTTGTGCTCAATGCATTCGTTAACTAAAGGTAGAAGCAATCAAATTAAAATTATAATTTCACTGGGATAAAGTGTTCCTTCAACAACAATGCGTAGTGCACAATGAACGAATTAATTGGATATCTATTATAGAGTCGACAATGGATCGCAGCGAGTGCAGTTGGATACGCTGGCTTTCAGGGGTAAATGAATCGAGGGTCCGCACTGGAATTGAACGAGAATGGGTTACGTTACGGTTGCATTACGTATGTAATGATATTGCACATTTAAGGCCTGTTTCACAATTACCACCCCTGCCTTCTTCAACTCCAATATTATTATAAGCTTATCAATATTATAAACTTTTTATTTTATTGTATTATCTTTCAGTTACTCCAAACTTCATGTCTGTAAAGGTAGGAAAAAAACTTGCTGAGTTCGTTCATGGTCATCACCAGCCCTTTAATGTCCCTACTGACTGCTGGGGCACGGGCATTCCCCATTGATGGAAGAATAAAGGGAGATTGGGCCACATAACCAACCACGCTGGCCCAGTGCGGGTTGGTAGATGCAGCAGGCCAAGCGCGCTAAGCCCCTGCGCTAGCGAGCTCCTCCTTTTATTGAATATAACTGCATTATTCACATTAGACCATGGGTGTAGTAATCGCCCCTATTTACTATATGTATACATACACTACTTACGCCACTTTCGCTACCTCTTGAGCGAGTTATCACTACGTTTCACATCTACGAAAAACTTGACTTTAATTCATAACCACTTCGCTCGCTTACAAAATAAAGTACTCTTCAGACGAGAGACGGGTGCAAAATGCTTACACTGGCATTTATCATAGTTTTGTTTCAGACAGTTTTCTAAAGGGCAGCGAACCCTTCGGAATATCAAGTGCTCGCTGAAAGAAACTATTTTCTTTACAGTGATAAATTGTTTGTCTGCTATTTGTTTGTTTCGAATGGAATAAAGGTTGGTGCAGAATATTGGTTCCTAATGGAAACGTAGTTAGTTATACATGTATTTAATTTAATGTAGGTACTAGCTGAACCTTATCACCTAGAGGTATAAAAAATTATCACTTACCATCAGGTGAGATGGCCAAGAGCTTCTTTATTTAGCATAAAAAATAGCTTAAGATATCTATTTTCTTTTTATCTTTCCTTTTTACGGTAAGAACGAAAAAAAATTGTAGAATGTTGCCCATTGGCAGCCAGTCCAAGGTTTTCATTAAAGTCGAGTCCAGTGTCGTAAGTAGAGATAGCCCGGTGTGGATGGTGCACCTTGGGGCATCTGAATTATTGGAGGCAGACTACCAACAACAGCATACACAAAGCGTACAACTTAACCTAAGCCCAAACCTTGAACAGTATGGATTGGATTTTTGTCATCCCAATCACTCTCCGTTCATGGCTTTCTTTACATTAATAATTTTTTAACATTCATGTTTTTTCTTTACATTTTCCTTTCCGATGTGATGGATTTATCAGTTAAAGATAAACCTGCCGGCTAAGTCTTCACATAAACGTATCTCCCTTATTACGCCTGTCATTCCAATCATCCCATGGATCGTAGTGTTGGAATGGAAGTGAAGGGGGCGGATGAAAATGGATTAGGTAAGTACTTAAATATAATAAAGATGCTTATGATGAGATGGATTAGTAAGTAACGGTTTTATATTAATATGAGTACTATGTTTAATGCAGCGGCAGTATGAGAGATTGGAGGTGACATACACATAAATCAAGCCCTTTAATCCCCGAAGGGGTAGGCAGAGGTAAACTAATAAACTAACGCTCAAGTTTCACCAATTAATTAGGTCTTATAAATAATGTCATTTGGCGAGCCTACTGCGAAATAACCTAGTACCTAGAGCCTAGTACCGATTGATTTGGAGTTCCTTGGGGAAAAGAGCAATAGAGTTGGAAGTATTTAGAAAAAATACATACATACATACATACATAAATCACGCCTATATCCCCGAAGGGGTAGGCAGAGGTGAACTAGCACCCACATTTCGCCAATCATGTTAGGTCCCATGTAATAGGTGGCGAGCCTATTGCCATATATCGGGGACAAAATTGTCGCAGTACATTGCTAGGTGGTATAAGAGCAACGCGGCTGCCCATTCCTCATCACTGATTTATCCTTAGTCGCCTTATACGACACCCACGGGAGAGATTTGGGGTTTAGAAAAAATAACATTCGGAGGACGCGGATTATCTTCCAACATTAGGGCAATAGTTTTTCGACATTTTGCCAACTTTATTTTATTTGTCACCTCTCCTATTGGCTTAACGATAAATTCGGGCTTCCTTCCTAAACAGTGTCCTAATCAAATTTGCCGTGGAGTAATTAGCTCTGGGCAGACAACCGCCAATTTGCCTGGTGGAGGGCAGCGAGCGCCTAGCCTGGATCCCATTTGCATAGCAAAGGGCGCGTGGTTGCGCTTGGGCCTACGCTACTAGCGCTACAATTGGAGGATCAAATGACCTGTGAATATTCTGGATTTATTGGGACAATGGTGTGATTTCGAAGGCCATTATGACACTTACTGCCGCACTCAGAGACGTCAAATAACGTTAATGAGTACTTAATGTCAAAAAATTACAATTCAACACTAGTCGCTATTTTTGCCGGGTTGGTGTAGATTTAAATGAGACTTTTTGCCATTAAGTACTCATATTAAAGTTATTTCACGTCTCTGAGTGCGGCAGTTACATACATAAATCACATCTTTATCCCCGAAGAGGTAGGCAGAGGTGAATTAAACACCCACTTTTTGACAATTATGTTAGGTCCCATATTGCCATATGTCGGGCACATAAATCGCAGTACATTCATATTGCTAGGTGGCATGAGAGGAATGCTGCTGCCCATTAATAAAACATTTAAATAATACTATTATTATTTATTTTCTGCGATGAAAGTATAAGATTTCACTGTGGTTAAAGCTTTTCAAATACGATATAAAAAGAGCAACAGAAATAAATGCATACATTAAAAAAAAAATGTTACTAATAAACGACTGTAAAAAATTTAAGCTGAATAAATTGTTTTGGTTTGGATCAATACCATGTACATTAAGCAGCATATATATTTTTTAAGATTAACTGGTAAATTGTCTAAACTTGTTACTTAAACTTTACATAAAAGTCAATCACTTAAGTCTAGGAAGTCTCTAGTACCTATAGCACAGGCTCAGCCTAGTTTAGGTACTGGTATATTGTATACAATATTAATTAATGTCTAGAGACAAAAAAAAAACTATTAAAAATAAATATCAAAGTTCATAGTATTAGTGGTTGTAGTTGTCGAGACGAACCATGCCGTAATGTTTTTTACGGGAGAAGCAATTGTATCTTATGCTTATTACAACTCATTTTTCACTGTCGCTCTAAGCGGCACTGTGTAATTGTTGAGTAGTCTAGCATTTGGAATATCGGCGGTAGGGAGAGAAAAATATTGTGTTTAGCAAAATGTTATCGGTTGTATTGACTATTTGGTATTTCGTTGCATGTGTTTATTTGTTTATTTGGCCATTCATGTCAATAAACTATAGGAATAGAGTTGGCATGATGTGCCTTAATAAATAATTTAAATTTGGTAGTAGATTAAAATAGAATAATACTTTCCTTTGCTAACTTGTACTTACACAGTTATTTAAGTTGCATTGTATACTAACAAAGATTGTTTGTTTGATTTTTGAAATAAATAAATAAATAAAATAAATAAATAAATTACTCATCGCTGTCTTTACTATCAGTCGCCTTGTACGACATCCACTCCACAGGAGTAATGGGGAGGATGACAATTGTATTCTGCTCTGCCGTCACCACACGGCATGAAGAATTTATTATACACAACAATTATTGTCAATTAATTGTTATCATCAAGTTTTTGTCTTGTTCCTCTGTTGCTTACTACAATCATCGAAATTATTGCTTTTGCAATTATAGATTAAACACAGTTTATTTATTACTAAGTTAATATATACCGTGTGGTGACGGCAGAGTAGAATACAATTGTCACCACCCCAAATCTCTCCCGTGGGTGTCGTACATGGCGATTAACGATAAATCAGTAATAGAGGAATGGTCAGCAGCGTTCCTCTTATACCACCTAGCAATGTACTGCGACTTTTGTGCCCGATAAAAGGCATTAGGCTCGCAACCTTTTTCATGTGACCCAACATTACTGGCGAAACGTGGGTGCTAGTTCACCTCTGCCTACCCCTTCGGGGATATAGGCGTGATTTGTGTATGTATGTATGTATATTGTTAGAATCTGACTACAAACTTATATACCTAACATTTCGTCTCTAATTTTTAGTCAAACAAAATTAAAGCCACAGATTATACGATACACACTCAGAAAGGTTTTTAACACGAATTCACGGGTGACACAGTTTCAGGGCACTCGGTGCGGGTAATCAACAGACGCTGGTTGCGTTTGCCTCTCGCTGGAACATTACAAATCTGGAGTGGGAGATAATTAAGGTACAGGCGGCAGCACGCCAAAGTGGACAGCAGTGTCAACATTTTCCATTTAACATACATATAAATAATATATCAGTGACCAGCTGGATAGCGCAGCGTCTTGGCACTAAGGAATTTTGTTAAGGCCGGTCATTGAATGGGTGACTAAAAATTTGTTGTCTCGAGTTTCTCCGTGCTTCAGAATGCACGAGCCGTTGGTGTCGGCTGAAGTCTTTAATACCCAGCAACCGGCACTGTGCCAATGTGGTGTGTTATAGCCCATTCAACCTACATGTATGTACTTCTGACCTCAGGGAAAGCCTTGGGGACATTAAAAGGCAGGTGATGATGATACATAACATACTTAAATCACGCCTATATCCCCGAAGGAGTAGGTACGCTTCGCCAATTATGTTACCTAGGTCCCTTGTAATAGGTGGGGAGCCTATTGCCATTTATCAGGAGTCGCAGTACATTGCTGGGTAGTATAAGAGGAACGCTTCATCAATGTTTTAACTATTAATCACCTTGCACGGCACCCATTGGGGCCAGTGACATTTTTATTCTGCTTCCACACTGCATAAATAACACAATGATTTAGGTGGAAAATGCTTACTTCATTGCGTCTCTACAAAAATCGAGCTTTATCTCAACACGATTAAAGTTGAGAATCACGAACTAGGAATTAGTACGTTCTGAATTGTTAACTTGTGTGGCAATAATTAGACCTTTCGCAGATATAAATCTCGATTTGAATTGCTCCGAGCTACGTTTAGCGGGAAGAGTTTGACACTTCAAATGCCATTAATTTAGTAGCGAATAATTAAGTAAGGCTCAATTTACACCGCCTCAGAATGGAATGTAATGGTGCTGTAAGTTACTTGATCAGTGCTTAAACAAAGGCGACGGCTACTTGCGCAAGGTACTTGGTCAAGCTGCATGCTGCCCGCGCGAGTACTTTATTTATGCGTCTTGTTCGCTTCAGCTGTCAGCTTGTCTGCGCAAGTAACCTGTGCGATTTGATGCGCGCGCAGGCAATTTGCGCATGTTACTTGTGCAAGTACATCTGCGAGTCGCTGGACTCGCTGGAATCGTTTACACGATGCATATAACCTGCGCAAGTGCTTCAAGCCATTTGCATCGTGTAGCACCAGGAGCGAGTTTTCGCAACGAATTGTACAATATTGAACTTTATTTCAATTGAATTACATACAGACTTCATACAAGCCAAAAAATGGTTGCGCGTCTTCTGGTGAATCCTCGCGCGTTCTCAAAAATTCTCCTATACTGCTGTCGGTGCCATCTGTGTGTATGTTATTCAATTGACATAAAGTTCACTAAGCTATGTTACAACTTCGTTGCAAAATTACTTACGTAACAATTCTCATCGGTGTAAATTGAGCCTAAAGGTTCCTGTTGAGAGAGGCAGGTGTGTTCTTGTGAGTCGCGTAACATCAAAAGGTAATTTCTAGAAACTTTCATTTAGTTTAATGATTTAATTGGACACCTATTTCTTTGGCACAGGAACCTTCTTGTTGAAGCACAATTTCCAGTTTAATTTAGCTCTTGTTTTATCTTATTGTTACAGTTGGCTTTAAAATTAGTTGAACGTTCACAAAATATACATACCTATTCTGTAGATCTAGAATAAATCTCACGCCAAAAAAAAATCAAATCGTCTAACTGCCGCACTCAGAGACGTCAAATAACGTTAATGAGTACTTAACGCCAAAAAATGACAATTCAAAATTAGTCGCTTTTCTTGCCGGGTCTATGGTCTAGATTTGAATGAAAACTTTGACATTAAATACTCATTAAAGTTAATTGACGTCTCTGAGTGCGACAGTTAGTTACTAACTTAATTAAACAACTATAAGCACTATGTAAGATGGCAAGAAATGAAATTATTTGACAAATTGCCAGTAGAGCTGAAAACTATTTAGGTATAATATAAATATACTTCGAAGTAACCTGAAAAAGTTGCTATTGACGAAATGTTTATGATCTTATGAGGCAATGGATCATTATGCAAGGGTTAGAAATGATTGATTTTGATACTATGTATGTTCTTAATATTTTTGAAGTAGGTAAATTAATTTTTTTTATGGAATATACAACTTATCCAGAACTATTTGCAGTACAATTTATTACGTAAACTGGACATTGGCGATACGATTTTAAGTTGTTTTGGACACTTTATAGATTTCTTTGTATCAAAGTTTATCTACTATAACAGTTGAGATGGGGTAGATATTACCCAAACGATGTAAATTCTGTAAAAACACGACCCATTGTCCGGCGAAAAAAGGAGGCTGAAAGAGGCCTTAATAAACAGATTGCAAAAACATGTTGAAACCCGAGCCAAATGGACGTACTTAAGCAGTAAGAACTCAGCGCAAAAAATGGTTAAAATAAAATATCTGTGTGAATTTTGGGTCTGCCCAGGTAATCTGCGGTTGGCGCGGCATATTTCCTTTTCCATTTATATTGGTCACGTCATCAAGTCATCCACTTGATGACGTGATCCACAGAAGAGAATGGAAAAAGAGGACATACTGCGCCGACCCCAAATAGGATGGGATAAGGGCAGAGCGATGATGATGATCAAGTCATCCACTCCCTTCTTTTTAAATTTCATCCGTCATATCAGAAAAGGTGCTAGTGATATTTAAATGAATGTATAGAAGCTCAATCTTTAGACTAGGGCTATAAATAGGCAATACAATGAAAAAATAAATGAACACAAGATTTTAAATAGTTATGATTGATTTGATATTAATTAATATCACAAGTATATACCGAGTCACTAGTCTTCTCCCTGTCCTGTTCCCAGTTTATCTGGGGTCAGCGCAGTAGGTATGTTTTCTCTTACATTAATATCAGTAATACTTCATCAAGCCATCCAATCCCTTTTAAATCATATAGGTAATCCATTAAATCGGAAAGTGACGAGTGAATCTAAAGAAAAGTGATGTGTGATAATGCCGAGAATATAATAAATAAAATCAATAAATAAATATTTTTTTTTATGTTACACAGGGAAGCTGATGGTAAGTGAAGATAAGGGCTAAAGATGGAATCGAGCTTCATCTGGAACCCTCAACCACAGAGGGGCTGGCTGTCTTATCACACATTGTCGGAACACAGTAATGCTGTTAACATTATTATTATGGCGACAGATTTTGATAAGATGGTGGTAGCTAGCCAGGCGGACTTCAAAGAAGTCCTACCACCAACCAAACCGAGCACAATTTAGTGCCCCCTGTTGTTCGAACCCGGGACCTCTGGATCTTCATTCCGGTGGGCCAACCACTAGACCACGGAGGTGGTTAATACATACACTCATCACTGATCATCTGACACAGGAGAATAAAATTTTACTCAACAAAACCAAGAATCTTGCTAAGGACAAGGGTTTTGCTTTTATATGGGTGAAGGGGTGCAAAATATTTGCAAGAAAAAACCCCACATCGCACGTTATTACTATAAAAACGGAATTGGACCTGAAAAAGCTCACATAAACATTATATTGCTAATATGTCAATCAAAGTTTATATTAATAATTAAATTAAAAATTCGTTCCATAAGAAGTTTGAGAAACACTTCTACACAGCGTTCAGTAGTTCATGTTTGCGTAACTTTGCGTGTTTTGCCTGTGGTTATCTGCCTAATGTTCCCGTGCGTCACTACTGCTTGTGCGCATCTCTGTCCGCCATTATTAAAACTGCATATTCTATCCCGCTTGCGCTCGCCCTGCCGTTTGCTAATGTTTGTTACCCACTATAAAATATTTACTTCTACCCGTTATTTATTTATGTGTACCGTGAACTATAATCGAAATAATAATATGCTTAGAAATAATATATCTACAATCAAACTCCATTTAATAAGTAAAAAAATACCTATCCAAATGCTATATTATAAACTTCAAAGTGAATATTAAAATATATTATCAAAATGTGCGTGGATTACGCACAAAAACTTCTAGCTTTTATCGAAATATATGCCTAAACTCGTGATTGGTGTTCGGGTGCTGAGGACTTATGGGTTACCTTGACAATTCACTGCCGTAAGCCAAAGGTAACGTATAAATTACATATTTGTACAGTCTATATATGTAACCAAAATGCAGGTAATCCAATGTCTATCCAGCTTTCGGCGTTTTCCAGCCAACTCTCCGACATAGTTTTGAGAAATCCCTGCGACAAATTTATTGTGCTGGGAGACTTTAACATGCCTAATTTAACATGGACATTAAGTACAGATTGTTCGGCTGTAGCTCATAATCAACACGGGCCAACAACAAGAATTTAAGTTAAGGCTTGTAAATATGTCCAGAATTAAATTATATTTGTGGTCCCCTTTTCAATACAGACGTCCAATCGAACCGTCCAATCGAAGCGCCGAAACAGTTCGCTTAAAAACAAACAAGAAGAGAACTTGCTACAATCGAGCCCTGTGGACGTGCAGGGATTGAAGCTCAGGTGCATCACGGCCATTACCCCCATATCGCCAATTAGGGGCGGAGCGGTCCGCCGGAATATCATTACGGGTTGAGCTGAGAGCGAATCAGGCCCGGGTTCACCAACACGTAAAACAAGCGACTAAAAGATAACCGGCGTTTTTGTCTGTCTTCTATTTTATTTATTCATTAATTACACTTGTAAACATACAGATTAAAATCCAAGTCGCCTACAAGCTTAGTCTATAATTTAAATATTACTGAATACTGTCCAAGTAATAACAATCCAAAATGTCATTGTATACGGTTTAGTTGGGTCTTTTCCGCACTTAGCCCCCTGATTGGGCCCTTGTTCGTGTCTCCTTATTTATCGTACTACTCCAACCACCTCAGATTATGCCAAAAACTTAGCAGTCTTTCTTTCCAGACTGCTGCAGGCTTCCGGGACCGATACTGGGGATTATAGAAGTCATGCCCGTTGGTCTGCCGCGCTCCTGCGTTCTATAACACGCGCTGTGGCGTTTCTTCTACCTCCATGCATCCTCTGCATAGAGGGCTGTCTGTCACCCCAATTTCTAAATGGTCATATAAAATAATATAAAATAATATGAAATGTCAAAAACCGACGGTTATATAATAATCGCCTGTTAAAGTGTTGGTGAACTCCAGCCTAAGTGTGCGTATGGGCGCTAGAAAATTAAACTTAACTCTTGCCCGGCTTTAAGGCTGTTTTAAGTTGACAATTTCCAAGTACAATGTTTATATTCGGTGTAATAGCCACCTGAGAATCGGCTTAAGGGCTGTTTTGGTTTTTTAGTTTTTAGATTTTGAAGTCGATTTTTTATATTTACTATCAACATAGTACCATGTTTAATTATCAAAGAATTTAATCCCATACTAACTTATGATTCATAAAACCCACTACATTTAGTACTATTTACATTTTCTCCTTTAAGACCGGTCTTAAATTTGTTTAAATTAAACAAAAAATGGTTTGTGGAAACCAAACGCTCGGCGCGCTCTAAGTTTAAAGTGAATTAATTATCGCAAAGATCGCGAACAGCACGACGAAAAGAAAACAAAAGAGAATCAGCGCCGCTGTCAGCCTTTTCCAATTTCGAAAACAAATTGTCACACGGGACCAACAGGGGAAAGCTATCAAAAGTTTTCGTTTTCTCATCCGCACCGCGCCTTATGAACATTAATATTGAAACAGGGTTTGCCGTTCCGCGGCGATGGCCGGACATCGATTATGGTAATGACGTCATCAAATTGCAAATGTCTGCCAAGTAGCCGATCTAGCAGTTCACCCTTTGTCCCCGGTTCACCCCGGCAGGTGTGTGCTTTGGTAGCTAGTTTTAATTCAGTGTCTCAATTGTCTTATTATTGCTGGCATGTGGGAAAAATGGGGAGCTCTCTAGCGCAGTGACAGCGCGCTCGGCCTGCGATTGCGTTAACTAAGCAATGTTCAACAAGGCTATAAGTAATTACCTTAATATAAGTAATTTATTATTTTATTCCAAGTACTGTGAAGTTATGGTTGTGTATTATTAAAATACTTGTTTCCATTCAATAAATAATACGCAGTGAAAAGTGCACTCCGAATCGTAAGCAACACAATTTCGAAATGAACACCCAGCATAACACAAAGGCAGAACAAGGCAACAGCCAAATGCTACCTAGTCTCAGTGTCGAACTTAGCCAGTAGCAAATTCTATCAAGGGGCCCTTAGAGAGTAGGAGGGTCGACTCGAATCAAGCTTCACCTGGAACCTTCATCCACAGAGGGGCTGGCAATTGTGATAAGATATCACAATTGTTGGAACAGTATAATGCTGTTAACATTATTATTATGGCGACGGATTCTGATAAGATGGTGGTAGCTAGCCAGGCGGACTTCCTACCACCGAAAGAAGTTATACTACCACTACAATCATGCGGTGTCGATATATTGATCTTCTTCTTATTTTTCCCATTCTAGGCGTGGTCGGCACATGTTTTCTTTTTCCACCCATCATACCCTCCTTTACACAATCCATCCATGTCTTCTTTGGTCTTCGTCCTTCAACGTTCATACCTTACATTCTTCTCCGAACATAGCTTTAAACCATCCAAGTCTATTACTCCGCAGTCTCTAAGCCTATTGATCATCGTTCGAAAAATTGTCGCTAGCATTTACACTATTCCATTTTTCATTACAACACCAGTCTTAGGTTCGCTACAGCGGCGTCTCCGTCGGCCATTTTGTATTTTATCACAGCCTTTGTCTGCCGCATCATTCATCCGAGGGGAGTCATTAGTGGAATGTTTAAACGCTCTGTTTGCGCGCTCTTTAATAAATACGTTCATTGTTTCACTTTTTTTCTGCTCACTCCGACGATTTGGATGAGTGGAGAAATGATTGAGTTTGCTTAATTAAATTAAGGAAATCTGAGAACTTAATTTCCAAATGTTGATAGTTCGTCGAGTATTTTTGAGAGGATGGCGTTTCTTTTTTCCTACTATCAGGCAAATGACGAATAATTTTACGACCTTTTTGCTCTATAAGTGACATGGAATTAAGGATATACAGTTTCACTAGTTGTCTTATAAAGTATTACGAGTAGAATTAGTATTTTTTTGTAACTTGTACGAGCGGTCAGCGTGGGATTGTAAGGCGTCGTTTTCAATAGGTACTCTTCTCTTCTCCTGTTCCCAGTTTATCTGGTGGTCGGCGCAGTATGTTTCCTCTTTCATTCGTATCGGTCAGACGTCATCAAGCCATCCACTTCCTTTTGATTCATATCATCCATCACGCCGTAAAGGTGCTAATGATGAAATAGTGTATAGCAGGAGCAATCTCCCTTTACTCGACTTTTACGACGCTCAGGGATGAATCGGGGCTGGCACATTCTACGTTATTTTTTCGCTCCCATGGTGGATGGATGGAAGACAAACAGTATCTATGTGTGTAGTTCGTGTAGTTTACAAAATTTTACATTAAATTTTGTTCTTAATTTGTATATTTTTTTAATACAAATCTTGTTCCGTGCTCCGGATATGGTGTCTAAATAGGGGGTACATTGATTAAGGCCATGTTAGAAGCTCGCGTGCTAAGTTTGGTTCGCGTGTGTGGCAGCCCTGATTGCCGATCTGATCGATAACAGGATGCATGAGTAGTATGAGTACCAACTGAGAATATCCAACATGTGATTTTTGATTTTCCCACCATAATTATTAATGCAGTAAGCGAATTTGCATCTTCTCCATTTCAATTTAAGTTGAATTTGGTATAATATTGTTATTGCGAATTGGTTATTTTATTCGTCATAATTGTGTACGAGGGACTGCTAACCGTATATTTCTCCCTTCCGTATAAATTCTTCTTGTGTATTCTTTCATACTGATAATCAATTTAAAAGAAATATGGTATTCTATGTTGTACAGTATGGCAGATAGTGACTTATCTGATATGAGACGAAAACCCTTAGCATTCATGGTTTCACCGTACGAGTGTGACAGAGAGGGACATCCGTGGCAGCGCTTGGGACTTGTGACGCAAGTAGGTAACGGGATCCCTTCACAACATGTCAACAATCACCTACGCCACCGCGACTTCTGTCTCTGCCTAACCATACCTATTTTGGTAAAATTCTGTCATTACTGGAAAATAACAGTAACATTTTAGCACAAATATTTTGGTGTGTCTGTCACTGGAGTGTCTTGGTTGGCCGAGCGGTCAGGCACCTGCCCGGATAGCAGCGGACGCGGGTTAGATTCCCGCATCAAGACCATAATTTTTCGAAATTCTTTTTCTAACCACCAAAATCTTTGTACTAATTTTTCTAACATTTATATAATGTTAAAATTAAAATCGAAACAGTAACATTTTGTTGATTTTCTTTGTCATGTTTTTTTTTGGTGTTTTAATATTTTTCGTAAACTATGAATTACACAACAACAGACAACTTAGCTTTCAGTGTTTCCTTTATGTACGTGATCTCAATCGCATCTCCATTTACCAGATATGCAGGGCCGAATATCCATTGCAGCCACAATAAACGTCACCATGACAGCTCTGATAATCTCGCGATGGACACGAGCGTGTTGAATATGCATCAGCCCGTGATTAGCGCCGTAGCATGGACGTGGACAAAATCTCCCCGGGGAAAATAAAATATTTCCCTCTCGCTCTAAGTCCCACTAAATGCCGAGACAAAACACTGTCGAGTGCGGGAGAGAGGTTTTGTCCACGTCCCGTGCTCGGCGTACAGGTGAATAATTGAATAGTTGAGATTTAGCATTTTGAATTTTAATACCGATAGTGCCACTTCGACAAACTTGCGCAACTCTGCAATTATTTCATTGGGTACTTTTTACATACATATATCACGCCTATATCCCCGAAGGGGTAGGTTGAGGTGAATCAACACCCACGTTTCGCTAATTAGGTTAGGTCCCATGTAATAGGTGGCGAGCCTATTGTTATTTATCGAGCACGTAAATCGCAGTATATTACTAGCTGGTGTAAGAGGAACGCTACTGCCCATTCCTCATCACTGATTTATCCTTAGTCGCCTTGTACGGCACCCACGGGAGAGATTTGGGGTGGTGACAATTGTTTTCTACTCTGCCGTCACCACACGGCCAAAAAGAATCATATTACCTAATCATGATCCGCCATTTTTCAAATTCACTCGAGGTTCGACTTTAAATCGAGACCTACGTATTTAATTCATGTGCTCCCATCAACCGCCCAAATCAATTACGGTGATTAATACAAAACATGACAAGCGGCCATTTTACAACATAATGTAAATGTCGTTAACAAAGTTACACGCGAACCACTAAAACTTAATTATTCAACGTCGCATTTGCTTTATAGTGATACAATCGATTAGGGGAAGTGGACCTAACGAGGGCATACGTACTGTTTAAAGTGAGGTATAGAAACCAAATATTACTTTTTAACAATGTCAAAAAGTGAGTAAAGAAATAAAATATAATTATTGCTTTCTCAAAAGGGCAGACGGGAATTGCAATGCCCACCTGCCACCTTAAGGGGGCAGAGGGAATGTGAATCTATATTTTTTCCAAAAATGATTTTATTCACAAACATTCCTGCTTTAGCTTTTTTACCTTACGTTTCCTTTTGCGTCAGGTTTGTTAGAGATTGGAACTGACAGCAGATGCAGGGCACTAACAGAATTACATAATTATTTTGGAGCTCAGAGAATTCATTGATATAATTGTGAAATATAACATTTTGTCACAAGCCAAATTATAAAATTTATTATAGTAAACACGCTGTCCTTTAAATTTTATACACAGGGGAAGGTGGCTGACGGGAATATATCGGTTGTTAAAACGATTTTTACACGACAGTGCCTTTTTAATGCAGTATGCCCGTTATGGGCCAACTTCCCCTACACCAATAAAAGTGTTTGTTGTCTACAAACCCCAGCTTCGCAAACAGGAATAGAACACGGTACGACAGACAACAACGGCCCGGGTTGAGAGAAATGCAATTTTGTTCGTTTTAAGACGATAAAACTCCAGCAAACATTTTTCCAAAATTTATTGACGGAAGCCAGGCAGATTACGCGTGTAGTGGGGAGGTTGACACTGATAGCGGTTGCCACAGCCACTCGTGGATGCCAAACGATTTAATGCTGGAACATCTCGATTTCAATTGGAGCTGTTTTGAAAATAATACATACATTACAACTAATTACACCCTGAATAATACTACCCGTATTAACTTACTGGTGCACTCATAGACGTTAATGAAGTACTTAATGTATAATTGAAAACTGATATCAAAAACGCAAAATTGTTAATTTGGCGTTTTTGATTGTTCATTTCGTTTAAATCTAGACCATGGACCCAGCAAGAATAGCGACTAGTTTTAAGTTGTCATTTTTGGTGGCTCTTGTTGGTGGTTTACCCTGCACTATTCGGGTTAAAAGCGATTATTAAGCCTTGGTTGATTTTTGCGACACCCCTGGGGTAGTCGGAAAGTAGATGATAGGCAAATATATATATATTCAGTATATCTACTTCTTGTAGTTCAAAATATACTTCACAAGCATTAAACAACCATGAGTTCTGAACATTATTATACAAAAATTTTCCGCTATCAGGGTTAGAGACCCGTACCTCTTGTCCAAAAGTCAGCAATTTGACCGTTTAACCATAGTTACGTATCAAACAAACAAAATTAAAAAGAAGGACGTCGAATCGTTTAGCGGTGAGCTATAGAATCGGACCTTTAGATTTAAATAGAGAATGAATATGCTCTCGCTTGCAAAGAATCTGTTTAAGGTCGCCGAGGAAGGTGGCTGTAAATAGTTGTGTCTTTTGTATGATAGATGGCGCTGATTAGGTTTTGTCCAAGTCGCGCTATCGTTTGCTTTTTGAAATTATATAAGATGTTTTTCTTATGTGTTTAATGTACTTCCACTCTGAAATATATACAGTTTATACTGAGCTGTACTGGTTTTCATTGGCCTTTCACCGAAAGTTCCGGTAAAAATATACATAAGCTCTCGCTTGCAAAGAATCTGTTTAACTTCTTCTTTTTGATTTCGCTCTTTGCACCGTTGCACAGTGGGACACGCTCCATACAAGGGCGGTCATAAATAGTTAAAGTCATGTTACTATTAATACATTGTATTATTTTAGTGACTTATAGTTATAAAAGTGTTTTAGGAACATTAAAATGAAAGAAGTACATGTATTTACGGAATAAAAAACGTTTCCTTCAGTAAAAAACAAATATAAACAATAACATACTTTTACCTAAATTTATCATGCACTCAAACACTTAAAAATTGGAATGTAAAACATATATTTTAAATAAAATAAGAGTCAAAACATTGATAACATTATTTAATTATAATAAAATAATAAAATAAATAAATTAAAATTAATTAAATACAAAAAAAACAAAACAACTAACAAAATACAAATAAATTATTATTATTCTAACAATATTAAACATGTAACAATTCTATTACACTTTGTGACAGAGTATTTTTCTTTTTAGGGGGAAGTTTAAGAGAAGCTGCAACTTATGAGAAACGACCAATTCACGATTGTCGATCTGAATAAAAGTAGGTTGCAAACTTTCAATTTTATCCTTAAAATAAGCTTCCTCTTGCAAAGACACTGCTGTGCTTTCTTTCAAAAATTGAAATCGAATAGGACGGCAGTACCTAGTGGAAGAGGGTCGAGGATTCTTCCATAAAATTTTACAATTATCTTCAGCTAATTTTACAATAATTTGAAGGGGTACGTATAAGATGTTACAAACAAACTACTATCTTCTAAAGTTGAATCTGAAAAAAAATGTTTGTATTCACTATGTCCAGTGCTGCCATCGAATCCCCATTTCCCAAGTAAAGAGATATTAGACAAACAATCATCAGGAATCTGATCTAAGACCTCTTTTTGAGATTCAAGGATTCGAGAAGCTGTGTGATCAAAAAGACTTTGTAATTCAACTTCAGCTGAAGACTCGGAAACAGTTATATTAGAAGGGTAACATCTCTGTTTCGCTTTAGTAATTTGTTGGTAACATGGTAATACATTAGGAGAAATCTTACTATTAACAAAGTTTTTAATTAATAAGTACTGATGTTTTGTCAACTGAGCATCAGTCACAAGTGACAAGACATCATCAGTGCTAACTCTAGATATACACGAATCGAATGAACAGTCTGAAACATCAAGCAATGCACTCACAGTAGAATCATCAGACTTTGACAAATCAGCTACTCTCCGACGTTTAGTCCTTTTACTACATTGCGTAAAAGGTTTTCGAGGACGTGAATGACACGGCGACGTTTCAGACGGAGTACATTGCTTATTGTTTTTCACAAGTTGAATTTTTTCAATAACATTAAACCAATCGGAATTCTTATATAAAAGCTTGGTTTATTCCCTTTTACATTTTTTCCAGAATCGAGCAATAGCTTTACATAAATTATTAATAATTTTCTCTAAATAATGAATATCAATGTTCTCAGCATCGTTCAGAGTAGTCAACAAACTTTGTAGGACTTGACGACACTTTTCCGAGTCATTATCGGTATTGACAGTTAGCCATATTTCAAGAATATGCATTCTTGAAAACGAGCATATATATAAATTACCTAAAACAAAAAAAAACGGTTAAAATTCAGTCACAAAACCTACACAAAGCACTAAGACTAAATAAACTAATTTCGTAGCAAATGCTACGAGATAATCTGGCAACCGTAGCACCCTTGTCATCGCCAAAAGGGCAGATAAGGGCAGCCAAGTTTTAATTTTCCTAAGATAAGAAAGTCTAAAGATTATGGTGCAATATACCTCCATAGTGGGAGCGAGTGGGAACATATTTAAAAGTTTATTCAAACTTTGAATATTAAAATATAATACTCCAAGAAAAGTCGCCTCGTAGCAATGACATACTAAAGAAAATATATACTAAGATACAATAAAAATAAAAATATTAATTATTACATACCCTGTTCTTGGATATCCATTTCAGAAAAAACTCACACAGCACTCACAGGTCCCGCAATGACAACAAATGACATCACGCTTTTTAATGACTCACTGATAACAGTATTTACGATTGGCGATGCGCTCTCTTTGAATGCACAATAGATAATGAAGGCGCACTCTAATTACTGACCTATTTATAGTTTCAGAAGGTACCGCAACTATCCAATGTAACGACAAGGAATAAAATGTAAAACAAGAAAGCAGGTTTTTAAGATTTATGACCTATGGATGTCCCACAGTGCGTTGCAGTAATAGTAATAGATTCTTTGAGAAGTCAAATGAGGCTGTTGAAGGCCGATTTTTAAAGAATTTGTGGCGTTTTACGTACATATTTAGAAGTACAGTCAGTTACTTTTATGAACCCTGCCTTTTACTACCACGGAACACATCCGCAACCACCAAGATTGCACCCGGCCATACAACTTCCCAAATTGGTGACCCCGACGTGATCGTCAAGAGCTTTGGGTGTAATATCATTGGCAATTGACCGGCGCGGGATGGGAAGCTGCGTTGGACATGCGGATAGCCACTACGAAGAAATTTTCGTCGTGTGAGACGGTACCACATCCCAAGCTGTGGCGTCGAGCGCCCCCTGGCGCATTCACCGTTTCCTACATTCGCAAGTTCGAGTGACGTCTCCGCGGGAGTTGCAGTTGGACACATGCATGCATTGGACTAACTGCGCATTATACCATTTGTGCACATCGCTCACGCAAGTACTATCGGCATCATTATTTGGAGTATTTTTTTAAACATTTTATTATTATTCCAAGTAATGATTTTTAGTTAGTTGTGTAAAGCGTGTTCGGAGTATTGATTTTTACGTTATTTTATGAAAATTATTTTTTTCAAGACCCCGTGTGACCTCATCGATAAACCTCTGAAAAGTTTGACCGGCGTTTCGAAGGCCAAAGGTCATGAAGGGGAATTCGAAGAAGCCAAACGGGGTAACGATGGCTGTCTTCGGTATATCCTCTTCAAATACCGGGATCTGATGATATGCTTTTACGAGATCTATTAGGCTAAAAACCTTAGAACCCGCGAGATTATGAGCAAAATCATTTATGTGGCGGACTGGGTACCGATCAGGGACAGTTCTGGCGTTAAGGGATCGGTAGTCGCCACAAGGTCGCCAACTACTGTCCTTTTTCAAGGTCATGTGTAGCGGAGACGACCAGGCGCTCTTAGAAGGACGTGCAATGCCAGCTTGGATCATGTTGTCGAACTCCTTTTTTGCTGCTATCAACTTCTGAGGCGCCAGACGACGAGGACGACACGAAATAGGCGGGCCGTCCGTAGTCTTAATGTAGTGCACGGTATTGTGCAAAACATTACGAGGGATTCCAGGAGGCCGAGTGATTTCTGGAAACTCGGCGAGCAGTTTAACAAAATTGGAATCTCCTGTAACGACAACCTTGACACTAAGCTGTTCCGACATTGCTGCAATAGCTGGTGCTGACAAATTCGTTACGCCATCCATCAACTTCTTGAGTCGGCAATCTGGCAAAAGATGGTAATAACCTAAAAAGTCTGAGCCAATGATCGCTGTCGTAACATCAGCAACAACAAAATCCCAAACAAATGCTCGTCGAAGACCAAAGTTGAGGTTTAAATGAATAGTGCCATATGTCTTAATACTACTCCCGTTAGCGGCGTTAAGTTCATAGCCCGAAGATTTTCGCGGAACTGACAACCAGCTGCGGGGGTAACAACAAAGATCCGAACCAGTGTCAATCAAAAATTGACGCTTTGTGATACGGTCAGTGACAAATAGACGGCGGCCGTGATGTTGGATTTTCCAGCTCCGAAAACCGCCCAGGGCGTGCGTCGTTTTCTCGGTATGTTAAACTACTACCGTCGATTCGTACCCCAGGCCGCGCAATTCCAAGCTCCATTGATTGATGCAGTAGTTGCCACAAATGGTAAAGGCAATAAACCGTTCACATGGTCGCCTGAACTACTGGAGCAATTTGAAGTTTGCAAACGGAGTTTGTCCAGGGCTACGCAATTGCAACATCCGGCTAATGACGCACCTCTTGGACTGTTTACAGATGCATCTTCTGTACATATTGGGTCCTGTCTTCAACAGCGAGTCGATGGTGAGTGGTTTCCTCTTGCTTTCTTTAGTAAGAAACTTACTAACAAGCAGACAGAGTGGCCGACTTACTATCGAGAGTTGCTGGCGGTGTACGAAAGTGTACAGCATTTCCGCTATATTTTGGAGGTTCAGAGCGTCACTATTTATACGGATCATAAGCCATTGCTGTACGCTTTCGTACAGCGCAGGGAGAAACTGCCCCCTGCCCAATTAAATCAGCTATCTTTTATTAGCCAATTTACGACTGATATTAGGTATATTAAAGGTGAGGACAATGTCGTGGCTGACGCCTTATCACGAGTCGAAGCTATTGCTCTTGAACAGGACTATGAAGCCCTTGCGAAGTCGCAAGAGTCAGATAACGAACTATCAGACATGCGTCAGAGCTCCAGTCTCCAGTTGACAAGCGTCGTCGTTCCTGGTACAAACGTTTCCATTTTTTATGATGTATCCACAGGCAAGCCACGTCCATATTTGACCCCTTCCTTTCGCAAAGCAGTTTTCGATAAGTTTCATAACTTAAGCCATCCTGGCGCACGTGCAACTGCTCGCCTTTTGACAGAGCGTTATGTCTGGCCTTCTGTCAATAAGGATTGTAAGCAGTGGGCACGCGCTTGCGAGGCTTGTCAACGAGCTAAGGTCTCACGTCACAATTCTTCTCCGTTAGGTGATTTCAACCTTCCATCTGGTCGTTTCAGTCACATTCACATTGACATTATTGGTCCTCTACCTTTATGCAATGAGTTTCGCTATTGTTTGACAGCAATTGACCGAGTAACGAGATGGCCTGAGGTTTGGCCTATGCGCTCCATTACCGCAGAAGAAGTGGCAGACACCTTAACTAGAGAATGGGTTTCGAGATTTGGGGTACCATCAATCATCACGACAGACCAAGGTACTCAGTTTGAGTCTGACCTGTTTCGCCGACTGATGATTCACTTTGCCACTAAACGAATAAGGACCACATCCTATCACCCATGTGCTAATGGCATGATCGAGCGAGTACACCGCCAGCTTAAAGCTGCTCTCATGTGCCATCATGATTCTTGGGTGCGTTCACTTCCTTTCGTTCTTCTTGGCATGCGTTCCGCGTTCAAAGAGGATATTAAATCCACAGCCGCGGAGATGCTCTATGGAGAACCTCTTCGTTTGCCAGGTGAGTTATTTATTTCATCAACCCCATCAGATGTAATTGACAATCCATCGGATTTTGTCGTACAACTACGTCGTAAGATGTCAGTTGTAAGACCTATTCCTGCATCTCGACATTCATCACCATCAACTTTTATTTTTCAAGATCTTTCTTCTGCATCACACGTTTTCTTAAGGGATGATACAGTTAGACGTCCTTTACAGCCACCTTATACGGGTCCTTATAAAGTTGTTAATCGTGCCAGCGATGGCAAAACTATGACTTTGGACATCAAGGGCAAAAGTGTTGTCGTCAGTATCGATCGTGTGAAACCAGCTTTTGTTGAACATACTGTCACCCATCCAGAGCAGATTGCAAAGCCTGCGTCTTCTGATGATCCAGAGCAGACTGTAAAGCCTGCACCTTCTGTTCGCCCAAGGCCAACTCCAGCCATCGCAACCGCGCCGTACACTACTCGGTCTGGTAGACGCGTCAAATTTAGATGTTTATAATTTCTACTAGGTTTTCCTTCTCCGTGGGGGGGTGGTGTGGCGTTCTTTTAATGCGACCGCCTTTGTTGTTTGTCTATGTTTGACAAACACAATGTTTTTCACTAAGTGACAGTTGTCAAATTAATTAGATGAGAATTTTATTCCGAGCTAGAGAGTATGGTTATTTTCTAAGCCTTATAAATATTATTTCCGATTTATGTTTATTGTCCAGTTTGTATATATTGTAACCGTGTACATATTTAGAAGTACAGTCAGTTATTTTTATGAACCCTGCCTTTTACTACCACGGAACACATCCGCAACCACCAAAATTGCACCCGGCCATACAACTTCCCAATAATTCTTTATAATGCCTAACAGAAATAAATCTGGCCATAAACTAATTTGTATTATTAGGATAACCACTGTTGTAAACTAGATTTCGCTTTATATGCACCCAGTACTTCACTATGACGTCATCAGAGCGGGGTGCCTATTTAACTTCTGAGGGTAGTAGACACGTATCCCGTAGCTGTGTGTTGTACAGTGGCATGGTGGAAAAATTGCAAAGCGTTATCGCTCATAGCACACGCTCATGAGCGCACCGTATCTCCATATTTGATATCAATCACATTGCTATCTGCAGCTCACAAAATAGCGCCAGCATCGAATTGCGGAAATATGTAACGCCGCTGGCTGATATCGCATGCCAATATCATGCAGCGATGAAAGCGCTTAATGGCAAAATACGTGGAAAATGAACAGTCTTGCAAACGCTGGTGCAGCTACCTATATGCGGGGTCAGGTGCGGTGAGTGGGGAAAGTCATTTTTTTTAACAGTGCAGGGTCCTTGCACGTATTTTTCGATGAATGGCAATAGGGTCGCTACCTGTTACACATAATTCTCTGTTAACCAAAACGTAAACCAAGCGATAATTATCGATTTAATCGTCAGTTTTTGGCATTTTATCATATGGAAGAACTGGCAAAAACCGAAGGTTATTTTTTTGTCACTTGTTTTACGTTTTGGCGAACTCGATACGATTGCGATTCGAAACTTGAAAGTTCGTGCTGGGGGCACATGTCTGTTTGGCGTCTGGTTCGGTTAATGTTAAGAATCGTATCTCAGTGGTGTCTGAATAGTTTTTGACACAGCCCCTGTTATTAAAACGGAAAGTGACTCAGCACAAAACAGTGCAAATACTAAGACAAGGTATTCCCAATTTTTTTACATTGTAAGATGTTCTTCAATCAATCTGTAAAATACAGAATATAGAACATAAGTCCTTTTTTAAAATATTATCTTAAAAATATGTATTTTAAAACTCGCGATATAGAAGTCCACAATTAGGTAAGCAGTAAAATGCAATCAATTAGTTGAATTGTAACAAAAAAAAATAGAGTTTTCTGTTGAACTAATCCAATCAGAGGTTGTGTCTGGATCCCAGTATCTTAACGGTGGTTATTATCAAATCAGTACCCTGTTAGTGCAGTTTGATTCACTGCTCTAATTACCTACGTTAGCAGTGCAATGATGTTTGATGCAGTGCGCAGTGCATTAATCAATGCGCCCCTAACTTGCTAATTAAACCGCAGGATAGCGAGTAGCTTTTGCAGTCGTGTCACTGAATCGCATTAATTTTAATGCATACACTATTAGATTTTAATTTTAAAATTATTTAAATCTTCGAAAAATTAGTACAAAGATTTTGGTGGTTAGAAAAAGAATTTCGAAAAATTATGATCTTGAGGCGGGAATTGAAACTGCGTCCGCTGCTATCCGGGCAGGTGCCTGACCGCTCGGCCACCCAAGACACTAATTAACTTGCCGAAATTCTTCTAACCTTTACACTTCACGTTGTAAGCCAACGGGTACCCTCGCAATGTAGAAATAAATTTCAAACATTCCAAAGCAGATATTTTTACAAACACCGTGCGTTTCGGTTAAGCTTGGGCTTACTTTATAAACTATTCGATTTTAATTTTAATATTATATAAATGTTAGAAAATTAATACAAAGATTTTGGTGGTTAGAAATAGCTGCCCGGATAACAGCGGACGCGGGTTCGATTCGCGCCTCAAGATCATAATTTTTCGAAATTCTTTTTCTAAACACCAAAATCTTAATGCATACAACCAAAATACTTCCCATTATTTTGTCTTTTGAAATAAAACAACTTTTACGGATTAGACTCGCGTATATTTAGGTGTTTGGCATTATAATTTAACCCGACGTTAACGACGACGGCCGCTGTAAAGTGATCGAAACGTCGGGTTAAATAATAATGCCAAACTCCTAAATAAATAAATATTTTTACACACACCTATCATCTAGCCCAAAGTAAGTAGGCTAAGCACTTGTGTTATGGATACTAGATGACGGACATATTTTTAATATAATAATGTATATAAATTTTTAAAATATACTACATAAACATATACACAACCAAAAAAATGGGGAACAAACATTTGTGGTAATCACAAAGTTTGCTCCTACCAGGATTCGAACCCGGGACCTCTTGGCTAATACCCAGCAATCTGAGCATTCAACCAAAGCGGCCGTCAATATACGCGAGTCTAATCCGTAAAAGTTGTTTTATTTCAAATGTGTAGTGCTCGTGCAAATATAAGAGAACATTATTATTTTGTCTATTAGTAGGTAATCAAATGAGTTAGATTACACACATACATACATACATAATTCACGCCTATATCCCCGAAGGGGTAGGCAGATGTGAACTAGCACCCACGCTTCGCTAATTATGCTAGGTCCCATGTAAAAGGTGGCGAGCCTAATGCCATTTATCGGGCACAAAAGTCGCAGTACTTTGCTAGGTGGTAGGTATAAGAGGAACGCTGCTGCCCATTCCTCATCACTGATTTATCCTTAGTCGCCTTGTACGACACCCACGGGAGAGATCTGGGGTGGTGACAATTGTATTCTACTCTGCCGTCGCCACACTGCATTAGCTGCTATCAATAACGGCATACTGCGCGAGGAGATCGATAGCCGGCTCTTTAGGCAACTATGGCTGCCCGAAACTGATTGCGATTGAGCAAACTAGGCAGTGTTCGCTAAGGCTAGCCATTGGATGGCTGTCTTGGATCAAAATTTTATAATCTCGAGTTCCTCCGTGCTTCGATAGGCTTATGCAAGTGTATAGAAAGGTTCCATTTCCAATCTATAAGCACTGAAATATTTATTTTTCTTGAAAACTTAGTTTTACGATGTAGGAGTCTCGATCTTGCGGCCTTGTTCAATGCAAATTCAATCTTAACACACATAGCGACGGCTGATATTCATGAAACCGTTATATATTTATTGTATCAGGTCAGGAAGATACTCCTATATCTTATTTAGGGTTCCGCTTCAGGTCGTATTTATAGCTTTGGATTTTGTGTTCAATATTAAATTGTGTATACTTCCTACGAGTCAGGTGTAAGCTCGACTACTGTACCTACTTCGTCGGATCTTGTATATTATTCTAAGTTCTGCCAGAAACTTTGTAACCGTGATTCAGGTCTTGCTAACCTCGTTCTGATTTATCACAATAGTAATTAGGTCTAGTATTGCTTAAACTCCGTTGTCGTCGTCAGCTGTCGCACTTTTCGCTGGTCTACCATTTCTCGGTTATTTGATGCTTTGCTGGTATAGCAAATCGTCATCTATTAACAATTATACCGAATAATCATCTATTACACACAGTGATATATTAGTGGAGTAAGAAGTAAAAAAAATCTTATTGGTATAAAATGTTATTATTTTAATTTTGATTATTATCCCCCATAATCATACCTATCTCATCAAGCTATCAATTTCCTCTTGATTTATATTAACCGTCAGAACATCAGGTTTAAAAAAAAATCCCGGTAAATATATTCTAATATTAAGCAAACCAAAATAAAAAGCGACTCATCAAAACCGCCCCAATTATGTTCAATGCTGAAATTTTCGCAAACTCTTCACTGTGACGGCTTTGTATTCTTGCGCTAATTAGGGTAATTGCCGTTGTGTAGCTAAGTGCGTGGCTGTTACTTACGCGTCAGCCCATTAGGGGTGTCATTGTCTTGGCCACCGTTCCGTAAGGGGCCCGGCAACAGAGCCCTTGTTTCTGCTTAATTTGCCTCCTCAGCTGACGTTACGGTGAAGGAATCGCAATTAAAATGAGAAGTCTTCACGGCATATTTTTACCGGGACTTGACTTAACAAATTTTCTTATCTTTGGTCTTCTGAATAACCTGCCGCAGCGTATGTATGTGGTTTATCTTCTTCTTCTTCCTGCCTTATCCTACTCTAAGTAGGGTCGGCACAACATGTCTTCTTCTTCTGCTCTACTATTAGACGTGAGCTCAGCGTGAACTCCCCTCTTCCTCATAACATCTTTTAACGCAATCCATCCATCGCTTCTTCGGTCTTCCTCTCATTCTAGGTTCATGCACTCTTCATCACATGCCCGTACCACGCAAACCTGTCTCCTCAATTTTTCGATCATCGGCGCTACTTTCAAACTTCCTCTGACTTGCTCATTTCTATTCCTGTCTTTCCACCCCACACATCCATCTTAACATTCTCATTTCCGCTTTCTTATTATCAGCATAGTATTTATATGTCTATGTTAGCATGGGTAGTATTCAGGGTGTGAGTTATTTAATTTTCTCTTAGGTACATAATATTGTATTAGTGTGATGGCGAAATCGCGTACACAGCGCTTGTGAAGCTCGTTAAACAACTTAGCAAGCGTCCAGCGGTAGCAGCGAGCAGACAGGCCTATCCAGCGGGGAGATAACGACAAAATGTGGACGTCACGTTAACAGGCAAACTTACAGCGGTCTCGTACCGTTGGCCGGTCCTGCTTGGGTCTGTTCTGTTTAAAAACAAAATTTTTGTTACGAAAAGTTCAAACATTTTTAGTCTTGATGCGGGAATAGAATCCGCGTCCACTAAAATCCGGGCAGATGCCTATATCACTCAGCCTACCAAGACGTTCTGTTTATTTATTATGTTACACTTCTTTAGTAGAAAGACGAGTTGAATCTTATTACCTGTCTTTATTTTTTTAGACAGACTTTTACATGTTTTGTGCTTAACGGAAGAAAAAGGAATAGACGTCAACTGGGTTATTATGTAAACCACTTGGTATTATTTTAGGCTACCCGTCTGGCTAATACATTCTCAATGCGTGAGAGAAACTAGTAGACGAAAATAATAGCAATCTCCTTGCTTACATAAATACCCCGGAGGACAACAGAATTATTTAGCTACATGTTACACGTCACGACAGAATTTCATAAATGCGTCAATTGATAGAATATCAATATAAAAAAAAGAGTCTTTACCGTCTCTTTTCTATGCATTTATTCAGCGCTGGCACATTTCCGATGTGATGGATGAAATGAATAAAAAGGGTCTTGATGAATAATTAGAACTTGGCCTTTATCTTTTATTTATTGAAAGATGGCGCCAACCGTATTGTGGCACATGGTAATGGACCAGCCAAAGCGCGCTAGATCTAGCTGTCCCTAGGGAAGCTGGTTGGAAATTATTACTAATCCGTTTCAGCTTCCGGGATAGATATACGATCCAAATTTAAACGTATTTTGCATCAGGCATCACAGAATAAAGATACATACATACATAAATCACGCCTATATCCCCGAAGGGGTAGACAGAGGTGAATTAACACCCACGTTTCGCAAACTAGGTTAGGTCCCATGTAATAGGTGGCGAGGCTATTGCCATATATCGGGCACATAAATCGCAGTATATTGCTAGGTGGTATGAGAGGATGCTGCTGCCCATTACTTATCGCTGTCTTTACCCTTAGTCTTCTTGTACGACACCCACGGGAGAGATGGGGGTGGTGACAATATTGTATTCTGCTCTGACGTCACCACACTGCACAATATTTAAAAACTAAACCAAACATGAAGTGACGACATCGAAAACAATATGAAATGAGACACAATTATTATATTTTTAATTGTGACAAAAGTTTTCAGCTGTGTAATTACAATTCAAGTCACGAGCCTTTGAGATTAATTGCGTTGCCTAAGTCAAGTTATTATTTTCAAATGGCCGTAATCCTTGCTGTGATTGCTTTAATTTCGGGGTTTGGATTGCCTACCGCTCACAAACACGACGGTTTTACTGTTGACAAGGCACGCGGGTGTGTAAAATACTTTTAATCACTTTACATTTTATACGATGTATCTTCGCAGGTGTATATCATATCAGGTATATAGCATAAGCACTTGTGTTATGGATACTAGATGACATACATAAATCACGCCTATATCCCCGAAGGCGTAGGCAGAGGTGAACTAGCACCCACGTCTCGCCAATTATGCTAGGTCCCATGTAATAGGTGGCGAGCCTGTTGCCATTTATCGGGCACAAAAGTCGCAGTGCATTGCAAGGTGGTATAAGAGGAACGCTGCGGCCCATTCCTCATCACTGATTTATCCTTAGTCGCCTTGTACGACACCCACGGGAGAGATTTGGGGTGGTGACAATTGTATTCTACTCTGCCGTCACCACACGGCTGTAATGATATACTTAATAATTATACATAGAACTATTTGTAAAAACTACATTACATATAAACATCCATAGCTCGAAAACAAAGGTCTGTGTTCGTCGCAAAATTTGTCCCAACCAGGATTCCAACCCTGGACATCTTCAATGGCCAGCGATCTGATCAAACGGGCCGTCGAAGTCGATTACAAATTGCAGTAGGGTTCTGATGAACAGAAAGCCTTCCAGCCCCGTGGACAACATCTCTTCGGGGAAAAGAAAACATTTTCCTCTCGCTCTAACTCACACTACATGCCGAGACAAAACACTGTCAAGTGGTGGAGAGACAGAATTTGCGCACGCACCCTCGTTGACAACATCAGTTGCATACATCCGCCAATCCCTATTTTCCAATTCCGGGAATCTGTATCAAATTGGCCTAACTTTGGCCCAACTAATTCTGTGCAATTTGCCGGGATGGCAATACCCGACGCTCCTAAATTAATTAATTTCGCCAAACTGAATATTCGGAATGCTTCGTGTCGTGTCATCGCAATAATTAAACTTTAAATGATGCTTGAAAGGCATTTCCGGCTTGGTTTGGTCTTGTAACACTTGTTGTCTTGTAACAGTGGTCTGGTGACAGCGTATTCGTAAATACAGGTTATTATTACTTTCAGCCGCGTGGTGACGGCAGAGTAGAATACAATTGTCACCACCCCAAATCTTTCCCGTGGGTGTCGTACAAGGCGACTAAGGATAATTCTGAATATGATTAGGAATGGGCAACAGCGTTCCTCTTATACCACCTAGGCTAGCAATGTACTGCGACTTTTGTGCCCGATAAATGGCAATAGGCTCGCCACCTATTACATGGAACTTGATATATTTGGCGAAACGTGGGTGCTAGTTCACCTCTGCCTACCCCTTCGGGGATATAGGCGTGATTTATGTATGTATGTATTACTTGTATGTACCTACATAAATACTTACATAAATCACGCCTCATTATATTATAACTTAAGTATATGGAAGCAGCAATCCTCTTATATTTATTTATTTTTGCGAACGGATGGCGTAGCTTATGCGTCTAATAATGGAAACCTTGACTTTGACACACACGTTTCCAATGTTGAACGCATTAATTTGACGATTTATGAGTGTATGTAATGATACCTTAAATGCATAAACCACATTTTCATTTTTATTCATATTATTTAATGGGACCTAACTTGATTGGCAAAAAGTGGGTGCACCTTTGTTTACGTAATCGCAGCGCGTCACTGTGCCTCCTCTTGATCCTCCTCTTGAAATAGTCAGCGAACAACCAACAAAGTTACGCTTCTACTACGGCATAGGTATATGTGTTACAGTCAAATCTCTTAGCCGGTCAAAGCCATTTTTGACTGATTTCAGGTAAAAGTAGGTTTGTTCGGCTAAGGAACCGTACTAACCGAACCTAACCGACGGATAGAGCAAATATGTTTTATATCTCAAGTTGTTCTGACTGCTTCTGCAGTAGTTAATACCCACGAGTCCCATCGGCTAAGTTAGGTTTATATTGCTTCATTTAATAAATATATAAATAAAGGCATGTCGTGACGAAAATTGTCACCATCCCCGATCTCGTATAAGGTGACTACGTGTTAAAACAGCGACGAGTAATGCAAAATAAGGTCAGCGTTCGTGTTATATCACTTACCATATACTGTGATTTAAATGCCGCATAGATGGCAATAGGCTCGCCCATCGACGATTTATTGAAATAGCAGTCTTCTATGCTGGCCTGGGAGCGAACAAATAACGTAGAATAGGGTGTCCTCATCCCATGGGTGTCGTAATAATCGACTAAGGGAGATTGCCCGGTGTAGACCAATAAGCACCTTGGGGCATCCGAATGGTGGAGGGCAAACCACCAACAACAGCATACTCAAAGAGGGTTGGTGTCAGGCAGGCGGCCGGCTGTAAAGTCCAAGCAAATCCTTGAGCAGTATGGATTGGAATGTTGCCATTCCAATCTCTCTCTCCGTTCATCGGTCTCTCGACATGGTTCGTTCCGTCTCTTTTTTATACATTCATTCATCACTAGCACCTTTACGTTGTGATGGATGATACGAATCAAAAGGGAGTGGATGGCTTGATGACGTCTGACCGATATGAATGTAATAAGAACCATACTGCGCCGACCCCAGATAGACTGGGAACAGGGCTGGGAGAAGAAGAAAACCAGCCAAAAGTGGTTTTGACCGGCCAAGAGCTTTGCCTGCAACATAATATGGACGACGGGGAAATTTGTTTATCCCTCGACGGCCATGTCCATTAATACATTAGGCGGTATACGTGCCCGGTTGCCGGAGCCGGTTCTTGAACGTGATTAGCATGTCGCTCTATGGCAGCTCTAAAGGTCTCTGCACACGAAACGGGAAAATACCCCGGACGGGACGGGGACGGGGACTGCAGAAACATCGTTTCATACAAAATGTAGTGTGCGGGCCAGTCCGCGCGTGGTCAAAATAGGAACTAAAATTTCGTCTGCTATTTTGTTTGTCTAGGAGTGTCAATGTTAGCGAGCAGCGCCACCCCTCGCGCGCAGACTTATCTGCCATCATCTCACTCTACCATCAAGGACATAATATGTCACGGAGTCACAGACGGGACGTGCTCGGGACGTTTTGAACGAGAGAGTCCCCGTCCACGTCCCGTTCGAGGTATTTTCTCGTTACGTATGTGGAGACTTTTAAAAATATACTGCCCCTGATCGAATCCCGTAATGAAGTTTTTATTTACGATTCAGAACGGCCCTTCTGGAGTAGCGGAAGAAAACTTAGTTACCCTCTTAGTCATTTGATAAAGTTGGTAACTGTTATGAAGAGAGTAGGAACTCAAATTTAAAGAAAATTGCAAAGAAAAACGATAAAATTGGAAAAAAATTCACAAGTTGTCCTTTGGGGGAGCCCTATAAGACTCGAACTCGAAACACCATCAACACTTGTACAATAGTGATGATGGCTTTGCTAAAATGATATTCAAAAGTCTAACATGATAGATCTTGTACCTACCAGAAAAAAGTGACTGAAAATGCGGTTTCATAGTCTATAATATTTCCAAATTGAATGGACCACTAATGAGTCCAGAATCCCTGATGTATTGCTTATTTAAAAATTATTTGTATAACATTGTTATAACAAACGCAGTTGATAAGGATATAGTAAGTAGTATATTTTTACATCTAAAGTATTTTCGGATTTTCTAAATCGAGCAAAAAGTGCCAAGTTATAGAAATTTCTTGTACAAATGCTTAGAAATATAATGTTAAGTATAAGCATTGTGTTCGCTGGTTTAAATAATTTCAAACATTATAATGTAGTGGAACATGAATACTTTTTGAGACTTTTAATAAGAGACTTATTACGGTGACCTAAAAAATCCACTTCAGTCCTTTGCAAAAAATTCCGTTGGATACTTTAATGAACTAAATAAAAACTGTCGCAGTCAGAACAACTTTCATCTTCTTCAAACCCCCCATCAAAAAGATGAAAAGCTACAACTTTATTAATATGTTAGGACCATCATGACGTCAAAGTGTGCCCTGGGTGATATTAACAAACTTAAGACATAAACACCAACTGCTTTCCGACTCTGAAACATAGGCTGATAAAAAATCTCATTTCGCCCTGATCCGTCAAGATCTATCTGTGTGTAGGGTAAACGAGCGAAAGTTCGAGCAACTTCGAGAAGAATATAAAATTAAATGGTCGGTTGTTTTTTTAAGCAGAACTCAGTTCTGGACTGAAGGGAAAGGTGTAATTTCAGAACTCGGAAAGAATATTAAGTAAATACTGGATGTTTGAACTTGTGAAGATGAGTGCTGAGCCGTTTGCAGGTAAGACCGATTTCTGACTTTATCGTGAACATGAGTTTTGTGCTATCTGTAGTTATTTGAAAGAGGATGAAATGATGATGAAAGAGAAATAGCTTAAACATCTAGGTATAATTATTTTGGAAATTTAATTTGTGCTTCGTCAGTAATTTGACGAGCTGTAAAACATTTCAAACGTCATTCTAGTTTCCTTAACACAAGCGCTTGCTCGCATTACTTCGGGCGTATTTTTTCATAGTGTAGTTTTAAACCTAGCTTAGCAAGTCGGTATGTTCTTTGATTAATGCCTTTCCCCTACAATTTAATAGCTTGATTCTACCTATTGAGGAGAGAAAGTAATCGCCCACCTCGCTTCGACGTAAGAGCTCTTCAAATCGCAAGGCGGTCAATAGTCTCAGCGGGCTAGAGGCAATCTTACCGTTTGATTAATCTGGACATATAGGGGATGTTCATTTAAAACTTATTGCTTGTTAAGGTCTCTTTTCCTTTAATGAGTTTATCTCTAGAATAGACGCATTGATGGAAAAGAGATCTTCAGAAAAAGGAGACTTGTTATATTTTACGTTTGATATTTACTTGTTACTGTGTGTTATTACTTGTCTTCTCGATATTTCAACTGTGTCCATATTACAGTTTTTCTTGTGGTATTTGTTTAATTCGGCACAAAATTTTATTAAAATCTTCCTCTTCCTGCTCTATCACCGGGTTAGCTAGACTCAGCGTTGTTTCCTGTTCCATACATATTGGTCCAACGGTTATCTGGAATTAATCTGTTACTGATTATAGTGAATTTTTATTGTCCAAACATGTTTCTAAGATGTAGGAGTGACGGAGTTGTCTATATTTTTAGTAGATTTATCTAATCCTGTTGTAAGCGAAGTATAGTGTTTATACTATTAATATTCATGGATTTTTGGTCCAAGCGAATACTATATTAGAGGAACCCTGTAACTGACTTGCTGTTTTACTGTAGCCAATAAAATAGTTGTGGCTCTTGGTTTTTCTCAATTAATTATTAAATAATGATATTCAAAACTAGGTTTTAGATAATATTGTAGATGACAGTTTTCAGATATAGAAGTATCAGTCTCAGTTACCTGTACAATAGTATTTTACATGATAAGGGGACTGACAATGGTAGAGCTTTGAGACTTAATCGGGTTACTGCCTAGAACACGTGACTGTTTGACTAAGGAAAGTCTTGCGATGGTTGAGTATTCGAAATCTAGCTTAGTAAAAGATAATTATTCCACCAAGCTGTGATGAATGCAAGGTACAAAGTTAAAAACGGCAGCCGCCGGTTGCCATAGTAAATGTGGATCAAAAGGGAGCAGATGGCTCGATGACATCTAACCGATATGAATGGAAGAGGAAAGATACTGAACTAACCCCAGATAAACCGGGAACAGCGCAGGAAGAAGAAGAAGAAACGAATGCTGCAGCCCGTTTTCGTCACTGCCCAAATCCAGATCACATTAAAAACTCGTGTACCTAAATTGAATATTTTTAAGTCATAATAATTTGTTTTTGTTTTATTATCATAACGCTCGAATCTTATGTGTTTACGCCCTCACGCTACGCATTAAGGATCAATTTAGAGGCAACTTCTCCATCTTTTCTAATGTGTTGAATAAATATAACGTTCTTGCCAAACAAAAGGAGCCTATTCTCGAATCTATGATAGGAAGGATCCTATATTTGCAATATCAATTCTGTAACCCGGTTCATACTGGGATCATTTTATCTCGACTAAGCACCGTACGTAGGGTTAGCTAATGAATAATCGATGTCTCGCGTGCTCCCGTGTATAGCAATTAGTATATAGCAACTTAATATCAGGTAGCGATCAATCTTGTAGCAATGAAGTTTAGTGTCATTATAATGTACTTAATGGCTTGATTTTGGTAAAACTGAGAGGGAAATCGGTCGCGGCTGTATCAAACGTGCGTACTTGTGTATATATTCCATCAATTTACATTACATTATGCGTCTTCCAAATTTCGTCGGGTGTCGTAAAAGTCGACTAAGGGAGATTGCCCGGTAGACCAATAAGCACCTTAGGGTAACTGAGTGGTGGAGGGCAACCCACAAACCACCAATAGAAGCATACCCAAAGAGGGTTGATGTCAGGCAAGCAGCCGGTTGTAAAACTAAGCCAACACCGTAAGCAGTTTGGATTGGAATGTTGTCATCCCAATCACCAGAATGATGGCCAAACAGAAGACCACATTTTGTGGGTTTCGCAACATTGGACTTAAGGGGGTTTTATAGACTTGTTCATATTCTAAAAAGCATTCCCAAAAAGGAGAGTTCTGAGGAAGGCTATATAAAAACTAACTTTACAGGAGATAACTCCCAATATGAGCGGCTAGATAAAACAGTTTAGGTTATATTCCAGGGTACGTATTTAACGACCGGAGCGAGATGACGTCACAATCGTATTAGCGACTCACTCATCCTCCTGCATATGCGTACAAGGTACCGTCAGCAAAAACATCATTAATATTATTTATTTAAAACTGATTTTTTGGCATGTCCCTATATTCCTCCATCCATAGGGAAGGCCCGTGCCCCAGCAGTGGGGACATTAAAAGGGCTGGTGATGATGATGACTGATTTTTGGCAGAGACCGATATGAAGAGAGGGTTTTTTTTACGTATTCTATAAATACTAGCTGATCCGGCAAACATTATTTTGCCCTTATTACCTAGGAGTATTAAAAAATAGCATACGACATATTCCCAGACCCAACACAAAAATTTTCATGACAATTTGTCAAGCCGTTTCGGGCGAGTTCTATAACAAACACCGTGACACGAGATATTCATCTATTCAGATATTCATTAAAGAGGAATAATGGGAGGAATAGGAAAATCCAGAATTAGAAAAAGTGACAGCACAGCAGAGTACAATTGTCACAATCCCCATTTTTTGGGTGTCGTAACTACAAGGCGACTAAGGGTTAAAACAACGTTGAGCTACCTGCGGTGCGTCTCGCGGTACAGAGTTAATATGGGAGGTTAATTAATGTGCACTTAATTCTCATTTAATAATCACCACTTAACAAAAATTCAAAACGCCATTTTCTTACCGGCTATGCTTTTGTTGCCGACTCTACTTATTAAGCTGGATTTCTATAAGTACCATCTGCCGTAGGTATGCTAGAACGTATAGGTATCCATATTTTAACCGTACATGGTTTCCTACGGTAGTTACAATGCAATAGGTAGTTACATAAAAATTTTAAATTCTGCTTTGGACCGAAAGACAATTTACCTAAAATGTTTTCATTTCTTTCTATCGAGAAAATTGTTACCATTCTCGTTTTGGCTTTTGTAAATTACTTAATTGATTAGACAACTCTGATACATTTTTTATATATTAGATGTCAAATATTGACGAGGTAGCGCCTTAAACAGTTAATGCTATAATGAAACCGACTCGTACAACACAGCAGTTATTAAGGGGCTGTTTGATCTCAGCCCCTAGATCAAATGTAACACACTACTATTGAATATTTAGGACATTAAACCATCCCTTTTATGCCCCGGAACAACTTTACTATCTACGTTTCATAAGCATTCAACGTAAATTGATCTTTATTACCACAATAAATAAAGAACACTTCGGCAGACGGAGGCTGGTATCTAATTTTATGTGCGAACATTAAGATTTAACAAAGCAGACGTAGAAAAAGCTGCATAGTCGTTTTTTGGTGCAATGACTATTCTATCACACGATTAGCGGTTAACAACCGAATTTAATGAATCGACGTTGACGGATCAACCAATTTATGATCTTGCAGAAGGAAGTTGGAAAGAATCCGTACCATGGGATGTAGTAAAGCAAAAAGTAACCACATTTTTATAGGACACCGATTAATTTTTGCTAAATCGCTTATGTTACGTCTAATTAAACGTACCTAAAAATAGAGTACTAAGCTACCACGGTTGTTTAAGCCTTTAAACACATTATGTTTAGTTCATATATAGAAGGTTAAAACAGCCATTAGGTATGGGCAGAATCATGCCTCTTATCTTAGACCAACTAGCAATATACTGCGATTTACTTGCCCGATATGGCAATTATTAGGCTCGCCACCTATTGCGCCCTAATATAATTGGCAAAAAGGGGGTATGTATTAATGCCGAGGTCCTCGGAAAAAATTGTCTTGATTTATGTAGGTAGTCACTAAAAATAGATAGTCGCTTTTAAACAGATCTCGGCAACAAAATAATCTCTGAAATTCACAAAAGAGCTCAAAAACTATAAAGAACAAAGGAGCCTTCAAGTTTTTAACTTCCTAATTGTAGTATATTGCATCTCAGTGGCTGATCAAAGTAGGAATCCGGAGGAAAACGCTTCAAAGAGCCTTCAGTGCGCTCCCGTTGTACAGTTTCAATATCTCCCGTGTATTTTTGAATTACACCATACATATATCCATAGCATGAATCATTATCGTTTGTATCATTATTATCCAAAAAAGGTTGTGTTATATAGGAGGAACTTTCTACAAATTTAATTATTAGTATTCATACCATGGATATTATAGAGTTGGCGAATTCGTAGAGTCAGTCAAGTAACCTATACTAATATTATAAAGCCGAAGGGTTTGTTTGTCTGGTTAAACGCGCTAATCTTAGGAACTATTGACTCAAATTGAATAATTATTATAGTCCATTTATCGAGGAAGGCTATATGCTAATAACCGACATTAACGCGAGCGAATCGTGCGACCACTAGTAACTTTATATGCACTAGTACTTTACTTGCACTAGGTACATAACAAACTTCGTCTGTCTAAGCGCTGCCTAAAGGTGGCTGGGAATAAACCACCCGCGTACATTTATCTACCACTTAAATTTAAGTTCGAGAAACTTCTATCAGAGAAGACCTTTCCCGCTTGTAAACTCACAACCTTACAATTCTCCGAGGAAAACTTAGTATACCTATGTCGTGATAAATTTGAAATGTGCTTGTACCGTTGCCTTTATTATCATACTAGCGGTCACCCGCGGCATCGCTCGGGTTATTGTCGGTTAATTTATAGCCTTCCTCGATATATGGAATATTTATCACAACAATAATTTTTCAATTTGAATCAGTAGTTCTTGAGATTAGTGCATTCAAACAAAAAAAGCCTTTTAATGTCCCCACTGCTGGGGCACAGGCCTTCCCTATGGATGGAAGAATATAGGGAGAATGGGCCATAACCCACCACGCTGGCCCAGTGCTGATTGGTGGGTAATAACAACTGCAGACGCAGCCAGGACCATCGGCTCAACGTGCCTTCAGATTCACGAAGGAGCTCGAGATATTTTTCCGTCAACTATCGAATTCGAATTGGTTCGAACGTCGATGCTTCGGCAGTGGACGCAAAATACTTACTGATTACTCTGTTACAGCGTTGACGATGTTTTGTGCCCGTCAACTAGGCCCCAGAACTGGTAATTTGCCCTTTTCCCAGTCTATCTGGGGTCGGCGGAGTCATATCGGTCAGACGTCATCAAGCCATCCATACCTTTTGATTCATTCACATCATCCATCACATCGGAAATTTGCTAGTGATAACTGTATTTTTGGTCACCTATCCAATGACCAGCCTTCGCGCACATTGCTTAGTTTACGCAATCGTAGGCCGAGCACGGTAAGCCGTTGCACTATCGAGCTCTTCGAGTAATTGTGACCCACAAATAATAGTCAAGGTTATGGTCACCCATCTAATTACTAACCAAAACCATGTAATCTTATCTCGCGTGATTCGGTACAGTTTCTTTTATTAAAACAACTCCATACCGAACTCCGACTAAGTAAATATATGTTATCCACGCAAGCTTTTGTCCGTGTATACGTAAAACATGAAGTACCAACATTTGTATTACAGCACTACAATTATTGATTCGAACCCGCACCCGCCTTGCCTACTCGTGCCAATTAAAAGCTCCCAAAGCTCTGTCCCACCCTTGACAAGCTGCCCTGGTTTTTTTATATTTGACATTCAGCTATGTTATTGCGCTTTGAAATGACATTTAATTTTCATTTCACCTAATCCGTTTGATAAGCAAAGATAAATAAGCCTATAAAGATAACAGAGCACCAGGCTACGACATAGCTTGTCAATCTTGCTATACAGGGCGTCCCACGGCCATGCCACACGGAGGGAAAGTATATTAAATATTGAACGTAGGATATTTTACTAAAAGAAGACATCGTTTTATTTTTAATAATAAGTAGAACTGCATTCACAGATTTTTTAAAAATCGCCTGCCTCAATCGGGAATCGAACCCGCCAAATGTGATAAATTAAGTGAAAAATTTATCAAATGCTCAAAATGTGATCCGTTCTGTTGTATACAAATTCTCACTCTTTTGATAATTTCTCTCCCTGTCGATTTACTTATTTTTCCATGGTGGATGTTTGAAATAATACGTCTAAGTTCATTTTGTAACTCCTGCACACTGTTGTACCGGTTCTTGTAAACTAAATCTTTTACATAAGGTAGGTCTTTGAAATGATAATGTTAATTGTTGGAAGCATGGCCAAGTCAGAGGAAATTTCCCTGAACAAAATTTTAAATAAAATGAAAAATTTTATGATCTTAGTTTCATCTAATATGCTAGGTTATTTAGGAAAAAATAATGCTTATGAGTAGCCCTTTCAAACGCTATTATAAAATACAAGTAATTTTTCTATCACATTTGGCGGGTTCGATTCCCGGTTGAGGTAGGCGATTTTTAAAAAATCTGTGATTGCAGTTCTACTTATTATTAAAAATAAAACGACGTCTTCTTTTAGTAAAATATCCTACGTTCAATATTTAATATACTTTCCCTCCGTGTGGCATGGCCGTGGGACGCCCTGTATACAGCTGATATTGAAACCTATTGAAAAAATCCACAGATTTTTACACTTTGTTTTTTTTTTTTTTTGATCATCCATAAAATTGATTTTTCCGTCACTCCCCAAACCCCAGTAGATGCTGTAAAGGTTTCTCAGCCAACAAATTAGGTCTTCAAAAACAAAAGACGTACAAGCCGTCTAAGAGTGAAGCCAGCGATGAGTAATGAGTATCAGCGTTTCTCATATACTAGCAATATACTGCGATTTACTCGCCCCATAGATGGCAATAATTATAGGCTCCCCATATTACATGAGACCTAACATAATTGGGTAAACGTGGGTATTCATTGACCTTTGCCTATCCTTTCGGGGATAAGTATCATAAGTATGTATCCACAATGGGCTGACTTCAACTGAAGATTCCACAACAGATACACCAGAATTTCCAAAAGCTTTTCCGGAAGTCGCTCGGATAACGTAGTGTGATAGTTCAGGCACAACATAAGAGTTTAACGCTATCTTTCCAATAATCTAAGGTATCCTCCACGGCTTCTCTTATCGAACGGCCTGAAGCGGTATTTCAAAAATGTATATTTCTTTCTGAACTATTCGATTTTTAATTTTTAACATTATATAAATGTTAGAAAAATTAGTACAAAGATTTTGGTGGTTAGAAAAATAATTTCGACAAATTATGATCTTTGTATTTCTTTCTATTTTAAAGAACGGATACTGACTATTACTGTTATGGATGATGACCCTTCCATTCATATTAGTCATCAAACCATACCCGAAAGGTGTTAGTAATGATTGAATGTTTAGAAAAGTGATAGAAAGGACCATCACGAGAAACTAATGAATGGAGAGATTAATTGTAATGACAACATTGCAGTCAGCCACAGTTATCAGGCATAACAACATTCTTGGGAATGTTGTTGTTAGTGGTAGTTACTTATTTGTAACTACCACTAACAACAGCATACCCAATTACGGGCAATATGCCCAAGTCTACTTTTACGATACCCATGGGGCAAGTCGGGGCTGGCACATTCTTCTTATTCTTCTCCCTGCATGTTTCCCAGTCTATCTGGAGTCGGCGTAGTATGTTTCTTCTTCCATTCATAACGGTCAGACGTCATTAAGCCATCCACTCCCTTTTGATTCGTATCATCCATCGGGCTGGCACGTTCTATGCTATTTTAGTTCATCCCACGCCAGCGCACAATGTGCTAAGTGAACAAGTGCGTTCTCGAAATTGGTCGTATTGGTTTTACGATTTGGTTACTGTAAAGGGGGATTTGTACACAGCATTCAAAGCATTATCACAAGCCGTTCGTGAAACCCAAAAGCCTATAAAGAACACGCATCCAAAGAATTTATAGCGCCATATATGTTCAAAGAGTAATAAAGACGCTACAGAAATGAGCCGTAGATCCAATCTGGCGGGTGCGTATTTGCTTATATGCCGCAGGGCGTGTGGCATATTTGACGTTGTCACAAATGCCCGGGGCTGTTTATAGTTTGTGCGTATTTTCCGGCCTTTTTCCGACTGCCGAGATTCTGTCTGACAGATTTGGAATACGTGATTTATGCCGGCGTGTCGTGACGGCAGAGCAGAATACGGTTGTCACTAGATTGCTAGCTGTCCTTATAAGTAAGTTAAGTCTAGAAATTCAATATAATTTTTAGTAAATTCAGTCAAAACCCCTAAGTTGCTGAGTAATTTTAGATAGAATCGTGATACTTATGCAAACATATCTGAATGGACACTATGGAGTATTCAGTATAAAAATATTTTTCTAGTTAATAATTATATTCACATTCAAGCGCGGTCTGTCAAACGATTTTAAAAATTAAAAATGTAAATGTATTAATCTGATAAGTGGAAGCTCTTACCTACCTTATGAAAATACGCTTAGTTCCATTAAAGTAACCAACTCAGCTTTGCTGTTCCAGTAGTTGCGACTCAGATGCTGTTTATTACCAATCTAGTGTGTGAGCGTTATGGTGCTTCTACACGTTGTATGTGGCTTGCGCATGTTGGAGTACTTGCGCGGGTTATATGCATCGTGTAAACGATTCCAGCGAGTCCAGCGACTCAAGGATGAACAAGTAACATGCGCAAGTAGCCTTACTTGTGCATGTTACTTGTGCAAGTAGAGACATTCGCGTGCCTGTCGAATCCGATTGAGATTAATGTGCTTGATTGTTATTTCTTTTCACGTTGTTAACGTCAGGGTCAATAATGAGGTATAAATTAGACAGGTGGAACGACGAAACAAGACCCATACATAATCATCATCATCATCCGGGTCATCCGCCTGGTAGCGGGCTGCGGGCATCGAGCGGTAGCTCATGGCCCGGGTATGAACTCAGGGAACATCAGTCCCCCGGTGGTCTGGACCGCCGTCTTAAACGGCGGGGCTCCCCTTCGCCCCCCTGCACTTGACCCCGGTCTGGGGGCGGGGCCCTTGGCGCGGTCTAGCCATATGCCGGGTGGTTTGCCGTGAGGTAAGGCCCAGCTAGGAGCTAGCGAGCCGGCCTCGACTTATGCCATGTACCCGAGGGAGCGGAAGGATAGGGAGGAAGGAACCTAATGGCAGGTCGAGGAGATGGCTGTGGGGATGACGATGATGATATGTGGTCGAATCAAATCAGCTGTGACTTGGTTGTCGTAGTCGGTGGGTGTGCCCGCGCAGCAGGCCGCGTGCACGGGGCAATGTCCCGCGCTCGGCTGCGGGCGGCGGGCACGGTGTCAGTCCGGTGGGCGCGTCGTCTGGGGCGAGCGCGGCACGCGGGGCGGGCGCCCGGCGCGCCTCGTGCCATAGACGACGCGGAATCTCGGCCGGGGGATGTCGCCTTGTCGCGGGGATGCAGCTGGTGCTGGGAACATCTCCGTCTCCACGGCTGGTGGTGACAGGAGCTCTCGGGGAAGTGCTCGTCTGGAACAACCTGGGGGCACAGGGATGAGGGGTGCGATGTGTTGGAGGTCGAGGTGGGGTTCACACCGCCATACATAAAGTAGGTACACGCGCGGGCAGAATGCATGTGTAGTTTAACAAAGTAACTCGTGCCTACAGCTGACGCAAGTAGCCCACGCCTTTGCATAAGCACTCATCAAATAACTTGTGCATGTTGCTTGCACCGTGTAGAAGGACCATTAGCGGCGCCTTTAAGATAGTTTTGAACCAACACGAGAAAACTTGCAACAACTTGTGCCTGCGTCGTGTCTAGTTTTAAAGTTGGTCTTTCCGTGTAAGTTTTCGCTTGATTTGCGTTCATTGTGCTTGCCGTGAAACTGTAGTGGAATTAGCACTGCATTCGACGCGGATTATTCTCGTATAAACTTAAATTACCTAATTTACTGCCGCACTCAGAGACGTCAGGTAACTTTAATAAGTACTTGGTGTCAATTCAAATCTAGACGATATAGACCCGGCAACAACCATCTCCAATCTCATCCTCGGATATTATTTAAGGCGACCAAGGGTAAAGCGGTGTGCAACGGGCAACAGCGTTTTTTTATACTACAATTTATACCCGATAAATGGCAATAGGCTCGCACCTATTTTATCATGGGACCTAACATAATTGAAGTAACATAGGTAGGTTTTAATTCATCTCTGCCTACCCCTTCGGGGATAAATAGGAACACGCCTATATACATAGGATCGACGAGAAAAACGACGAATTAATCGTCGTTTCTCTTGTCGACGCGGAAAGCGAAGGTTGTGGCGAAAAATGTATTCCACTCTGCCCTCACACAAATACATAATTAATTCACGAAATCGGTTTCGTGGTGATTGCTACGATATTTTAACTGAACACTGGAATTCCACCCAAGCTGGCCCGTTAAAAAACGATCGGCAGTGACGTTTTAATAAAAACCAGCGCTGAAACTCAATGCATTGTTTCCGTCAACTATCGAATTCGAATTGGTTCGAACGTCGATGCTTCGGCAGAGGACGAAAAATACTTACTGATTACTCTGTTACAGCGTTGACAATGTTTTGTGCCCGTCAACTAGGCCCCAGAACTGGTAATTTTATTTGCTTTAGCGTCCATACATACATACTTCTTCGCCCTGCCCTGTCCCCAGTCTATCTGGGGTCGGCGGAATCATATCGGTCAGACGTCATCAAGCCATCCATCCCATTTGATTCATTCACATCATCCTTCACATCGGAAATTTGCTAGTGATTAATGAATGTATAGAAATGAGACGGACAGGACCATGTCGAGAGACCGATGAACGGAGAGAGTGATTGGTATGGCAACAATTCAATCCATACAGCTCAAGTTTTTAGCTTAGGTTTTACAGCCGGTTAGGTTTTTGGGTATGCTGTTGTTGGTGGTTTGCCCTCCACCATTCGGGTGCCCCAAGGTGCTTTTTGGTCTACACCGGGCAATCTCCCTTAATCGACTTTTACGACACCCATGGGATGAGTCGGGGCTGGCCTATGCTACGTTGTTTGTTCGCTCCCAGGCCAGCATAGAAGACTACATACATCCATACATAAATTAATAATTGTCATTTAATTTATAGCTTTTTTTATAATACGACGACACTCAGTACAGGCCAACGACCTTTCCAACAAATTGCCAGACGATTCCCTTTCCTTCAGTTCTATAACTGTATTTTTGGTCACCAATCCAATGACCGGCCTTGGCGAACATTGCTTAGTTTACGCAATCTCAGGCCGAGCGCGCTATGCCACAGCTCCTCACTACTCCTTTGGGAGTTCTATTATATAGCTTGTGATAGAACAATTCACTTTGTACCGAATTCCCGACATTCCGGTTGCAAATATAAAACGGCTTTACGAGTTTATCCAATACGCCTTTGTCAATACTGTTTGTGCTCTCGGGCGCCAATGGATCAGGAATTCAAATAGGCTGTCTGTTAAGATTGTTAATATATTTATGGCAAATGTACACATACATATACAGATACGTAGGCACGCACACATACACACACGTGCACATAGACACACACTTACGTGCACATAGCATATGCATAACAATTATAGCAGTTAAGAGGTGGAATCAAACTCAGACTTATAGCTTAAAAGGCTCCGATACCAGATTAAGTTAAGTTTGTTTATAATAATACGCATTTTTTTCCATTTCAATGGCATGAGTTATCTAAGGCCGGTCATTGGATGGGTGACTAACAATAATATTAGCTTAAACATATATTCGACTAAAATTAAACGATTTATGCAACCACTTAGCATTTAGTATAAATCTAATTTATCATCATCATCATCATCACCGGTCCTTTAATGTCCCCACTGCAGGGACACAGGCCTTCCCTGTGGATAGGAGAATATATCCGAGAATAGGCCATAACCTTCCACGCTGGCACAGTTTGGCCTGTAATGTATCTTGGTCCATATAAAATCATAATTTTCTCCCTCATTCCGAAAAAATATCAAGTCGAATTTCCAAATATCTCCGCTATACATACATACATACATAAAACACGCCTATATCCCCTAAGGGGTAGGCAGAGGTGAATTAACACCCACTATAAATCCGCTATACATTTGAAATAAAACAACTTTTACGGATTAGAGTCACGTATGTTTAGGTGTTTGGCATTATTATTTAACCCGACGTTCCGATCACTTGTCATGCGGCCTTGTGCAAATATAAGAGAACATTATATCTCCGCTATAACTCATCATACAGCCACCATCAGTTATATTGCGCCGTCCGTGGTGAAGGCACAAGATGAATGTAGCCGCGTCTTGTCAGATAAACGTGCTACCGGCCACCGGCCGTGGTTCGCACGGGAATAGTTCATTACTTTGTGGCTGTGCACCCGGTGGAACAAAAGGGAATGGAGCGGTGATGGCTCTTAAAAAATTAAATGACTTACAGAAAAACTCGCTCCCTTAAATCACTGAAAAGAGGAAAAAAATAGTAGATTTTCCATCAGGTGCACAAAACGTATCATTTTTATCCGAGACTTACTGCCGCACTCAGAGACGTCAAATAACGTTAATGAATACTTAACGTCAAAAAATGACAATTCAAAACTAGTTGCTATTCATGCCGGGTCTATGGTCTTGATTTGAATGAAAATTTTTGACATTAAATACTCATTAAAGTTAATTGACGTCTCTGAGTGCGGCAGTTAGCATAGTAAAGTACATACATACATAAATCACGCCTATATCCCCGAAGGGGGAGGCAGAGGCGAATTAGCACTCACTTTTCGCCAATTGTGTTCGGTCCCATGTAACAGGTGGCGAGCCTATTGCCATATATCGAGCACATAAATCGCAGTACAAATTTATATTGCTAGGTGGTATGAGAGAACTGCTGCTGCCATTACTCATTGCTGTCTTTACCCTTAGTCGCCTTGTACGACACCTACGGGAGAGATGGGGGTGGTGACAATTGTATTCTGCTCTGCCGCCACCACACGGCATAGTAAAGTTGAGGATGAAAATGGTTATGTGGACGAGTTAGAAAGTCTGCTTTTCACTTCGATTGCGAGGAAATAAAAACAGTAATTTATCTTAACATTTCTTAAAATTCAAACTAAAATTAGTACAGTTTTGAATATTGAAGGGAAATGTTTTTCCCATTGATATTAGGCTTGGGCTGCAGACCTATACAGCCTAGTATAAAATTATTTTTTTAAAATAATTTTCTTATATTAATTAAATAACCTACCGTACTTGAATTTAAATTTTAATATCTATTATGTGTTAAAAAAAACACATAAGGCAAATAAATTAAAGTATATATAATAAAACAAATAAGCACTTTCAGAGCACGAGAAGTGAAACACTTATTTATTTATTTCATTAATTATAAATTGTCAAATTGACCTATTAATTTAATTAAAGTGTGATTATAATGTGTGCTTGGTATCTACTGATCTCTTTGAAGTCTCTTTGAAGTCTCAGTGGTCTAGTGGTTCGCCCACCGGAATTAAGATCCCGTCGTCCCGGGTTCGATCCCCAGGGGACTACAAATTTGTGCTCGGATTGTTTGGTGGTAAGGCTTTTTTCAAGTCCGTCTGGCTATATACCATCATCTTATTAAAAATTATAATAGTTTAATATAATACAATTTGTGATTAGATACCCTCTGTGGTTGAGGTTTCCAGGTGAAGCTCGATTCCATCTTCGGCCCTAATCGTCACTTACCAGTTTCCCTGTCTAGTATGAAAAAACGATGCCACGCCAAATAGGTACTGTATAACGCCGCCTGTGCTATATCACATTCACTGTTCACACTATCCCGCGATTGTGACTTGTTTGATTGCGACAAGTGCTTAACTTGTAACACAGGATATTAAACTGAGTGCTTAATCCAAGAGGTGTCTTAAGTTGTTACAAATCAATTTACTCATTTAATAGTGTTCCTAGGCGCGGATTCGTCTCGAACCATTTGGACTTTCCTTACAATCTGACCTCTAGGGTTGATCAAAGGACAAGACGAAGAAAAAACTTCAACCGGACAATGTTTAACTTTGTAACTATTCCAATTTAGGCTCTTTAAGGTTGAAATATTATTCCCTTGAAACATTAAGGGCCTGTTTCACAATCGACAAGTAAATTCTGTGTAGCTTACTTGGCAGTTCTATTGACTATATTTCTTAATACAACTGTCAAACGATCTGCGAAGTAAGCTACTTAGAACTTATCGATTGTGAAAAAGGCCCAAAGTCACACAAATACCTACGTGGCGTAACTTGGTTGCGCTTATATTTTTAACAAAAGGTAGTATGAAGGCAATATTAATCTTTGATAACGAAGTTAAGTGAGATTCGAGAGCTTGTACACAAAACTGCGGATTGGCGCGATGCGAATTCGAAACGCAGAAAACTACGACGTAAAATGCTGCGTTGCGATTTGGTGCGGTAAGGCGGCGAAAGAAAGATTAATGAAATTGGAGGAATGCGAATCAATTCCCAAGTCGGTACTTGCGATGCGGCGTGGGAGCACGTAGATTTTTACGATGCGACGTCACATCGTCAGTTTTGTGAACAAGCACATAGATCATCATTGTATTTAGAAATAAAGGGAATCGTTTGACTTGGAATGAACATGGCTATGAGCAGAATACATGTGACCAATAGAGTGATGAACGTGAATGTTGAGAAGTGCAAAGGAAAAGGAAGACCGTAGAAGAAATAGATTGATTGCGTGCGAAATGACATGAATGCGAATGATGTGAAATGAAGAAAAAGAAACAATAGTACATACATACATCTAATAATATTAAGGAAAAAAATTTAATAGATAATAATAATTATATCACAACACATAACTGTAGGTACTAAAAGCTAAATTAAAGGTAGAAAACTTCGCGTAGGTCTTCTGAGACAGGAAGTGTACCAATAACTCTGGCTGCATACATACATACATATGTCACGCCTTTCTCCTACAGGGGTAGGCAGAGATCACTTCTTTCTACTACTACATCCAATCTCATCAATCTCTTCATGCATGCCCGTCGGTTTCGGGTACTCTTGACCTGGCCCTTTTTCAATAGACTTTCAATTTGATTATGAAAGATCCACCTAGGCCTTCCCCTTCCCATTTCTCCATTCACAGCAATAGTCAAGTTCCATATTCTCACACAATCAATCTTATTTTCTGTACTTAGGCATCTGTCAGGATTGCGAGAGACGTTGACTCTAGACTTGCATCAGGATTTTAAAAACTCAGAAATTCATACATACATAAATCACGCCTATATCCCCGATGGGATAGGCAGAGGTGAACTAGCACCCACGTTTCGTCAATTATGTTAGGTCCCATGTAATAGGAGGCGAGCCTATTGCCACTTATCGGGCACAAATGTCGCAGTACTATTGCTAGGTGGTATAAGAGGAACGCTGCTGTCCATTCCTCATCGCTGATTTATCCTTAGTCGCCTTGTACGACACCCACGGGAGAGATTTGGGGTGGTGACAATTGTATTCTACTGTGCCGTCACAACACGGCTTGAAATTCAGTATTCAATTTATTTCCCTTGTACATTAAATAACTTGCAGTTGGCAGCCCTAAGTAACGACAAATTTTGAATCGGCTAACGGTGCTTGTAGCGACCTATCAAGTGAAGTTACTGCGAATTGTGAACTTCGGGTATTCAATCTGCGAGTTGAAACCGTCTTAACGTCTGGTTGCCGAAAATCTAAACAATCGGGGAAAATACTCTTACATACATAGGTACATTATTGCGTAAATCACGCCTATATCCCCAAAGGGGTAGGCAGAGGTGAGTTAACACCCACGTTTCGACAATCAACTTAACAAAATACTCTTAATTATTTAGAAGACGTAGTTTTGCCTGGAGATGGTGGTGAACAAAATACAATTGTAGACACGTCCTAAGTATGGACGTGTACATGGTTAACAATAAAGTACATACAGTAAAAATACATACATACATAAATCACGTCTGTACCCTCGCAGGGGTAGGCAAGGCAGATAATAAATCACGCCTATAAGCCACGTTTCGCCTATTAGGATTAGAATCGCTGTATAAGAGTTACGCTTCTGCCCATTCTACCTACTCATCGCTGTCGCCTTGTACGACACCCACGGGAGAGATGGGATTGCTGACAATTGTATTCTGCTCTGCCGTTACCACACGACACAATACTTTTCACATGAGTTAATAGTTTTATTTGGATGTATTTTGGTTGTAATGTAACTAAATATCGCAATAACTTGAACATTTTATTTCTTTTCAAATATAACAATCAGTTATAAAACGTGAAACCTGCTAAATGCCATATTTCCTGTACGCAAAACAAAAAGAAGAAAAACAAAAGCAATCTAAAAATGATTCACAATGGAATGAAATCTGCAAAATGCGACGTCACTGAATTCTTTGAAGTAAACTTTTATTTTTTCATATTCTCCATTTTGTTTTGATTGGCCTTAATATCGTAAAGATCGATATAACTACAAAGAACAATAGTTAAGAAAAAAATCAATAATATTTAGTCTTTATGCGGGAATCGAACCCGCCGTCTCGGAAATCTAGGCAGTGCCTATTCCCGCTTCAAGATCATAATTTTTCGAAATTCTTTTTCTAACCACCAATATCTTTGTACTATTTTTTCTAACATTTATATAATGTTAAAATTAAAATCGAATAGTGCCTATACCACCCGGCCATCCTAGTAATTTTTCTAACCTATTTTTCTAGGTAATTAGTTTTTACTCACATTTTAATGTTCAAATAGAAATCAAAATTAATAGTCAATATAACTGATCATTAGACCATGGGTCTATCGCTGACTAAAATAATTATCTCTCCCCATCACCCCCCAGAACCAGTGATTCAAATGTCCAAACAAATTCAATATGGAGTTATTGGTGTCATGAGTGTTTGCATACACATAGCTGTGTTTCAGAAGGACTTAATTTATCATCCGAATTAAGCTGTCCACTCATGTCAGACAATTGATGCGATAATAGAGTCACAATAATAGAGTGAATTCACGAGGATTTCAATGTATAATATTTGATATTAATAACTTTAATTTATTGCTATAATATTGCATTAGGAAAAATACCCTGGATGAATAATAAGTGTTGATAAAAAGAGAGAATAAAAAATTGTGTGAAACTGACGTGTTACTGATAAAACACCATGGCGGCATTCGTGTCAAAGTAAGGATTTCATTCTTCCGGTCGTGCATTTTGTATGAAGCCACGCAACCGGCCGCACGCCGAACAAATCAAACTACCAAGGCTCAAGTTCACCAACACGTAAATCAAGAGATTGAGAGATAACCGTCAGTTTTTGACAGTTCTTCCATAATGTCAAAAACCGACCGTGAAATAATATTCGCCTGTTTTAGTGTTGGTAAACTCCAGCCTAAGAAGCACGCGACCGGCCACAAGCTGAAGAATGAAAGAGGCCCTGCCGCACTCAGAGACGTCAAATAACTTTAATGAGTACTTAATGTCAAAAATTTTCATACAAGAATAGAGACTAGTTTTGAATTGTCATTTATTGACATTCAGTACTCATTATCGTTAAATGACGTCTCTGAGTGCGGCAGTAAGAGTAGTTGTCAGAAATTGACATAAGTTTGATAGAAACGCTGTATCGCTGGCCACTTGGCTCTGCAGTCTGCTGGTAGGTGAGCGCCCTAATTTGTTCAATGGCACACTCAACTCAACGCGATCGTAGAATATTTCAGGCGTGCGCTGTATGTACCGCACATTACGCTTGGTCACGTGCTATTTGCAACAAAACCACAAACTGATGTACCTCCGCCGCAATTCGAAATTTACACTAATTAAGGGGCCCCGCGAGGAGCTGCGGGATGCAGTGTTAAGTGGTCTCATACATCATACATACGTAAGTCACGCCTATATATCCCCGAAGGGATAGGCTGAGTCGATTAATCCGAGTGTGAGTGGTGAGAAGTCTCGCCCAGAGAGTAAGTTAAGCAATGTTTGCAATGGTAGGCGGTTGGACGGGAGACCAAAATAATTATGCCCAAATAATTATAACCAATCATATTGTAAGGAAGATTGGGTTATTCAAATCCATGAGCTATATTACCCCTACAATACCTGGAGGTTGATTTGGTCAAATAGTCAGAAGATCACTGGCTTTGTTCTCTAACTGCCGCACTCAGAGACGTCAAATAACGTTAATGAGCACTTAACGTCAAAAAATGACAATTCAAAACTAGTGCGGCAGTAAGACAATTACTCCGTCATCTGTGAACTTTAACACAGGTGCTTATGCTAATTTCTTTAGGCTATCATCTAGATAGCATGAGTGTTAAAAATATTTAAATTATTTACATTAAATACAAAACAAAAGATGTGTGAGTAACATACTCACAAAAATAATAGTAACATAATTTAATAGTAAATAGTACGGTATGAAATAATCATAGAAAGTATAAATAAATAAATATGACGCGACTGCTCTAATTATATTATGATTTGAAAACCAAGTAGGCAGTAATAAAAATAGGCCGTGTTTTGAGCACAATAGACACAATGCGTGCCTACAATAGATTACTTATCGATTCTTATTCAACAGAACTACTTATGTCTTCTGAGAAGTATTTAATTTCAACGGCTGTCAGCATTACTTGTTTAAGTTAATTTCTTTTCAATGACGAACAGTCATTGAAAATAACGTTACTTCTTTAAGTTATTAGGCTTGCTTTTAATGAAATGACAGGTGTATCCGTGTAAGGTTTCAAAGGAAATGCGAGTACCTACCAACAGTTATTTATTCTATTATTACATTTTAATTTAATTTAATAAAATTCACCAAATGCTATAAACAGCAATACATAAGTACTTTGATTTAACAAACCAAATAACAGAAAATGGCTACATAGCTGGTTTGTATGCTATTAAGGTGAGGGGTATACCAGTTAAATTCTAATATACATACATACATACATAAATCACGCCTATATCCCCGAAGGGGTAGGCAGAGGTGAACTAGCACCCACGTTTCGCCAAATATGTCAAGTCCCATGTAATAGGTGGCGAGCCTATTGCCATTTATCGGGCACAAAAGTCGCAGTACATTGCTAGCCTGGGTGGTATAAGAGGAACGCTGCTGCCCATTCCTAATCATAGTTAGATTTATCCTTAGTCGCCTGGTACGACACCCACGGGAAAGATTTGGGATGGTGACAATTGTATTCTACTCTGCCGTCACCACGCGGCGGCAAATTCTAATATACATTACTAAAAACCTTGGCTTGTCTAGAGCTTTTGTAAGTTCTACACTGGGAAGTGTGTCTAAGGCGCCTCTCACAGAATCTTACCATATATGGCTGGGCAGAGAGAGAAGTCGGTGTGACGAAGGTGAGCGTTGACATCTTGTGAAGAGATCCCGTAAACCTACACTGGGTAACAAGTCCCAGTTACGCTCTAAAGTATTATTCTATGCCGTCCCCATAGTTTTTTCTACGTTATAATTATGTTTAGAAAATAGAGCACAGACTCTGGATTAATCACTCCACCCAATAGCCATTCTAATAGTTTTAACACTGACGCCCAGACGTTCTTCAGCTGTTAAAGATGATGTGTGGCGCGTGATAATCATGAGCTAACAAACCCAAACCACGCAGTATATAAAGCAAATAAAGATTTCTATTCTATTCACCACATGGCACGTTTTTCTTTATAATATTCATGCTAAGCAAATAACTCAATATAAAATAAATACCTTGGTTTTCTAGAGTTCTGCCTGAACCACTTTTAATCTGAACGCTTCACTGTTGCATAATCCTGGACTGCATTCGCCCAGCGGGAATAGTTCGCAGGTGAGCATCGAGAGATTTTGAGCTCTATAGCAACTGGGTTTTCGATTGCTTTTGCCAAAGAGCCGGACAAGATAACAGTTTCCACGGAATCGTTTGAAACGCTATATAACAAAATTACAGCTACAAATTATTGGTAATCTTTGGGCCGTCTTTGTTATTTTCGCGGGCCTCGTGCTTAGTCGAGCGAGAGTAACGTTCTCAATCTCAATTGGAAATAATTGTCGTATTAAATAACTTTGTTATGGGTGTAACGTGCGTTTAATTACACGCGGCTTGCTCTCTTTATGGCGTCTTACCCAGTTTACTATCTTCCAAGGAGGTGTGCGTGGGTTTTGATAATCTATTTTGGGTTCATTTACTTATTCTTATGGTAATTAAACACAGCCGTGAAAATAGCAATATAAATTAATATAGTTTTAAATTTATATGAAATGCTAGATCACATCTGCCTACCCCTTCGGGGATATAGGTGTGATTTATGTATGTATGTATGTATATTAAAACATCTTTAAGTCAAATAGAATAAAAGTTATGTCCTATTTATAATAATTTAATTTCATCTTTCTTAAGACCGAACGAAAAGCAAGAACCATGCGTCCTAAGTCCGAAAGACAAACAAAAACTATCCTCCTAAGTCCGAAAGAGAATCAAGAACCATGCTTCTAAGGACCTAAGTAGAAGCAAGAATTTTGTTTCTTAAGACAGAAAGAGAAGCAAGAACCATGCATCTTAATTCTGAAAGAGACGCAAGAACCATGCATGAGAAACTAGAAACCAACCCATCAAGGCATTAACCTATTCATTCCTACCACGTACACGCAGTTCGCAATTTCTATTAGCTATTTGCGTACACTGCGGCCTTGCAGAGGTACTCTGATCGATACTCACCTATTGAGCATGCTTCGGTTTTGCATGATAATCGAAGTTCCCAGTTATCTGTATTCAAGGACAGTGGCTTGGTCGTTTACGCAATAAGAACGTGAGATGCACGGAGTGACTTCGATTATGGACGTAAAGGTCGCAACTTTGCGAGTTACTTGAGACCTGCTATTAGTGCTGTCAATTTGATGACAATTTAAAATAATTGTCAATTAATGCGTCATCATCATCTTTCCCTATGGATGGAAGAATATAGGGAGATTGTGGCCACCACGCTGACCCAGTACAGGTTGGTGGGTATTAACGACTGCAGATGCAGCCGGGACCAACGGACTAACGTGCTTACCGAATTACGGAGGAACTTGAGATAATAAATTGGTCACCCATCCAATAATCAACCTTAGCGAACATTACTTGCGCAATCGCAGGCCAAGAGTGTTATGCCACTGCGCTAGCGAGCTCCTCAAATTATTGCTTGGCAGTAAGAAATGACTATAGTACAAAATTTTATAATATAATTTTTTATTCATCGTTTTCTGGCTAAAAAGCCCAGTTCCCAGTATGTGTGACGTCAGCACAGCATATTTTTTTCATTAACATCATCGGTCAGATGTTCCAATCTATGCGGATCAAGCAATACAAATAAGAAACTTTAATGTTAAGAATATAGTTGCACTTTCTGCATGAATTTTTATTAGATCTCTCCTTGCTCTTCAGAGCATTCCTTACAATAATATGTCGGCATTCCACTGGATGTCGACAAGAGATGTGGTTATAGTAATCGTAAAACGAAATCTTGTTTGGGAATAACTCCTCGGATTCCATTCCGTTCCAACAAATTCTTTGCGTGCAGGTGAAACGGTGCAACGGACATTTTATGATATACTATAGCAGTAATATATTGTTTGTCCATTAAATATAAATACAAACTGAAAGACAAGAGTCCTGAAGGGAAATATATATTATTATTACCACCTTTCAGAAGTTTGATTTTGAGCTAGTGCTATAATAATAATAATGCATTTATTTTGACTAATGTGGATTACAATTAGTCACATGCCACACCACTTTTCATTATACATATACATATTTGCAATAAAACTATTAAAAATGTAATTACATTCATTATTTATTACTTGTCACACATTTGTAACATTTTCAAATACAATTAAATAAAAACAACGAAAGCCAGCGTAATCATTCCTAATTTTTTGGACTAATTATTATTGCAGGTATTTTATTTATTTACATATTTATATTATTTGTTCGCCCAACAACACGCACTAGACGATAAGACCGTTTCCAAGTTTGTTCAATTTCTGATTTCAAATCTAATTTACAGTTTCAGTTGATAACAGAGTGCGATGTGACTGCGAGAGGGGAGACTATCAAATCGTAAATACATACCCGCAAAAGCAACAACAACAATTCGAGAATTATTAGCAATAGAGTTACGTGATCACCCTGCAGCAATAGCAATTGAGCTTATGTCAGTTACTGAGTTTCACAAGTCGGTAGAGCTCCCGACACACTTGAAAGAAAGTCACAGCAGAATTCTTCTATTAAGTTTGCAGGGTGTGCAGCTATTCAAAACGCCAAAGACGTCACGATTCCCAAGTGATTTGATAGCATCCGGTTATTTTAGACATAAAATATTGGTACAAAGATTTTGGTGGTTAGAAAAAGAATTTCGAAAAATTATGATCTTGAAGCGGGAAAAGCCTCATTAGTGTCTTGGGTGGCCGAGCGGTCAGGCACCTGCCCGGATAGCAGCGGACGCGGGTTCGATTCCCGCCTCAATATCATAATTTTTCGAAATTCTTTTTCTAACCACCAAAATCTTTGTACTAATTTTTCTAACATTTATATAATGTTAAAATTAAAAATCGAATAGTAAAATATTGGTTTTTGTGAAATGCAAAATGGCAACTTTTTTAACGATAAAAGAAAATGCATAAATAAATGAAAGACGCAGTGTGTATTTTAAAAAGGGTATTAAATTGAAATAAATAAAAAAGTAATTGTAAAATAGTCAAAAAGAGAAATTAATAACGTTTACGCTCAGTATCAAAATTAGATGAACACTTCAGTACCTTGTCACGATAATAAATAAAAAATTAGGCTACTAAAATACTGTACAAAACGCTCGTGTTGGTATATGGCAAAGTACAGTGTAATATAGTGATTATGTACCAAAGATGCTGACAGTACATGAATCATGCTTACTTCCTGACTTTCTCTCTAAAGTTTGTGCGATATCTTAGCTACCCTTTTGGTAGTAACTTATGGATGCCAAAATGTTGATTAAACAAAGATAATATTATATAGTTCAAGACGAATAGACTATATAGTTCAAGACAAATAGACAATAGGAAATTCGAGTATATTCCGTTCACAGAATTCAATATTTCGTTACGGCATAAAAAGTGGCTACCTAAATTTACACTAAAATATAAATAAAAAAATATTATGAAAATATTTCGATTTCCACATTAACAGGGCAATATTTTTTAAAGTTGAGGTTTGATTTTTATTTAAACATTCTATGTTCGAAAAAAATAAAACAAAAACAAAATGAGATCAGAAATTTTCGAAAAATTGCCCTGCCGCGGGAAACTAACTACCCCAGGACGAATTCATTTTCTTTGCAACATTTTTCTAAACTCTTTTTTCTTATAATATTTTTTTTCAACAAATCAAAATAATAATTGTGATTTATTGTCGTGTTAGACTATGCTACTAATTCGCAACCTCCATGTTACTCCGCTTGAAGGTATGTATTGAATTCTGTATTAAATTTAGAAATGCATTCGCATTTTGCCCATCGCCGTGAATATTACAGCTCAGCCATTATCTTTACAAATATTACGAACTCGGAAGATTCTAAAGAAGATCACCACAATTAGATAAACTGCTCTATTATAATCTTATTCCTTCCCTGTTACCAGTTTATCTCGGGTCGGCGCAGTATGTTTCCCCTTCCATTCATATCGGTTAGACGCTACAAGCCATCCATTTCCTTTTGATTAACATCACCCATCACAACGTAAAGGAGCTTGTGATGAAGAAATCCATAGAAAAGGGACAGAAGGGCCCGAAGGCCGATGAACGGAGAGAGTGATTGGAATGACAACATTCCAATCCATACTGTTGAAGGTTTTGGCTTAGGTTTTACAGTCGGCCGCCTGCCTGACACCAACCCTCTTTGGGGTAGCATAGAATACAAAAAAAGAAATCTTATTTGAGGTAAATATGACATTTTTTGTCTAGTTTGTGATGGCCGGGTTTTTGTTCCGCTTTCATTTCATCGCAGCTATCCGTCACTGTCTAACTTGAAACAGACAGCGAGCGCAAGAAAACCAATAAAATAATGACGGAGATTAAAGTTGAGTTAGCACACTTATCTCGGTGACACTAACATGGGCTTACAAAAAATATATCTTTGGGACTTGCTCACTGAATGCGCTAACAAGTTGGACTTGGTGCTCAAGTTGAATTAATGTTGAGAACTTCTATGCTGCTTGCGTCACTTTATATCAGCCTGAAGTTTTAATTGATAAAACTATTTATTTTTTGTTTTTGTCAGTTACTTATATTTTTGCTTCATCGGTAAATGAACTACAGATAAAATGGCATCCTAATTTTTGATTTATCATCTTTAATCATAGTTGCTATCATCATTTTTTTATTATTATTAGCCTATAGGATCCCACTCCTGGGCACAGGCCTCCCCGCAACTTGCTATCCCAAGCCAATTTCATCCATGTCTTGCAGTATGCTCCAGATCGTCTCTCCACCTATTTCTAAGTAGATCTCGACGTCTTTGACCATCTTGCGGTGTCCATTTTATGATGACCTTGTAACGTGGTAAAATTTCACACCTCTTGCCAGCCATTTAATATCCCTTGTAAATAAAATTATTAGACCATAACTCACCACGCTGTAATTGAGGGTTGATAGATATTGACATCTGCAAAAGCAGCCGGGACTATTGATAACCTATTGGCTTAACGTGCCTTTGAAGCTCGGAGGATTTCTAGTTCGGTCACCTATCCAATACCCAGCCGTAGCGAACAGAGCTTAGTGTACAAAATCGAAGGCCGAGCGCGAACATAGAAATTGCGAGTTCGAGGCTGTTCAGCCGAAAAACATATTTGAATATATTCGATCCTCTCACATTATCTTGTAAAACTGTGATTTACGTGCCAGATAGATGGTAATAGGCTCGCCCCATATTAAATGGGACCCAACAAAATTGGCGAAACGGTGGTGTTAATCCACTTATGCTTACCACTTCGTAGACTTAAATAGGCATGATTTATATGCCTATGTAGTACATCAATCGCAAAGTACTTCAGTAATTCGATCAAGGTACCTTGATCGAAAGCAGTATACTGTCGTATTTTCAAGTAAGCCTATGAACCACTTAAGCCCCGAAGTAGTTAATAACCCTTACTGCGCCTTAATATTATATTGAAAGGCCAAGTTCACTTTTATCGCGACCTTTAAAGCCCTTCCGACTAAACCTTATCGTGTTGAAGGTCACCTGTCAGTTGATTCGTCGGTCCTTTTCGTATGTACCCACATTTATTTCACTCGAGGCGAATCTCAGATTGCACTCAATCGCATCGCAATAAGCTCGAAATTGGCACAGCGAGTGGCAACGTTGATATGACTTAGTCGGTACTTTATTTATATGTAGCACACTTTTTGCCTGATATTCGGGGAGTCCAAAGTGCGATTCAGATGATATCGTAAAGGATGAATTGACGTAGAGTTATTTTAAATTTATCTAAAGAACATGCCATGACTATCTTGGCAATAGCATTAGCTTGAGTTATAGGTTGGGACCTACAATCGGGCTTGTATGTATTTTACTTGGATTCTTATCTCTTTAAGAGAAATTGAATATGAGGAGATAAGATTCGATATTTATGGTACTGATTTGTAAAACTGTTTATATCTGATTGACGCAACCAGATATCGGGACAGAAAAACAAACAAATCGGCTATATTTTAATTTTAACATTGCCTCAATTAATTATGACAGGCCACAAATAAAATCTCCATTTTTTTATAAAATATGCTCGAAATATGCTCCTATATTTCGAATTTCGAATAACGTCCTATAAAAAAAATCTAAAAATAATATATTTCGAATTTTTGTCTTACCTACGCTATATTAATCTGATGACGGCGTATTGAATTAGTCTGGTTAAAAACGATTAGTGGTTCACTGGGTTAATTTATAGCGGCCGTTGACGTCTGAAATAAAAATTTATGAGGCTCGAGGGCATTAAAAATGGCTCTTTTAACTGAATTATATAGACTATTCGATTTTAATTTTAACATTATATAGATGTTAGAAAAATTAGTACAAAAATTTTGGTGGTTAGAAAAAGAATTTTTCGAACAGCGGCGGCAGCGGACGCGGGTTCGATTCCCGCCTCCCTCTATCCAGATCATAATTTTTCGAAAATCTTTTTCTAACCACCAAAATCTTTGACTTATATAGATTTATTTGAGATTATCCGTTTAGTAGATAGGTTAAAACCACATTTTGAACGGTAGCATTGAGGAGCTTGTTCTTAGATTATCATAACATGAGTTGCTTTGTGCTTTGGACTCGCAAATGTTAATGCCACATTCAAGAATCAAAGTTTATAAGTTATATTTGATATAATCCATAAAATACTTTTTAACATACATAATATAGATACTTGTTTGAGATGACTATAGGTACTATGCATGCATACCATTTGGCATGTACGCCGTCCCTACATTCTTTCTTCAATGATCAGAAAATTAAGATGTTTGTTACTCTTTCAAGTACTGCATTGAGTTTGCATGAAATATTTACTGTTTTATTTTAAATTTCGACTGGTAAGTATTCATACTGATTTGTCTTCAAGGGTATTTTTTTAAGACTGGTCCTGTAATTTCGTAAACATTATTAAGTATACATTTTCTACTATCTCTGTTTCATAATGCTCATTATCCGTCCATTTTTCCATTAACGGAAAATGAGTGTTAGTGAGGTTTTTGAAACCACCGGTTTTAACAGAAACACGCCATGTGTGTACAGAAAAGTTGACCTTGCTATATGTTTCATAATGGGGTGACCTGATAGATCCAATATTTGTTTTACCGCCATATTGACTCTTTCGACGGCACTAATGGTCGCCCTGTGTTAAGGGCATTATATAAAACTCCTGATTTGCTTGACCTTTGTACTGTGGTATCATTGCTACTGGATTTGAGTTATATTTTTTCCAACCTATTTTGGTAACTGTCACTTCATATCTGTATTTATCTTTCCTTCACAAGCACTTCTTTTCTGATTTGTAAATCATTGATTGTTCAACCTTTTTCTCGTAACGTAACGAAGGTTCAGACTCAATTTCCTGCTACCTATAACGTTTGTGACTTCTCAGCCTGTAGATCTTCAGTAATATGGAAGAAATATTTTGGGAATGCCGTGTGGTGAGGTGACGGCAAAACAGAATACAATTGTCACCACCCCCATCTCTCCCGTATGTGTTTTACAAGGCGACTAAGGGTAAAGAAAGTGGTGAGTAATGGGCAGCAGTATTCCTCTTATACCATCTCGCCATATAATGCGATTTACGTGCCCTATGATGGCAATAGGCTTGCCACCTATTACATTTGGCGAAACGTGGGTGTCATTTCATCTCTGCCTACCTTCGAGGATATAGGCGTGATTTATATATGTATTGAGTTCAAATTGTTTTAATTAGGGAGAACGACGAAGATGAAGAACGCGCGACGTTATAAGTGTCTAATTAAAAACTATACTTAGGGCCTGTTTCACAATCGACAAGTAAGTTCGAATTAGCTTACTTTGCAGTTCAATATTGAAATAAATATTTCAAATTACAACTGTCAAATGATCTGCGAAGTAAGCTACGTAGAACTTACATGTCGATTGTGAAACAGGCCCTTAGTGGATGCTTTGGATTTCTTAAATCTCATGATATCAGACCTATGTTTCTCAATATGAAAATACCTACTCGAAGCCTGCCAAGGTAACGTTGGGCTTAGTTTTGCATCATTACCTGAATTCCAGACACCCCGAAAAGGTGGATATTTGCGAGATCTCTCAAGAATCTTAATCCCAAGAATTTTGGGTACGAACTTGAATTCCTGTTTGTTTGTGTGCGCGTCGCGGAGTTGATACCGAAGACAAAGCACCTTCCGCAGTTATTGTTAATATTATGATAATAATATGAGTGTTCAAAATTTATGTGTCTTCGGTTCCTTTTTTGTTTCCAAGTGTAGTGCCGGCGGACTGTTATTCAAATTCTTTCTTGCCCCCTGTTGGGGCACGGGCCTTTCCTATGGATGGAAGAATATAGGGAGATTGGGCCATAATCATACCACCTGCAGATACAGCCATGATCAACGACTTAACGGAGGAACTCAAGATAATAAATTTATGGTCACCAATCCAATGAACGCGGCCTTGGCGAACGTTGCTTAGTTTACGCAATCGCAGGCCAAGCGTGCCATGCCACTGCGCTAGCGAGCTGCTCTTTATTCTCTTTATTTTGACGTTCATTAAAAAGGTAAAATATCTACCAAACGCGAAATCATCAAACCATTCAAATCTGCTAAGCCAGACGCTGATTTGGGACCAAACGCAAAAATGTATCCAACCAACCCCTTTATCCGGATTTATCAAATTAAGCAACGCTAGACACCGATCGTTGTGAATTTGGCAAATTTTCCAAACGACCCCGAGCTCCACTTTGGACTTTAGCCCCACGGGCGTAAAGTACAAATTGAGTTGCCCCAATCGCTAGCACAATAATCAGTTTACTAACCATATTCAATTATTGGCGCAACAGCCACGCGAACAAGGAAGTAGATTATTCGGAGTGGACACACGTGAGTTTGGACTAAACGACATTAATGGTTCGGCAGAAGTTTAAGTGGACTAACCGAAATTGGTTTTCATAGGTATTTTGTTTTCGATTTTGCTACACTGTTATACCACTAACTTATACAGAAGTGGCACAAATTAGTAGCAAGTACTCAAGCTAAGGTAAGCTGCTCAAGAGAAGCTCGCTAGCGCAGTGGCATAGCGTGCTTGGCCTGCGATTGCGTAAACTAAGAAATATTAGCTAAGGCCGTTCTTTGGATGGGTGACTAAAAATTTATTATCTCGAGTCCCTCCGTGCTTCGGAAGGTACGTTAAGCCCACCAACCCGCACTGGGCCGTTAATTTTGGCCCATTCTCCCTATTTTATTCCATTCACAGGAATGGCATTTTGAATTCATGTGGCCCCAGCAGTGGGGTCATTAAAGAGCTGGTGATGATGATGATGATTCAATGGATTTCCATAAAAGAAATCATTCTCGCTGTACTTACTTAAAGTATTGAGGCTGGGTTATGCAAATTATTAAATCTCAAGCCAGACCAAAATATACCGTGAGCTTCGGCTGTGCCAATCAGACCACATTAACACACTTGAGAGCAAATAATCCGGGTCACTGCATTATTTTCATATAAACACGCTTCCTCCAGAACATCAAAAACAAGCTGATTTCGTGGCTTCGTTTTGCTTATAATAATAAATTTAATGATAGCAAATTGTTTTTTATTTTATTTTATTAGATGCCTCGATGCTTTAATGCTTTACTTGTTCAAGTAGTATATGGATGGATATGGATTAATCATGATATAAACAAAGTCTATTATTTAAATTGAACACAGTACTTAGGCAGCGCGCAGCATTACTCTGCACTGCGTGTGTTATACACGAAAAAAGTATATAGTTTGACCTCGAATCACTGCTGAAATCATCATCTACAGAGTGAAATCGAAATGAATCGACAAATTTTCATGGGGGGTTCTAGTGCTACTAAACATTATATTAGTGAGGTTTAAAAAAAATCTAAGTCGACAAAAAAAGGATCAATATTTTCCTTTTCTTGTACTGGAAACTGGTAAATAAACAGATTAAAAACATAAAACAAAAAAATATTAAATTAAATTCTTAATATTATTAAGGGCCTGTTTCACAATCGACAAGTAAGTTCTAAGTAGCTTACTTCGCAGATCATTTGACAGTTGTAATATGAAATATATGTCAATTGAACTGCAAAGTAAGCTACTTCGAACTTACTAGTTGATTGTGAAACAAACCCTAAATAAAATAAAATAAATAGTTCGTAATTCGCGGGCTGCTATGCGGACGGGTGCGTGCGGCTAGGTAGTAGAACGCTGTAAGTAAAATCACGCGCAAAGTTCGTCGACTGTAACTAATAAATTTAATAATTGCGTTCTATTACTTGTATTTTATTACTTAATGTTTCATTACAATTTTAATTGTTACTATAACGATCATTAGAGCGGTTAAATTCATTCATCAATCATTAAATGTCCTGTAAAATTTTTTCGACTGATTTCAAATTCACCTTGTAGATTCTATTGACCCAAAGCATAGAGTACGCAATAACAAACGTAATATGACTACAACAGAGAGTACTAAAAAATATGTCTCTCGAAGATACATGCATTTTTTAAAACACTCATTATTATACTTATCTTTTGTTATGAAAGATCGCTCTAAATATGCTGATCTTTTAACGCCTAAAATACAGGATCTTCCTGGCTCAGGTAAGTATATTATAATTTTTTTACCTCATATTATTCATTTTTTTAACTACTGTTAATAAAACCTTAAGAGCCTAGAAAACTATAACAAATATTCTCTTAAACAAAGAAATTAGTAATAATCCATAATTAGAACAGTAAATAACTTTGTAATGAAAATAAAATTCGAAGATTGATTGGTATCAAATTGTAACTCGCAGGTTAAAACGATTCATCTCTTATAATACACTGTGACAATTTCTTTACTCAGCTCGATGTAGTAATATTGAATAAAGCGGTGCTTACCTAATCACTTTACCAAATCATTTCATCCATTTAGTAATCGGGATGGAGCTCAATCAACTTTTTTATGTTTAAAAGACTCGTAATCCCAATCTCTTGATGACTGCCGGTCCGGATTATAAAGATAGCAGCAATTTGTTGCCAGCAATCTGCTCCTACGGGCCACTTCTAGTTAGGTCTATATTCCTTTGTCACGCCTAATTTCCCTGTAAACTGAAGCCGTCTATCGGTGGGCTGACGTGTCCAAGTTAAGTAGACCTGCGATCGTCAATGTAGCTTTGAGGTTTGACGTCTGATAGCAGAGCGGGGTGTGGTTCAAGTTCTACTGGATTGTGGGATCGGATGTGTGTAGGTTCTGTACACGGTGCTACCGGATCAAAACCGCAACCCAGACAAACAGGCAACATTTATCAGTTTATGAAATGGGGTTTTCATTACACTCTAGCCTTTGTATATTATAATAAATCTAATAAATACTACATACATACATAAATAACGCCTATATCAGAGTAGCAGAGGCGAATTAACACCCACATTTCCAATTATGTTAGGTCCCTTGTAATAGGTGGCGGGCCTATAGCCATTTATCGGGTACGAAATAGTACAATTCATAGGTGGTAGAGGAACGCTGCTGCTCATTCCTCATCACTGTTTTAATAATCTAAAAAATACTATACAATATACTTACTACCATGATATTAAAATTAAATCTACAAATATCTAGTTTTAGATCTAGTTTAATTAAGGGCCTCTTTCACAATCGACAAGTAAGTTCTAAATAGCTTACTTGGCAGTTCTATTGACATATATTTCATATTACAACTGTTAACTGTCAAATGATCAGCCAAGTAAGTTATTCAGAACTTATTTGTTGATTGTGAACCAAGCCCTTAATATCTAGTATTATATACTAATATACTAATAATTAGATACTATAATATCTTTTTAATATCTAGTTTGATTTGCTATTTTATTTTAATCCTTATATTTGGGGATAAATATGCAGAAAAATACAATAATTGTCAAAACCCCAAATCTAGACTTGGGATAAATACAGCAATGAGTAATGGGCAGCAGTGTTCCTCTTGTGCCACCTAGCAATGCACTACGATTTTCGTACCCGTTAAATGGCAACAGGTTCGCCACCTATTTACATGGAACCTAATCTACCTGGCGAAACGTGGGTTCACCTCAGCCTACCCCTTTGGAGATATAGGCGTGATTTATGCATGCATGTAGCTACGTTACCCGTTAAGAAGTAAGTAAGTACAAAAAATCATTTTTCATATTCATTATAAAGTGGTACGCCACCAAATTCGGTACACCGAATTGCCGATGATAACCGACCAAGATTAAAAGATTCGATCGCCGACCACTGCCCTTCAATTACAATAATCGGACCAGCGGGTATATTGCCACGTGATTACCACTGGGACCCGGTGTATTCGGTTCCACTAACAGAGTTTACGGTTTCATCGTAATTGCAGATCGAAACCGAACGGGAATCACCTTATCTTATAGATATTGGATAAATCAAATTTTATTATTGCATTATTAATAATTTTATTTAGAAATGTTCTTACTTATACTATTATTATAAAAAGCTGAATAGTTTGTTTGGTTGGTTGAACGCGCTAATCGCAAAAACTATTGACTCAAATTGAAAAATTATTTTTGTGTTGGATAGTTGGATGTTGGATAGATATATCGAAGAAGGCTATATAATAACTGACATTAACGCGAGTGAAGCCGCGGGCGACCACTAGTGCTGTTATAAAAGAGCATAATAATATTTTAAATGTAGTACTGTGCACTGTAAAAGTCTTCGTAAAACGCAGAACAAGGCCCTAATGTTGATTGTGCCCTTATTTTGTGGTATCTAAATCGTTTGGTGACGGCAGATTAGAATACAATTGTCACCACCCCCAAATCTCTCCCGTGGGTGACGTACAAGGCGACTAAGGATAAATCAGTGATGAGGAACGGGCCGCAGCGGTCCTCTTATACCACCTAGCAATGTACTGCGAACTGTAACTTTTGTGCCCGATAAATGGCAATATGCTCGCCACCTATTACAAGGGACCTAACATAACTGGCAAAAAGTGGGTGCTAGTACACCTCTGCCTACCCCTTCGGGGAGATAGGCGTGATTTATGTATGTATGTATGTATGAAATCGTTTTGTGAACAAAACAAATATGAGACGATGTGACGAGATGAAGTCTTAATTACGTTTGTGTCTTTATTCTTCGATTGTGATCTCAACATTTCCGGCGAAAAAAGTCGCAACGTGGCTAAGGACCTAATTTTGGTGCTTTCTAGAAGAAATACTATGGAGAATAAGGAATTAAGGGGCTAATATTATTATTACTTACAAAAAAGTTATTCTACGTCAACTACAATTTTCTAATACAATGTTATTACAATAAAACATTATGAATTCCTTTGTTTATTTTTACTTAATCACAAAAAAGCTTCTCTTGAAAAGTTACTGTTTTCCAATTACGGCTCTTTTCGTCGGATACGTCGATATTAATGAAATTTGATGAAGCGAAAGAACTACGAGTATGTAAGGATTGTAGCAAGTGGAAAACAGTGATCTCTCTGCGTATCCCTGTAGGAGAAAGACGTAGTACGCATATGAATGTATGTCATTTCGCCAACTGATATGACAGTGTACGAAATTGTTCAGCTTCATATGATGCTGACCGTACAAAACCCACAGCTAGCTGAGAACTTTGGCAAGAACTCACAAGCCAAGTACAACAAACCAAAGCAAACTGATTTCACAATCTGCCTAAGCTCCACTGAGCTCTCGTGCACCGTCAGTATCGGGACTTGCAGAATATTCGTTAGTTATTGCAGCGAGGGTTTTCAGAAGCTTAGTAAACTGTTTTACGACAAGTTGTGATGAAACGAGACACGGATGTAAGTCACTTAATTTAACTATGTATTCTGCTATGCCATTACCACATGGCATACTCATATCCGCCGTGTGGTGATGGCAGAATAGAATACAATTGTCACCACCCCAAATCTCTCCCGTGGGTGTCGTAAAAAGCGACAGTGATGAGGGATGGACAGCAGCGTTACTCTTATACCATCTAGCAATAGTAGTGCGACTTTTGTGTCCGATAAATGGCAATAGGCTTGCCACGTAGGTGCTAGTTCACCTCTGCCTACCCCTTCGGGGATATAGGCGTGATTTATGTATGTACATTCATATCATCATACACAAATCACGCCTATATCCCCGAAAGAGTAAACAGAGGTGAATTAAGACCCACGTTTCGCTAATCAGGATAGAGCCCATGTAGTAGGTGGCGAATCTATTGCCAACTATTGGGCACGTAAATGCTAGTATGTTGTTAGGTGGCATAAGAGGAACGCTGCTGCCCATCCCTCATCACTGTCGCTTTTTACGACACCCACGGGAGAGATTTGGGGTGGTGACAATTGTATTCTGCTCTGCTGCACCACACGGCACGGATAGCTTAGCATAATTATGTATGCGTGTATTCTATGATATATTATATTGTTTAATGGTCGGATATTAAAATAGAAGGTTGTTAAATTGCCTAAAATAAATTGGAAGATTATTCGATTTTAATTTTAAGATTATATGAATGTTAGAAAAATTACTAGAAAGATTTTGGTCACCAAAATCTTTCTAAATTGGAAGATATTAATGCTTAGGATATTTTTATATTTCTCATATCTAAAAAAAGCCATAGAACATTCGAACGTCAATGGAGGTTTCCCTCGGCAAACATTTACTATTGTTCGATAGCCGAAATAAGAAATCACGTTTTTCGACCAAGAATGATATTGCACAAAAGAATTATTTTTACTGTGATTTGGAATTGAAACCATTATTGTTATGTTCACTTTTAAGGTATTCGTGAGATATTTTTTATGTACAACAATACAGTTTATTTTAAATCAGAAGATAGAAATAGGTACTTGAAAATTACACAATTGTCGTCGCCTATATAGGAGAGGAGGCTTTTTCGGCGTAAATATTAAAACGTAAAACAAGCGATTGATGTTAACTATAGGGTTTTGACATTATATCGTATGTTAGAACTGTCAAAAACTGACGGGTATTTTACTAACAAGTGAATACACTTGTTTTAAACAGTCGATTATTATTTAACCATTGGTTTTGACATTTTATCGTATGGAAGAACTGTCAAAAAATTACGGTTATCTTTTAATCGCTTGTTTTACGTGTTGGTGAACTCAAACCTTAACGTTAGTTGGTTAGCCACGTTTAATCTAAATCGATTTTTCATAAAATCTGCAACAATGGAATAATCACGATTTTAATTTCATGTAATGTAAATAACAGTATAAATAAATACAACAACATAAGAATCGAATCAAAAGCATGTCTGAAGAAATAATTTTTTAACATCATACATAAAATAAGGGGTTTTATCTTAGGGCAGTAGTGTAGGTTACCTTCCACATTTCGCCACCTTATGTCAAGTCCCATGTAATAAAGGGCGAGACTTTTATTCACCGGGAAATTTAATAGTAGTAATTTTAGTTATTCCCTCGTTATTATTATTTCTGTTTTGTTTTTGATGGTAGGACTGACTATTTTCAGATCTGTCTGTCTACCACCATCTTATCAAAATCTGACCCCATAATGGTATGTTAACAGCATTATTGTGTTCCGACAATTTGTGATTTGATAGCCAGCCCGTCTGTGGTTGAGGGTCAATTCCATCTTCGGCCTTGGTCTTCACTTACCACCAGGTGAGATTAAGAGCAAGAGCTTCCCTGTCTTGCATAAAAAAAACCCTAATCTTAGTGAATAGGTAGGTCGGTACCTACGTGAATCATTTCGAGACATTATTTTATATATTTCCCCTTTAAGTTCTCTATCGTAAGTAGCCTCCCCTAAATTTTACTTTTTATTAAAAGCTGTCCCTCCAAACGGTACCTTCCCATGAATATTTTCTTCATAAATTTACACTCAATTACCTGTAGAAATGGAATGAATAATTTCATTATTAAATTATACACGTTTTTTCCACAGGCGACGTTACGGCAGGCATTTTATTCGATGCCAGAAAACATCCCGTTCTTATTTAAGGGAGTAGGAGATTCGTCGGCAAATTGAATCTTATTTAGCATGTAATTGGGCCCTTTCGGTGGGTTTGCGGCACGCATGAAATTCTATATTATCGTGCCATTAGTACGTTCGCGATTGTGTAAAGGGATGATGTAATATTATTGAAGATGTGACAGAAAATATAAGCGTATTATTGTAGGATATACCGTATGGTGGCGTGTGGTGACGGCAGAGTAGAATACAATTGTCACCACCCCAAATCTCTCCCGCGGGGTCGTACAAGGCGACTAAGGGTCAAGACAGCAAAAAAATAAGTAATGGGCAGCAGCGTTCCTCTTATGCCACCTAGCAATGTACTGCGATTTTCGTGCCCTATAAATGGCAATAGGCTCGTTATACATTACATGGGATCTAACCTAATTGGCGAAACGTGGGTGTTAATCACCTCTGCCTCCCCCTCGGGGGATATAGGCGTGATTTATGTATGTACAGTCGGCGTCATAAGTAGATTAACACTTTCACAATAATGTAATCGACTTATAATGCTGACTGTACTTTCCCCAGTGTAAACGTAACGCGTGAACCTTGAGTCGATGATTTATGTATGTATCTACTCTCCCAGTGTTAAACCTTGAGTCGATCCGAACCTCTCAAAGTGGCAATGTCCTGTACTCGGAAACCGCCAACGTCTTTCAATCAGAGGGCTGATTGCCCTTTAATTCGAATTCGAGGCGCGGCGAAGACATACGTCTTATAGACGGTCAATCAGCTTGGCATCAATCACGTAGATTTTAGCTTGCTTGATGCTTGAGTCAAGCATTTAAGAGCTTTTTTATGTGTATCTTATTGATTTGACCTAGCAACAGAACGGAAACACGCAGAAAATCAACGTGCTTGACTCAAGCTGATTAACTATCTCGGGACCCATTAAAAGTTAAGGGGGTAGTTCAAATTTTTATTGAAATAATATACTAAGTTTCCGGGTGTTGGTCTAGAGTGATTATATATGGCGTAGTCGAAAATGACCTAAAGCGAATATGCTGTCTAAAGCGGATACTATTGTATACAAAATTGGTTTCGTAAAAAAAAACATAGTTATGGTTTATTCATATTAAGGTATTACAGGCATTCCTGCAAACCTTGCATGCAAACCTTGAGCGGCATGGATTGCAATGTTGTCATACCAATCACTCTCTCCGTTCATCGGTCTCTCGACAGGGTCCGTTCCGTCTCTTTTCTATACATTCATTCATCACTAGCACCTTTACGGTGTGACGGATGATATGAATCAAAAGGGAGTGGATGGCTTGATGACGTCTGACCGATATGAATGGAAGAGGAAACATACTGCGCCGACCCCAGGTAGACTGGGAACAGGGCAGGGAGAAGAAGAAGGTAATACATGCATTCATGCATCGTCAAAGAAATACGTTAAACATTGGAAACATGGTGTGTCAAAGTCAAAAGGTTTTCAATATTTAAAGTGATAAGCTACGTTTATAAGATCCCGTGCTAGTTTTTTTAACTTCAGTAGAACGGAGAGTTCCGAGCTGAATGCAAGAACTTTCATATAGCGTATGAATTGGATCTCGTAACGAACTGACCGAATATGATTTGGAGGCTGAAACGGTTGGACTGAAGTTGTCTCAGTATTTATAAAACGGAAAATTGAACTCTTACAAAATGAAGTGTATCTCGAGCAATCTATTGATTTGTTTTGAAATGGAAAGAAGTAAGACCGCTTTGAATTAGTCCTGCCGCACTCAGAGACGACAATTAACTTTAATGAGTACTTAATAACATAAAAATTCGTCTATATGGCAAGAATAGATACTAGTCTTGAATTGTAATTTTTTGACATTAACTACTCATTGACGTTAATTGACATCTCTGAGTACGGCAGTTAGTAGAGGTAATTAATTAAGTTTGCGTCCTGTTATAGGACAGGCTTGATGGGTAAAATAACATACATAAATACCCTAAAAGGGGTAAACCGAGGTTTTTTAACAGCGATGTTAGGTCAAATTTAATAAGGGCTATTGCTATTTTTCTGGAAAGTGAATCCTGCTCATTCCTCATCACCGTTTTAACCCTTAGTACGTCACCCGTTGCATTTAATTTGGATACATTGGGGAGTGAATACACTGCAACCGTAAACTGCTATATTGTTGTCGGCTTAAAGATAAGAATTCAATAACAATCAAAAATATTAGTACATTATGCTACGAGTATGCTCCGTTGGTCATTACATACGAGGCATTATTAATGTGTAATGGCTACGACGTTTTTCAACACAATTGCGAGGAAAAAACAAACTTGTATTTTTAATAACTTTACCAAATAATTACGGAAAATTACGCCTACAAGTTTGGTTTATGTTCTTTTTTAAATCTCCTTATTACTATGGATGGCAAAGGGAACCAGCACATACAGCCTCATCTGATGCATAAAAACGCGGATGTATCACGTTTTAATGCATTTTGGGAGAGTTTGGCGGCAAATTTACGCTAACAGCCTATTGATGGAGACATACGAGGTAGACCAACCACGAAAATGCTCATTAAAATGTGTGACATCCCTCTTTTAACGTAAAATTTATATCATTTTAACTAATTTCACACACATTAATACAGACTAAATATACTAAAAACATAGCTGTATGGGCTAGATCCTATGCTTCCCTTAAAATATACGGAAAATTTATAAAAAAAAGCATTAAGGAGTGATTGGCGCGTTTCGTGGTGTCAGTCAGATTTATATTCGCTAATTCAAAAATTGTTACAGAGTGGATTTTGTGCAGTGAAAGTGGTGTTATTTTGATGCACAAACATCCGTGTTGATGTGCAAATATGCAGAATCATTGAAAATGAGTCTTATGATGTGTTTGATGTTGTGGTAAAAACCACTGTAAAAAGTGGTTTTGTCCACCTCATCAGTCACCATCACGAACTCTGTTACCATTCAATTCGCGCCAAGCACTCCCTAGATGCGTTAAAATATGTGACACCCATATTTTAACGTAAAATTAATTTCATTCACACATTTCACCCACTTATTATTTCATAAGACTACATATAAAATATACACTACAGACTTGGCTGTATGGGCTAGACCCTTTGCCTTCCCTAAAATATAGGGAGAATTAAAAAAAAAGCATTAAAAAATATACCATTACGCACTAGTACGTACTATATTATGCACGAGTGCATAATATACTGCATTATGAACCTTAAAACGGTGCAATAAGAGTCAATTTACGAGCAATTGTGTTGTAAAATTTTTGTGAAACTAAAAGAGCTCTACCCCGAAGTTATTTTTATATCGAGAAGTAATTTATTAGGTAATAATTTTTGTAACATTTAATTTTAGTTAGTGCTCAAGGAAAAATTAAATAATATTTTTTATAAAATTGTGAAAACAAGTATTAAATTCGATACATGACAAAACGAATCACCAAAACAGAAAATAATGTATAACAAAGATCCCTCTTAACAGAACCAAAATTTTCTAATTTTAACGAGTCTATCTTTTAAGTTTATTATTAACTGTCCCATCCCATCTATCCAGCTATTAAGATTTAATGTTCCATAGAAAATCCTTTGAGAGACCTTCGTGTAGCTACTAAGTATCGTTAATTCGTGAAAATGGGTCAGCTGCTTAATAATAATATAATCGCTGTACTCCTGATGAGAGATTATCAAACATTAGATAAGTATGCCGTCTTTTACAAAAATACATTAAAACTTTGTGATGACCACAAATATTTGTTCCCGAGTCATGGTTGTGTATATGTTTATGTAGTATAATTTTAACATTTATATACATAATTATATTAAAAATATGTCCGTCATCTAATATCCATAACACAAGTGCTTAGGCTACTTACTTTAGGCTAGATAATAGGTATGAGTGTCAAAATATTATAATTTATTTATTATTATACATACATAAATCACGCCCACATCGTCCCATGCAATAGTTGGCGAGCCTATTGCCATCCATCGGGCACAAATGTCGCAGTACATTGCTATTGCTAGGTGGTATTAGAGGAACGCCGCTGTCCACACACACACGCTGCCACTCATCATTGATTCATCCCTAGTCGCCTTGTACGACACTCACGGGAGAGTTTTGGGGTGGTCGTCTTTTAGATATACATACATAAATCACGCCTTTCTCGGCTAAGGGATTGGCAGAGGTGTTTTAACCCATGGTATAATAAGTGGCGAGCTTATTGTCATTTATCGGGCACGTAAATCGCAGTATATGGCTAGGTGATAAGGAGGAAAGCTGCTTTCACAAAAATATCTGTGTAAATTAATCTTACAAGAGTTTCAACAAGACTTATTATCTACGAAAATTAAGATAAGAACGCTTAGAGAAACGACGACTTTAGATTTTTAGAGTCTCATATTCTCATGTAGTCTTTGACCGTCTCCGTTGCCTAGTGATTCGCACACTGGAGCTAGATTTTCGAGGTCCAGGGTTCGATCTTCAGGGGAGTACAAGTTTGTACTCGGCTTGGTCGCCCGTAGGACTTTTTAGCTACCACCATCTTAGCTCTCCATTCATCTGCTACCACCATCTTAGCTCACTATTCATCTCCTACCACCATCTTAGCTCTACATTCATCTGCTACCACCATCTTAGCTCACCATTCATCAGCTACCACCATCTTAGCTCACCATTCATCTGCTACCACCATCTTAGCTCACCATTCATCTGCTACCACCATCTTATCAAAATCTGTCGCCATAATAATAATGTTAACAGCATTGTTGTCTTCTGACGATTTGTGATAAGATACCCAGCCCCTCTGCGGTTGTGGGTGCCAGATGAAGCTCCATTCCATCTTCGGCCCTTATCGTCACTTACCATCAAGTCAGATGAAGGCCAAGAGCTTCCCTGTTTGGCATAAAAAAACCTCATATAATGACCGAACTTCACTGTGAAGTTCGTTTGATTTTATACTATAATAAAGACTGAGTGGAGACAATTTAATTATGTCTCAAGATTTCGGCACTTCGATAAGTTTTATCAGAGATGGCCAGGAGAAAAGTGAAAGGTAATTTATTTTCACAGCAGATTGTCACAATGAACAAGTTTGGAGAAATTAAAGGGGCGATCAATCCGACGCGTTTATCATTTATGAATATAGTTGGAAGTAAAGTAAGTATTTAATTTACTGCCGCACTCAGAGACGTCAATTAACATTAATGGAGTACTTAATGGTAAAAAAACTTAGTTTAAATCTAGACATAGACCCGGCAAGATTAGCGGCTAGTTCTGAATTGTCATTGTTTTACATTAAGTACTCATTAAGGTTAATTGACGTCTCTGAGTGCGGCAGTTAGTTAGTGCTGTAAAACGTGGGGAAGGCCAGTAATATGGATATAGTACGCAACACAGGTCGGTGTACAACGAGATGATTATAGAATAAGAAACTAAAAGTATAACCAGAGGAAATTACTGTTATCATAGTACTCCCATTTCAAAATGTTCCAACTTTAACCTGGCTTGTAATTCTACTGCAACTGATAACATCGCGCAATTATTATTATTATTTTAATTTGAACATTGTGTGTTAGAAAAATTAGTTAACAAAAAAACTGTGGTTGTAAAAGGTCAATAATTGTTGTCTTGCTGCCGCACTCAGAGACGTCAAATAACGTTAATGAGTACTTAACGTCAAAAAATGACAATTCAAAACTAGTCGCTATTCTTGCCGGGTCTATGGTCTAGATTTTAATGAAAATTTTTGACAATAAATACTCATTAATGTTAATTGACATCTCTGAATGCGACAGTTGGTGCGGGAAACGACCGACGCCTATACCACTCGACCGAGCGCTTTCTCTAACCAAAGAAAAAAAACCTCAAACAAGGCCGCAAATCGAACATACATCACACTAATCCAAAATATACTATACCGCGAGCGAACTGCAAAGTGCATGGAATGGCAAATACGATTCGTCGAATTCGCATGGAAATGTGTTCGAGGCAGCCCGCGAGTATTGAGTGAATTTGCCTGTCTTACTCGCTACAAGTATTGCCTGTGTAGTGCCTCCGGTTCCTTCGTTTTTAGGGTTCCCTAGCCAGGGGAGAAACGGGACCCTATTACTACCACCAGTATCGATTAACTATTGGATTTATATTCAACATCATATAAATATTAGAAAAATCGGTACAAATATTTTAGTTAGTGGTTTGAAAAAGTTAGAAAAATATGGTTCCAAGATCATAATTTTTCGAACTTTATCTAACTACCAAAATCTCTGTACTAGTTTCGATAGTCAAGTCAAAGTAAATAAGTGAGTAAAAGCCGTTACTTAAATTGTAATTTTGATATAATATTCTTACTTTAGACATTTCTTACCGAAGTAGTAATTAAGTATTTAAGTATTCTTACTTTAGACAGTACTTACTTCATTCAAATTCTTGTCTATTGTTTAAAAATGCTTTTACTCAAGTAATTAATTTGACTTCACCATAGATACGAGTGTTAGACTGCGCTGCCCGTCAGCCTGTCACCAGGCTGTATCTGATGAACCGTGATAGTTGGACCGTTAAAATTTTTACAGATAATGTATTTCTGGTGCCACTGTGGTAACAAATTCATCTCCCTATGTTCTTCCATCCATAGGGAAGGCCCGTGCCCCAGCAGCCCAGCAGTGGGAACATTAAAGGGTTGGTTGAACGATGATGATATGATAACAAATACTTTCTTCTTCTCCCTGCCTCGTTCCCAGTACATCTGGGGTCGCCGCAGTATGTTTCCTCTTCCATTCATATCGGTCAGACGTCATCAAGCCATCCAATCCCTTTTGATTCATATCATCACACCGTAAAGGTGCTAGTGATGAATTAATGTATAGAAAAGAGACGGAACGGACCATGTCGAGAGATTAATGAACGGAGAGAGTGATTGGAATGACAACATTCCAATACGTACTGCTCAAAGCTTTGGCTTAAGTTTTACAGCCGGCCACCTGCCTGACACCAACCCTGTTTGGGTATGCTGGTGTTGGTGTTTTGCCCTCCACAATTGGGGTGCCTCAAGGTGCTTATTGGTCTCCACCGGGCAATCTCGCTTAGTCGACTTTTAGGACACCCTTGGGATGAGTCGGGGTTGGCCTATTCTAAGTTATTTTTTTGTTCCCAGGCTAGCATAGAATATCTTCTGTGCTGGTTATATACAAATTCTAATGAACAAAATAAAATAAATATGGAGGGGATTTTATACAAAAGACATGATTTCCCCCCCGTTTTTTTATAGATAATATTACGGAACCCTTCGTGCGCGAGTCCGACTTGCACTTGGCCGGATTTTATTCTATCAGCGGACGACGTTATTCGAGTATTCTTTCGAATGCGTTCTAGCGAATTTTCAAAGCCAATGAACAAACAATTTGATGCTTTCACAATGGGTTTCTACGAGTGCAATGGCAATTGATTGTTTTGTTTTTTGAAGATTGTAAAATACAATTAAAGTAACAAAACATATTATGCGATTTTTGTATAATAAGCTTTTTTTTCCTATTTTATTGGTGGTATCAGAATATAAATATTGCCGTGGTATCTTTTGGCCTGGATTTTTGGTTTTTCGGCATCGTTTTGCAAACAGAGGATTAATTATTGCAAAAACAAATAAGTCAGAACTGACTGACTGCTAAAATCTAATTTTTCACGAGTCATTTAGTCAGGTGGTATACCCGCTTTGAGCTGCTTTCCTTGTGTATATGAATGTAAATAATTACGAAAAGAAATACAATGCATGTAGACTATTGAATACGTAATTTTATTTTCAAGGAAATTACCCCATCGCTCATTAGAAAGAACTATTTATATGTATAAAAAATGAATCTTTCTTCAAAACGACAAGGATTTAGCGCAAATCTCATTTAAATTTAAAAACCACGCATTGTTGAACAAAGTGTTCTTTCTCTCTATTGAAATGTACTCCCGCACAAGACCTACAGGACTTTATGATATTAAATAAAGTGCAAGCCCTCTAAGATACATACATTAAAGTACACTGCGACAATTTTAATTGGAGCCGGTGCAAGCCATTGTGGGCCATATTCCAAAGTCTGAAGAGTCATCGGATATGCACTTTTTGCCTTTGAACAGCGACGGCGGGAGATTGCATTCTGTTCATATTCCGTTCATCTCGGGGTCGTCGAGGTAAAGCTACGAAAAGGGCGGTCTAAGTCATAAAAGAATGTCTTCTCTGGAACAGTCCAAGGTGTTTTTGATGTAAAAGTTGTTTGTTGTCTTGTCTAATAGCTTGAATGGTGTTCAAGTTTTTAATGAAATTCATAGGGAATATTTTCAGATTTGTTTATTGTTTTTTTATGAAAATTAGTATATTTTCTTAACGATAAAATATTATTAGGTACTATCGTTATCTTCCTGCCCTGTTTCCAGTTTATCTGGGGCCTTTTGCTTCCTATCGGAAATCACACAATCACGCCAGAAAGGTGCTAGTAATTAAGGAATGTATAACAAAGTGAAGGAAAGGGCCACAATATGAATCAGAATTTGTGTGGTGAAACGTCAATAATGACAAGACTTAAATGTTAAGCAGAACTCAAACTTCGACCAGCGTTTCTGTAATCGGGGGTAAGTCTTTTTTGGCTGGATAGCCTGTCCCTCTGTGGTCAAGGGTTCCAGGTGAAACTCGATTCCATCTTCGGCCCTTATCGTCACTTACCATCATGTGAGATGAAGGGTAAGAGCTTCCCTGTCTAGCATAAAAAAAAATTGTGACGTCGTGAACGTGTGAAGTGATTTTCATTGTCAACACAATCATTCTTAACACAATCGCTTCCTCCTATGCGTTGCACCCTCACTCCGCTAAATCACGTGGGATCGTATGAATACGAAAGAGACCCTTGATTCAGCCACCATAGAAGGGGCTCGTTATGATTCCGCCTCAAATGGAAACTTTTATCATGAGCTGCGGTACTGAGAGGCTCCCTCAGGATTATGGTGTTTTAGTCTAGGTGAGACTAGGGCGTCTAGATTCGGCAAGCCTGTATAATGGATAGGTCTATTGAAGACTGTATTGTGAAACGTGTCAAGCGCTTTCTCGTTTGACAGCCGGGAAAGTCTTGGGTTGTTTTAGAAATTACGTTTATATTTTTTTTCTTCGAACACCCACAGCTATCATCTAGCCCAAACAAACGAAGTAACTTAAGCACTTATGTTATAGATACTGCCTGATCGAGGTATAAATGTGAACATACACAATAATTATTATTAATGTACTAAATAATCGGAATGGGCAGCAGCGTTACTCTTATACCACCTTGGCTAGCTATGTACTTCGACTTTTGTGCCCGATAAATGGCCATAGGCTCGCCACATATTACATGGGACTTGACATATTTGGCGAAATGTGGGTGCTTGTTCACCTCTGCCTACCCCTTCGGGGATATAGGCGTGATTTATGTATGTATGTATTATCAGATAAACAATGATTCGAGACAAATGTCTACACATGTTACAGGGAAAACTAAAGATTGTTTACTTTTTAATTTTAAAATACTATTCGATTTTAATTTTAACATTATATAAATGTTAGCAAAATTAGTAGTAAGATTTTGGTGGTTAGAAAAAGAATTTCGAAAAATTATGGTCTTGAGGCGGGAATCGAACCCGCGTCCGCTGCTATCCGGGCAGGTGCCTGACCGCTCGGCCACCCAAGACATAATTTTTCGAAATTCTTTTTCTAACCACCAAAATCTTACTTTAAAATACTACTTTTGAGCAAAATTAGGTTGTCTAGCTTTTACACGAACAGTTTATGGACATGTTACGTTATCTTCGCTCGTCATAATTTTACGGATGTATTTATAGCGAACATCCAAAAGCAGGACTCGATCGTACTATTTCACCATATTCGCTATCTTAAATAAGTATAGTGGTAATAGACAACGCGGAAGGTCTATAAAAATTGATGATTGAGAGAGCAAGAAGGATATTTGGCAGACATTTGTATAGCATGCCTGTTTATGTTGCATAGAAGGGGTGGTCAGTTTAATAATCTCGTTCAATAGATAGATAATACTATCTTCTCCAGAAAAAGTACAGTAACTAGCACTTTTGATTAATGTACTTTCATTTACATACATTAAATCACGCCTATTTATCCCCAAAGGGGTAGGCGGAGGTGAATTGACACCCACGTTTCGCCTGATATTGATATTTCTTCCCATGATATAAACATCCATTAGCAATAACAAATTGGGAACGATGCTCTATTGCATGCTCCAGTTGTGTCCATCGCTCTTATTGCAATGAAATAAAAGCGGTAATCCAGTACCTGCAATATTTGGAATAATTCACTACTCCAATATCTACTCCAGGTACGGGCATCTCAATTGAACAGAGCCTTAATAGCAAGGTGAGAAAGTTTAATATTGAATGCAAATATATTATGAAAAAAAGTGGGCTTATCGAACGCGTCTCAATTATCGTGCTTTACTTAAACTAACTCTGGAAATATGAATTCGCTCCCTGAAATACGAGTGATTTAATCGATATCTCAATCCTATTCACACTTTCTCTTGCTCTTGTCTTCATCTCTTTCTGGTAGGAGCAATAGACTCGTAATAAGCTCGATACCTGGGACCGCGGCTAATTGGCGAAAAGTGGTTGTTAATTCTACCTATGTACCCTTGAGGAGCTCGCTAGCGCAGTGGCATAGCGCGCTTGGCCTGCGACTGCGTAAACTATGCAATTTCGCTAAGGTCGGTCATAGGATGGGTGACCAAAAATTTATTATCACGAGTTCCTCCGTGCTTCGGAAGGCAATAGGCGGGATTTGCTTATGAATTTTGCTTTCACTCGCCGCCGCCCATAGCAGTGGGACATCGGCTCTTCGAAGGGCACAATAGGCATGAGTCTCGGCTGTTATAGCAAATGGTTCCAACCCTTAGGGGGCCAGGGCACATGAGTGAATAAACGGAACAGAGTAAAAGCCGCGTCCGCTGTTATCCGGGCAGGTGCCTGACCGCTCGGCCACCTAAGACACTAATTAACTTGCCGAAATTATTCTAACCTTTACACTTCACGTTGTAAGCCAACGGGTACCCTCGCAATGTAGAAATAAATTTCAAACATTCCAAAGCAGATATTTTTACAAATACCGTGCGTTCGGTTAAGCTTGGGTTTGCTTTATAAACTATTCGATTTTAATTTTAACATTATATAAATGTTAGAAAAATTAGTACAAAGATTTTGGTAGTCAGGCACCTGCCCGGATAACAGTGGACGCGGGTTCGATTCCCGCCTCAAAACCATAATTTTTAGAAATTCTTTTTAAAACCACCAAAGTCTTTGTACTAATTTTTCTAACATTTATATGATGTTAAAATTAAAATCGAATAGTTCGCAGTATATTGCTGTATTGTATTAGTGAAACGCTGCTGCCCATTAGTCATCGCTGTTTTTTTTTGTCTGGTTGCTTACGAGACTGGATACCGGTTTTTCCAGTCTCGTAAGCGGCCAGTTGACAAGCTTATACTCTGTTCCGTTTAATTACTCATGTGGCCAGGGTACGGCGGGTCGCTTACGAGACTAGAAACCGGTTTTTTCCAGTCCTGTAAGCGGCTAGTTGACAAGCTTATGCTCTGTTCCGTTTAATTACTCATGTGGCCAGGTTACGGCGGGTCGCTTACTAGACTGGAAACCGTTTTTTTTCAGTCTTGTAAGCGGCCAGTTGACAAGCTTATCCTCTGTTCCGTTTAATTACGCATGTGGCCAGGGTAGGGGAGACCGGGGCTGGTTGTGACATTTTTTTTACAAACTGTCATATTTTTTAATTGGTGAGATTGTTTTACCTGAGTATAGGCTGGTTTGATAAAGTAACTATTGAGGATCTTTATTTAAAATAATTGTTATGTTGTAGACTAATATTAATGACATAAATGTGTGATTTGTGGAAAAAAAACCGTGTAACATCCAACCCCGTGCTTGGGGCTGGTTGTTACACTACATGGGGTAAGTTGTTACAGTAAAAAACAAACGTATTATATGAGTTTTTATTAGGGACAATCAACCACAATTAGTTACTTTTCTTAATATAACTAACCTAACATATATCTAGACATCAGTCTTTGCCTCATTACAACGAAAACATAATATTCTAAAATAAAACGAAAATACAAAATTAATATTTGGTCTTCTCCTGCGTAAAAACAAAACAAAAATAATTTCTCATCTAATAATTAGATTATAAAGCTCAACATTCAATGAAACCCTTGTACACACTAATCAACAATACGTATTTTAAAATTTAAGATGATAAACTATACTTTTAAAAAACACAATCAGATCTATAAGAAAAGCTAAGCAGTTTTGTCACTGAAGTCTGAAAAATCAGTTTCGCAATTCAAACATATATAATGTATAACATTACCATTAACACATTTCACATGTGACAATTTTTTACAAGCTCCACACTCTACCCATTCCTCACCAGATTTCTTCGGATCAAAGGGATCACAACATATCAGACAAAAATAACCATCATCTTTTTCACTTTCTTCGTCTGTGTCATGTAATACCTTCCTCTTTACAGCATGGCAGTCACCGGCACCTCAGTTTTTCGTACATACGTCCTCATCATATAAAAAAGACAAAAACTATGTAAGACAAATTATGCCAATCGGCAACAAGCACCACGGGGCAGGTTGTAATTTGTCACTACCTGCCCCGAGCAAATGTAACTTTTAACCCCAACGCCAAATCTGACCATTTAAGGTTATGCAGTGAAAATATCAATAAATATAGCTGTAAAAACGTAGATTCATTGCAAAACGGAAGCATTAGGGAGTAAAAATCACAACAAGGACATCTCCGCCATTATGGAACATAGCATGTAAACCAATATTACTAAAAGTGTAAAATTTTACTAACCTGCGATTTTAATGGCGGCACGCGCGGGCTCATCTCACAAAAATGCTGGCGCGACTGGCTCTTGCGGCACGCTAGCCGGCGGCGGCAGGAGTATTTGTCTATTTCTAACGTCAATATTGCACTCTCTGTTTCGCGGCTATTGCCACTGTAACAACCTACCCCTGTAACATCCAGCCCCTGTCTCCCCTACGGCGGGTCGCTTACTAGACTGGAAACCGGTTTTTTTTAGTCTCGTAAGCGGCCAGTAGTCAAACTTGTTCTCTGTTCCGTTTATCTACTCATGGGCCAGGGTACGCCGTAACGGCCGCCTCTTCCGCACAGGAAGTCCTCTGCTCGACACTGGAACGTAAACAGACCGGAGATACAGTGAATCCTTTATGTCGCGTCCGAAAATAAAGAATACAAAGCAAATTGTGGCTAGAAAAAGTGCGAAAAACCGGCCAAGTGCCAGTTGGACCCGCACGAAAAGTTCCGTACCATCTAATATATAATATAAAAATCTCGTGTCACAGTGTTTGTTTAAAAACTCCTCCGACTTGACCAATTGTTATGGTTTCTTTTATGTATATTTGGTAGGACTGAGAATAGGTCATAGGTTATTTTTATACCCTTAGGTGATAAGGGCAAACAACATTTGCCGGATCAGCTAGCTATCTATAAAAAAAGCAACAATTAAATAGCAATCCACATTTGGTGTAATGGAGCCCACTTAAATATTTATTTTATGCTTTTTGCTAAAATTTGTTGTTATAGCGGCAACACAAAACATTATCTGTGAAAATCATGAGATACAGCCTGCATGGTGACAGACGGACGGACAGCGGAGTTTTAGTAATAGGGTGCCGTTTTACCAAAAGGGTAAGGAACATCATCATTATCATCATCACCAGCCTTTAATATCCACACTGCTGGAGCACTGGCCTTCCCTATGGATGGAAGAATAAAGGGAGATTGGGTCATAACCCACCACGCAGGCCCAGTGCGGGTTGATGGGTATTAACGACTGAAGACGCAGCCGGGACCACCGGCTTAACGTGCCTTCCGAAGCACGGCGGAATTCGAGATAGTAAATTTATGGTCACCCATCCAATAACAGGCCATAGCGAAGATCGCTTAATTAACGCAATCGCAGGCCAAGCGCGTTAGGCCACTGCACTAGCGAGCTCCTCCTCTAATATTTTGTCAGACATTTATATAGGGTGTAACAGAGAGGTGTAGTCATATTTAAAGGGGTTATTCAGGCCATCAAACTGAACAACTTTCGCTAAGGGACCAAAATCGAAATCTCAGAACAAAAATCACTTCCCCTTACTAAACCGAGAAACAGCTGACATCAGTTTGTATCGGGAAGTGATTTTTTGTTCTGAGATTTCGATTTTGGTCCCTTAGCGAAAGTTGTTCCGTTTGATGGCCTGAATAACCCCTTTAAATATGACTACACCTCTCTATTACATCTTGTATGATCTATACTTTAATATTATACAGCTGAAGAGTTTGTTTGTTTGTTTAGTTGGTTGAACGCGCTAATTTCAGAAACTACTGGTTCAAATTGAAAAATTCTTATTCTGTTGGATAGTTCATTTATTAAGGAAGGCTACAAGCTATAAGTTTTTCTCAGAAGTTGTAAAAAGGTAGATAATGCGTTTTTCGTAAGCGCGGCAGTATATAACAACCGACATTAACGCGAGCGAAGCCGCGGGCGGCCACTAGTGTATAAATAGAAATCAAAATAATTACTAGGGCATAATAAGTGCTACGGGCTCTGCTACCACCATGCAACGCCTACCAACTGAACAAAACAAAACAAAAGGCGGCACGGCCAAAACTTCGTGCTATCAGAGAACATGTTGTAATTCTGCTCGCATGTAACTTTGAGTGTTCGCCAACTCAAGTAGGCCTCGTCTGTTTCCAGTTCGAGGGGTATTTGTAGTTTATTAATAACAATGGCATTAAACAAATTGAAGCGGCTTCGGCCCGCGTCGCCCGCCTCCATTGTGTGGCGTGATGACGGTGAAACGGGGCCAAGGCATGAGCTGGTGGCGATAATAAAAAAAGACACATAATTATACACTATTCTATTTTAATTTCATTTCAACATTATATAAATGTTAGAAAACTTAGTACAAAGATTTTGGTGGTTAAGACGTTGGCTTATACCGTGAAGTGTAAAAGTTAGAAGGATTTTGGCAAGTTAATTAGTGTCTTGGTTGGCCGAGCGTTTAGGCACCTACCCGGGTTGCAGTGGAGGCGGGGTCGATTCCCGCATCAAGTTCATAATTTTTCGAACTTTTTCTAACCACCAAAATCTTTGTATATAAAAATACAAATAAGGGTAAAACAGCGATAAGGAATGGGCAGCAGCGTTCCTTTTATACCACCTAGCAATGTACTGCGTATTTTGTGCCCGATAAACGGCAATAGGCGCGCCACCTATTACATGAGACCTAACATCATTGGTGAAGCGTGGGTGCTAAGTCACCTTTGCCTAACCCTTCGGGGATATAGGCGTGATTTAGTAATGTATAAAAATCCATACATACATAAATCACGCCTACATCCCCGAAGGGGTAGGCAGAGATGAATGAAAAACCCAGTCTGTCAGTCAGCCGGTAGGCGCTCACTGTTGGGCATAGGCCTCCCCCAAGGATCTCCAAACCGATCTGTCCTGCGCTGCCCGCATCCAGGGGCTTCCCGCGATCTTCACCAGATCGTCGGTCCACCTTGTGGGGGGCCTTCCATCGCTGCGCCTTTCGGTGTGCAGCAGCCATGACTGTTCCGCCCCTACGGCCGTCTTTTCTAAATCAAACACCTACTTTTCCCATGTAATAGGTGGCAAGTCTATGGCCATCCGTCGGGCATACAGAATGCAGTCAATTGCTAGGTGGTTTAAGAAGAATGCTGCCGCTCATTACTCATTGCTGTCTTTACCCTTAGTACACAAGCCTTAGCCTTGTACGACCCACGGGAGAGATGGGGGTGGTGACAATTGTATTCTGCTCTGCCGTCACCACACGGCTTAAATTTTCATTACAGTTAATCTAATCGCTTCAACTAATGACTGGCGCCGTATTGTTCAGGGCTGTCAGCTTGGCCGCAGTGACAACTATCTTGTGCCTATTCTATGGCTGTACATCGGGCGCTGGCACACAATGGACACAATGAACGTCTCTCCGTCACTAATATGTTGAATCACTTATCACTCGTATTTGAAAGACAGCTCCTGGTTATACGTGGACAGTTTTTTTTTAGAAACACTTTACGAAATTCGCCCTTAGGACTTGTAATAAAGACATGTTGTATGTTGTAAACCTTAAAGAAATTCCAATAATTCTTATTCTTCATACCCTGTTTACTGCTAGGGCTTGGCTAGGTTTTGTACTTACGGGCTCATACCACTTGGTTTCCTAGATTTTTACGGCTTCATACTGCTCCTAGGGATTAGGCAGGTTTGTAGAGCCTCATATATACTGCTCTAGGAATGGACTTGGTTTTTACGGGCTCATACTGCTGGATTACCTAGGTATTTACAGCCCTATACTGCTCTAGGGTTTACCTAGGTCTTTACAGCCTCATACTGCTCTAAGTATTGACTAGGTTTCACGACCTCATACTGCTCTAGGCATACACACAAAACACACAGGACACAAAACCTAGTCAGGTTTTGTGTCCTATTTTTGCATTGCTTCGGATAATTTTCGTATATTACTTTATGTTTAAATAATAATTGTTATAGAACTAAGGTCTCAACATACGTAACGGGAAAATACCCCGGACTGGACGTGGAATGGACGGGGACGAGGCCTCTCTCCTTCAAAACGCCCCGTGCACGTCCCAGCCGTGACTCCGTGGCATATTATGTCCTGTATAATACATTTTGGATGAAAAGATATTTCTGCAGTCCTCGTCCCCGTCCAGTCCACGTATTTTCCCATTACGTATGCGGAGACATGTACCCCACAATGGGCCTGGGCATATCTACGGACTGGTGGGTATCTACTGCAAATGCAGGCGGAACCCGCTTCGCGTAGCTTCCGATGATCAGCTGTAGCGAACAGAACATGGGTCGAATCGTAGCTCTACATCCAGGGCCTGATGGTGTTTGTAGGGTGGTAACAGTGAGGACTGCCTCTGGCGAGTACCGGAGACCAATTGTCAAGCTGTGTCCGCTGCCAATCACCTATGATTAATTATCGTTTATCCCCACTGTTTAATGTGTTGTGATAGTGTTTCTGCCTAACTCTTGTTTATTCCTTCGAAAGCTAATGTAACCTTAACAACCGCACTATAAGCAAACAGTCTTAAGTCACTTGGCTGTTGAGTGATTAGAAACCGTATTCATTAGCTCGAGAAGGCGGAGTTCCTTTAAATATTCTTCAGCCTTCACCATTTCGGGACAATGCCGGTTGACACGACACTATCATGATCATTGGTAAACAAATTACTGCGAATCTATATCGCGTTTTCTTGATTGTGGATGGAAATAGTTCTGTTTTTTAGGTTGTTGATTGTTTAAAATGAGTATTTAAGAGGAACTTTGAAAGAAGCACCATCATCAGGGAAGATAAAATGGGGATCGTTAGGCTTGGTTTAGACAATGCTATGAAGAAGATACATGAAACAGAAACAAAGCAATATGAAATTGAAGGAATGCCCGATGCGAATAAATTTGTAAGTTATTTGTAAGTTCTTGCGATGCGTCGTCCGAACTCGTAGATTGTTACGATGCGACGTCGCATCGCAGTTTTGTGTAAAAGCCTTAACTGCGGAATTGAGCATGATGATGGTACAGGTAGGGTGAATAAAAATCAGTCAATTGAAATTACTATTTTATTATTTTGAACCGCCATTTTTATCAAACAGTTTGTTGAACAGACAGTGTACAAAGCATTATATTATGTACAAATTTTAGTAACACTATTTATTGACACATTTCTAAGGCGATGTATTTAAGGTATATTGTGGGATTACCTAGGTTACGTTTTAAAATTGTTATATTCCTATTGTTTAAAGATTCTTCTGCGTGAAGTAAAAGTATTCTATTTTATTGATATTTACCAGTCATTCAGTATTGTGTTTCATATTATGAACAGGTCTCTATTATTATATCACATCTAAGAGTTAAAGCGATACTTAAGTCACAAAACATAGCTTTGGTGATTGAATGAAGTAAAAACAAAATAGCGTATAAAGGAGTAGTGACTTACTTTTAATGAGTCATAAGTTTTTTTTGTTCCATTTATTTCCTCAGAAATCTGTTTTGAATAAGTATTTGCACATCATTACGTACATTGCTAACGAATACATAATTTAAAACTGAAGCACCAAAACACAAATGTACAAATTTAAATTGAAATATTTTGTACACACTATCATAATTAATTATTCCATGGTTAAACCTTCAGTTAAAACTACCTACTGTTATTTCACTCACGTCTTTCATTTTTTGGTAAGCTTATTTATAATTAGGTACAAGATGAATTTCATATTGCTTACTTTTTATATTTTACATGGGTACACTGCACTAGTAATTTATAATTCTCTCATTGAGAAAAAATTATTTAAACTACTCGCTTTGTTAATTACATTATGATATGCAGGTAATCAAGATATAGTTTAGTATACATAGTTTAGTATATATGGCAATTGGGAAACATACAATGAAAGCAAATATATTACCAGGTACAAGGTTCAAGGCTTCCACGGCTATTTAGAGGAAAATGTTACATAAAGCTAATGCAATAAAGTACAATTCTTAATGGAGAAAGGTGACATCACAGGTACTTCGAACTAATATACAAAAGGATTTAGGCCCGTAATAAATATAAATACTAATAAGAATCCAACTAAACAATTGACTATTACTTTCAACGCTAAAAATCTTTAGCTGGGCTCAAGGCTGAAAGCTTTAAAGCGTTTATTAGTAATTAGACCTAATCATTACAAACAAAACAATGAAATATAAGCAAACAATACAACTGTACTCTTTCTTTCCTTAGTGAGAGTTCTCTGGGTTGATTTAATATCAATTATTGATCGCTTTAGTGGAATTTCTTACAAAGTGATACGCTTACATGATTGTCTTCTTAATAGTACGCATACAAATATTGTTTCATAGACACAACTACAGCATAACCTCATACAAGTTCTCGACATTTTTCTACCAGTAATATTCCATCTACACAACCTATCTTACCAATAATATTCGCTTAACTAGAAATATAAAGAGACTTTTGAATTATTTAAAAACCTAACACTTATATACATGCTCTAACAGTTTATTGTCAGTTCTGAACTTCGAGATTAAATAGAAAAAACAAAAACATTTTATAAATATACAACATTGTCTACTTTATGTATGTACAAACTTCAATTATCTGCTTTTAAAGCCGACACATTACTATACATTTAAATACATATTCTACACAGTAAAATGTACTATGTTACTATACATCGAAAGCATACAATTAATTAAAAATCATTTAAGATTTTTATTGTCTTATTGATAGCAATGTTCGAATGTAAAGCATTCAAAGCATTGTGTGCGTAACGTTGGCCGGGGCATTTACTAGCCGCAGTCGAAGTATTTACGCATTTTTGTAACCAACATACATGGACTAGGTAATGTGGAAATCACCCCGAAGGAGTCTCGTGAAGGTCTTCTTGAACTGTTGGTTGGCCAATGCATAGCAGAACGGGTTAATAGGGCTGTTCGCGTAACATAAGAAGTACGAGAACATGTACAAATGTTTGTTGATGCAAGGCGGGTTGGTGCAGAACCCTTCAACCAAAGCCAGAATGTGATAAGGGGTCCAACAAACGAGGAATGCACCCAGTATGAAAGATATCGTTCTAAAAGCCTTCCTGGCCCTGTTTTCTGATTTGGACTTTTGTCGCCCGATGCTCGGGAACAGCCCGTCGCGCTTCGAGCGCTTAACTTTTAATTTTTTTCCTATGTTTTTCACAAACTCTTTCTTGGAATCGCCGCGGCCTGACCCAGTTACTACGGTGGTTGAAACGTCACTGTTCTCCACAGCTGGACTTAGCGGATTAAGTTTTAAGGGCGAAACTTTACTTTCAGTAGGCTTCGGTACTTGAGATTCTTTACAATTGGAAGACGTCGATACTAAGGTTATGACAGGTTTCGATTTTTCACCTGTCAACAAGCTCACCTCTGTGTTCACCTTAACTGGAGGTGGAGGTGAAAAATTTGATTTCGCAGGAACTACTACTTGTGCTTCAGCCGTTGCCCTTATTAGCGCCGCTTGAAGTAGAGACGTGTTTGTAGCAGAATTCGTATTCGGCGGAGATGGCGGATCTGTTGCGGTGGGAAATGTCACAGAAGACGGGGGACTCTCGAAAGTCGGTGAAGGGACAATTACCGAGCTCTCATCCATATACCGCAAATCAGCTCCATCCATACCCACCAACACATCGTAAGACGTACCGTCACTCTTCACAACTCGTACTGTTTTCGTTCGCGATGATTCTGAGTGTGATGGAGGGCTTTCTGAAGCGGCTGGACTGCATCTGAATTCCGATGGCGGAGGGATGATTCTTTGAGCAATTGTGGTTGCGACCTCCCTTTGTTCGGACGGTGTAGCTATACCGGATGAAATAGGCGACATGAGGCTAGCTGTTGATAGAGGCACTACTGGTACTGGGGTGTGGCCACTGCTTTGAGACGTGTCTGGATTATCTGTATCCAGCAAGCTCTTCTCGGAGATTTGCGACAGCGAAGTTTTAGCCTTGTCAGAATCATGCTTAAACATAGGAGACTGTTTCGAGTCCGGTTTGATTAACATACCACCGTTCATGCGCATATTGTTTAACAATTGTAAAGCACCAGTTTGCATCACCAAATTGGCCACCGACGGGCGTTTCTTTGAATTAGTCTGCGTTGTGCTCTCCTCGTCGGAGTCAAAAGCAGGGCTGCTGGACCGTTCGGCTTCTACCTGATCTTCCCTCTTATCACCGTCTGATTCTTGAGTTGTAGATGTACCAGTGACTGTTGCGCTACTTTTGTGAGCTGATGACTTTTGGCTGGAATTAGAATCCGTGGAACCTCCCAGAGCAAGTAGAGGCGCAGCTAGAGAACCTTTGGAAGTTGAGTCTTTTCTGATAGCTTCTGTGACTTTAATTTGATCTTCACTAGTTATAGTAGCTTTAGGTATCCCGGACGTTCCTGCCGCGCGGCCAGCCATGCCAGTCATGAACCCTGCACTAAGTGCTACCATGGACTGCATCTTTCTTTGTTTCGCTTCACTTTTCTTCTGCATATCGTATGCTGTTTTGAAAATGCCCGCATACAGAACTATAAGAACGAACAAGGTCGTCCAATAATACCCAATAATGAGAGCGGTATTAAAAATGGGATCTTTGAGGAATTGTACAGCGCATTCGCCTTCTTGTAAATCTCTATAGCCTACAAAGTGCTCCCACCCGAAAATAGTAGTAAAAAACAGTAAGGCAGGTATTATCCATGTGACGGTCACCATCCATATTACCCGGTTCTTGGTCCGCCAGGCTCGGTACCTGGCTGCTATTTTCACACTGCAAAACCTGTCCACCGTTATAAGTAGAACAGTGTACTGAGATACGAGACAGACAGTGTAATCGACTGATAGCCAGAGGTCGCACAGTAACGGTCCGAGGTGCCAGTACCCCTTTAGAACGTAGTCAGTGTAAAAGGGAAGAGATAATGTACCTGTGGACAAAAAGGTACTTTCGTTATATCACTTCAAAGTTTAAAATAGGTTAGATTTTCTCGGAAGATACGATTAAGCTAAGCTTTATCATTTTATCTCGTAAACGTGTTTATTGAAGAATTCGGGAGATTAATAGCGAGTTATTTAGGACATCACTCTTAACCGAACATGCTTTTAAGCCAGTTGTTTGTGTGGATAAACGACAAATTACGGTAATATCACGTTACAGATTGAGATGGAATCCTAAAGAAATTGTCTGTATCATAATTCATGCTTATTGATATCCTTTCAATGAAAAAAACAAGAGGATGGCAGGATTCTGAGTGCCATTGTCAAGACCACACAGAAAAATATAAGAGTTGACAAATCATTTTTTTATTATAATTTTTAATACACTCATACAATGCGTTAATCATAATTAAAATATAAATTCCTTTTAAATATTGTGTTGATATAAAAACAGACGGCACTTCCCTTGATTCGCGGAGATGGCAAATGTTTTTTATAAATAGACTTAAAGCTTACCAAAAAAATTAACATTGATACGATAGTAAAATGTACACAACAATAATGTGTGGTGAGCAACACGCTCCCAATGTCCTTTCGCCGATCACACGAAATCGCGTACTGTTAGCTATTAGACTAATTGCAAGGCGTACATAATTGTGAAGAGTACGAATGAAAAGTCGCATTCTAAATGAAAAGTTGCATTAGTCACTTGAATTTTTTATTATTCTAGGTAACGCCAATCTGCTTAGTGAGCAAATTGATTTAAGTTAGCACTTTTTATCGGTAAAATATGGCCGCCAATTGGTCCACTGAATATTTTTTTTAATAACTGCGAAACTCGACTTCAATGAAAATTGGATAGGTTTAAGATTTAATTAGATGAGCTGAGGAAAGGTTAGTAATTGGTTATGAAAATTATAGATCTGGAGATTTGGTGAACAGAACTTCGATCAATCGTTCTGTGCCCTGTGTGTACGAACATTTGAAAGTATCGTATATTACAATCGTATCGGGAAAGCACTCTAAAACAAAAAAAAAAGTTCTAAATCTTAAATCAGATTTTATTAACATTTTTTATAGTACAAATAATATTAACATTAGAAACATATACCTATGTGTGTTAAATTCTGTTGGATTAAAAAAAAACCTGATGTTTTTTGTTTGTTTATGAACGGTTATTGATTTTTGTACTTAACAGTGCCTTCTCGACCCGATTGTCGTTCGAAACATCAAAAAGTTCGTCCTAAGGTTGTTACCACACCAATCGATCGATCATCGGTCGATACTACTAATCGACGTCGGTCGTTTGGTATGGTTCGGAATTGATAAAGTAAAAAATATCGATCGACGTCGACTATTACAATTATTCGTCGATTGATGACGTCGATCGAAAATCGATCGATTGGTGTGTTTACTCCCATAGGCTACTGATATCGTAAAATGTAAATATTCCAAGCATTCAGCAAAAAAATTAACTTACCAATCAGCAGATCAGTTGCTGCCAGAGAGGCAATGAAATAGTTGCTTGGCTGCCTGATGGTGCGGTCTACCAGGAAAGCTAGCAGCACCAACACGTTTCCACTGACGGTGAGCAGGATGACGATCATCAGGCAGGTAGCAAAGATGGCCGCCAGCCACAACGGGAAGGGCGGTAGCACTGGCTGCTGTGGAGGTATTAAGAATGTTAGATTCACAAAAAAAACGGGTTGGAAAAAGTTTGATTGTCTTGACGGCGAGAAACGAACTCCCGTCTTCTGCATTCCGGGTAGATGCCTATAGGTACTACTCGACTCCATTCCCGCATCAGGACTATAATTTTTCGAACTTTTTTAATTTGTAATTATTTATTTTTATTTTTGCTTCCTAAATTTTACATGCAATATACCTACCCAATATTATTTATGTACGTACAAAAAATTCCACATCCTGGTCAGGAGTGACATAAAATTTTTACTTACCTCGGGCGGTAAAAAAGAGAATCAGATCGCATTTTAACGCCTCCGCCTTCAGCTCGGGCGTAAAATACTTGCGCTCTGATACTTTCTTTGTTTTACCGCCTTTGGCACGTATAGAATATACTATATCAAGTTCCTTATTCACACCCTTGGATCGTTTACGGGACTGTGCAGACGATAAGCAGTAACGTATTATGTCCGCCATGCCGACAGTATTGCATTGTTCTCAGACCATAATAACTGTTTCCATAAAAAATCCAATTTCTCCATTAAAGCGCGCTGTTCATTATTTATAGCGCATTTTATTTCAGTGAAAGCCGTGGCCTTCGCGATGTGCCGTCGATTAAGTGTGTGGTAGGCTTCGACTTGGTCATAAGCGGAAGCGGGTGGTACTAGCGTTTGCCAAAAATACATAAATATATAACATACATAAATCACAGCTATTTATCCACGAAGGGGTAGACAGAGGTACACCTATTACCACCCACTATTCGCCAAATATGCTAAGTCCCATGAAATATTGCATCGAGCCTATTGCCATCTGTCGGGCGAGCAAATTGCAGTATTATATTGCTTGCAGTGCCGTTAGGTGACGGCAGAATACAATTGTCATCACCCCCGCGTCTCTCGTGTAAGACAGCGATGAGTAATGCGCAGCAGCGTTCCTCTCATACCACCTAGCAACGCTACGATTTATGTACCCGACAAATGGCAATAGGCTCGCCATCTGTTACATTATGGGACCTAACTTAATTGAAGAAAAGGAGATGTTTAATTCACCTCTGCCTACCGGTACGGGGATATAGGCGTGATTTATGTATGTATATGTTAAAAAAAGTATACTATGTTTCCCCCACCTCCGCGATCGCTTCTGAGACACGACTTTTTGCCGAGAATCGATTAACTGTCGACACGGACGTGAAGTGGGGACTTTGATCGGACACCTGGCTGTTCAACACGAATTCCGCGTTGAGTGTTATTAAAACAAGTGCGCTAGATATTGTAACCATATTTTTCTACCTCCATTTAGAAATGTTCCAATTTTATTACTCTTTATTGCACATAAACATGCATGATAAAACTTGTCACATACATGGTTTGTGAACGGGCCAAATTAAATGTCGAATCAAAAGGCCCGTCAAATCAAAGAAAATACATATTTATAATAAAACTAATTGTGTCTGTCTTATGTTTTCAGTCTCAGTCAGTAGACGGTGCCATGTTACGTCACGTTTGTCTTATGTCTATGTTAACGATGCCTAAAAGTCCACATGGCTGAATGTGCTAAACCCCGTTGCATTCTGAATGCTGCAGAATTAAGAAGAAAAGAAGAAGAGATAGTTTGGCGCGGAATTAAAACCAGGATTCAATTTATATTCAATTAACTATTTTACTTATCTTAGATTTTTCACTCAATAATTTTTACCTAACTGTAACTTTCCATAAATGTTTTTATAACAAGTTATCTTTAATTTCCTACAACAATATGAGAGGAGAAAAGACCTCTCATTAACATTTTGGTGATAATAATTGCAAGTGAAATCAATCACGTCGGGGTCAGTCAATTCTGCAGCATTCAGAATACAACGGGGTTTAGCACAGTCTATGTTATATTATAAAAAGGAGACAGTTTGCAAGGGCGAACTTATCTCTAAAAGAGATCCCTTCCGGTAGGAGAGATGCGCTAGCATAATTCTGGTTTTGAACGGGAGAAAGTATTGAAGCCGCTTGAGAGAAATGCATGCGCCTACTGATCTCATTCACAGCGGCACCCATGGCAGTCCATAATTATACCAAGGTTTTTCCCTATTTCTTCATATGTGATAATGGTATTAAGAGATGGCAGCTATTGGAAATCGGTTTTGTTTCTAAGCCTACCGGTTTAATTGGTTTCACAAGTAATCCAAAAGATTTAGCCCAAATAACGATTTTACTGCAAATAAGGAACAGCAGTTGCATAATGAAAATCCATAAAACTCCTCAAAACAGTATAACAGACAAAAATTTTGAAATCCGGACCTCCATAAAATTTGAATTTGGAAGCTAAAAGTACGTGACTAAAAGCTTCGCATGAAAAATTGGCTTAAACTTTCGGCGGCAAACTGTAGACTAATTAAAACAAATTTAAAATTGGAACATTTCAAAATGGTAGTTAAAAATAGCGACAATAGTTTCCTTTAATTACTATTTGTTATTTTTACATAGAGTCTTTGAAACTGATTTTATTTTATTTGTTTGCAGAACAGGTACCTACGAGAAATCTAGTAAACGTCTCTGAAGATTTTTATAGCAACTTTTATTTTGGTACATCTAATGAACATGGTGTTTCAAATCATGATCTGCCCTGTTCGCATGTAAGCGAAGGCTAGCATGTACTCTTCCATTCATATTGGCCCGCCGTCATCGAGAAATCTACTCCCTTTTAATTCACCACAACACAAAGGTGACCCGTGCTGACCAGTGATGAATGATTGTATAGAAAGTTTAGTGATGGAAACGACCATGTTGAAACATTCGATACTTATTATTTAATTTAATTAGGTCTTAAAACCAGCCGGTTGCCAGACACTTATTATATACCATCTTCGCTTATGTACGAATAAAAAAATAAAAGCAAGCATTAGCAATCCCAATTTTTGGTATCAATGTGTACTTGTCCATGTGTATTCTATGGTGTGTTTGTTTGGGTCATTGGACTAACTCTCCGTTTTTTTTATTAATTTATTATAAATTAACATGATAAATAGGTTGACAGCGCTTATTGATCAGTATTTAAAACTCAAAAGAAATTTAAGAAAATGCTTAATGACTTTGAAATTATTTTTCCTTTCCGAAAAGCCTTACCGAAGAGATATAGTACAAATGCTTAGTTTACTACGCTATGACCTTTTATTCGTCATGACTATAGATGAGTAAAAATTGGTACGCCATATAAAATAATCTAACAAATAACAATACGCCAAGCATACCTTGTCAAATCTACAAATAATCAACTCTAAACATTTTTCATTTGGCATGTGCTTTGTTCAAATAACCAACGCTTTAACCAATAAACATGCACTGTTCATTGCTTTCTCAATAATAATAATTGTGCCTTAGTTTAACCATGTAATAGCGTCCAAAATTTCACAGAGACCAGCGAAAATCATTGGTCGTTGCATTTACTAAGGTAATACATGTTGCAGGCAAATTAATTTGAATGTTTACGAAATGTCAGGTGTTTTCAGAGCGAGCAATTTGCATGCGCCATGTAGCCGGGAATAATGCCATGTCGGGCGTTCTGTGGAGTTACTAGGTAATGCAGCGAAATTAGTTGAATTTAAACTTTGGTGGTGCTCCGTTTCTATTGTCACATTTCATTTCCAGCCCTTTAATGTCCCCACGGCTGGGGTACACGCCTTCTCTATGAATATAAGAAAATAGGGAGATTGGGCCATAACTGCAGATGCAGCCGGGATGTGGTGAAGTGAAAGAAGTATCAAGGTTCGTATCGTAGCAAGTACAAAGATGCCGCATCAAGACTATAATTTTTCAAACTTTTTCTAACCACAAATTCTAAGGAGAAACAAGTTTGGACAAAATGTTTGAACCTTAGTGCAACATTTGGTTATCCAGACTTACACCATCTAGAAAAGATAAGACAAAACGAAATTCTGTGATCACCACACTAAGTTAAAATTAGGAGAATCCTGCGCTCTACTATTATTTATGACATTTACAAAAATAAAAGTATTTGCGGTCACATAAAGAAATAATGTGGTTTTGTTGTTATGTAGGGTAAAAGCACTAATGCCCAATAGTGAACTAAAGGATGACACTTGCCAAAAAAACTTTCTGTTTTAAGAATAATTTAAGTAACATGCATCTAATGTGAATATCGTCGGACTTCCACATCCATTTATGAATAGATCTCAAAAGCTTACAACAATTGGGAATGAAATGCCAAAATTATGTCAGTTCTTGTGAACCAAGTGACTAAGTAAACATTAATTTCGCGATTTCTTACTGTGTAGGTTAAGGAAGCAGACATTTTTGAAGGTAAGTTTTGAATCAATATTTATTAAAATTACTGAATCTTAATAATAATCATTGTTGCTTCTAGAAGAGTGATAATAGTTATTTGTTGTACGTGAGTGCAAAGTTGTTTTTTAACCGCGTGCTCAATTTTGATGACCGAGCTAGCGAAGGATTCTAAAATTGAATCACGAGCGTAGCGAGTGATTCAAAAATTAGAATCCTAGGCGATAGCGAGGGAATCAAAAGAGCACAAGGTAAAAAATCTTTGCACTCGAGTGCAACACGTAACTTTTCATCCCCCCCAACGAGGAAATTGCAAAATACAAAAAAAAATACAATCACAACAGTTTCTGTTTTCACCCAGAAACTTCCACAACACCCTCCCATTAACCCAAACACACTCTCAACACCCACCCAGAAACACCCACAACATTCACACCCGAAATACACACCCATTCACCCAGAAACACCCAAGAAACACCCATTCACCCAGAAACACCAACAAAACACCCATTCACCCAGAAACAACCACAAAACACCCATTCACCCAGAAACACACAAAAAACACCCATTCACCCAGAAACACCCACAACACACCCATTCACCCAGAAACACCCACAAAACACCCATTCACCCAGAAACACCCACAAAACACCCATTCACCCAGAAACACCCACAAAATGTCCAATCACCCAGACACACTCACAAAACACCCATTCACCCAGAAACACCCACAAAACACCCATTCACCCAGAAACACCCAAAAAACACCCATTCACCCAGAAACACCCATTCACCCAGAAACATCCACAAAATATCTAATCACCCAGACACACCCACAACATCCATTCAGACACCCACAACTTCCACCCAGTCACGCCCACAATACTCACCCATCCATTCAGACAAACCCACAAAACACCCATTCACCTAGACACACCCACAAAAAACCCATTCACCTAGACACACCCACAAAACACCCATTCATCCAGACACCTCCAACACCCACCCACGCAAAATATATCCTGACACACCTGTAAGTACCTAATAAAAATTACCGTCCCTAATAGAGTTCCGAGACGGTCAATCAGCTTGAGTCAAGCACGTTGATTTTCTGTATATTTTTGTTCCGTTGCTAGCGTAAACAAATCAAACAAACCTAAAAAAATTTTAAATGCTTGACTCAAGCATCAAGCAAGCATTGTAGACGATCAAAATGTTTAAAGCAAGATTGACGCCAAGCTGATTGACCGTCACGGAACTCCTAAGTTTTAACAAATTTATGACGTGAAAAGAAAATGGCGCGCGCAAAGCAAATTACAAAAAAAGTCCACCAAGAAGGTTCCGAGTCTGAGTTTTTAACAAATTAAAATAGGTTGCATGATAATTTCGGCACCATGGAGGTAGAAATAAATAGGTATAATGATGTTTTGAATTCACAAACTCATTGCACACGATGTTCTAAATTCAAATTTACTTTAACCTCTAGAGGATAAAAACGGCTTTTGCACTCAGATATCGAAGAGCAAAAACGCTTTTTCCGAGATGGTGGGATGAAAACGTTATATTCTTGTATTTTCTTACGTTTTTCTAACAAATTATGACGTTATTACGATTAGTTCCAAAAATAAGTGAAAATCTAAAAGATGACATGCCTGTCTTTCATTGGTGTTCCAGGATTTTGATTATTAAGTTTAATTTAATATAATGTTGATCACGATTCTTAATTAAAAGATTACTGTAGAAGTATGAATAATTTTAGATCACTATAACTTAAGGTAGACAACACTGTTTTATTAGGGTACATACATGATTTCAACTATTAGGTAATTAGTTTTATTGTTTCAGACTGAAAATCATGCTGCCAATAAAAGTACAATTGTTCCGTGATTCCGAATCTGACATGGAAGCAGCTATTCAAGAACACCTATATTATTCCGAACCCGACGGAAGCAGCTATTAAAAAATACAGACGAGATATACCAGCATCATCTACCTGTACTACCTAGAGTAATTCTGTTGTAAGAAGACTGAATTAGAGGAATAATAAATGGCGAAGAGAGTAGAAAAGTGTAATTTATTATAAATACAATTATAGAAGAAAGCATTGTTACTAAATGTTTAATTTCTATTCTATTTCTGTCATAATCATTTGATAATGATTATGACAAGCATGTCAACTATTCGTGCAATTTACTGTCTACCTTTGGTGATTTTATATTTTGGTGATGTCATCTATTAGTACTTAGGACAATATTTAAAAAAACAATTATAATAATTAAAATATGATGAGTATTTGAGGTTTTATAACAAAATATTATTTTCTAAGAATCACTGGATTCTTTCATAAAAAGCGGTGTATTTTTTGTTTCGATAAATATTATTTCTATTCATTTAAAAATAGTGTTTTCCCTAATGTATCGAGCATTAGTGCCTTTACCTTAGATAGACAAACTTTGCCCACTCTTCAACCATTCCAAGATCAAAATATGTATTGAGACGGCGTTTTGTTCTGTGGGTAATTCACCTCTGCCTACCCCTTCGGAGATCTATATCTCCGAAGGGGTAGGCAGAGGTGTGATATACGTTTTGTTCTGACCGATATCCTGCAAATCATGTCAAGATTTAAACTCAGTAGTTACCTACCAGTTCTCCGTTAGCAACGATGTTCTCAACAGTGCTGTTGAAGTAATAGATGTCGGTGTAGTTGGTGCTATTGGTGAGAAGGTACGCGCTCTGGCAGTCTTGCAGGTTGATCGACAGACACGTCCGTTGTTTGAGCTTCTGAAGTTTCCTAGAAGAAAAGAAACAGTTATACACAATGTGTATAATTTAATAAAAATCACTAACGCTAGTGGGTAATGTTATTATCCACTTGCTTTTGTGATTTTTTACATACATAAATCACATCTATCTATCCCCAAGTGGTATGCAGAGGTGAATCATTCATGTTTCGCCAATCATGTAAGGTCCCATGTGTAAGAGGAACGCTGCTGCCCATTATTTAATGCTGCTTAACCCTTAGTCGCTTTGTAATACGCCATCCACTGGAGAGATTGGGGGTATTGACAATTGTATTCTACTCTGCGGACATTACATCATTCAGTCTAGAGACGCCCACTGTTAGGCATAGGCCTCCCCCAAAGATCTCCGAACCGATCGGTCCCGCGCTGCCCGCATCCAGCGGTTTCCCGCGACCTTCACCAGATCGTCGGTACACCTTGGGGGGGCCTACCAACGCTGCTTCTCCAAATGCGCGGCCGCCATTCGAGGAACTTAACGCCCCAACGTATACACAATACCCAGCTTATACACATTACCCATATACACATACATACATGTGGTGACGGCAGAGTAGAATACAATTGTCACCACCCCAAATCTCTCCCGTGGGTGTCGTACAAGGCGACTAAGGATAAATCAGTGATGAGGATTGGGCAGCAGCGTTCCTCTTATACCACCTAGCTATATACCTACTGCGACTTTTGTGCCCGATAAATGGCAATAGGCTCGCCACCTATTACATGGGACCTAACATAACTGGCGAAGCGAGGGTGCTAGTTCACCTCTGCCTACCCCTTCGGGGATATAGGCGTGATTTATGTATGTATGTATGTACATACATACATATTCACGCCTGTCTAGTTCCGAAGGTATGCAGTGGTGAATATAGGTGGCGAGCTTATTGCTATTTATCGGGCACGTAGATCGCAAAATAGCTAGGTGGTGTAAAAGGAACACAGCAATGAGTAATGGGTAGCAACCCATTACTCATTGCTGCTTAAGAGCGAGAGAGATGTGGGTGATGACAATTGTATTCTGCTCTGCCGACACTACACTATAATATACTTTATTAATATATAATATATTTTTGCTCTATCCGCCGGTTAGGTTACGTTAGTATGGTTCCTAGTTTAGTAAAAAGCTTCGTCAATAAATTGTTTACCGTTATTACGACCTGAAATCAGTCAAAAGGTTTTTTGACCGGCTAAGAGATTTGACTGTAACTCATGTAATTGTAGCCAAGTCACGACTTCTTCGCCTTCAGCCACATTACACGAAATCAAAGTTATGAAACAAAAGCAGCCGGATCATGATTATCCCGAACCCACACTCGAAACTTGATAGCGTTATTTTCCCAAGTCATCAGATCCTAATATCAGATTCGTCGCACTCGAAGAAATTGACCTCTCTAAGGGGGAATTTTATATCTTTCTATTCGCAATAATCGTAAAACCTTGATGTTTTTCAACTTAACATTTTATGATGTCATGATAGAGTTCACTTTTTATTTGTTTTCGGTGCTTTGTTGAAGCTACCTTCAGTGCTGAAAATGTTGCGTTATTTTGTCCACTCTAGTTGGGAAAGTGAATTTTTGACACGTCAAAAACTGTTTGTTTAATTAATAATAGATAAGGTGGATTAGAATAATTAGTAGGTGCTTTATTTTATTTATTTGAATTAATACTCCTATTAATATTCATTTGTACGATGAATTATTCATGAATAATTATTATGTAAGTAGGTAACTATATTTGTTTTGTCCGTCATCTAGTTTCCATGACAAAAGTTCTTTGGCTGGTTATTTTGGGCTTTGGCGTAAAATATAAGAAAAACCAGAAAGATATTTTTTCTCAACAAAATCTAAATTAATATTATTTTCACTTCTCATGCTCTGAAAGTGCTTATTTGTGCAGGATATAGGCTGCACAAAATCGAATTTTGTGCTCTAGAGCATTAACGTATCTACTCATAAATGTGTCTCTATTAAGGCAAAGAAAGTGAGCAATGCAGCCAAACACAATAAGAAATTCAGAGATAGAATTTGTTATTTTATTATTTACTTAAATTTATTTGCCTAATGCGTTTTTTAAGACATAATTTTAATTTAAGTAGGTACGGTAGGTTATAAAATTAACTTAAGAAAATTATTATTTCAAAATTAATTTAATACTTGGCTGTATAGGTCTGCAGCCCAAGCCTAATACCAATGGGAAAAACAATTTCCTTCAGTATTCAAAATTGTACTAATTTTAGTTTGAATTTTATGAAATGTTATGATAAACTACTGTATTATTTCCTCGCAATCGAAGTGAAAAGCAGAGTTTCTACCTCGTCCACAAAACCATTTTTATCCTCGACATTACTATCAGCCCTCGCCTTCGGCTCGGGCTGCTAAAAGTCTCGGACAAAAATGATTCGTTTTGTGCACTTGATGGAAAATCTACTATTTCATCCCACCATCTCGGAAAAAGCGTTTTTGCTCTTCGATATCTGAGTGCAAAAGCCGTTTTTATCCTCTAGAGGTTAAAGTAAATTTGAATTTAGAACATCGTGTGCAATGAGTTTGTGAATTCAAAACATCAATATACATATTTATTTCTACCTCCATGGTGCCGAAATTGTCATGCAACCTATTTTAATTTGTTAAAAACTCAGACTCGGAACCTTCTTGGTGTACTTTTTTGTAATTTGCTTTGCGCGCGCCATTTTATTTTCACGTCATAAATTTGTTAAAACCTAGGAGTTCCGTGACGGTCAATCAGCTTGGCGTCAATCTTGCTTTAAACATTTTGATCGTCTACAACGCTTGCTGGATGCTTGAGTCAAGCATTTAAAAAGCTTTTTAGGTCTGTTTGATTTGATTACGCTAGCAACGGAACAAAAACATACAGAAAATCAACGTGCTTGCCTCAAGCTGATTGACCGTCTCTGAACTCCATTAGGGACGGTAATTTTTATTAGGGACTTACAGGTGTCTTGATGAATATTGCGGGTGTGGTTGGGTGGATGGGTGGCTGTTGGAGGTGTGTCTGGGTGAATGGGTGTTTTGAGGGTGTGTCTGGGTGAATGGGTGAGTATTGTGGGTGTTTCTGGGTGATTGGGTGTTTTTTTGGGTGTGATTAGGTGTTTTGTGGGTGTTTCTGGGTAATTGAGTGTTTTTTGGGTGTGATTGGGTGTTTTGTAGGTGTTTCTGGGTGAATGGGTGTTTTGTGGGTGTTTCTGGGTTAATCGGTGTTTTGTGGGTGTTTCTAGGTGAATGGGTGTTTTGTGGGTGTTTCTGGCTGAATGGGTGTTTTGTGGGTGTTTCTGGGTGAATGGGTGTTTTGTGGGTGTTTCTGGGTGAATGGGTGTTTTGTGGGTGTTTCTAGGTGAATGAGTGTTTTGTGTGTGTTTCTGGGTGAATGGGTGTTTTTTGGGTGTTTCTGGGTAAATGGGTGTTTCTGGGTGAATGGGTGTTTTGTGGGTTTTTCTGGGTGAATGGGTGTTTTGTGGGTGTTTCTGGGTGAATGGGTGTTTTCTGGGTGTGTCTGAGTGGATGGGTGTGAATGTTGTGGGTGTTTCTGGGTGGGTGTTGAGAGTGTGTTTGGGTTAATGGGAGGGTGTTGTGGAAGTTTCTGGGTGAAAACAGAAACTGTTGTGATTGTATTTTTTTTTTTGTATTTTGCATTTTCCTCGTTGGGGGGGATGAAAAGTTACGTGTTGCACTCGAGTGCAAAGATTTTTCACCTTGTGCTCTTTTGATTCCCTCGCTATCGCTCAGGATTCTAATTTTTGAATCACTCGCTACGCTCGTGATTCAATTTTAGAATCCTTCGCTAGCTCGGTCATCAAAATTGAGCACGCGGTTAAAAAACAACTTTGCACTCACGTACAACAAATAACTATTTTTATATCTATACCAGTGTACCTTGCATTATTTTATGGGAAATAAGAGATGGATGATATGAATCAAAATGGAGTGTAGATGGATGATGATATTTGACCGATATTAATGGTGTATTAACACCCACGATTCGCAAATTATGTTAGGTCCCATGTAATAAGTAGCAAGCCTATTGCCATCTATTGGCCGCGTGGATATCGTACCCTTACCACTTCAATCGATTATCTGATCAGTATAAACTGGATCTTGACTCTTTATGATCAAAACAGACATCTTTGAGACGAGCGTGTACTATCAGCCTCGATCATCATTGTTTTCGATCAGACGAGATTGTGGTCCAACGCTCAGCTTATTTAACATAAAAAATAAAAAATATTTTTTTTTCAAAATTTCAGCTATTTGATGTAAAGAATTAAATTTTCACAAAAAATGTTAATAAACACGAAATCTTAAGTTGGGTCTGCTGTAAAGTCCAATCCCTCCTACAAGGGTTTCAATTGCTCTTCAATTAGTGATTTTACTAATTTTGTGATTGACAAACAGCTTCTCGAAAGAATCTAGGCTGAGCTATAAAAATCCTTTCTCGCCAGAACCTTTTTGGGGAGCTTTTCAATTAATGATTCGATTCTGGATCCTGGCTCACGGCTAGTTGATAAAAGAAATTGAAAAGAGGGTAATTTATTAGGCACCTAACATACGTATCGGGTCGTCGAGTAGATTAATGTACTTTTTAAGGTCTTAACTCAGAACTGATTTCACTTGTTTCGTCTCTTAGTAATGCCTCACTTATTTACTTCACACCGTACAGTTTATAGCATAACAAAGTTCTAGATCTGGTATCAAAATTTCTTCATCATCCTGCCCAGTTCCCAGTCTATCTGGGGTCGGCGCAGTATATTTCCTCTTCCATTAATATCGGTCATACGTCATCAAGTCATCCACTCCCTTTTGATTCATATCATCCATCACACCGAAAGGTGCTAGTGATGAATGGATGTACGGAAAGGACCATGTCGTGAGATCGATGAACGGAGAGACTGACTGAAATGACAACATTCCAATCCATACTGCCCAAGGTTTTGGTTTGGGTTTTACAGCCGGCGCCCTCTTTGGGTATCCTATTACTTGGGAACTTCTCTCCAAAACCCTGGTCATAATTAATGGAGTAACACGGCGGGTAATTCAAATAGAACATTGAAATATTAATGCAAATATTGCGGCTCCGTGTCTTGCTGTACCACAAACCGCAAGCTTTGTAGCTTGGTCTTCAACAGAAACATTACAGTGTTTGTTCATGACTGTTCCAGGAACGGGCGTGAGTTAAAATGTCGTTGATTCAGTTGAAATTTGGTGCAGAGCAAACGGAACCTTACAGAATAAAAGTTCAAAAATTCATATTATTGTTCTTATTCATGCAGACATTTCTGCATGACCTAATGAGGCAATTAAAATCGTGAGATCTCACGAAAGGTGATTCGTACGAAAAAAGTAGTAGCACAATTTTTATAGAAAATTGTATGATCTACAACTTTTGTCTATCCTATTTTTACGATAACACTTGAAAAATTGTAGAAACCTGAATTTTTTATCTTTCTTCTGTCGCAAATTAGCTGCACGGCACGGCAAGGGATCCTTCGGCATCCCTACATGTAAACGCACACTGACGTCTAACAATGTCGTCGTATTCTTTTGCGTGCCGAGGGGTCCTTAGGCATGCTGAGGCGTTCTTAGGTCTTGTCTTGTCGCGGTATATCTCGGTATCCCGAAGACTGCCAAAGCGTTCCGAGGGATGCCGAGGCGTTCCGAAGGCATGCCTAAGTATCCCACGGCATTGTTTTTGTACCTACGACCTTCAACATTGAACTTTAAACTTTATTTTCATACTCTTTAGTTATATTTTTATTTGTCGCCTAAAATCCGCGCCAGCCCTTAAGGGCTGTTGATGGTAGTATTAGAAACAAGTCAAGACAGAGTGACAGTGCTTACCTTACGCACTACATCCGATCTGAATCCGAGAAAAAAATATTGGTCTAGAAAACGAGATCTCGGACCGAGATCGGACGTAGTGCGTAAGTTACCATAGAAATAGTTCTACGGCTACAATGGACCGTCAAAATCTCAGATTCGGGTCGGATGTAGTGCGTAAGCGCTCTAAATGTTAATAAGCACGCAATACGAACCATTGAGTGATAAAACTGGTGCCTATAGTGTAGATCGGTGTGGACTTGTTGACGTCGAGGCTGGCTTCCGTGGCGTTCATTGTGAGTGTCTGAAGGCTCTCAGTTGTTGTCCGGTGGCGGCGATACCATCTGAGCCGAGGCTGGAACAATGCGCTCGATTTATACATTTTAACGCTGAATCTTATATATTACTTTTGATTTTTATATAATTATGAATGTTAGAAAATGTATCACAAAGACTAAATTTATGGTTAGAAAAAGTTCGAAACATTGCTTGGAGTCTTGATGCGGGGAATCGAACCCGCGTCCTACGTCGTTAACGTATGACGCGGGTTGGCCGAGTGGTACTGGCATCTGCCCAGAATGCAAAGGACGCGGGTTCGATTGCCCGCATCAAGTCTATAATTTTTCGAACTGTTTCTAACCACAAATTTCTTACTAAATCTTATATTACTATTGTTTAAACGTCTGTCTGTTGGCTGACACCGCCTCTGTGGTCATTTGTAGTCTGATTAGTTGGTGGTGTGACTTTTTGTTATTCTTATAAAATCATACATACATAAATCACGCCTATATCCCCGAAGGGGTAGGCAGAGGTGAACTAGCACCCAAGTTTCGCCAATTATGTTAGGTGCCACGTAATAGGTGGCGAGCCTATTGCCATTTATCGGGCACAAAAGTCGCAGTACTATTGCTACGTGTTATAAGAGGAACGCTGCTGCCCATTCCTCATCGCTGATTTATCCTTAGTCGCTTTGTAAGACACCCACGGGAGAGTTTTGGGGTGGTGACAATTGTATTCTACTCTGCCGTCACCACACGGCTATATATGGCTTATAAAATCAATATCAAAATATGACAGAACAAATAGGCTGCCTTATTGCTAAGCAGTAATCTTTTTAATCGTAAATGGTAATAGACTCGCCTCCTATTACATGGGAATTGAAATAAGTTGGCGAAACGTGGGTGTTAAAACACTTCTGCCTACCCCTTAGAAACAATTAATGTACACTGCTGAACAATGTCTAAGAATATATTTTTATGTACACCTACTTCATGTTCTATCAGTCTTATAATACTGACATATTCTTTGCAGTTTTTCAATGACTTACTTAATTATTTTTATGGTGTCGTCATAACATTGAATAAATTGCATAGAATAAATGTCCTTAGATAAAGTTGATAAGTGTATGTCATGTACCTATGTATGTACCTATTCTTCTTTGTGAAGTGATGGGAATAATGAGAATTGATCTCGAAAAACCTCATAACGCGAACTCCTCCATTAAGTTAGCAGACGAGCACTTAGAATTGCGAAACACAATCTTATTTCCCACCAATTTGCAAACACGAAACGGGGAAAGCAATAAATGCTAATGCACAAAGCAAATATTGAATTCTCCACCTTAGTAACAGGGACTTCGTTGGGTTTTATTTGGAAGTCCTATTTGATTTTACGTTAAGGCAATGTGGCATTTTTGTTTGCACGTGTAATGAAATAAAGGCTTTTTGAGGCTATTTTCGATTACATACCTTGGTTTGAGTCTTCCATGCTGGCATGGGAGCGAAAAAATAACGTGGAATGTGCCAGCCCCGACTTCTCCCATGGGTGTCGTAAAAGTCGTCTAAGGGAGATGGCCCGGTACCGGCACCTTGGGGCACCCGAATGGTAGAGGGAAAATCGCCAACAACACCATAGTAACATGGACTGATATTTTTCTCATTCAAAATTAAATGTCTTTAGTTATCTTCATCGATATTCAAAAACAAGTATATCGCCCAAATCTATAATTTTGCTTAAGGCTACATTCATCTTCATCGATCATTTTAATATTGTGGAGACATTAAAGGGGCCGATGAAGATGAATTGCTGAGGCACTTCTTTTGATTACGTCTTATAGACGGAAGAATATAGAAAGAATGGACCATAACCCACCACACAGAGCTAGCGTGGGTTGGAGGGTATTATAACGACTGTAGAGGCAGCCGAGACAGAATATGCATCGGTCGCGGCGGTTGTAAGCAACAAACCGCCCCAGCTGTTCATCTTCATCAGCCCTTTTAATGCCTCCAGATTAAAAGGGCCGATGAAGATGAATGTAGTCCGAGCATGAAGGAACTGTAAATTACATATTTTTGATCCCAATAGAATAAACTTAGCGAACGTTGCTTAAATTACGCAATCACCAAAGGCCAAAGCTTTTACGGTATTTAGCTCCCGAATTTATTATAATAGTAAATCAGAATATTTTGTACTCAAAAATATAAATTATGCGTCGATTACGACGTCGTCCTACTTAATAATTCAACCGTCTTTTTTACTTCCGAAATGTCAGACCTAATATTTTAAGTTGGATTTAATATGATCGAGATATATCTACATCCGTTGCCACTCTGTAGGTGTAGGTAAATCAAATCTCATTTTTGAAGACTACGTTTTAGGGGCCTTCAACTAACCTTTCGGAATTCTCCCTTACCTTTTTCCGATGGATCTGTGCGTAATAAAATACTATGTTTCTGTGCGGCGAAATCCTCATTGTGGGTCTCCGATTTCCATAATACAAAGCCTTCAATATCACGATCTCACTACCCAATAAGCATATTATGCATATCAAGGCTTGTCTTATCTATCTTGCGCAATAATCTCTATCGGAAAGCACTTCACGGTTCAGCGGATCCACTCATCAAGTAGGAAGTCTGAATTAGTTTGTTTGGGTTTAATGAATCGTAGATAATGTACAGGTACCAACACGGAACGCAGTACACTACAATCGAATTTCTGAAGTATAAAGATTTTGGTAGTTAGAAAAAGAATTTCGAAAAATTATGGTCTTGATGCGGGAACGGGACCATAATTTTTCGAAATTCTTTTTCTAACTACCAAAATCTTTGTACTAATTTTTCTAACAATAATATAATGTTGAAATTAATATCGAATAGTTTCTGAAGTATTTTCTACTCTTGGCAAAATTCAAAGGCGCATTGATGGAGGACATTCAACGGCAATTCGTGATTTCCTGGCGTGCATGCTTAAGTAAGCAGCTAAAGCGCTTGTTTTATGGAAACTAGATGACGAATGAACAATAAACCACATAAATTCTAATGTCAATATAATAACTAAATAACATGGGGACTGTCTTTTCGTTCCTTACGTTGTCCAAGAATTTAATTAAGTTAGTCTGATGACTAATAAACTGCTGGTTTAGGTATTTTGATACAGACAGCATATTCCTGTCACATCAGGATATGTTTTTATATCACACAAGACTCTACGAGACCTTGTTCCACAAACTGACTATTTTTAAACTTTATTTTAAAATTATGTTGCACATCCTTCATCTTCAGTTTTTATTCTGTGACTGAATTATAAACAGCCCCAATTTATTTATTCAAATAAGCACATTGTGCACCAAAAAAATAAAAAGGGCATTCTAAGCATTCAAATATAAATTGCGGTAATTAAATTTACCTTCATCAACATAGTGATTTTGTTGACCAATTATTTCTTTGCATGGACGGGATTGTTTCTCTAGTACTAGATTGAAACGTTTCAAAAACATGCTAGCTTTTCATATAACAGTGAGCAGGACATGTTATTATACCAACTGTCTGGCGCACAAAAGCTTTCGTTCGGTGTTTCACAATCTCCATGTAGCAACTAGTCTCTCTACCTTTAGTTAGAGATAGATACTCTATTAGATACATTTTAGCGAATGACGAATGCATGGCGAAGTGGCTCAGTGCGCTCATCCAGCGAATGCGCAAACTAATCAATGTTCTCTAATGGCTGTCATTGGATGGGTGACCAAAAATACGTTCTCTCGAGTTCCTCACTAGGCCAGCGCGATTGGTTATTGCCCATTCTCCCAATATTCTCCTATCCCAAGGGAGACCTACGCCGCAGACAGTAGGTTAAAATTGGGGCACCTGGATCAAAAAAAGATCCAGGCACCCCAATTTTAATCTTTTATTTATTCATGTTTTCATGTATTCACTGTTCATCACTCGACTCTTTAGAGTAATGAAAAGTGAATAGTACACACCATGCGAGGTCGTTGACGACTACCTACTTAATCTAATTTATGTTATGTCTTACATATTTTCAGCACAATAATTATGTGAATAGATGAAAGGGTAAAGTCGGGTGGAAAAAATACCTTTTTTTATTCAAGTACTACAATTTTACCCCTTCATCTATTACTGTTAGTTATTCTTTTAACCAATTTTTAAACTATCATCTATTTACTTCTTATTATTCAACAGACGTCTTAATATACAATGAAAGGATTGAAAAAATAAAACAAAAAATAAACGTTCGTAATTTATTTATAATCAATTACATTAGTTTTCGGTTAATCTTAGAAATTAAGTCTTTTGCACCCCTATACACTTCATCACTAAATGTATTTTCAACCACATGCTGAGCACAGATAGAAGCTGTACAGTTACAATCGATATTATTACATAAATCATCGATCTCAAATATTTGTAATCTTATTACTCTAGATCTTGAATTATTCTTACACGGTTTTTTTATGTACGAACACAAAATTTCATCTGCTCTTCTTTTCCGTCGAGTATTGTTATTGTCGACGTTGGTGGTGTGGATGCTGGAGCCACTGTTCGGACGTTCATCTATTTCGAAAGGTCTTTCCTGCTCGAGATAATTGAGAACATTTTGACGGATTGTTTGTTCTGCTGGTATTATTGGTGAGTAGCTTCTATTAAAAATTATATCATCAGATCCCTGAAACAACGACGTGAAAACAATTATAATTTCTTATTGAAATCGTACGCATTCTAAGAAATACAGAATGAATAATATTTAAATAAAAAACAACAATATAAATAGTGAGATCTTACCGGCATGTCTTTTCCCAGAATTTTGGGTATAAACAAACGAAACTTGTACGCAGTCAGAAATCGATTTCACAACTGTGATTTACCATTTTCGTGTGTCTTTTATATGTTACAAATATTATGCCTTTAAAGCTTAAAATTATGTGTTTTAATTATTTTATAACAACTTAACAGTAGTGTCAATGACATGTTACTTTCAAAGCGAGCCTTATTCCTTGGTAATAAAACATTATTTACTGGAGGCATTTTGGGATAGAAATATCTGCTTGTCTTAATGTTATTACGAAGTCATTCATTCATCGCAGGCTGGCCCCCAAATATGGCGAAGATGAACTTTGATCGCAATCTTTCTCTTACGCTGCATTTCGCTGTCATAGTGAAACCGATAAAGGCAGTACTTTATCTTCATGCAGTGATATTACATTCTTATTGTCTTGCACACACCTTGACAATGAATGAATGCTATGAGAAAGAAAATAAGGTTTACTTTTGCTTACTAACGTACCACACAACCAGAGTTAGATGTTTACCTACAGTGATATATCGACACCGATGCGGATATTAGTATACTGTTTATTTCGTTATTCTATGATTTTTCTACCACGTTGTATTTTTTCCGAATATGGAAAATGCGTACTTGAATCCTGTATATTTAAGCCGGGTTGAAGATGGAAAATGTCACAGTCTGATACAGCTACTAAGTCCCCGCAAACACACAGTTATCCAGAAGGAAAAAAAAATGTAAGTAATTCATTTAATCTGACTTCTTATCTATTCCTTTTTTCATGTTGTATGTTTTCTGTCTATTCATGTTTTGATCTTTTCATTTGAATGTTATTATTTATTTTCAGGTCGAAACATACAACTGGTCATGATGCATCCGACTACTCAGAGGAAGAGATGAACGTGCCCGCACCTTCTACCTCAAAGAAATCGCACTCGCCACCTTCTGCACGCTCTTCTACATCGAAAAAGCGCAAGTCCCCAGCAATCGTACCTGCAACGCCGAGCAAGTATTCTAGTTACGATCTCTTCGGCACCGACAGCGAAGATGAAGTCGAACCCAGCAAGCATGGTAATAATACATCTAATATGTATTCATATCTTGTTATGAAATACCCTAAGGCATATAGTCGACAATTACATAAAACTAAAGTTGGAAAATACTATATAGAATTAAAGACATATCCGATAAATAAAGCAAATCAGAAGAATAAACGACTAGAGGCAGATATTGTAGTAAAAAATAGAACAGATTGTGATACAGAAGCTTGGTACCACCTTAAAAAGTTTATTGAAGTATCTCGACGCCAGATGAAGCAATGTACAATATTTTCTATATTGGAAGAAGATAGTCCATTGAAATAAGTTATTTTCATATAAACATATTTTCTTTTTCTTTCAAGATCAATCATCGAAGCACAAACATGAGAAGATATGCAAGACTTTGCCATCATCACATCGTAGCAGTGCTGAACATGAGCCCAAGAAAAAGAAGAATATTTACCCGCACACTTCCGAGCCACTTCCCACCAATACGTCTACACTCTGCCGAAAAACTTCTGCCAGCGATGTGTTCGGCACCGACAGCGACGATGAAGCATTCAACATACCAAAAACCGGTAAAAAGCAAGCAACGATTCATTCATATATTACTAAACGGGTTCCGCACGGTGTAGTACGACAGAGTAATGCGGGGAAAGAGGGATCGCACTATGTAGAGTTAAAGGTCTACAAATGCGATGAAATCAAGAATATACAACCGATGAATAGATGGCGTCATACCATTATAACTATAAAGAATAAGTCGGACGCTGGTACTGAGGCATGGGAGCACCTAACTAGCTTTATAAAAGCCACTCGTAAAGAGTTCAAGGATTGTCGGCCAGAAATTATTACCGGATATTCATAAAAACATTTTTATTTACTTTGAATTATGTGCCAGCCTCTTAATAATTTCATACTAATATTAATCATACCTAATAAAACTTATAATTATACCTATTCAAACAATTACTTCTTAATCATGTTTACTTTAATATTAATACAAGCATTTGCAAATTTATATCTAACATTGTTTTTTTATTTATGTAACAGTTCCACTACAACCAGTACCGCTCCCACCACCAGCTGTTGAAGACAATACGTTAATCGAATGTGAAAAATGCCAAATATTAATATCACGAAATGAATACAGATACCATTTGAGAACTAATATACATAAATCGAACTGTTTATTGAAGACCGAATTTGATAATATCAATATTGTGACTAGCGCATTTAAGAAGCGCATAGTAACTTATCGCTTAAACCCAGCTCAGAAAGTCGAGTATCTCATAGCAGAATCGTTTCTGAGCGACAATAAAAAAGACATTACACATTTGATTAACATGTCATTGAAAAAGCATACTTGCATTAAATTAAATTTTGAACTATTTTCTTATTTTACTTTACCAAAGTCGAATGAAATTCAACTAAAGTCGTTTATTACAAAATATGAAACTATTTATCAGTCGACAGATTTTGATGAAACATTTTCACGACTGTCAGATAATTTAATAACAAAATTGACTGAATTTCAGCACTGTGAATCTGGTTGGACTATCTTAAAAATTAGTCATATGGAAATTAATGTAAATAAATACTGCCCTCTGAGAGGTGGTACCTACATAGGTCTACCACCATCTATCAAACATTCGAAGAGTTGTATTAACATTCACAATACTGACAGTCACTGCTTCCTGTGGTCAATAATTGCCGCACTATACCCTGCTGAAAACAACGTAAGCAGAGTAAAGTCGTATCCACATTATTCATCAATATTTAATATAAAGGGAATGTCCTTTCCTCCCACAATGCTCGATATTAAACAATTTGAATCCAATAATCCGGATATAAGTATTAACGTGTATGGACTAGATAACAAATGTTGTGTGACTGGACCCTTATATTTAACTAAATGTCGTAAAATTGACCATATCAATCTCCTCTATTTCGAACGAGGTAATAAAGGGCACTATTGTTTAATAAAAAATCTTAATCGATTAGTGCGACGTCAAATAACAAATCATAAAGGTAAAATATACTTATGTGATGGCTGTTTACAGAACTTTTCTGATGAATCTAAGTACAGATCACATAAGTGTGATGGAGTTTTGTATGTTTTACCGAAAAAAGATTCTTATTTGAAGTTCAATCATTATGAAAGACAACAAAAAATTAATTTTGTGATTTATGCTGACTTTGAGTGTCTTTTAATAAATTATAATAAACAGAAATCTGAAAATACTGAAATATTGCTAAAACATGAACCTTCTTGTTTTGGGTATTATATTTGTTGTTCTCACAATCAAACCTTAAACAAATATGTTTCATATAGAGGTAGAGATTGTGTTCAAGTGTTTATAAGATCATTAATTAACGATGCTAAATTTATTCATAAAATATTATTAGAAAAAAAGCCGATGTCACCTTTAACACCTGATCAAGAGACTCGGTTTCGAAACGCTACCTTATGTCACATATGCAATGAAGTATTATTCGATGATAAGGTTTTAGATCACGATCATGTTACGTCTGAATTTAGAGGAGCGGCACATTCTCACTGTAACCTGATGCATAGAGTGTGTCAATTCATTCCTGTTGTTTTTCATAATCTATCAGGCTATGACGCACATTTATTTATTGAAGAACTAATGAAATATGAAGGAATGGTTAAAATTATTCCAAAGACTAAAGAAAAATACCTTTCTATTACAAAAATTATCGAATCCACCAATAGTACGCGCCCTATTGAAATAAAGTTCATAGATTCTTTCCAATTTCTAAGTTCAAGTCTTAATATGTTAACTAAAAGTTTATCTGAAAATGATTTCTTTCACTTATCAAATGAGTTTAAAAATAAAGAACAGTTACAATTACTCAGAAAAAAAGGTGTTTATCCGTACGATTACATGAACAGTTGGTCAAAACTTGATGAAATACAACTTCCACCTAAATCATGTTTTATGAATTTTCTAAGTGGGGTACATATTTCTGACGAAGATTATGCGCATGCTTGTGCTGTATGGAATTATTTTAATATTTCTAATCTTGGAGAATATACAGATTTGTACTTGAAAACTGACGTGTTACTTTTATGTGATATATTCGAAAAATTTAGAAATACAAGTCTTTTATATTATAAACTGGATCCTGCTTATTATATTACATCACCTAGTTTGAGTTGGGATGCGATGCTTTTTCATACGAATGTTAAATTAGAACTGATTAGTGATATAGAAATTTATCAAATGCTGGAAAATGGTATTCGTGGCGGTCTAGCACAGTGCTCCTTACGCCATGCTACTGCATCTAATAAATACTTACCAAACTATAATCAATCAGTACCGTCTTCATATCTTGTATATTTAGACTGTAATAATCTCTATGGGTACGCTATGACAAAAAAGTACCCTGTTTCTGAGTTTAGATTTTTGTCATTAGAAGAAATAAAACATTTTGATGTAATGGATATTTCTGATGAAAATGATTATGGCTATATTTTAGAAGTGGATTTGTTGTATCCAGATCACTTGCATGAAGCACATCAAGACTTACCTTTCCTCGCGGAAAAAATGTCATCCCCGGAAAGTAAAGTAAAAAAATTAATTGCTAGCCTCTATGATAAATTTAATTATGTCATTCATTATGTGCATTTAAAACAATGTATAAAACATGGTCTAATACTATTAAATATTCATCGAATTCTAAGATTCAGACAGGAATGTTTCTTGAAACCTTACATTGATCTTAATACTTCTCTCAGACAATCATCAAAAACAACATTTGAAAAAGACTTTTTCAAACTACTAAATAATTCAATTTTCGGTAAAACTATCGAAAATAAACATAAACAAGTACATATTAAATTAATTAATAGATGGACAGATAATCGAAATTCAACAAATAAATATTTAACCGCGCAGAAATTAATTACAAAGCCTAATCTAAAAAGCATTCATATATTTTCAGAAAACTTTGTAGCCATCCAGTTAAATCATGAAAAAGTGATGCTGGATAGACCGATCTACATTGGATTTTCTGTATTAGAATACGCAAAACATCATATGTATCAATTTCACTATGATTTTATCAAAGAGAAATATAAAGAACAGGCAGAGCTATGCTACACAGACACTGATAGTTTGTTATATTTGATATATACTGAAGATTTTTATAAAGATTTAAGAGATAACATTTCACAATTTGATACTAGTAACTTCTCTTCATGTAATGAGTATAACATTCCAAAAATAAATCAAAAAGTTCCTGGATTATTCAAAGACGAGATGGGTGGTGATATAATTACTGAATTTGTTGGCTTAAGAGCTAAATTGTATTGTATAAATAGCTTAAAGTGTAAAATAAATAAAGCGAAAGGTATTACAAAAACAGTTACTCAGAAATTACAAATGATTGATTACAAAAATACTCTTTATAAAAAAAAACAGCACAAGATGCAACATGAGATTGATAAGATCAATTAAACATATTTTATATACGCAGCAGATTAACAAGCAACTACTCAATGGGAATGATGATAAAAGACAAATACAAAAAGATAAAATTCATACACTCCCATGGGGTCATTGTAGCACTATATCATAACAATAAAAATATATCGAGTCTGATAGAATATAAAATAAATATAATACTAATCTAAGTAGAATAAGATATGTAACTTCGCAAATGTGTGTATATTGTTTTTTTTACTATTTTCATTATTACGACTGTTGTAATAAATGTATGAGTAAAACAATGAAGAGCGTTTTTATTTTATTTTTCATGATGTGAGAATGAATAGAAAGAGGTATATAAAAGATTGTAACTCAATTTTTTATTTCATACTTAAAATGAAGTTCGTCAAGCAACCAGACACTTTAGAAGTCAACATTATAAAAACAGGAAATAATCCCCGCTTAACTAAACATAGTGTACTGCTGCCTAACACAATTCGATGTATTATATGTGGCCCATCAAATTGTGGGAAAACAAATGTGATGGTGAATTTATTGTTACATGAAAATGGTCTTAAATTCAAAAATATTTACTTGTATTCGAAGACATCTTTTCAACCGAAATATCGTTATTTAGAAAACGTTTTTACATGTATTCCTAATGCTAAATTATATATTTTTAATGATAGCAAGGACGTGATTTCACCAAAAAATGCTTTAAAAAATTCCATCATTATTTTTGATGATGTGGCGTGTGAAAATCAAGTAAATATTCGTAATTATTTCGCTATGGGCAGACACAGTCAGATAGACTGTTTTTATCTGTCTCAAACTTATTCCAAAATACCTAAACAATTAATACGCGATAATGTTAATCTCTTGATTATTTTCAAACAAGATGATATCAATTTAAAACATATATATAACGAACATGTGAATACAGATATGAGTTGGTTAGAATTTAAAAAGCTATGTGCTACAATATGGTTAAATCAATTTAGTTTTTTAACCATAAACAAAGATTGTGCTCTGGATAGAGGAAGGTATAGACAAGGCTTCGATACATTCATTTATTTATAGTATCGAAAAAAAATGAAGACTAATCCCGAGTATATAATAACACAGACTTTTAAAAATATATTATTTCATTTTAATATTTGTGAACAACAGTCGAGTATAACTCAAAATAAAATAATGGACACAGAGATTAAAAAGCAATTAATTAAGTCAGTTGACACTATTAAAAATAAAATAAAAGCTATTCAAAATGAAGAAGATGAAGCAAATATGAAATTTAAGAAGGTGTTCAAACCCATCACAGATAATTTAGAGACAATCATTAAAGCTAACGATAAAGATAAACCTACGCTTAACGTCTCGATAGATATGAGTAAAAATGACTCCGTAGAAGATCAAAACTCTTCTTTAGATTATACAGTCTTAAGCAAGAATACACCGATAGAGTCAGATGAAAGTTTAGAATATTATGATTATAGTGATGATACACTTGTGTCAGATAGAAAAATAAATGATACCCTTATGTCACTAGAAAAAGAAGAAGTAATAGATATATATGATAATAATATTAATATCCCATTTGGAATACGCAGTGAAAATAAAAACTTGATGATGGGAAATTCCAAAGTTTCATTTTCGTCTACTAGCAATACATCAAAGTCAGACAAATACCAAGTAGTGACCATTGGTTTCAAGCAATATAAGTTAACACCAGGTTTAAAGGAACTTCTCATGCGCAATAAGCCTAACCTGAATATTGTTAGCGAACAAGACAAAATTACTTATAAAGATATTCTTGTTTACACAAATGCTCATAAACGAGGCTTTAGTTCAAATGGTCAGATTAAAGGCGACAAAAGTTTGAAATATTGCGAAATAATCAAACCATTATTCATTCAAAAATGGAATCATTCCAATGAAAAAGACATAGCTAAATGTGGGGGTCATATCCCGATATACAAGAAATACAAAAGTGAAACAGACTATGTATATTGGGATGACCCTAATGAACTAATCGAAAGATTAAAACTATTAATTGCATCAAAAAGTGCTGGTAACACTAATCATGATAACGAAATTATATCAATTATTGAAGAGCTTACAGAAGCTGGTATTATAAAAAAATAAAAGGACACACGCTACCATATCGATGATTAGTACGACAAGAACATTGATCATGCATGTTCATGAACGTGATAATCAGAGTTAATATCGAGAATGCAGAAATATCATTTAAACGATGACATTGAAGTCTTAGGATCGTCAAGTAAATCAAAATTGTGTGCTTATTGTTGTAAAGCAGATATATACGATCTTAAAACGAATGTCTTTCAAAAAATTGAGGATATTAACAAGTTGATGATACTTTTAATCAACAAAATAAAGAAACTTGAAGTAAATATTAATGTTAAAGATATTGTGGGCAAATTAAACAAGCACTATGAGCAAAGCAGATGTTGTAAACGAAATATGTAGAAACGCTAGAATTAATTATCCTCGAAGAAATGTAATACTTAAAGGTATAGATGATCTTTGGCAAGCTGATTTGATAGACATGCAAGCAATATCAAGAGTTAATGGAGGTTACAAATACATATTAGTAGTTATCGACTGTTTTACAAAGTTTGCATGGGCAATCGGGCTAATAAAAAAGGATAAAGAGCATGTATCTAAAGCTTTTGAAATGATTTTAAAAAATGGACGCGTTCCAATAAATCTACAGACGGACCATGGAAAAGAATTTTATAATAACAAATTTAAAAATATTATGAATAGGTTTAATATAAATCACTATTCTACTTACTCAACTAAAAAGGCTTCAATTGTTGAAAGATTCATCAGAACACTAAAGGGTAAATTGTATAAAGAATTTAACTTAATCGGAAATTATAAATGGAATAATGGAGTACTAAAGAAAAAGATGACTGAATATAACAACACTATGCATAGGACTGTTGGTCAGCCTCCAGCAACAATTTGTCATGCCAATAAAAGAGAAGTAGTACAAAGATATATGAACATTATTCACTCTAAAAAAATAAAAAAATGTAAAAAATTTCGAGTTGGTGATTATGTGAGAATAAGCAAGCATAAGGCTCATTTTGATAAAAGTTATACCCCTAATTGGTCAACGGAAATATTTAAAATTATTAAAATACAAGAAAGTACGCCTACAACTTATTTATTAGAAGATTCAAAAAGAAGGCCAATACTCGGAGCATTTTATTCACAAGAAATTCAGAAAACTAAATATCATGATATATATTTAATTGAAAAAGTGTTAAAAAGAAAGGGGAACCTTGTGTTTGTTAAATGGCTTGGGCTCCCAACTAGCGAAAATAGTTGGATAAGTAAAGCGAATGTATTATAGATATTTGAGTTTCATCATCGCTCTAACAAATTCAATTTAAGTGGTTGCATGTTAATATTTTTTCATTCCATTCATCACGTTCGTACAAGTGACACATTTAAAGTTTGAGTTCATTAAATATTATCGTTTTAAGCTTCATTAAAATGAAGAGGAAACGAGAACCAACTTTGCTAAATTTAAATTTAAAAACAAAAACACAAAAGAAAAGTAACAATCAAGACAAAATAAGTTTGAAAAAAACCTTTAAAAATATAGTATTGCGCACAAAAAAGCATATAAATAGCATAAAGCCGAAATGTAAAAACGCTTTAGTAAAGTTGGCATACACAACAGCACAAGAACTAGCATCAAATATACCTATAAATATACCAAGAGTTATACCCATACCCAAAACTGGAGGATTTCTTCCTTTAATACCAATATTTGCAGGCTTATCTGCTGCTGGTAGTTTAGTTGGAGGTGCTGCTGGAATCGCAAAAGTGATAAATGAATATAAAACTGCTAAAAAACAATTGTCTGAATTGGAAAGACATAATAAGCAAATCGAAGCAGTGTGTATTGGTAAAGGTTTACATCTGAAGCCATATAAAGATGGATTAGGGATTTTTGTTTCAAAGAAAAAAAACTGAATTGTAGGCTACCCAGGAGAGCTTTAACTAATATTGATATTATAAAGCACTCGTATAATATCCCTTTTTTTCGAGGTGTATTTATGAGAGATGAATTACCGCAAAAACCTTTCCCAATGGAATGTGGTGTCATTAATCTTGATACCTCCGAGAACTCTGGTACTCATTGGGTAGCCTATGCAAAATGTGAAGATTATATCGAATATTTTGATAGTTATGGTAACTTAAAACCACCAAAAGAATTGATAAAATACATGGGAAGTAACATACATTATAATTACAACAATTTACAAAAAAAACATTTATTTAACTGCGGTCATTTATGCTTAAAATTTCTAATGTCATTTTGGGAGAAAAGAAGACATAATTTACAAAAAAAAAAAGCAGTTAATCGCTTAATTTGCTTTCATTACTTTGATTCGGATACATATATAATATGACAACTTTAATAGCATAGGTACATTCATCCAGCGATTGCGAAAGGAGCTATAAGATATTATTGTGTACTAAACTAATTATTTTTATTGCTCTACGTATTGATACTAAATATATCCTGATTTATATTTTATCGCCTGACATAGTAACATGTTAATATTCAATAAATATCCTACTCCAAAAAGAGTATGCAATATTACACTCCCAATATCGAAACACGTCAGACGTGTCCGAGTAGAAAAAACAAAAAATATTACTACAGCGAATAGAAGGTTTTTACAAGAACTTGGGTTTAAATTACATAATGTTGCAAATCAGTGATATACCGTGTCAAGATAACTCAATCGAAAGCTATGAAATCCATAATTATAATCCATATAATAACAGCTTTAAAGACAATGATGAAATAAGAATACCTATCCATCAACAAGACGTTTACGTACTACCTTCAGGTAGTTCTATTTACATAGAAGGCTATGCCAACGTGACTTCGAAAGACTCCTTAGGAAAAGTGGTTAAAAAAGATGTTAAGTTTATTAACAACCCAATGTCATATTTGTTTCAAGATATTCGTTATGAATTAAATGGTGTTGAAATCGATCGTACTAAAAATGCAGGAATTACTAGCACTATAAAGTCCTATATATCTATGAATGAAGGTGAAAACAAAGCTGCAGCAGTTTGGGGATGGAATATGAAAGGTACAACTCTGAAAGTGGGATATTTTAGTGTCATTATACCATTAAATAAAATATTAGGTTTTGCAGAAGACTATTCTAAAATAGTCATAAATTGCAGACATGAACTTATATTACAAAGAAGTAATTCCATTTCAAACTGTGCGATAATGGAAGGTAATGATAGTATCGAAATAGAAATTCAAAAAGTTCAGTGGCGTGTTCCACATATAAAAGTTTCTGATCGTAATAAATTGTTATTACTTAAATATTTAGAAAAGGATCGTCCTGTACAGATAGCATTCAGGAATTGGGATTTGTATGAATATCCGTTCTTACCAAAAACCGCAAAACATTCATGGTCGATCAAAACGGCGTCTCAGTTGGAAAAACCAAGATATGTGATTTTTTGCTTACAAACTAACAGAAAATGTGATAAAGCTAAAAGCTATGCAGAGTTCGATCATTGTAAAGTAACTAACCTTAAATTATTTTTGAATTCACAATACTTTCCGTATGACTCACTAAATCTGAAATTTGATCAAAATAAATACAGTATATTATACGAAATGTATGCTAACTTTCGTCAGTCGTATTACAACGACGGTGTTGATCCGTTGCTTGACTTTGTTCAGTTCAAAGAAAAAGCTCCGTTGTTTGTGATCGATTGCTCAAGACAAAACGACTCACTAAAAACTGGATCCGTTGATGTTCGGATAGAAATCGAATGTTCAGAAGATATACCAGATAATACAACTGCTTATTGTCTGATTATAAATGACCGTCTATTTGAATACAAACCGCTCAGTAATATTGTAAGAAAATTATCATGAATGTGATAGTGGATGTACAAGGATTTAAAGACAAGCAAAACCATTTTATAGCAAAAGAAATAGCAATACTCTGGAATAGTCGAATCTTTGTGTGGTTAATAAAACCACCATACCCATTTTATGAATTAACAAAAAAAGAACGCTTGCAAGTAGCCTGGATTGAAAAAAATAGAGGAATTTATTGGAATGAAGGATGTATACCTTATTTTAATATTAAAAACATTACAGGCAATTTTTTTAACAATAAATGTATACTAACTAAGGGCAATGAAAAAGTTTTATGGATAAAAGATATATTTAATAACAATAACGTACATAACTTAGAAGATAAAAATTGTCCTAGTTTATTAACACTGTATGAGAAATATTCAACTTCGATGGATATTATGAGCTGTATACATCATAATAACGTATGTGCCCTAAAAAATGTATTTTGTTTGGATAAGTGGTGTAGAGAAAACAATGTTTTTACTTTTAAGAATCACTGAAATTTAATATCAATGAAATTAATAGAATTGTATGATAATTGTAAATATTAATAGACTAGTCTTAGATGTTGCTTTCAGTTTTTAGTTAAAATATTAACTAGATATATATGTTTTGTAAAAAAAATATTATGTTACCAATAAATTTCTATTTACTTAATATTTTGTTTGGTTTTATTCCTGTTCAATACCTATTTTAACTTAATAATTATTGTCAAATACTAGGTGTTATTTTTTTAATCGAATTAAATATATAATTAAAAAAGATTAACAAATTGAATAGCAGAAAACATGAATAAACGAATAGTGAAAATTGGGGTACCTGGATCTCCGATTAAAAGACTGATTTAAATTTGATTTCTGATGGCATGAGTGAAAACTGAAAACTCCTTTCGAGTAAGTTCATTATTTATGGATACTTAAAAAAAATAGTTGAAAACATGAATAAACACATAGAGAAAATACCGTAACGGAGGGGTGGCGGTATGCTGCAACATATGTAAGATACAACATAAAATAGATTAAGTAGTTGTCAACGACCTCGCATGGTGCGTACTATTCACTTTTCATTACTCGAAAGAGTCGAGTGATGAACATTGAATATATGAAAACATGAATAAATAATAGATTAAAATTGGGGTGCCTGGATCTTTTTTGATCCAGGTGCCCCAATTTTAACCTACTGCAGACATTAAATTAAAAGGGCTGAAGATGATGACGAAGAGATTGAAGATGATTCCTCCGTGGTTATTAGCGAACATTGCTTAGTTTACGCAATCGCAGGCCAAGCGCGCTATGTTTCCAGAAGCTCGTCTATTTCTACTCACCAGTGTTAGTCAGATAAGGCTGTGTGCTGCCTGGCGGCAAGCGCCGCCGTCCCATACAGGGGGCCCGGCACCTCCGCTTCGTCCATGCGACCCTGCCTTTACTCCGTCTGCAAAGGAAACCTTCGGTTTGATCGTGCACGTGGAAACGAATGGGGTTGGAAATTACCTACACTATCTAGGTATATACGTATAGTGAGTAACGTCCAGGAAAGCGTTTTCTATATTTTTATGTCGGTCTGTTTTTTATCTTTGCCCTCTAGAATCCATTCGAACTGGCCAATCCATTCGAACCAATAGAATGCAAACGTAAATTATTGACAACTTCTCTGACATTTGACAAGACAATCGCCATGTTGTTTTCTCTGTAATACGTCAGTTTCATACATTTACATACATACATACATAAATCACGCCTATATCCCCGAAGGGGTAGGCAGAGGTGAACAAGCACCCACATTTTGCCAATTATGTTAGGTCCCATGTAATAGGTGGCGAGCATATTGCCATTTATCGGGCATAAAAGTCGCAGTACTATTGCTAGGTGATATAAGAGGAACGCTGCTGCCCATTTCTCATTGCTGATTTATCCTTAGTCGCCTTGTACGACACCCACGGGAGAGATTTGGGTGACAATTGTATTCTACTCTGCCGTCACCACACGGCTATCATACATTTATATTCTATTATTTCTAGTAGATTGGCAAGTTGTCTAGACGAGGCGCTTGTCAGCATAAAAATATTTGGTAGGTAATCGTGAAGTTTCTTGTAGTTTGAAATGAAATAATAAAGGTTCTAGAATAAAAAGGTGCTTACTACCAGCCTGCTCAAATTAACAGAAAGCTCGCTATAAGTTCTGACCGAAGCCTGGTAGTGGCAAATGTTTTCTGTTTTTGTTTTTTTTTCTTTATTCTTGAATCCAACTTAAAACTGTGATGTATTTTAAAAGTTCTGTTTAAAAAGTTGTGTTGTACGTCTGTAATTGGCCCACATTGTCTTGTCAGATTGAAACGCTTTACTTTATATTTTTTATGTTAATAATAATTTAGTACGTAAGCTGTTGGTGTGCTTTATTACATGAAGAAATGAATTATCGTCATTATTTAATTGCATAGGTACGGGTTATTCTCGTGTCTGAGGTACCATGCGTTACGTCTTTTGGCTCACTGGTTACAAGCAGTCGTCTGGAAGCATACTATCTTCAGAAAACCCTCACTGGTTACTAAGCGACGTGTCAGATACTACATAATCTATGAGAATATCTGTAAGTAGTGATTCTAAGTGATGCTGATTAAATATTTATTTTAACTCCAAGACGGGAGCAGCCTTCATTAATAATGGGTAGCGTGTGAATATTAATCAGAATAATTGCGAAAGAACGAGTAACCAAGAAGGGATGTAAAAGAGATGACAAGAGAAAGATGTAAAACGGAAAAATAAGGAAGTTGAACTTAACTAATCCGCTTAGAGTTGCTTAAATTTTTCTTACCAGTGGCCGCCCGCGGCTTCGCTCGTGCTAATGTCAGTTATTTTATATCTAGCCTTCATCGATAAATTGACTATTTATTTTTATTAAATTAAATTAATAAAAATAAATAAAATAAATAAATTTAAAATATTAAAACAAACAAACTCTTCCTCTTTATAATATTAGTATAGATAATTATACTATCAGCTAGGACAAAGTATAGCTTTAGCACTTATGTTGTGATATACCTACCAGATGATCGATATATTAATACATATAATATTAACACACATACAATAAATTACATCATCATCAATACCACCGCGCCCAATGGGCAGCCCCATAGGTAATGCTCTGCGATCCGGGCAGTTGCTTTGTACTAATTTTTCTAATATTCATATGTTCAAATTAAAATCAAAATAGTGATACCTAGTTACATTTATATTGTTTTTCTGTGATAAGTAATTAATTGGAATGAAGTGCCAGCTGTGTATAAGCCGATACGTTAGCGACTGTACCCGGTAACTTTTATAGCAGTTCAACTTCAGCGGTTAATTTCACCGCTCCACCTTATCACGGAGCAGATTATGTAAACACAGTCGTAGCAGTGGTTTCGTAAATGTTTTCGTCCCTGACTGCATATTATTACGTGCCTCCTCTACCCCAAAGCTTATACGAAGGTTATTTACGTACCGACAGTGTCCCTACGTTCCCTCTTTACTTCGGGATAAAGCCGCGGCCCGCAAAGCGGCGATATTGAATTAAACTGGTAATGAAGTGGTAATAAAATTGTTAAAGGGTTAGAAACGGTGTCCGGCCTAAAAAGGCCGTTTAAGCAATAATAATTCCTGTATCCAAAGGTATACAAAAATTACGTATCTTTGACAGTCATAATTCTTAGCCGGTCGGACTGATTTTCTTATGACCAATTTAGTAAAACCAATTTAGACTAAGGATGTTTTAGTCTAAATTGGTTTTAATTGGATTCTTTCATCCATAGGAAAAGCCTGTGCTCCAGCTGTTGGGATAATAAAAGACTGGATGAAAATTGTAGAAAATCTCCAACTTCTTATTCGCTATTTAATTTATATTAAGAGAATTTCCCATTCACTTCATATAAATTGAAGTCAAGTGACAATTTTATTATTTGCAATGTAATTCATAATAGAATCATAAAAGAATCATAAAAGAAATTACTGATGCTACCTTTTTAGACCCCCCCCCCTCCCCATGGATAAAAACCTGTTTTTTTTTCTAAGAAACCGTAGAGTATGGAACTATCAGCAACACACAGAGTATTTTGAGTAAAAAGTATATTATAGGAAGAATGAAATCGCCAGCCAACGAATCCGCCTTGTGGTGACGGCAGAGAAGAGCACAATGTTATTGGAACTGTTGCTCACATTATTAATGGAAGCCGCTCGCATCTCGGAAATAAAATAAATATTTAAGCAGGTGGCCGGTCCCAAAACCTAAGCCAAAACCTCGAGCAGTACGAATTGGAATGTTGTCATTCCAATTACTCTCCGTACCCATATCGATCTCTCGACACGATCCTTTCAATCGTTTTTCTGTATATTATCATTCATCACATGCGTGAAAATTGATGTTTTAGCATTGGGGTTATAATTAATTTTATATTTTAAGTTAAATTTAATAATAATAATTTTTTTAACCTTTTTTAATTTAACTTATTATTACAATGATTTTGGTGGTTATAAAAAGAATTTCGAAAAAAATATGATCTTGAGGCGGGAATCGAACCCACGTCCGCTGCTATCCGGGCAGGTGCCTGACCGCTCGGCCACCCAAGACACTCTTTGTACTAATTTTTCTAACATTTATACATATAATGTTAAAATGAAAAATCGAATAGTTAACTTATTATTTTAAATTGTATTAAATACGACTCTTTTTTTCGGATTCATTCATCTCTTTTTCGTATGTGATTTTTGTTTGTCAACTGTAGTTACGGCAACCGTTTTTGTTATTTTCACTAAAATAGAAAATAAAGTTGTGTTTTTACCGGGAAGAACTTTAAGTTTTTCTATTTTAATTGAACAAAACCCAGAGTAGTCCTCTCTTGCTATAATATGAATCAAAAGTAAGTGCGTTGCCTGATGACGTCTGATTAATACGAATGGAAGAGTAAAACATACTAGGTACGGCAACCCCACATAAACTGCGAACAGGGTAGAAAGACGATTATTTATTAACGCGAAATACTGCGCCGTTAGTTAGTAAACTACCAGGAGACCTTATTCTTAAAAAGAACACGAAAATATACCTGGTACCACTTCCTTGGATACATAAGGATAATAATTATTATTATTCTGTATAAATCGACGGTCCCTACGTATAAATGGACATGTCTAAAACTAAGGTTTACAGGGGAGTAAAACGAAAGTTTAAATCGATCTATAAAAAAAATCTTTAAGTTATAAATATTATGTTCGCATAATATTCGGGGTTAAAGTATGAAATTGCCGTTTTTTACTCAAAATCTAAATTGTTTATATTAAATCAAAATAGTTGCCATTATTATCTATACATTGCTGCCATCTAATAGGAAGGTCATTTGTCTTATTGAGAAAGTTTTTAGACATATTTAATCTATGTACATTTTCTTTAAAAAACTCCATTCATGTGTCCCGAGGTCCTTTTTTTTTTTTTTTTTTTTGGGAGGGGGAAATGCTATTTACGCATACTCTGCGCATGGGCGGGGCGCAGAGTTATGTGGGGCTCCGCAGTGTGTATAGTTCACCGCGACTACTCCACTAAAAACCCCTCGTGCACCATCATCTCGCTTAGCGGGGGAAAATGGTTACAGAGAACCTTATCCACTTGTTCCCCGCTTAGCGTTGCCCGTGCACAGGCCCATCTCTTGTGTAGCGTTGGCCACACTCGCTTTTCGCTCTTTGATATGGAGCCCCAAAAAGGGGGGCGCTATGCAACTCCGGGGTCATGGGTTGCTCCGAAGAAGGCCCGTCTTCGGAGTATGATCCTCTAATGCGGGACGTGTCTGCGGGCGATGTCCCTACGTCGGCGCCCCGTGCTTTTTTTTCTAGCCGGGTCGGCAGAGGGGTCGCATTCTCGCGTTCTCTCTTCCTCCTCTGTGTCCCGAGGTCCTTAATGGACTCCTATTAACCTACGCCGTCAAAATCAGTGGATCTAGTTCGCTATGTTGCCTACTTGTTGTATAAGGAGTTTTATTTTTATATTTATACATCAAGTACCTAGAGGAATGAGGCTCCTCTACTTAGTGTATAAATATGAAACCTCATTAACCTTCGCCGCCAAAATCAATCGATCTAGTTTCATACACACGCTATGTTGGCAGCCGCGTCCCCGAAGGCGTACTCGACCGTGATGTCTCAAAATAAAAGGGATTTGAAGGCCGTGCGCGCGCCTCAGGTACACCTATTATTTTCCGACGAACAATAAATAAAGTTCGGTAGCGTTTTCTTTCTTCAAAGCCGACTGGCAAATATTGATAGGATTCAAGCGAAAACACTTCATTAATAAATTAATGTTTGAATTTAACTGTAGCCGTGTGGTGACGACGGAGCAGAATACAAAATAATACCATCCCCATCTCTGGTTTGGTGTCGTGTGTGTCGTTCAAGGCGACCTAGGATAAATCAGTGATGGGAATGGGCAGCAGCGTTCCTCTTAAACCACCTAGCAATATACTGCGATTTATGTGCCCGATAGATGGTAAAGCTCAACACTTACTTTAGCATTTCAAGTAGTATGGTGACTGTCAATATCAATCTCGCTTTTCTTTCTTCTTCTAACGTGTAACAACATAACTTATGAGATAGATAATTAAAACACACTTTCGCACGACGAAAACATTTTTGTACCGCAGACCGGCGTGTAATTTGAACCTCAAAATCGTAGCATTAACATAGTGAAATTAAAACAATCAATTACCAAAATTACTTATTAAAAGAAAACAACCAAAGTGACCGCCGCCAGAACAGCGCAAACAAGTGACACAATTAGAATTATAAAAAGCTACCTTCGGCGTAGTTATTAGAATCGTAAGTGCCTTAATCCCCCAATTTCCACGGTGCAAGCCTAATCGTGAGACCCCGTAGTCCGGGATAATCCTGCCCGTACAGATATCGCATAATAGTCCTATTACACTCCTATTACGGTTTGTTACACCCTGCAAACGACGACGGTCCGCAAACTCGGCGAAACGCGGCGAAACGGACGTATCATTGCTGCGTTTACACGGAGTGGCGGTAAAAAGTCAAAATTGAAAAATTTAATTGTTTAAGGTCTGTTTTTGTGTTACGAACGGACAACTATATTCTCCTGTTATCGCTAACGAAGAATAATAAACCTTTAGCACGCGGTATTAATGTACAATTTACATTCATTCATACATACATAAATAGCCATAAATAGCGAGCCTATTGCCATTTAACGGGCACAAAAGTCGCAGTACATTGGTGGTAGGTATAAGAGGAACGCTGCTGCCCATTCCCCATCACTGATCCATCCTTAGTCGCCTTGTACGACACCCACGGGAGAGATTTGGGGAGGTGACAATTGTATTCTACTCTGCCGTCACCACACGGCTAATGTGCAATTTAATGTGTTTTTATCATCAGGCTATAATAAATCAACTTAGATACATTTAGATGCATCAGAAACCCAGAAAAATACAAATAATTAAATTTCAAGTAACATACATTCTAAATTGATTCAATTTTCGCAGAACTATATGCTTAGGAACTCTCTGGTGCTTAGTTCGGTTATTTTAAATACGTACAGATCTTGATTTTCACTAAAACGATCCTTAAAGTTGAAATGGCTGTCAGTCTCTCCAAAACGACTCTAGAGGAAAGTAATATTCATCATTATCAGTGTTAGTTCTTCAATATCTGCCACTTATTTAATAGGTCGTCTGTCGAAGAATATACGAACATATCCTCGCCTCGCTGACCGGGTATCCCTATAGCCTACTTGCGTGCTGCTTTGTTCAGTAACCTTTGGTAATTAATAGATTGGGGTCGGCGCTTAGTTGGTGGACAGGGTCGTGGGTTTAGGAGACCTATTACTAAAAACTGAGGGCATACTGTGCACTCTCCTCTATTCTCCTCTGGACACACGTGGTTTTGATGAGAATAGCGTCTTGACGATTCATAAGTGATTCATTTTGATGTTGATTTTCCGATGTGATATAAATTAAAAGGGATTGATTGATGATATGAATCAAAAGGGAGTGGGATGGTATAATGACGTCTGAATGATATAAATGGCAGAGAGAACATACTGCGTCACCAGGTACCTGAGAATAGGAGAGGAAGATGATGGCATTGTTAAGGGTAACCCATCCTTTACCGGCCGTTATGAACATTGCTTAGTGAATCCAATCGCAGGCTGAACACGATAGCCATCCACCAGTCATGGACCTCCTACAGGCAAAAATATATTATCAAGGCAAAATATCCAGCTCCAAGAAATACATACTTGGCAGGCAGAGGTGAACTTGCACCCACGTTTCGCCAATTATGTTAGGTCCCATGTAATAGGTGGCGAGCCTATTACCATATATCGGCCACAAAAGTGTCGGAGTACATTGCTAGGTGGTATAAGAGGAACGCTGCTGCCCATTCCTCATCAGTGATTTGTCCTTAGTCGCCTCGTACGACACCCACGGGAGAGATTTGGGGTGGTGACAATTGTATTCTACTCTGCCGTCACCACACGGCAAGAAATAGATCGACGTAAAGTATGTCTGAAGTGGATCAAGTAGGATTGAACCGAATGACATTATATATAAGTCAGTGTATGCTCTGCAAATCCTCACGATTGCGGAGTTTGTGACACGGTTAGAATATCTGCGAACTCCTCTTTTTTTGATTTTTTTTATTTTGTACCGAAATAGATAGCTGATGGGTAAACTAATTTTCAAATATTATTATGTAACGCTAATTACGTTAGGTTCTATGTAATAGGTGGTGAGCTTAAGCCAAGCCTAAAAGGAAAGAGATTGGGGGTGGTGACAATTGTATACTGCTGTGTGAGAATGTAGAAAATCTAAATATTTTCTTTAGATTTTCTACATACCTGAAAGTCTCAACAACGGGTCATCCCACATTAGGAATCTATGTCTAACTGCCGCCCTCAGAGACGTCAAATAACGTTAATGAGTACTTAACGTCAAAAAATGACAATTTAAAACTAGTCGCTACTCTTGCCAGGTCTATGGTCAATATTTGAATGAAAATTTTTGACATAAAATACTTATTAAAGTTAATTGACGTCTCTGAGTGCGGACGTCAATCAACTTTAATGAGTACTTAATGTCAAAAAATTTCATCTAAATCTGGACTATAGACCCGGTAAGAATAGCGACTAGTTTTGAACTGTCATTTTTTGACATTACGTACTCATTAACGTTATTTTACGTCTCTGAGTGCGGCAGTAAGCTACGCAAAACTTCGATATTCGACGATTTTAGTCTCCAAGCTACTCGTGTACGAACCTCAATGGATTCGTATGGAGGTAGACGCTTCGAGACTAAAATCGTCAAATATCGAAGTTTTGCTTAGCCTAGTGAACTAAGTGGCGAAATTGCTAGAAACTATGAACCATTTAGGAGTTCCACGCTTTATGACTCCATTCGTTGACTCATTGGTCCCGTTTGCAATTTGAGCAGCTCAAACAATAGTTGAGTTGACAACACGAAACGATCTCACTCAAGCACCGTCGAAACGAACGGCGGACCATTAATTACCTCTTTGCTGACCTGGTTTGGTCCATTGTCTCAGTATTTGTAACAAAGACTTCTGGATATTGAGTCGAGAACTTCTTGCAGGGAAATCGGTGATTTGTCTCAGACGCCCAGCCCCCATAGCATTTGACGTGGACAAATTCTCCTCGTGGAAAAGGAAATATTTTCCTTACACACGCTCACACTATAACTATCCTGAGACAAAACACTGTCAAGTGGTGGAGAGAGATTTTGTCCACGTCCATAGCATTTGACGTGGACAAAGTCTCCTCGTGGAAAAGAAAATATTTTTCTTACACACACTCACACTGTAACTATCCTGAGACAAAACACTGTCAAGTGGTGGAGAGAGATTTTGTCCACGTCCATAGCATTTGACGTGGACAAAGTCTCCTCGTGGAAAAGAAAATATTTTCCTTACACACACTCACACTGTAACTATCCTGAGACAAAACACTGTCAAGTGGTGGAGAGAGATTTTGTCCACGTCCATAGCATTTGACGTGGACAAAGTCTCCTCGTGGAAAAGAAAATATTTTCCTTACACACACTCACACTGTAACTATCCTGAGACAAAACACTGTCAAGTGGTGGAGAGAGATTTTGTCCACGTCCATAGCATTTGACGTGGACAAAGTCTCCTCGTGGAAAAGAAAATATTTTCCTTACACACACTCACACTGTAACTATCCTGAGACAAAACACTGTCAAGTGGTGGAGAGAGATTTTGTCCACGTCCCTAGAGCGGCCAAGCCAAGTGGCCAATCTATTCGAACGAAAATAATACAAATGTCAATATTTGACAGCTGCTCTTACATTACACACGGTGTCGCCTTCTTGATTTATCTTTTAATGCTGGGGCACAGGCCTTCCGTATGGATGGAAGAATATAGGGAAAATGTGTCATAAACGCGCCACCACGCTGGCCCAGTGCGTGTATTAACGACTGCAGGTGCAGGGACCAACGGCTTAACGTGCCGTCCGTAGCACAGGGGGAACTCGAGATAATAAATTATTGGTCACCCATCAAATGAGCTACCTTAGTTTACTCAATTGCATGCCAAGTGCTCTATGCCACTGTAATAGCGAGCTCCTACTGTGATACCTTAGTTTTTACATTTTAATTCTATTCCTTCGAATAGATAGGTCTCTTTTCTATAGGGGCTGGCCTAAAGCGGGGAATTCACTACACGGACATGCCCACGGGCATGCCTGCTGACATGTCCGCCGGACCTCGCTTCTATTAGATCTGTGCGCTGTTTGCCTAGTGTAGGACCGTCACAGTCAGTCTGGCATATACAACTGTTTTTATACAAGCCAGGGAAGCTCTCGCCCTTAATCTTACCTGATGGTAAGTGACGATAAGGGCCGTAGATGGAATCGAGCTTCATTTGGAACCCTCAACCACAGAGGGGCTGGCTATCTAATCACTATTTTCGGAACACAATAATGCTTTTAACATTATTATGATGGCGACAGATTTTGATAAGACGGTGGTAGCTAGCCAGGCGGACCTGAAAGAAGTCCTGCCACTAACCAAATGTCTGGCAGGCATCCTCGTCTCGTGAATTCCCCGCTTATCTTACAAAAATAACTTAGAAGCCGCGAAGAAGTAGTATTAAAGAAGAACACGATCCACATTGAATTACCAAATGCCTACTTAACAACTAAAAGGATGCCAAACACACAGAAAGACAAGACGGCATTAGCATTCATCGCTCAACTCCTTCCAATGCTAACTTTTGGGACGGAGTAAAAATAATATCCTATCAATCTATGTCAGTAGGCTCATAACAAGCCGTCTTTCGGCAAAGACAAATTTTATGCATGAACAACAGAACGGCAAAGCTAACAGAAACTTAAAATATAATAAATATTGGCCGAGGCTTGGGTTACTAACTGGGAAATGCGAAACCGACCGGCTTGCACGAAGAGATTAATGAGATCGGATGAGGCGAAAGAAGTATGTGGGTAAGGATCGTAGCAATATAGTGAAAAGAAGTGATCTCTGCCCTACCCCTGTAGGAGAAAGGCGAGACATACCTTCCTATAGATAACTCTTAGCGTTCCATGGATTCACCATGCGGGTGCCGGGCCGATGGTGTGGCAGAGAGAGTCAGGGGCAGCGCCTGGGACTTGCGACCCAGGGGGTCTACCGCCTAACTCGATTGCTGATGATAGCTATATAGCAATGCACTACTTACGGCTTTAAATAAAAATAAAAAAATAAAAATAAAAACGTTTATTTCCCGGACTACTAAAAAGGTCCATGGTGTTATTTACAAAGAAAACTTATACCTATGTTAGTACTGAATTTAACTAATATATAATTTTTAAAGTAGAGCGCGTAATTTGGCACATGTGCTCTAGTAGTGGACAGTGCCCACTATCGGCTCTGGCTTTAGCAGCCATCCTGAATTTTTAGGCGGTACTGATTTTGTGCCAAATTCAGACAAAATCATTCGGTGATCATTTGTTCAAAGCTATCGCAAATAGTTTAGGTACATTTGGTGCGAAATGACAGCATTACCTCATAAACTTTAGCTTTTGCTTTAGCAATCGGGTTAGGCGGTAGGCCTCCAGGTGTGGGTTTATGCCCTTCATTCACATCATGTCCACACTTACTTTCGCCACCCCGACTCCTCTCTCTGCCCTGCCATATTTGGTAAGATTCTGTGAGAGCAGCCTTTGTTACACGTTCCAGTGTAGAACTTACGTAAGTTTTAGACAAGATTTCGTCTATGTATCGGAAACAGTTTCGGTATAAGCAATGACTACGCTTCGATAACATACTCAATATCTTTATTGCAAAACCATAATGTACAACTATGTGTAATTACAGTAATATTATTCTTGACGGCTTTGACGGCCGCCTTGGTCGAATGCTCAGATCGCTGGGTATTGGCCAAGAGGTCCCGGGTTCGAATCCTGGTAGGGACAAACTTTGTGATGACCACAGATGTTTGTTCCCGAGTAATGGTTGTGTCTATGTTTATGTAGTATATTTTCAACATTTATATACATAATTATATTAAACATATGTCCGTCATCTAGTATCCATAACACAAGTGCTTAGGCTACGTACTTTGGGCTAGATGATAGGTGTAAGTGTAAAAATATTTATTTATTTATTTTATTCTAGAGTATTATGAACCCTGTCCGGCACGCAGAGAGAAGAGAACGCCCTTTTTTATTTTATTTTGTTGACAAATCACTTGTAATTACAACCATAGTATAACTTATAATTAAAATTTGTCATCGAGATATTCTTTTACTTTTGGTCACCCATCCGAAGACAGGCCTTAGCGAACACCGCTTAGTTTTTTCGGGGTCGCAAGCCACTGCGCTCCTATGTAAATTAGTTGTTGCACAGGGGCGCTTAAATAAATCTTTCGCGAGTTCGAGGGCCGCCCATAAAATCTTTACATGTGGTCAGTAACTTGTAATGTATGTACGGTCACGTGTCCGGACTAGCTACGGCTTGTGTGTTCACCCTCGTCAGGGGTGTAAAATCTGTATAAAAGTTATGTACCCCTGTCTACTCGGGTTGTAAAATTGAGCGAACAAAACTACAAAGAGAATAATGTTATATAAAAAGATATGATTTATCATTTTTGAGAAAACAATTTGTCAGTTACATACTTTTGTTTTCTATGCGTTCGAATAGATATGCTGCTGGGCTAGACCTATAAATTAGAGATTGTAAATAATCCTGATATACATACATACATACCTACTTACATAATTCACTTCTGTTTATTCTGACGGGGTCAGTAGAGTTGAATTAACACATGTTTCACAAATTAGGGGGCGGGCCTATTGTCATTTAACGGGCGACTAAATCGCAGTATGTTGCTAGATGGTATAAGAGCTGCTGTTCATTATTCTTTGCAGTTTTTAATCATGTCTTTTTTAGTCTTGTACGACGACACCCGAGGGGGAGATAGGGGGTGGTGACAGTTGTAGGTATTCTGCTCTGCCGTCACCACACGGCACGTAGACTTTATTAATGTGAGGTCATTTTTTTCCACTAAGATTGTAGTAACACGCTCCTTTAATAAGGCGCATACATTTTAACAAAGCTAATCTAAACTTGTTCCATCAAAATTAATAGATGTAAGCTCGGCAACTGGATAGCAATTGTAACTTCATATGCATACAAACTCCGTGAGAGCAGTAATATCACACTAACATACAAGCGCAGCCGCCACTGGTGGCATGAAAACGATTATAGTCTTTATCGCTGTGCTATACGAGTGGAAGCAGTCGTAGGATTTAAAGTAAAGCTGCAGAGGTATAATGGTACCTGTACGCAAGAATGTTTATCGCCTGGCTCAGGAGATAGGTAGCGAGCCTGCTGCAAAAGTAAATCGAGGCTATCTAGAAAATGTTCGTGAACTGATAAAAATGTACTAGTTTGTATTGATCGTATTATAATGTTATGAGCAATGGAGACCGTAGAAGAAAAGACCAGGGGGCCTACCGCCTAACTCGATTGCTAAAGCAAAAGCTATAGTTTATGACGTCATGCTGTCTTTTCGCACCAAATTTACCTAAACTATTAGCGATAGCTTTGAACGAATGATTACCGAATGATTTTGTATGAATTTGGCACAAAATCCGTACCGCCAAAAAATTCAGGATGTCTGCTATAGCCGTTAGCGTTGCATTGTTTTAAAGCTATCATCAGCAATAGAGTTAGGCGGTAGGCCCCCAGGAAATGAATTCGTATCTCTTCCTTTAATCTAAGTTATATACAGAACACCATAGAATTATAATAGAGACTCAGAAACCAGATGCAATTCTAACTTAATTTCTTTGAATGGAACTTTATAGCAGAGATAGATAGAACAATATTCTATATATTGTACACGCATAAATAAACATAAAAATCAATAAATAACAAACACAATTTCCAATGGGCCCCAGAACGCATACCATATATAGCGATAAATAATCGCTAAATACTTGCGATCTTAGGTATTCTTTGTTTAAACGCCTTGGTATATAATCTTTAACTTTTAAACTTATCCCATCCTGCCCGGAGCCGTCATAAAATAAGCCATTTCTCAACCTTTTCGACTCACTCTCAAATCCCAACCACTCCCATTGCATTAAATTATCATTCCTCGCAGTTTTAATGCCATCAATAAGATTTATCATCGTCTGTTTGTATTTTTGTAATACCTGTGTAACGGAACGGTGTTGAGGTCCTAGCAGACAGCCGTCTCCTCAGACAGTCAGCAAACAAATGATGGTTTGGATGGTTTGATTGAGTGAGATGCCGAATCTATCGATAAAGCATTTGTATTTAAATTTAGAATTTTGACACGCAGTTATTTTAGGTTTTTATTTTTAAATATGCCAGTAAATAGAAAGATAAAAAGGAGGATTAAATTGTACCACGTTACACATGCAACACACAAAGCAAATTGGCCATCCATCTGTGCGCATTTAGCTTTTATGGTTGCTGTTCTATCGTTCCTCTTTAGACCCTCACATTTATTCTAATGGCCACCAGACATTCAAGGGTATAGGCTTCGTCGAATAAAGCTTTCCTCTGCGTAGCGTTGTTATTTTTTTACGGCAACGTTAGCAAAAGGATACGAAACATAATTCATGTGTAACCATGTCGATGCTTTGTTGTGAAGTGTTGGGAAATTATTCTTATTTCTAATGTGAATTTTACGAACGATCATGGTTTCGAAGTATACTCCTTCCAGTCATTATAGTGAAAGACAAAACGTATACAATCTTCAAAATTAATATAAAATACAAATATAAAAATGTGATTTTATTTTTGTATCTTTTAAGGGCCGATTTCACCGCAGCATTAAACGCGATCAGTTGAAGTTGAACTCGGTTTATGCTCTAAACTGAGTTCCGCTACATAGTTTGCATTCATCATAACCAATTTTTATTAAACTCAGTTTCTATGAGAGACGGTGAAATCCGCGCTTAGACATACATTTTTGGACACCCATTTTATGAAAGTGGCTAATCGATTTGATTCTTTATAATTGATTATATATTTTATTTGTAATTTTAAATGCATTTCATAGATAAATAAACACACCAAAATCAAAAGTTTGGATTTGTTCTCTCACTAATGGCCAAAGTATAACAGGTGATGTTATAGTTTAACAGATTTTCATGACGATTCAGACAAGCAAACATAATTTATATAAATAAACTTTTATTAATAAAGTTTTTATTGTAAAATAGGGTAAAAATTGGTAGAATTAGGTTGACTGATTCCTTGATTTTGAAAAGTATTATTTAAAACTTATGTTAGTTTCCTTTTTGTCAAACAAAATAATAATAAATAAATAAATATTTTTTACACTCACACCTATCATCTAGCCCAAAGTAAGTAGCCTAAGCACTTGTGTTATGGATACTAGATGACGGACATATTTTTAATATAATTATGTATATAAATGTTGAAAATATACTACATAAACATATACACAACCATGACTCGGAAACAAACATTTGTGGTCATCACAAAGTTTGCCCCTACCAGGATTCGAACCCGGGACCTCTTGGCCAATACCCAGCAATCTGAGCATTCGACCAAGGCGGACCAAATATTGTTGATTTTTTAATTTTATTATTTGCTATCTAGATTATAAAAATAATTTTATAACTAGATTTAAAAAACGATACTCACAAAACAGTTGAACCGAGAAAAAACAATTAAAAATCGAATAAAACAAACTTTGAAAGTGTATTGTCACAGCTAACTTGCTTAATTCGCCGTTAAATCAACAGCCTAGCCTCTTTACTAAACAGCGCCGTACAACTAGCGGCCTGAATGATATTGCTGCATAGTTTTGGTTGGTGGTAGGACTTCTTTCAAGTCCGCCTGGCTAGCTACCACCATCTTATCAAAATCTGTCGCTATAATAATAATGTTAACTGCATTATTGTGTTCCAACAATGTGTGATATGATAGCAATTTCCTCTGTGGTTGAAGGTTCCAGGTGAAGCTCGATTCCATCTTTGGCCCTTATCGTCACTTACCCTCAGGTGAGATGAAGTGCTAGAGCTTCTCTGTCTAGCATAAAAAAAATCATATTTTTGCCAGCCAGGCAAAAATCTTACTATTAACCGACATGGGTTGGTAAGTTGGTTTGGTTAGTATATGAACCAACGAATGTCAGTAATTTGTGCTATTATAGAATTAGTAAAGAGGCTAGGCTGTTGATTGAACGGCCAATTAAGCTAGTTGGCTGCGACATATCGATGAACTACTAACATCGTTGTCAAGACAACCATTCTTATCTGCGTCACTTCACAATCCAATTTTGTCACTTCTCAAATAGATAACACTAATAACGAAATAATTAAGGCTGATGAATGAAGAAAGCAAGACAGTGACGGAGAAAGTTTTTCCTAGATTCTGTACAATTTTCACACTTAAGCGTCTCCGAGTAACAAAGTCTGTTGATGTATACGCATTCTGCTTTGAGAGAGCATAATCTCATTCAGGATTATGTTAAGGGTATCCAGCATACACCAGGGATCACCCAAGTTTTCGGGTGATGTTCCCTCTTTTCGGAAAATTATGTTAATGTCCAACTAAACTGACCTGAAGTTTAAGCGGTTGAATTTATGGCTTGTACGTGACTTAGGAGTTAGGGGAGAAATTTTTTTTTTCTTTATATAATACAAAAGAAATATTTTACAAAATGAGTACAACGTATAGGTAAAAAAAGGAAAATTACTTAAACTCGCAGTTATAATCCAGCAAAACTAAGCAGCTTGAGTGCTAGACTTTACCTAGATGTTGGACATGAATAATATGGTAAATTACCTAGTCACCTTGTACGTCACCCGTAGAAGAGATTGGGGGTGGTGACAATTATATACTGCTCTCCCGTCACCACTCACCAGAATTATCTACATACAAAAATCACGCCTATATCCCCGAAGGTAGACAGAGGTGAATTAACACCCACGTTTCGCCAATTAGGTTAGATTCCAACTAATAAATTTAGATTCCAAACGACCCGCGGGAGAGATGGGGGGTGGTGACAATTGTATTCTGCTCTGCAGTCACCACACGGCCTACATACAATTACAGCAGAATTACATGCAGTTACATAAATACGCCTTTCTTCCTAAGGGGTTGGCAGAGGTGTTTCAACATCAATTTTTACGCTTCATTAAAAACCACCCAACACTTTCACTTTCACATTCACAGCGATATAAAAGATACAGTAATGAAAATCATAAAACACCAGCCACTAACTCAGGATTTTTATGAGGCAAATTAAGATCTTACAACTCCCCAAGTAACACTGTGCAGTGGTGAGAAGTCCCTTGCCGATAAAAAGTTTCGGTCATTAGTAAAAATATCCACCGAGAGAGAGATATTTTTTGCACTTAATTAAAAATTTCTTTGTCAAAATGTATTTTTTCTTTATGCAAAATTATTATCTTATTCTTAAAGTCTGGCCAGGACAATTGTCGCCACCCCCAATCTCTCCCGCGGGTGTCGTACAAGGCGACTCAGGGTTAAAATGGGTAGCAGCATTTCCCTTAAAATATAATACATAGATGATGATAGATGGCGATGGGCTCGTCACTTATTTACATGGGATCTAAGGTAATTGGGGAAACTTGGATGTTAATTCACCTTTGCCTGTCGGAGGGATCTTCGGTGTAGTCGGCCATCATTCTAAAAATACTGACGATTTCTATGCAATTTATTCAATTTTATGACGGATGACCATAATTTAGTAAGAAAAATTGCAAAGAAATTATCTCATTCATAAGATTGGAAGCTGATAGAACATGAATAAGTGTGTACATAAAATATCCTGAGACATTGTTGATGAATATATTATGTAACGGATAGTCTTAAACAAATGGAACACTAATATGGATAAAAATATTTTAAAAATTTGTATAATAATATCTTTCTGCATAGAATCTCTTTTGACACGCTTCCCGGTGCACCATCTAGCAAAATACTGCGAAAGTTCCCGGAGAATGGCAATAGCCTCGCCCCCCATTAAATGAGGCATAGCATTGCTGGTAAAAAGGTAACACCTCTCCGGTAAAAATCCGTGATTACTGCATGTTTGGAGGAGCTCGCTAGCGCAGTGGCACAGCGCGCTTGGCCTGCGATTGCGTAAACTAAGCAATTTCGCTAAGGCCGGTCATTGGATGGGTGACTAAAAATTTACTATCTCGAGTTCCTCCGTGCTTCGGAAGGCACGTTAAGCCGTTGGTCCCGGCTGCATCTGCAGTCGTTAATATCCACCAACCCGCACTGGGCCAGCGTGGTGGGTTATGGCCCAATCTCCCTATATTCTTCCATCCATAGGGAAGGCCCGTGCCCCAACAGTGGGGACATTAAAGGGCTGGTGATGATGATGATGACTGCGTGTTTATATGAATAAGTATTTTTGGTCATTCATCCATAGAGCGGCATTTTCGAACGTTACTTAGCTTGCGAATTCACAGGCCAAGTACTTTACACACCCAAATTATCTATACGAATATCATAAACCTGAAGAGTTTGTTTGGTTGGTTGGTTCAACGCACTAATCTCAGCTACTACTGGCTCAAATTTAATAAGTATTTTGTGTTGGATAGTCCATTTATCGAGGAAGGCTATAAGGCTATATAATAGCCGACATTAGCGCGAGCGAAGCCGCGGGCGACCACTATTATAATATAAAAAGTTAAGTCAGCACAATCGACAGGTTTATAAATAAGCTACTTGTGACACCAGGGGTTTTTTCTAGTTGCTGTTCGACATGAAACGGTCGGGATGAGACTCTGCCCCTGACGGCCCCTAGATTAGTGCTTCCTGTCCGCGACGTCTTTGATGTCGACCAGATAACGTTTCGATTTATCGAATAGCTTAAGCTATATCGATTACGTTGGAAACTGTATCGTTTTAATTATACCCCATTCACTTGGGCTTGTGATAAAATGTAAACAATCTTGATATGTCTCATTATCTACGAAATGCTCTTAAAAACAAGAAACGTGTATTCTGAAATACATAATCAATTATAGACCTTTAACTGCCGCACTCAGAGACGTCAAATAACGTTAATGAATACTTAACGTCAAAAAATGACAATTCAAAACTCGTCGCTATTCTTGCCGGGTCTAGATTTGAATGAAAATTTTTAACATTAAATACTCATTAAAGTTAATTGACGTCTCTGAGTTCGGCAGTAAAAGTGTTAGCTTCTTTGAAATTGGTGCTACACAATTTTATTTTTGTAATGGTGCTTCTCCACGTTGCAAGTAGCTTGAGCAAGTAAAGGCGCGAGCTAGTATATAATGGACCTCATTCAGTCGGGTTTAGGTTGCTCCCTTATCCGCACGTTAGTTACATTAGCATAATAAGCTAGTGTTATTTTCTAATTATTTATTTTTAGTTATAAACAGGTTAGAAACCATTACCGTAAGATGTAGACAATAATTTCCCCTTTGTCACTCTAATCTTCTGCTTAGAGATGTGATCTTCAAAGGGATATTCCAGACATTAATTAACATAGAATTTGGTAACCAAATTTCGTTACTTTGCAACGAATAATCAATTCGGAATGTTTCCCATTATATTTGTCGATGGAATCCTATTCGATTATTAATTTTGAGTCTTTGTTCGTGTCTTTTGTTGTCTTGCGTTTGAAGGGATTGCCCTTTACGTCTGACGTTCAAAAGTTTGCAAACGAAGGTATTATTATGTGTAATTGGGAATATTTTTACATAAAAGTTAACAACAGAAAATATTATGTAAAATTTTCTCAATCATAGTAAAATAGATCAGACAAATTGTTTAGAATTTTTATGACCTTTCTTCTTTGTATACAGACCTACAAACATAAATCACACCATTTATTTCAGAAGGTGTATGCAGAGGTAATTAACAAGTTTCGCCCCAAGGTTCGATGTGATGTAATTGGTGGCAAGCCTATTGCCATTTATCAGGCACTTAAATCGCAGTAGATTGCTAAATGGTGTAACAGAAACGCTGCTGCCCATTACTTGTTGCTGTCGAAATGTATGACACCCGCGGGAGTGATTGGGGGCGGTGACAATTGTATTCTGTTCTGCCGTAACCACACGGCACTATGTTCAAATAAAAAACTCACACATGGGACCTACTCACATATGGGAACAAAATTGGCGAAAATAAGTGATAATTCACCTCACATTCGGGGATGCATGATTTATGTATGTATTGATTTTAACCCAACGTTTTGATCACTTTACAGCGACTGTGGTGTCGCTGTCTCGTTTTATATTAAAAATGGCAGTCTGTATCAGTGCCTTTTCTTTTGTGTTTTCTATATAGAAGAGTGACAATAATAATATACATGTAGAAATCTTTGTAGAAAAACCAGTGTCTGACCTTTGCTTGCAATCATTAAGAATGGACGGTTTTCCCTTGAACTTTCAATCTCTTTGTGTCGGTGTAGTGATTTTTGATGCGGAATATTTATTAATTAGGGTTAAAACTTGTAATTTGCCACCCACCACTCCGAAAAAAAAATGATTTCCCTTTTTGTATTCGATTTTAATTTTAACATTATATAAATGTTAGAAAAATTAGTACGATTCCCGCCTCAAGATCATATTTTTTCGAAATTCTTTTTCTAACCACCAAAATCTTTGTACAAATTTTTCTAACATTTATATAATGTTAAAATTAAAATCGAATAGTTTATAAAGCAAACCCAAGCTTAACCGAATGCACGGTATTTGTAAAAACATCTGCTTTGGAATGTTTGAAATTTATTTCTACATTGCGAGGGTACCCGTTGGCTTACAACGTGAAGTGTAAAGGTTAGAAGAATCGGCAAGTTAATTAGTGTCTTGGGTGGCCGAGCGGTCAGGCACCTGCCCGGATAGCAGCGGACGCGGGTTCGATTCCCGTCTCAAGAACATAATTTTTCGAAATTTTCTAACCACCAAAATCTTTCCCTTTTTGTCTTAAATTGGCAATATACTGCTGTCTTACTGCCGAACTCAGGGACGTTAATAATTTTAATAAGTAATAAAATAAAAGAAAAACATTTCAATCTAGACCATGGGTCAGTTCAAGAGTACCTGAAACCGACGGGCATGGAAGACATTAATGAGATATGATGAAGCGACAGAAGTATGTGAGCTCGCAGGAAGTGGAAAAAAGTAATCTCTGTCTACCCCTGTAGGACCAAAGGCATGATGTGTGTATGTAAAAAATAATTTTCACAGATTGTCACTAAAGTAATGATGATATTATTTCTCACAAGGGAATGCTGAAGTCGCAATTGCGGCTGTATGCGGAGATTGTGGCCAGTTATTTTTTATTATTCCGTTAGGACTCCGTTATTCTTTCGTTATTTTTTTAGGACTTGAACGGGAAAAGTTTTTGAAAGTTTTTTCGATTTTAACGACGAGCTATTTTTTTAATAAGTTAAGTATTTTTTAGCATTGCTTACTTTGAATACTTAGGAAGAACTTACTTTAGGGGAACTTTAAAAGTAGCGCCAGTGACTACGAGACTGCTGAGTAATGGATTTAAATGGTTTGTTCATGATAAGCGAAGAGATAAAAGCTATGTTTGCAGAAGAATATCACGTAGGTATAAACTTGGAAGGACACAGAATGAGAGGAAGATGAAAGAAAGGGTGGATCGATTGTGCAAAGGAGGATATTAGCGAGAGGAGTGATAAATTGGTGAAGGATAGAGTGCAGTGGAAGAATAAAACAAACTGTGCCGACCTCACCTAGAGAGGGATAAGGACAGGAAAAAAAAGACTACTTTAAAAACATACATACATACATACATAAATCACGCCTATATCCCCGAAGGGGTAGGCAGAGATGAACTAGCACGATAGAACTACCCACGTTTCGCCAAATATGTCAAGTCCCATGTAATAGGTGGCGAGCTTATTGCCATTTATCGGGCACAAAAGTGGCAGTACAATTTGATATTGCTAGCCTAGGTGGTATAAAAGGAACGCTGCTGCCCATTCCTAATTATGTTCAGATTTATCCTCAGTCGCCTTGTACGACACCCACGGGAGAGATTTGGGGTGGTGACAATTGTATTCTAATCTGCCGTCACCACACGGCAACGATTAAATACAAAATCTAAAAAATTGAGCTCACTGTTGTGTTGTTATTCTTCATCCTGTCCTGTTACCAGTTTATCTGGGGTTGGCGCAGTATGTTTCCTCTTCTATTCACATAGGTCCAACGTCATCAAGCTATCCACTCCCTTTTGATTCATATCATCCATAACACCGGAAACGTGCTTGTGATGAATGAATGTAAAGGAAAGTGATGGAAAAGACCAATGAACGGAGAGAGTGATTGGATCATAACATTTCAATCCTTAACGCTTAAGGTTTTGGCTTAAGTTTTACAGCCGGCCGCCACCAGCCCGCTTTGGATATTGCTGTTGGTGGTGGTTTACTCTGCACCATTCGGGTGCCCCAAGGTGCTTATTGGTCTACACCCGACAATCTCCCTTAGTCGACTTTGATCTTAGACTCTATATGCTCCATAACTATATTGTTTCTCAGGGTTAAAACAGCAATGAGTAATGGGCAGCAGCATTCCTCTTAGACCTCCTAGCCAATGTATTGCGATTTCCGTGCCCGATAAATGGCAAAAGGCTTGCCACCTATTACATGGGACCTAACCTATTTGGTAAAACGTGGATTTTTATTCACCTCTGCCTACCCCTTCGGCGATATAGGCGTGATATATGTATGTTGTTCTATGTTATGTTGTTCTATGTTCAATATTCATTGACGACCGCCTTGGTCGAATGCTCAGATTGCTGGGTATTGGCCAAGAGGTCCCGGGTTCGAATCCTGGTAGGGACAAACTTTGTGACCACAAATGTTTGTTTCCGAGTCATGGTTGTGTATATGTATATGTAGTATATTTTCAACATTTATATACATAATTATATTCAAAATATGTCCGTCATCTAGTATCCATAACACAAGTGCTCAGGCTACTTACTTTGGGCTAGATGATAGGTATGAGTGTACAAATATTTATTTATTTATTGTTTTGGTGGTATGACGTGACCACCACAAAGGCATTAACACTTAAAGTGGACGCTCAAAAATTCAGTAAGGCTTAAGCAATAACTGACTTAATCAAACTTCCCTAAACGTCCACTGGAAGGCCCCGATAAAATCTAAGCTTATAAATTTGTCAAGGTTGAGCTTTTTCGTGCGATTAAATCGCCTCTGGTCACGGCCCCTAATTATTTGTTGGCCACGTAATTAGGCTTCATTACACACATTACGGCGTGCAAGTTTTAATGTGACAGACATTGAAAATAACTCTTAACGGCTGAGCGCGCTCGGCCTGCGATTGCGTAAGCTAAGCAATGTTCGCTAAGGTCGGTCATTGGATGGGTGACCAAAAATGTATTATTTCGAGTTCCTCCGTGCTTCGGAAGGCACGTTAAGCCGTTGGTCCCGGCTGCATCTGCAGTCGCTAATACTTATCTACATCCACTGGGCCATCGTGGTGGGTTAATGTAAAGCATTATTATGAGACGGGAGCATTACCTTCCAAGGGAATCAATATTTTTTTTTTGTCTTCTTGACTATATTATTATTAGTTATTACCTAACCCGTAGGATTTTGAGACAATTATTTGTGTTCATAATATATTCCATGCTGATCGTCCATGCTGGCCTGGGTGTGAACTAATAACGCAGAATAGGCCAGCCCCGACTCATCCCATGGGTGTCGTAAAAGTCGACTAAGGGGGGTTGCCCGGTGTAGACCAATAAACACCTTGGGGCACCCGAATGGTGGAGGGCAAACTACTAATAACAGTTTACCCAAAGAGGGTTGGTGTCAGGCAGGCGACCGGCTGTAAAACCTAAGCCAAAACCTTGAGCAGTATGGATTGGAATGTTGTCATTCCAATCACTCTCCCCGTTCATCGGCCTCTGGACATGGTCCGTTCCGTTTTCATTCATCACTAGCAGTGTGATGGATGATATGAAACAAAAGGGAGTGGATGGCTTGATGCCGTCTGACCGATATGAATGGAAGAGGAAACATACTGCGCCGGCCCCAGATAGACTGGGAACAGGGCAGGGAGAAGAAGATTTGTATTCGCAATATAAAAAATGATAAAATACAAAGCCTAGTGAGCAGATCTTAGATAGATTATAGAAACCCAACGTACGTAGTTTACCTATTTCAGTTAGGATTGGTAGATACAATATTATTTTAAGTGGATTTTCTATTGGTGTATAGTTAATCGCCGTGTGGTGACGGCAGAGTAGAATACAATTGTCACCACCCCAAATCTCTCCCGTGGAAATGGGCAGCAGCGTTCCTCTTATACCACCACTTATCAACCTAGCAATATACTGCGAATTTTAAGCCCGATAAATGGCAATAGGCTCGCCACCTATTACATGGGACCTAGCATAATTGGCGAAGCGTGGGTGCTAGTTCACCTCTGCCTTCGGGGATATAGGCGTAAATTATGTATATATGTATATTTTATTATTAATTTAAAATGATGAATAATATATAGTTACTCAAAGGATACTTCCCATAGAATATTTTAAGTCTCAAGGAATCATAGTTCATTAGTGATAAATGTATTTATTCAAGAGTTATTTTCTTACTTTTTAAATCTATACTCATATTATAAAGATGCAGAGTTTGTTTGGTTGGTTGAACGCGCTAATCTCAGAAATTATTGGTTCAAATTGAAAAATTATTTTGTGGTGGATAACCCATTTATCCAGGAAGGCAATAGGATATATAACAAATTAATATAAATGAAGCAGATAAAATAATTGATTTAATATTTTACCGAAAATTCACCGCAGCTTAATCACTTTTCATAGTCACATATTTTAGAATTTATTAAAATTCATATTTTCGAATCCATAGGCAAAAATAAAAATTCAATAAAAAATAATATTTTTCAAATTTAGATTTTACGCTATTTTTTTTTAATTTGAGCCTTTGAACAAAAGCATTTAAAAAGTGCGCCTAAAGCACTGTGTTAAAAAAAAAACTAAAACTTACCAAAACCAAAATCTCCGAGACACCACGTTCACAACAAACAGACCACCGAGAAAAAAAAATCCTGCTCCATTTGAAAAAAGAACAAGCAACTTTCAAATCCACAGAGTACGTGCAAAAGTAGGTTATGACGGGGAGCGAAACTCGCGGGCGAGAGGTATGGAGAACGTCAGATAACTGGCTACGGCCGTAGCGCGCTACGAGTCTACGCCGCGCAACAGGCTACGGCCGTAGCTAAAGCTCAGTTTAAGCCGGCATTAGTGGTTTAATTCGCATTTAGTGTTCCTTGTACGAGAGTAGTTTTCCTATAATTTATTGAAGAATTTTAAAATAAGATATCAAAATATAATAATTTATTGGCGATAAGTGGGTGTTAATTCACCTCTGCCTACCCCTTAGGGGATATAGGCGTGATTTATGTATGTATGTATAATAATTACTATGACGATTTTCCGGAATAGTCTTATTTCTTTCTATTAGATTCCCTCAAAATGAGGAAATGAGATGCATTTTACATATAAACTGTTTTTCTTTTTATCAGTATTTTTTAAAATTGTATACTAAATAATAAATTATATTAATTGTAATATACTACAAGGACATATAAACAACCTTGACTCAAGAGCAGACAGATGTCTGTGTTCATTAAAAAAATAGGTCCATACCAGGATTCAAACCCAGGACCTGTTGGCCGATAGCCAGCGATTTGACCATTCGACCAGACAGGCCTTGATTATCATCATGAATGATGGTTGTGAAAACCACGACCATTCGACCAAATTGAACCGGCCTTGATTATCATCATAAATATGGTAGGGAAAACCACCATATAATTGTCAACATCACACACACCGTAACACTTTTATTTCAATGATGCCGCATAATTGAATTTCAACACGGATCCTTGGGTATCAAAATAAAACCACATGTACCGCGTGTACATGTAAAGAAGCCGTGTGGTGACGGCAAGGTAGCAACCTATAACATGGGACCTAACTTAATTGGCGAAAAGACAAGCAAAAAGGAGACCTCAAGGTAGATCGCGGCGTACCTTAAGTTAGACATAATTACTCGAATTTCCTTGAGTCGAGTATAGTTTTGACATGACAACTTTTTCCTTGAGGTTGAGTCGAGTGATGGAAAATGACTCTGCATATGAATGTAAGTGTATGTATGTAACGAAAATTTTACTGCAACGTAGCGCAGATAGATCTCACGAGCCACAGACTACGGCCGCGTAAAATTGTGAAGGCGCCTTGGTACTCCGTGGCCTCTAAAATTTCGGTGGCCCGTTTGACCGTTAACCCGGAACAATTTAATTAACGCAACTTACTGGGGCGCACCGCCGCCTACTATGCGACTGCGGAGGATCAAAATAGATTTTTCGAGAGTTTATTCTGCCGCGTTTACGAAAAACGCAGTATCTATCTTTTTACAACTTCTGAGAAAAACGCGTTTATAGTTTTTTTTCTTAGTACATTTGTATGTCAGGCAGGCGGCCGGCTGTAAAACCTAAGCCAAAACTTTGAGCCGTATGGATTGGAATGTTATCATTCCAATCACTCTCTCCGTTCATCGGTCTCTCGACATGGTCCGTTCCGTCTCTTTTCTATACATTCATTCATCACTAGCACCTTTACGGTGTGATGGATGATATGAATCGAAAGGGAGTGGATGGCTTGATGACGTTTGACTGATATAAATGGAAGAGGAAACATACTGTGCCGACCCCAGGGGGTCTAGACAAAGTAACATACCGACACAGATAACAAAGTTCGATAAAGCAAAATGTATGGGATTTGACGTAAGTCGTCGTGAAATCACGTGACCAAAATCGTCTTCGTAAGTTCCTAGTTATATTCGTAGCGCAAACTAAGACGCTGTAGATACCAAAGTAACATGGCCGATCGTGACAAACTTCGACACGTTATCGTTATGAAACGATTGCCACTTGGCTACAGGCCCAGATAGACTGGGAACAGAGCATTTGTTGATGTAAAAATTTGAATATTCAGTATATTGAAATGTAGTATATTGTCTCTATGGGAAAGTTTTAGAGCTTGATTTCCTGATTTCAAATATGTGTATAACTCAGTTTCGCTAAGAATCGTACTTAATGCGTTTTTCGTAAGGGCGGCAGAATTAGGATATTAGCCGTCCGGGTAACTTTCCCGTTACGTGTGCCGTTACCTTTACTCCACATACGTGACGGGAAAATTACCCGGACGGGACGCGGACGGGGCCTTTCGTACAAAAAGCCCCGTGCACGTCCCGTCCGTGTCTACTTGATATTTGTCATGCGGGAATTTTTGTACGAGAGAGGCCCCGTCCCCGTCCCGTCCGGGAATTTTACCGTCACGTATTCGGAGACCTTAAACTTAGAACTTGTCAGAGCAGGTAAATCGTTTTAACAGAATATCCCCGAATAGAGAAACGCTACTAAAATTTTGAGTACTGCTTAGAAAGTTAAGTGTGTAAGACAGTACCTCTTAGAACTTGTATGGAAAAACGTCAATTTTGACAATACTTAAATGTCAAACAGGACTCAAACTTTGAGTAGAGTTTCTGTATTCGGGGGTAAGAATGATGATACTTACAATAATAAAGAATAAATCACGCCTATATCCCCGAAGGGGTAGGCAGAGGTGAATTAACACCCACGTTTCGCCAACTAGGTTAGTCCCATGTAATAGGTGGCGAGCCTATTGCCATTTATCGGGCACATGAATCGCCGTATATTGCTAGGTGGTATAAGAGGAATACTACTGTCCATGCTTCATCGCTGGCTTTACTCTTGGTCACCTTGTGGCACCCACGGGAGAGATAAGGGTGGTGACAATTGTATTATGCTCTGCCGTCACCACACGGCTTCACGGCTCACTGAAATAATGATTTATAATAATAATATCGGATAAGGAGATTTGATAAAAATCATTTCTTTTTAGATTATACTTCTGAATGATATTTATTTTATAAATAATAAAAATACAACGTTTAGCAATCCGCCATATTTGGTCGAACTCCGCGTGACCTCTGGGATCGTTGAGAGGATGCGTTCAGAGGAATGTGTTTCAGGAGAACCATTAGAATCCCTCCATTTTCAAATAAAGTGATTTTCTTGTTTCACTCTAACACATCCCTACACCAATGGAATCACTCTATTCGAAAATGGAGTGATTCCGTTGGTTCATATAACCCGCACAAGTGCTTCAACATGCGCTAGCTACCTGCACCTTGTAGATGCACCATAACTAAGCTGACTCGCTGAACGGGCAAGGCTCCTCCAATCCCCAGTATCGGTCCCGGAAGCTTGCAGCAGTCTGAAAAGACTGCTGGGTTTTTGGGATAGTCTGGGATGGTTGGAGTAGCAATAATAGGGAGACACGTACAATGGCCCAATCAGGGGGCTAAGTGCGGATAAAGCCCAGTTAAACTAACTAACTAACTAAGCTGGCTCGCTGAGAAACAAAATAAAAATACACACTCGCCAATACTCACACATAGTAGAAGACCCATACCTAACGAGTACCTACTGCCTACGCAAACGCCTTTTCAATACGTCGGTTTTTCCAAATTCAATTCCCCCACGAAACAACATGTCAAGCCCTCACTCAATTAGCTCCATATTAGCTTGTTACAGCGGCGTCGAGAATTCGTCTCTTCGACGCGCGCGTACGTGCCCATATCTGCACATCTCGCCGAGTCATTGTCGTGAAACGTGGAGTGAATGTTTGGGTACACGCGTTATCTTGGAGCCGCGGACAATTTGGGACGCGCGACGCCTCCACAATGGCAACCCTAGCGGTGTGAGAGCGCGTCAACGGTTTCCTTAGAGCGCCACAACGCAACGGTTCAAAATGATGACTACTTTCAAAATCTTATTATATTAAGAAGATCGCTAACGCAGTGGTATAGCGCGAACATTTATTACTTATCTCAAGCTTCTTCTCCATACTTCGGAAGGCACGTTAAGCCGTTGGTCCCGGCTGCATCTGCAGTCGTTAAAACCCACCAACCCGCAGTGGGAGAGCTTGGTGGCTTGGCTCCCTATATTCCCCATTCGCCCTATATTCTTCCATCCATAGGTAAGGCCCGTGCCACAGCAGTGGGGACTTTAAAGGGCTGGTGGTGATGACTAGCCGACTCGAATATGATAAGATTAGATTCAAATAATGCCTCCTTAATTTATAAAATCACACGAGAATCTCTTACTAGCTCTGGGCTCACGCTCCCGTTCCAAAGTAGGTACTAATAAGGAACTCATTTATAATCGTACAATGTTATTGTACGTAGTACGTGATATTATTATTATGCGTTGAATACATTTTTGGAGATGGTGACTAATGACGGTTCTAAAAATTATACTTACATGTTTTTAAGTGTAAACTTAATATATATTTTAAATATTTCTATTGTCAAATTTTTAATTCCAATCTATACAAATTATAAAGACAGTTTTTGTTATTAATTGGACATCCAGCTTTTGATGGGAATCTAATATAAATATTATGAAAAATATCAAAGAAAGCCGTGGTGACGGCAGAGTAGAATACAATTGCCACCACCCCAAATCTCTCCCGTGGGTGTCGTACAAGGCGACTAAGGATAAAACAGTGATGAGGAATGGGCAGCAGCGTTCCTCTTATACCTACCACCTAGCAAAGTACTGCGACTTTTGTGCCCGATAAATCGCAATAGGCTCGCCACCTATTACATGGGACCTAGTATAATTGGCGAAGCGTGGGTGCTAGTTCACCTCTGCCTACCCCTTCGGGGATATAGGCGTGAATTATGTATGTATGTATGTATGTATCAAAGAAACATGCAAAAATAAATAAATAAATATTTATTAAACTTACACCTAGCTATATTCTAACCCAAAGTAAGTATCTATCATAAGCACTTGTGATATGGATACTAGATGATGGACCATTTTATAATAATATACATAATAATTATATAACATTTGCCCCTACTAGGATTTGAACCCGGTACCTCTGGGTCAATAGCCAGCGATCTTTTGACCAAACTGGTCGATTAGGAAATGTTTTGTGACAATTATGAAACAGGAAACAGGGAATCATATTATAACAAAAAATCATATATTATTCCATATATGACGTCTATATCCCCGAAGGGGTAGGCAGAGGTGAATCAACGCCACCTATTGCCATCTATCTATCTATCTATATTGTTAGATAGTAGGTATAAGAGAATGCTGTTATTCATAGCTGTCTACCCTCGCCGCATACCTCGCGCTTTGTACGACACTCATGGGAGAGACGGGGGTGGTGACAATTGTATTCTGTTTTCAAAAACTTACTTTATTATGGTCATCCGTCATAACATTGTATAAATTGCATAGAAATCGTCAGTATTTTAAGAATGATCGCGATGCGACATAAAGGTGAAGTCATTAAAATATCCTTAGATAAAGTTGATGAGGTATATTCAATTCTTTTGTCTATGTCCAGTTTCATATCGCCTCATTACCCGTATCATATCTAATAAAGATATTTTATTGTAATCGTGTGACGGTTTTTTATAATAATTATTACTGGCCGCCATACGATTGATAAAATTGTCCATCAGGATATTATAATGATAATTTAGTGTGTTTACGTCAGTGTAGGAGTAAACACAGGAGGTATGTAACTTTTATTTAATTACTAGCTGATCCGGCTAACGTTGCTTTGTCCTTATCACCTAGGGATAAAGTAACTAGCATTCGATCTATTCTCAGACGTTACCAAACGTAATCAATTTTTTTTATACAAATCAGGTGTACACCCTGAAAACTATCTGAGCTAAGATGGCCATACAAATACAACCATGTTATTAAACAATCGAAATTGTTAATTTTTATTTATTACCCCATACAAATTGTTCGATCAGTAAAGCAAAATGTATGGAAATTAATTTTACAATTTCAAATTTTGAATATCGCCATAGTTTTTTAAATGAAAAAGTTAGCATGTCTAGTGTTCAGGGTGTGCGTTACTTCTGCTGCATGTTGTATATTTGACAGATAGTTCAAAATGTAAACCGTCTCTTCTAAACCAGTCTTTAATTGAGTTCTTTATTTGAGAAAATAATAACAATATATTTAAATTTAAAATACTTAATAAATATAATTATAAATAATATGATAAGTATAATAATAATACATATCTAATCAACTATTCGATTTTAATTTTAACATTATATAAATGTTAGAAAAATTAGTACAAAGATTTTGGGGTTAGAAAAATAATTTCGAAAAATTATGATCTTGAGGCGGGAATCGAACCCGCGTCCGCTGCTATCCGGGCAGGTGCCTGACCGCTCGGCCACCCAAGACACTAATTAACTTGCCGAAATTCTTCTAACCTTTACACTTCACGTTGTAAGCCAACGGGTACCCTCGCAATGTAGAAATAAATTTCAAACATTCCAAAGCAGATATTTTTACAAATACCGTGCGTTCGGTTAAGCTTGGGTTTGCTTTATAAACTATTCGATTTTAATTTTAACATTATATAAATGTTAGAAAAATTAGTACAAAGATTTTGGTGGTTAGAAAAAAAATTAAAATCGAATCGTTTATATTAAAAAAAAATTGGTCTCGCTGCTTAGAACTCAAATATGGAATTTGTCAAAAAGCCGCCTAATCCGCTTATAAAGTTCTAGTACTGGTACTAGTAGGTACTAGTAAAACTACGGGGCTATTAGCTATTAAGTTGATTAGACAGAAGTTAGAGGCAAATGGCTTTTCTATAGCATAATAATGTCTTAGCTATAGAGTGGCCTTGATTTATTTAAACTAATCGTTTCTCCTGAAAACACTTGATTCTAGTTTTGATTTGATTTGACATACATTTTCATTATTTCTTTATCCTTTAACAAATAGGGGTTCCCCAGGGTTCCAACTTTAGGTAAGGTAGGGGCTCTTGTTTCAGATTTTCCTTGTCACGTAACTTTACTTGTATTATTATTGTTACCATTGTTATTCGCTGAATACGCAGAAGTAGTTCTAATAATAACTCTAAGTACAAAACCTAACAAAAGATAATATTATGACAGAAGTCAAAGAGACCGGCGGGCATGCACCAGGACATTAAATAACATTAATGAGATTGGATGAAGCTAATAAAAGTAAATAAGGATCATAGCAAGTGGAAAGAAAACGGTATCTGCCTTCCCTTGTGAAAGAAAGGCGCAGACAGAATCCGGCAGATGATAATTTCTCAATCCAAAGATAAATATTTGGCAATAGCGTTTTAAACTCCGTGCCTTCATTCTTTACTTTGAGTGGAATTCTATACGACATGAAACTGCTTAATCTTACGATAAGCCGTATCGATTTATCTATAGCGGGTTTTAGCGACCTGATAAATCCATCTGGAGTTATCATTGTTTGCCTACATACTTGCGCGCGATAATAATCTAGTGTAAGATTATAATGCTCCAATTTATTGAGAATCGAATAACGGAAACATAACTCTTTATACCTTGGGTGTTTTACTATTTATTCATCACTCTCATACCCCTACCTCTTTATTGATAGCAGAATATGGACAGGTATGGTGCATGTAGCTGGCGCATGTTTAAGCACTTGCGCTAGTAGATCGCGCGCGCAAAACATCGCCCGGGCTACTTGCGCAGACATGCTGACAGCTGAAACGAACAAGACCCATACATAAAGTACTAGTGCGGGCAGCATGCACGTGTAGCTTGACCATGTAACTTGCGCAAGTAGCCCGCGCCTATGTTTATGCACTGATTAACTAACTTGAGCACGCTACTGGCGCAAATAGTTCGCGCCTTTAATAGCACCAGCTACTTGCACCGTGTAGAAGCAGCATAAATCAAAACCTCTAGCAGTAATTGTTCTAGCTATGGAGGACTTCATTCGGTTGAGCTAGGCTTTTGACCCCCAGCCAAAAAAAAAAGGCTTGCTCTTCGTAAGGATATTTTAAGACAGCTTTCGCTTGATTTCCAAATTTATTTCCTACAAACATAAATTGCTATATCCGCGAAGGCAAATCGCCAATTCATGTAGGTCCCATGTAATAGGTGCCCAGCCTATTTCTATCGGGCACAGAGATCGCAATATATTACTAGGTGGTATAAGAGGAATACTGCTACCCATTACTCATCGCTGATTTTACCCTGAGTTGCTTTGTAGGACACCCACGGGAACGATGGGAGTGGTTATAATTGTATTCTGCCCTACCGTCAACACATGGCTAACGCTCCTACAAACATAAATGTACAAAAAGACGATCTCTAATAACGAGGAATGTGCAGCAGGGTACAATCTAGAAAATTACTGACATTAAACTTCCCGGTAAACGGCAACAGGCTTCCCCGTATCTACCTACACCACAGGGAGAAAAGGCGCGATTATATGTATGGAAACGTTAGGTTCAGCAAGCGAGTTGCACTACATACATACTGTACTACATACATAAATATCCCCCGAAGGGGTAGGCAGAGTCAAATTAACACCCACGTTTCGCCAATTACAATATATGTTAGGTCCCATGGTGGCGAGTCTATTGCCATTTATCGGGTACGAAAAACGCAGTACATTGCCAGGTGGTATAAGAGGAACGCTGCTGTCCATTCCTCATCACAGTTTTAACACATACTGCCGCACTCAGAGACGTTAATTATCTTTAATGAGTTCTTAATAACAAAAAAGTCATTTAAATTTAGACCATAGACCCGGGACAGATAGGGACTAGTTTTAAATAGTAACTTTTTGCCATTAAGTACTCATTATCGTTATTTGAAGTCTCTGAGTGCGGCAGTTAGTCGCTTTGTACGCCCGCGGGAGAGATTTGGGGTGGTGACAATTGTATTCTGCTCTGCTGTCACCACACGGCTTTATTATTACACTAACAATCTTCAAAATACGTTTTCAGATGAATCTGCTCCTGGTCACAGCCCTTTTGGGCGCAGCTTCCGCTGTCCCATTAGTCGACCTGGAACCGAGAAACGTCGACCTAGCGGCCCAATACAACCTGCCAAGGGAGTCCGTCCCGATACATTACGATCTGCGCCTCTTCTTCGACCCCGACAACCAAGAATACTTCTTCGGGAATGCGACAATCAGAATAATGCCGATTAGACAGACCAATCAAATAGTTCTCCACGCTATGCACCTGGCCATCGATTCGGTACAGATTTACAACGAAAGAGAAGGGAGAGACATTTTCAATAGCACCCATCAGGCGGCGGACGATACGCATTTCTTGACGATTCGCGTGAACGAGATGCTTCAACCGTTCCAGATATATGTCCTCCACATTGACTATGTTGGACAGTTCGCCACAGACATGTTTGGTGTATACGTGTCGAATTACGAGGAAACCGACGGAACAGCGGCGTAAGTTTGTTACCTTTTCTTTTTTTCCAAAATACCTACAAAAGGGACCTTACTGCCGCACTCAGAGACGTCAATTAGCGTTAATGAGTACCTTATAAAAATCAATGACAATTCAAAACCAGTCGCTACTCATGCCGGGTCGAGAATTTAATTACTTTTTTGGCATTATGTATTATTCATTAAAATCAATTGACGCCTCTGAGTGCGTTTGTCTGGTGGCATTAAATGAAATATTTGTAAACGCCGACGAATATTTTGTATAACGTGTGATGGTCAGTTTGATCGAATAGTCAGATATTCGATTCCGGAACCAACGATGTGGCCGATAGGCCAGCGGATACGATAGCTCGATTCCCGATAAGGGTAAATGTTTGTGTGACGAACATGGCCATAACATGTCGTCATAGACGTCTGAAATAATTACTTTATATTTAATGTATTTATATGATTCCCATGCTGGCATGGGAGCGAAAAAATTACTTAGAATGTGCCAGCCCCGACTCATCCCATATGTTGTATCATTATTACTTTTACTTATTTCATTTGGGTTTAATAAATAATTGTTACACCGTCAACCGCATTATTGTTCTTCTGCAATTGCTTTTCATCCAAACGTTGCCTTGAAGAAATCGCTTTTTAGGGATAAGGCCGCCCATTGTACAATTTCATCATTCAACTGTGTTTTATGTGTTTTCTGGTGAACAATAAAGCTTATAATTATTATTATGTTTTAGGAGACTCATTACCTCACAGCTGCAACCCACATTCGCAAGGCGAGCCTTTCCCTGCTATGATGAACCTTCTCTCAAAGCCCAATTCAGGACTACCATCTACGCCCCAGAGGCCTATAGAGTCGTCAGGACAAATATGGATCTCGCAGAAGAACCGTGAGTACTGACTTAGTCTTTGTTAGCTTTGAAGAGTGCATTTGGTCAGTTGGTTAAATTATAGTCCCATGGTCAGTTGTCCCATGTTGATAAGCCAGCGAAAAAATAGAATGAGCCAGCCCCGACTCATCCCATGGGTGTCGTAAAAGTCGGCTAACCCCCGAATACATTACATTACATAACATTACACATAACAAATCTCCCTTACTCTCGAATACATAAACGCTACTCAAATTTTGAGCACTGATTTATAAGTTAAGTGAATACCTGTCAGAATTTGTATGGAAAAACGTCAATTTTGACAATACTTAAATTTTAACCAGGACTCAAACTTTGAGTAGCGTTTCTGTATTCGAGGGTAAGGGAGATTGCCCAGGGTAGACCAATGAGCACCTTGTGGCACTCGAATGGTTGAGGCCAAACCACCAACAACAGCATACCCAATGAGGGTTGGTGTCAAGTAGGCCAATTTATTAGCTCGAGTTCCACCTTGCTTCGGAAGGCACGTTATGCCGTTGGTCAACTTACGACGGTCAATCCGCACTGGGCCAGCGTAGTGGGTTATGGCCCAATCTCTCTATATTCTTACATTCAAAGGGGAGGCTTGCCCCAGTAGTGGGGTCAATAAAGGGCTGGTGATGATGATGATTCGTAGAAGTCTTCATCATATAATATAGGAAACGAACATCCTCAAATACCACGCTATAAAAACTAATAAGTAATTTTACCTAACAAAAAATGGCTAAATTATTGGTTTGTATTCTGTGGATGTGGAAGCGAGGCGTATTTTCAGTTAAATCCCCATATATTCAATCATTTACTAAAAGGCCTTTGCTTGTCTGGACCTTTCGCGAGACACTGGAATAATTATGTGTCTAAGGCGGTTCTCGCAGAATCTTACTTGGGCAGAGAGAGAAGTCAGAAGATGGTGAAGGTGATTTGACATGTTCTGAAGGGATCCGTAAACAACATACCAAGGGCATTACAATTCCCAAGCTGTGCCACTAACTTCCCTCTCTGCCACACAATCCACACCACCACACTAGCACTTGCACACCATCCAGCCCCCGTAGCACGGGACGAGGACACATCTCTTTCGGGGGACATAAATTCTTTTCCTCTCGCTCTAACTCCCACTAAATACCCAGACAAAACACTATCAAGTGGTGGAGAGAGACTTGTTCACGTCCCCGTGCTAGGCCCGCTGGGATTACTAAGAGCTTTTGTCTCTTCAAAAGTCTACATCCATATTCGTTACCTTTTTGGAACATCATCTCTTCTGACGGTACCAAAAGCTGATTACTTCTTCAGTGTTGCTTCTTAAGTGCATTTTCGCAGGACACTCGAGAACGGTTGGATGAAACATCAGTTCAATGAGACACTCACCATGTCTACATATCTGCTGGCTTTCCTGGTCTCCAACTTTGACTACGTCGAGAATACCGCCGAGCCCATCTACGAAGTTCCGTTCAGAGTGTATTCCCGAAACGGCACTAATGATGCGGCCGCCTTCGCTCTGGACTTTGGCCAGAAGAATATGGTTGCTCTGGAGAACTATACTGAGTTCCCTTATGCCTTCCCCAAGCTGGATAAGGCTGCTGTTCCAGATTTCGCCGCTGGTGCTATGGAGAACTGGGGACTGGTTATTTACAGGTAAGAATTTCGAGAGTGCTGAAACTATTGCCAATAAAGATGGGTCAGAATAAAAAATAATGTCTTGCTTTATTCTTTGGAGGAGCTCGCTAGCACAGTGACATAGCTCACTCGGCCAGAGATTGCGTAAACTAAGCAATTTTCTTCAAGGGCGGTCATTGGAATATAATATCTCGAGCTCCTCCATGCGTCGGAAGGCACGTTAAGGCGTAAGTGTCGGCTGCATCTGCAGTCGTTAATACCACCAATCTACACAGGGCCAGTGTAGTGGATTATTCTATGTAGCTCAGGCCGTCTGGACAAATCTTCGAAATAGCTTACATTTAAGTAGGTCAATAGGGCATTTTGTGTGACGGCTAAACACCCTTATTTCAGAATATGTGACGCTACATAATCTTCAGAATCTTTCTGTCCAGCCAGCTTGAAAAACCACTTTTCACTGGTCTCTTAATCTTGGTAACGGAAGTGATTTTGAAGACTCTTTGCATATCAACGGGCGTCACATAAATCACATAATTATCCTTTTTTGACAAAACTCAGAGTAAGTAGTCGTAGGGCACCATAATCGGTATAACATGAAACAGCCTGAACAGTGAAATTTGAAACGCCGTATTTGTATTTAATACAAATAAATGAATGTGATTTTATTACCAGCAAACATTTTTTTTTATTGAAATACCTTCCAACATTAGTTATCCTGACACAATATCTATGTATGTACGGTCGTGGAATCTTCAGGTGTACCAGATGTAAGCGATTTTCGCCTGCAACTGGTACAGTGGAATATTCTACGACCGTACTTACCATGAAAAACACCAATAATGACCTACTAAAAGAGTAGTTGCACGCAAGAAGAGTATCTGCACGTAATTAATCAGTAACACAAATAATTACACCCCTCCTTTCAACACGTCTAAGCTTTTGTCTTCTATCTATTAAAATACCTACAATTGTACGTATTAGTATTACCAATACAAGTATTTTCGTTCCGAAAACACCCAAAATAATATAATTGGTTCTACATAAAACCTACAATATTGGTAACCCTACTGCAGTGTTTGTATGGAAAAAATTTAATGATCAATATCTTTGAAACTACGTAAACTTTCTCCGTCACAAATTCAGATTATCATTATCGTCCCCGTCACAAAAGCTGGCTAGACATTAGTTTTAATTGATTTCTCTTAAACAATTACACGTGACGCCATAAATCAAACGTTATTACCGTCACAATTTGCGTCACATAACGTTAGTAGAGGAAGGATAATCGAAAACGCTCCCATTATCGAGATTAAGAAGTGCCAACTAGAAGTTTTATACGTGAATTTAAGCTAGCTGGACACAGATTTTTACATTTTTCTACTAAACCGCTGTACGTATCACAAAACTTTTAGCTCGATGCCCGTCTCTGTTATGTGACGCCCGTTGATATGCAGAAAGTCCTCAAAATCACTTCCGTTACCAAGATTGAGAGACCAGCGAAAAGTGGTTTTTCAAGCTAGCTGGACACGTTATCGATCGATTATCTAAAATTCTGTAGCGTCACATATTCTGAAATAAGGGTGTTTAGCCGTCACATAGAATGCTCTATTGACCTACTTAAATGTTATTCTCCTTATATTCTATAGGGTAGGTATCCATCTATAGGGTAGGCCCAGCAGTGGGGATATTAAAGGGCTGGTGATGATGATATATTCTTGGTAATAAATTTTCAATCGAATTAACAAACGAATAACAGATACTATTGTAGTGTTGTGCTACATCGAAAAACTGATTGATTGCTTGAAATTTTGTGCAGTTGCTTTAGTCTACACCTTTGATATCATTCTCTTATGGGAAATTTAACAGCTGATTGCATGAAATTTCGATTTCAAGTTTGCGAAACGTGGGTGCTAGTTCACCTTTGCGTACCCGTTCGGGGATATAGGCGTGATTTATGTGTGTATGTATATTGATTTCAATTCTACAGAGAGGTCGCGCTGCTGGTCCGCGAAGGTGTGACCACGACCGCCACCAGGCAGAACATTGGCAGGATCATTTGCCACGAGAATATGCACATGTGGTTCGGCAACGAAGTCAGCCCCTACTCCTGGACTTACACCTGGCTGAACGAGGGTTTCGCCAACTTTTTCGAGAACTTCGCCACTGACATGGTGAGTGGTGGAAAATAAATTTCTAGAAACATAGATCACAAAGCCTATTATTCTATGCATTCATTTATCACTAGCACCTCTCCGGTGTGATGGATGATATGAATCTGAAATGTCTGACCCATATGAACGGAAGAGGAAATATAATAAATTCAGATAACCTGGGACCGGTGCAAAAAGTAGATGATGTTCTGACCCTAATGCAGTCGCCTTGTACGACTCTACGGAAGAGATCACAATTGTGTTCCGCTCTATCTTCATCATGCGATTTCTCAAATTATATCCTATATTGTGGCTAAATAGTGACGGCAGAGTAGAACACTAATATCACCACTCCAAATTCTCTCCAGCGGGTGTCGCACAAGGCGACTAAAGGTTAAATCAGTGATGAGGAACGGCAGCAGCGTTCCCTTTATACCACCTAGCAATGTACTGCGATGTTCGTGCCCAATAAATGGCAATAGGCTCGCCACCTATATGGGAGCTAACATAATTGGCGAAACGTGGGTATTGATTCACCTCTGCCTACCTCTTCCGGGATATAGGCGTGATTTATGAATGTAAGTAGATCACGAAGACTGGAAAGGTCCTCGAATGGCGGCTGCACACCGGGAGACGCAGCGTTGATAGCCCCCCACAAGGTGGGGATGATCTGGTGACCGTCGCAGGAATCCGCTGGATGCGGGGAGCGCAGGACCGATCGTTGTGGAGATCCTTGGGGAAGGCCTATGCCCAACAGTGGGTGTCTCTCGGCTGACTGACTGATAAATCATAAAATGTTCAAAAAATTTATTCCTGACCAAATAGACTCTTCTCACCGGCCTTATCCCACTCTTAGTGGGGTTGGCGCAACATTATATATTCCACTTTCATCACATTCTAAGTGTCAACTTTCATTCTCTTTTATTAGACATTATCTCAGTACGAACTCCCTTCTTCCCCATATCATCTTTCAACAACCCATACATTGCTTCTTCGGTCTTCCTCCTATTCTAGGTCCATCCATATCACTTAAAATATTTATTCCTAGTTCCGTAACTCATCACCTTTGAGCCCGTACTCCGATAGCATGTTGCTCCTCAATTTTTCTATCATCAGCACTACTTACAAACTTCTCCTGGCGTACTCATTTCTAATTCCAAGACGGAATTATTCCTAATATTCCTAATCATACATCTTCACGTTCTCAATTCATGACTAAATATAGAATTGGGGCACAATAACTTAGAGGCACAGTAATTTTAACGTAAGTAGCTTACAAAAACACGACACGCTCACTCTATATCGAGATTTGATGTAAATATTGGGGAAGATAAGGAGGATGCTGATGATTTAACTGTCCCGCAGGTGCTACCCGAGTGGCGTATGATGGACCAATACGTCATCGCTCTTCAGAACGTGCTCCAGAACGACGCCGTGCTCAGTGTCAATCCCATGACTTTCCCCGTGTACACCCCATCACAAGTCATCGGTACTTTCAACGCCGTTGCTTATCAGAAATGTGAGTGATTATTTGAATTTTTATTGAGTGATCAATATAGGTTAATATTAAATGTTTTATTGAGTGATCTATATTGATCATGCAACGCAAAATTTAAAAAGTTTTTATTGAGTGATTGATTATTGACCGTTTGAAATCACAGATTTTTTAGCAATGTATAGAACAATTTGGAAAATGTAGCTAAGAGTTACTCACTAATATAACGAAGAAAAGGCAGCAGCGATCCTGTTATACCACCTAGCAATGCTGCGATTAGCTTGTCTGGTAGATAGCAAATTATAGGCTCGCCTCTTGTTCTATTGACGGCGAAAGCATGATTATCTTCCTGTCCTGTTTCCAGTTTATTTGGGGTTGGCGCAGTATCTTTCCTCCTTCATTCATATTAGACAGACGTCATCAAGCCGTGCACTCACTCATGAACTCATGATTCATAATAATCCAACATACGTGTTATAAAAGCGAATGCAATGAAAAAATTATGGAATTAACTTGCACGGGCGGTTAAACAAAAATTAAATTAAATTTTATCAGCGATTAATAATTATTTATCTAGTTAATGAAATATAAAATTCTTAGGTAAAATTTTAATTTAATCAAAATCATTTATTTTAGAAATTAATAAAAGACACCGAACTTCTTTGGGATGTTGGTGGTTTGCCCTCTTTTTGTCCACTGCACATTTAGATGCCCCAAGGTGCTTATTGATCTACACCGGGCAATGTCCCTTAGTCGACTTTTACGACACCCATAGAATAAGTCGTGGCTGAAATATTCTGCGTTAATTTATCATTCCCATACCAGCATGGGAGACTGACAAAAACACGACTAGCCCACTCTATATAGAGATTTGTTGTAGAAAGATGATGAGCGAGATAAGGAAGATGCTGATGATATAACAAAGTCAAAGTCAACTTCCCGAGTGGCGTAGTGAGTCTTTGGGTTTTTGGTGGTTTGCCCTCTTTTTGTCCTCTGTACATTCAGATGCCCCAAGGTGCTTATTGATCTACACTGTGGCAATATAATACGGCAATCTTAGGAGAGACGGGGCTGCCCCATTCTATGTTATTTTTCACTCCCAGATCAGCATGAAGTGAATAAAATGTTTCATACATTATAATGTTACAACAATGCTGTATTGTGGTTGTAACTGTGTAGTTTTTGCCGCAATCGTGTCTTATCTCATATCTGCAATGAGATATTTATGACAACTTTATCTCAATTCCGGTGTACCTACAGTGTGAAATGAAAAAGCCACGTATACTTAACTAGTGTAAGACTGTTTCCTTATCGGAAAAGACTGGAAGGAATTTCAGTGTTCAGTACATACCTACATAATACTATCTACAACCCTTTAATAATTACGGACTGATTTTGAGAAATGTCACCCAAGACATGTGGTGACGGCAGAGCAGAATACAATTGTCACAAGCAAACCCTCATCTCTCCCGCGGGTGTCGTACAAGGAGATTGAGGATTTAAACAGCAATGACTAATGGGCAGCAGCGTTCCTCTTATGCCACCTAGCAATGTACTGCGATTTCCGTACCTGATAAAAGGCAATAGGCTCACCACCTATTACATAGGACATAACCTAATTGGCAGAAAGTGGGTGTTGATCTGCCTACCTAACCTGATATAGGCATGATTGTGTGTATCATGTAGGTGTGATCTACACACCTACGGTCCGAAGACGACAGCAAGCGGTCTGTGAGGTACCGTTCCTGTTGAAGTAAGGCAAGGTCAAGAGAGACGCGGGCAGAAAATGTCACCTTCTGATCAGGTGGAACATCATCATCACCACCCCTTCAATGTCCCCACTGCTGGGGCACAGGCCTTCCCTATGGATAGAAGAATATAGAGAAATTGGGCCATAACCCACCACGTTGACCCAGTGCGAGTTGTTGGGTATTAACGACTGCAAATGCAGCCGGGACCAACGGCTTAACGTACCTTCCGAAGCACGGAGGAACTCGAGATAATAAATTTTTGGTCACCCATCCAATGACCAGCCTTAGCGATCATTGCTTGGTTCACGCAATTGCAGGGCGAGCGCGCAATGGCACAGCGAGCTCCTTATGACCCATTCTAGCAAAATTCTTCCATGCATAGAGAAGGCCTGTGTCCCAGCAGTGGGACACGAAAGGGTGATGAAATAAGTGATGAAACTAGCGATGAAACTAGTGATTAAACTAGTGATTAAACTAGTGATTAAACTAGTGATGAAACTAGTGATGAAACTAATGATGAAACTAGTGATAATAACAACACCAATAAACGCGTGTGTTAACATTAAGCATACATAATATTTATCATTTTCCAGCGGGCTCCGTGATACGCATGATGCAGCATTTTCTCACTCCAGAAGTGTTCCGCCAAGGCCTCGTCATATACTTAAGGGACATGTAAGTTTCTAGACATGATAACATTCTTGGGCGGAATCCACAAGATCGGATGTTTGGGCTGGTTAAAGGTGTTGGACTAATACCTAGAACCAGGTTTGGCATTCATTACTGTTGTTCTTTTTTATGCTAGACAAGGAAGCTCTTGCCCTTCATCTCACCTGATGGTAGTGGCGATAAGGGCCAAAGGTGGAATTCAGCTTCACCTTGGACCTTCAACTTTTGACTTTTTTGATGTCCGCCTGGCTAGCTACCACCATCTTATAAAAAATCATTATAAAAAATCAACAGCATTGTGTTCCGACAGTTGTGATAGCCAGCCCCTCTGTCGTTAAGGGTTCCTGGTAAAGCCCGATTGCATCTTCGACCCGTATCGCCACTACCATCAGGTGAGATGAACGCCAAGAGCTTCCCTGTACAGCATAAAAGAATACAGCCCCGACCTCAAATGATTGTGCAAGGGCATGATGTTGATTATTTGAAATTTTTTATATGTATTTTTTTTAAAGGTCCCGACAAGCAGCGCAGCCATCTGACCTCTTCCGGAACCTGCAAGCGGCCCTGGACGCCTCCAATCACTCAATTCCATTCCAAGTTTCGACAATTATGCAAAGGTGGACCCAGCAAGGTGGATTTCCAGTAGTCACAGTCTTCAGATCCAGCCCTACCGGCAACTCTTTGGTTCTCCAACAGGTACACTTGTTGAATTTAATTTTTTTTTTAAGTTACACCAGAACCTCGATTATGTAAGCCTCTTTCAACCGTTTTCGTCTATCTGTCATTCTCACACTTTACGATTATTCTCAATGAGTGAGTGTGACAGGTAGACGAAAGCGATTGAAAGAGGCTTACATAATAGCAGGAGGAGCTCACTAGCGCAGTTGCATAGCGCGCTTGGCCTGCGATTGCGTTAATGTTCGCTAAGGCCGGTCATTGGATGGGTGACCAAAAATTTATTATCTCGAGTTTCTCCGTGCTTCGAAAGGCATGTTGAGCCGTTGGTCCCGGCTGCATTTGCAGTCGTTAATACCCAACAACTCGCACTGGGTCAACGTGGTGGGTTATGGCCCAATTTCTCTATATTCTTCTATCCATAGGGAAGGCCTCAGCAGTGGGGACATTGAAGGGGTGGTGATGATGATGTTCCACCTGATCAGAAAGTGACATTTTCTGCCCGCTTCTCTCTTGACCTTGCCTTACTTCAACAGGAACGGTACCTCACAGACCGCTCGCTGTCGTCTTCGGACCGATGGCATGTTCCAGTGAACGTTTTGCTGTCCACCGACCCGAACTTTGAAGACACGAAGCCCGACGGCTGGGTGTCCATCTCGAATACAGCCACCGCACTCGATGTGCCCGGTCTGGCGGAGGCCGAATGGTACATCGTGAATAAGCAACAGACCGGTGAGTATAGTCCGACAATTTCGTGCGCAACCCTCCTACGGTATGAGACGCGGTGGCGGGGACGGGGCACGCAGATGCCAGTGGGGGTGGGCGTTGAGGAGGGGAGGGAAAACTCGCTCCTCCCCGCATCACCCTTACCCGCTATCATCCGAGCACGGTATGAGACGGTGGCGGAGACAGACATCTCCGCCACCGTCTCATACCGCAGGAAGGTCGCGTACGAAGCTGTCGGACTATAGGCGTGATAGTGAGGGTGGGCAAGACACTTAATGTAAACAGCATTATTGTGTTTCGATAACTGTGATAAGATAGCCAGCCCCTTTGTGGTTGAGGGTGCCAGGTGAAGCTCGATTCCATCTTCGGCCCTTATTGTCACTTCAATCACCATCGTGAGGTGAAGGGCAAGAGCTTCCCTGTCTTAAACTTAGCCACGTGGTCAATCTATCGAACGCATAGAATACAAAATATATGAAACTGAATTACAGAGAAAACAAAACGTCAGCTTCATACTTTTGTTTTCTATGCGTTCGAATAAATAAGCCACTTCAAGGCAGCAACTAAATTAAGGTCAAAAATTTATAAGCAAACCCAAGCTTAACCGAACCTTCTGTATATTTGTAAAAATATCTGCTTTGGCATGATAGAAATTTATTTCCACATTGCGAGGGTATCCGTTGGCTTACAAGGTGAAGATTAAGTTTTGGCAAGTTAATATCGTCTTGGTTAGCCGAGTGTTTAAGGCATCTGCCCAGTTTGCAGAGGTCTAATATTCTTCAAAGACAATAATTTTTCTAACCACAATAAATATTTATATAGTTTTTTTAACTCACACTTATCATCTAGCCCAAAGTAAGTAGCCTTAGCACTTGTGTTATGGATACTTGATGACGGACATATTTTTAATATTATAATAATTATGTGTATAAATGTTTATTTATTTATTTTATCAACACTTAACACTATTTTTACAGGGTATTTATTGTTATATGTTGAAAACATACTACTTAGACATATACACAACGATGGGTCGGGAACAAATATTTGTGTTCATCACAAAATTTGCTCCTACCAGGATTCGAAACCGGGACCTCTTGGCTAATACCCAGCGATCTGAGCATTGGATCAAACCGGCCGTCAAATATTCTTAATATTCTCAATATTCTTCAACAGGCTATTACAGGGTCAACTACGAGGTGGACAACTGGAGATTGCTGGCCCAGGTCCTGAACAGCTCGCTGGGGACCATTCACGTCTTGAACCGAGCCCAGATCGTGGACGATTCCTTCAATCTAGCCAGGAACGGGAGACTTGTGAGTGGGAAACCTATTTCTTCGTTACAAACAAATAAAAATACGTAAAAAATTTCTTTTTATGCTAGACAGGGAAGCTCTTGCCCTTCATCGCACCCGATGGTAAGTGACGACAAGGGCCGAAGATGGGATCGAGCTTCACCTGGATCCACAGAGGATCACCTGGATCCACCTGGCTATCTTATCACATCTGTCGGAACACAATAATGCTGAAAACATTAATATTATGGCGACAGATTTTGATAATATGGCGGTGGCTAGCTGGCTAGCCAGGCGGTCTTGAAATAAGTCCTACTGTGACGTAACAAGGGTGCATCTTCCCACTTTTTAATGAAATAATTTTTACGCAGAAAATTATTATAGGAATATTTTATACAATCCAGGAAGTGGATGCAACAGAGTAGATATCGTTCTAGGACCAACATTCATAATTATTGATGATAAGTTCCCATAGTGTATCAAGCGCCATCTATTAGATTTTTCGACCATAAATTGCAAAGTGGTAGAGCACATACCGCATCAATATAGCCCACGCAAGGAGCCATAGATGGCGCAATAGATCTATTGATTCCATTCCTCTTAACTTTAGATAATTCTAATTAAAGTTATTTTATTATTATGTTAATTTAATTCTTATATCCCTCAAATAGTTGCTGAATTATTAAAATTATAATTAGAGTAAATCCCGTATCAATATAGGTTGACGCAGGGCGCCATCTAGTGCCTTAAGTTCCCCTTAGCTTTAGGTTTTCCTTTGACATTGTCTAATTAAAGTTATTTTATTATTAGGTGAGATTCAATTATTATATTCCACAAATAGTAGTTGAATTATTAAAAATATATTTAATACATTCGTAGTTTTAGGAAAATATTACGTTTTAAAATAAGTTACATAAATAGTAGTTTTCTGTGTATAATACAAACGATTTTAAGAGGTGTCAATGGAATTAGATGAATACCATTTTGGAGGCAATTCAGTAAGTCGGGTTGTAACGTTTTGTTTACATTGAAATTGGTACGAATGAACGGAAGTTGTAGCTTGTGGGTTGTCAACTTGTTTTGGCGTGAAAAAAATCAGTTCTGCCAACAGAGAGGCCGCCGGTGGGGACCAATGAAATTAGCGAAAAGATCGTAGGATATCTCAACGGATAGATGATTGGTCAGGGGATAGCTAGCGAAATAGGTGGGCTAACCGAGGGTATAAATAGGGGTGAAAAGGGACATTCGAGACCTTTTCGACCATGGACGATTCGGATTCTTTTCGAGAGCGGAGACGGGCGACAGGACGAGTCAAAGCGGGGAGGCAGCCGGTCGGTGCGCGTCATCGATGGAGGAAATGGAGTTCTGGTATTTGCGCCTGCGTTCCAGGTGATGGCGTACGGAGATTGGATCCGTTTGAGACGTTCGGTATCAAACGCCAGGTATGGGTTAGGCAAGGTAAGGGAACCCGACATAATGTTGGTGATTTTATTAGTACTTGAAGTGTTAGGTATGCCATGGTTATTATTACCCGTTGTTCCATGGTACGTATTTTACGATTATTTCATTTAATGGGTATCTATTAATTGATTATAACCTTGGTCATTGTTTTGTTGGTTCGCCGGTGTTTTGTATATGTAGGAAAGTAGGTACCTACCTACTGAGGAGGTTTCGGATTTGTAATTGTCGATTGCGGGGTTTGGATAGTCCGCGTCGATCGTTGTACTGTTTGTTGATGAATAGGTATATAAGGGCTATGTATATGTGAAGGGGAGTTGGCTGAGCCTATATACCTATACTTTACTTACCTATGATATTTTATTTCATGACTGAGATGCTAGGTTGAGCATAGAGATGTTAATATGTAGGTACCGATAGGTTACGTATGTATGTATGACGGGCAGTTGGCTGAGCTTTTATGTCTACATTTTATACAGGTATAAACAACAGGTATATTGTTTATTTTACCGACTGTCGTGAATATTATTATTATTACATCATCATAAAGTTCATGCGTGCGGTGTATGGTATGGTCAGTTCTATTGGCGGTTGCAGATTTGGTTTGTTAGATTTACCGGAGTAATCTAGAATAATGGAGTATTTGCCTACAGTTACCAACTAACCTTATTTCCACTATAATATGCAACAAACTTAAGTTCATCTGTCTTCTAATGTTACGTATCCTTCTCCCTCCGTAGGGAACACGTCACATACCTCATAAAAGAGTCTTGGGATGCTACTTCACAACAGGGGGGTCCTACCATACTTGATGATCATTATTTATACGTTGGCCAGATTAAATTAATATAAATATTTACTTTATATAATAATATATAATAAAATATGTCATGATTTAGTTGTGTACTGGTCCCTTGTCATTTACGTGGGCACGCTGCTTTGTGAATTTGGGACTACATAATTGTGTGATGACATGATTATGAGGCCTTTTATATTTACATCGTAAGCGTGTGTTGCATGATCAATTGGGAGTATTTTGGTATTGAAGCTAGGTTAGGTCAGTAGACATATACAGTGCCAACACTGAAGGCCAAAATACGCCCAATTCTCTACACGCAGGAAAGACTATTTTCCCCACACTGCACACTCTCCAGATTGATAGAAGGGATTATCTGTGTCGGAGGATCGTGATGAGACATAACAGTTGTATCGTTATTATGGTTCAAACTAGGTCAGATAGCTTAGGTTAGACAGGAGCTATTTAAGGGAGCTAGTTCCATTACTGAGGATACTCAGATTGGAACCCACTAGATAGTTGCGACAGCGCGGGCTTGCCTCACAACCAAGCCGCCCCACGTAGAATCTGGGCTGTCTTTTGAATTATAATGACCTTCTTCTGAAGTGTTGTTGAAGTCAGGAGAATTCGGCTGGGTTTCTCTACCTATGATCTGGTTTAAATACACTACATATGACTTTCCACGGAAATGCTAACGGACTGGAATAATACACTGATTCGGGTAGGGCATATAAGGAACTTCCGGTGGTTTGGAAGGAGAGAGTGAATCGAAGGTTGTCACTCATTGTGAGGAGCGGGGAGCGGGCTTCCACTTCCTTATATTTTTTAAATTATTCATAAGGTCGGAAAATGTTATCACCGTCTGTACTTATCGTGGGTTCGTTCTCAACCACCGCGTATTAGTCATTTAATAAAGGGGGGGGTTCAGTTACAATTTGGTGCCGTGACCAGGATATCGAATAAATAGGTAAAATTATTAAAACAACGAATTGTAGTGGTAGCGGGTTCGATTCCCGCCACATTATTGAAATAAACGATTGTAGTGGTAGCGGGTTCGATTCCCGCCACATTATTAAAATATAGGATTGCAGAGGTAGCGGGTTCGATTCCCGCCACATTATTGAAATAAAGGATTATAGTGGTAGCGGGTTCGTTTCCCGCCACATTATTGAAATAAAGGATTGTAGTAGTAGCGGGTTCGATTCCCGCCACATTATTGAAATAAAGGTTTGCAGTGTTAGCGGGTTCGATTCCCACCACATTATTAAAATAAAAGATTGCAGAGGAAGCAGGTTCCATTCCCGCCACATTATTAAAAAAAAAAGGATTGCAGAGGTATCGGGTTCGATTCCCGAACAAGACTTTAATTTTAAGAACCTTTTTTTAAACATAATTTTATATTTGTATATTTAAATTGCAGAGGAAGTGGGTTCGATTCCCGTAACAAGAATTTAATTTTAAGAACTTTAACTAACCTAACCGTAATTTTATTTGTATTAAAATAAAACTAAAGTGACTGGCATTTGCAGTCACAATTTGTTGCTTGTGAAATGGAAATGAGGTTTTAAAAATGTGAAGTGGTTCTAAGGTCTTGGGGGCGACCACAGATTGGGGGCGACAATGAATCTTTAGATTAATAAAACAGCAGGGTGATGTAGGTATAATAGGATCATTAGGCGAATAGATTAAACACTATGAAAGAAATCAATCATCATCTTAGATTGGTACCTACTTACTGCGGCCGGCTTGATCGAATGGTCGAATCACGGGGTGTATGTCAGGAGGTCCCGGGTTCGAATCCGGGTAGCGACAAGCTTTTTGATGGACATGGATATTTGTTTCCGACTCATGGATGTGTATTTTTGTGTAGTATAATATTTTCAGCATTTAGGTGATTGGAAAAGAAATAATTACAGGTAAATTAATTTTTATATTTTCAGCTTTCCACAAAATTATGAGAAAACGTAAATCAAAAAGACAAGGTTAGAATCAATTTTTGTATTATTATTAATTCTTCAAAAAATTTAGGCCGGCTTGGTCGAATGGTCGGATCACTGGGTGTGGGCCAGGATTGAGTCCTGGCGGGGACAACTTTTTATGGACGGGTATTTTTATTTTCCAGAGTCGTTGTGTCTTATTTATGTTGTACCTATATTTTAACATTTACGTGATAGAAAAAAAAATATATATTTTCTTTCCATTATAAATTGACCGTGAAGGACAAAACTAACATCTAAAAATGTGTTCCAAAATAACTGCGGTGAGAAGACAAGCAGTGTTGCAGAACATTGACGCGCACTATTAACTGACCGACGCCGTTTCACCGGGACGCCGACGCTGATGCCGTCTGTTGGAGTTGAAGTTCCGGCTAGCTACAAATTGCAATAAAGCTTTGTCGAAGAAATCTATCCGAGGGAAGTACCATTCTATTCTATTTTACAGCCTTACTTGTACAAAACAGTGTTAAGCCGTCAAATCAAAGATGACGTCAGAGAGCGTGCCATTGGAAACGTCAATTATTTCCGAGGATTTTAGAGTAATTCAATTTGAGGTTCTGTTAATAATTTAAATAGGCACTAGCACGTCGCCATACATTGTAAATCACGCTGTTGTGTTTCTGACAATTTTAAGATAATTTCAGTGTGCCTGGCATACACGTCTATAGTATGGGTGCGGCTACGATACTTAGGTTTTATGCATATTCTTGTAAGTGGCCTTGTTACTAGCAGTTTTTGAGTTTTGTTTGCCGAACTGATTTCAGCGTAATCGAGAGACGCGGTAGCTCCTGCCGTCTACCTGCCTACGTGCTGCTTCTGGTGCTGACTGCAACTGCTGCTTTGCGGCCGATCGGTGTCAGGGCAGTCTGTTTGTGCTTCGGCCAGAGCGACGGGCTGCGTCTGATCACGTGCTTATGCACTGTCTATTTGGTTAGATCTACACTATTTTTTCTTTACTCATTGTAAATAATTTTCTCGCCATGGCCAATCATAATGAAAATGATAATTCAAATGTTCCACAATTAATGAAGAGAGTAGATTGCATTTTAGGTATATTATTTATGTTTGGGATGCTGTCGTATCGTTATTGCGAAAATTATTAGCTATTTGGTAAAGTAGGTAATTTTTTCGGAAATTTTGGCGTTAATTAGGTTATTTTGTTAATTGCTGGATTTTCGTTATAGATGTTTTATCAATTTTGTTTTATTACTAATGTCGTGCCAACTATGAACTTTAGTGGTACTTTTCTACACTTCTCTTTATCTTTGGCGTTTGCTTCGGTGTCTCGCTGGTGCGATAATTTTGCAGACTTCACTTTGTTCTATTATTGATTTCAAATGATAACTTACCTACAAATTGGAAGTGTGGAATTATTAGGTGCGTTCAACTAATAAAATGTTCGGGGGCGGAGGTGTGATTAAGATTATTATATTCTTCTATTGTTAAATGGTCTTATAACTTTTAGCTCTGTATAAAAGCAATAAAAACTGGTTATTAATTTAGGGGGCGTATGTGACGTACCTAGTAAAGATGCTCCCTTCTACATCTTCAATTTTGTTAATTATAAATTATTACTTCGGTAAACTACATAATAATTTAGGGGGCGTGTGTAACGTAACAAGGGTGCATCTTCTCGTTTTAATCAAATATATTTTTATCTAGTTTAATAGTCATAGAAATATTTATACAACCAAAGGAGATGATTGGAAAAGAGCAGTATCGTTCCGGGTTAAACATCGTATGACGCTTGTGTATATTGTGTGATATAGTAAAGATGCTCCCTTCTACATCTTCAATATTTTTAGCTGTAAATTATTACTTCGGTAAACTTCATAATAATTTAGGGGGCGTGTGTGACGTAACAAGGGTGCATCTTCCCACTTTTTAATGAAATAATTTTTACGCAGAAAATTATTATAGGAATATTTTATACAATCCAGGAAGTGGATGCAACAGAGTAGATATCGTTCTAGGACCAACATTCATAATTATTGATGATAAGTTCCCATAGTGTATCAAGCGCCATCTATTAGATTTTTCGACCATAAATTGCAAAGTGGTAGAGCACATACCGCATCAATATAGCCCACGCAAGGAGCCATAGATGGCGCAATAGATCTATTGATTCCATTCCTCTTAACTTTAGATAATTCTAATTAAAGTTATTTTATTATTATGTTAATTTAATTCTTATATCCCTCAAATAGTTGCTGAATTATTAAAATTATAATTAGAGTAAATCCCGTATCAATATAGGTTGACGCAGGGCGCCATCTAGTGCCTTAAGTTCCCCTTAGCTTTAGGTTTTCCTTTGACATTGTCTAATTAAAGTTATTTTATTATTAGGTGAGATTCAATTATTATATTCCACAAATAGTAGTTGAATTATTAAAAATATATTTAATACATTCGTAGTTTTAGGAAAATATTACGTTTTAAAATAAGTTACATAAATAGTAGTTTTCTGTGTATAATACAAACGATTTTAAGAGGTGTCAATGGAATTAGATGAATACCATTTTGGAGGCAATTCAGTAAGTCGGGTTGTAACGTTTTGTTTACATTGAAATTGGTACGAATGAACGGAAGTTGTAGCTTGTGGGTTGTCAACTTGTTTTGGCGTGAAAAAAATCAGTTCTGCCAACAGAGAGGCCGCCGGTGGGGACCAATGAAATTAGCGAAAAGATCGTAGGATATCTCAACGGATAGATGATTGGTCAGGGGATAGCTAGCGAAATAGGTGGGCTAACCGAGGGTATAAATAGGGGTGAAAAGGGACATTCGAGACCTTTTCGACCATGGACGATTCGGATTCTTTTCGAGAGCGGAGACGGGCGACAGGACGAGTCAAAGCGGGGAGGCAGCCGGTCGGTGCGCGTCATCGATGGAGGAAATGGAGTTCTGGTATTTGCGCCTGCGTTCCAGGTGATGGCGTACGGAGATTGGATCCGTTTGAGACGTTCGGTATCAAACGCCAGGTATGGGTTAGGCAAGGTAAGGGAACCCGACATAATGTTGGTGATTTTATTAGTACTTGAAGTGTTAGGTATGCCATGGTTATTATTACCCGTTGTTCCATGGTACGTATTTTACGATTATTTCATTTAATGGGTATCTATTAATTGATTATAACCTTGGTCATTGTTTTGTTGGTTCGCCGGTGTTTTGTATATGTAGGAAAGTAGGTACCTACCTACTGAGGAGGTTTCGGATTTGTAATTGTCGATTGCGGGGTTTGGATAGTCCGCGTCGATCGTTGTACTGTTTGTTGATGAATAGGTATATAAGGGCTATGTATATGTGAAGGGGAGTTGGCTGAGCCTATATACCTATACTTTACTTACCTATGATATTTTATTTCATGACTGAGATGCTAGGTTGAGCATAGAGATGTTAATATGTAGGTACCGATAGGTTACGTATGTATGTATGACGGGCAGTTGGCTGAGCTTTTATGTCTACATTTTATACAGGTATAAACAACAGGTATATTGTTTATTTTACCGACTGTCGTGAATATTATTATTATTACATCATCATAAAGTTCATGCGTGCGGTGTATGGTATGGTCAGTTCTATTGGCGGTTGCAGATTTGGTTTGTTAGATTTACCGGAGTAATCTAGAATAATGGAGTATTTGCCTACAGTTACCAACTAACCTTATTTCCACTATAATATGCAACAAACTTAAGTTCATCTGTCTTCTAATGTTACGTATCCTTCTCCCTCCGTAGGGAACACGTCACATACCTCATAAAAGAGTCTTGGGATGCTACTTCACAACAGGGGGGTCCTACCATACTTGATGATCATTATTTATACGTTGGCCAGATTAAATTAATATAAATATTTACTTTATATAATAATATATAATAAAATATGTCATGATTTAGTTGTGTACTGGTCCCTTGTCATTTACGTGGGCACGCTGCTTTGTGAATTTGGGACTACATAATTGTGTGATGACATGATTATGAGGCCTTTTATATTTACATCGTAAGCGTGTGTTGCATGATCAATTGGGAGTATTTTGGTATTGAAGCTAGGTTAGGTCAGTAGACATATACAGTGCCAACACTGAAGGCCAAAATACGCCCAATTCTCTACACGCAGGAAAGACTATTTTCCCCACACTGCACACTCTCCAGATTGATAGAAGGGATTATCTGTGTCGGAGGATCGTGATGAGACATAACAGTTGTATCGTTATTATGGTTCAAACTAGGTCAGATAGCTTAGGTTAGACAGGAGCTATTTAAGGGAGCTAGTTCCATTACTGAGGATACTCAGATTGGAACCCACTAGATAGTTGCGACAGCGCGGGCTTGCCTCACAACCAAGCCGCCCCACGTAGAATCTGGGCTGTCTTTTGAATTATAATGACCTTCTTCTGAAGTGTTGTTGAAGTCAGGAGAATTCGGCTGGGTTTCTCTACCTATGATCTGGTTTAAATACACTACATATGACTTTCCACGGAAATGCTAACGGACTGGAATAATACACTGATTCGGGTAGGGCATATAAGGAACTTCCGGTGGTTTGGAAGGAGAGAGTGAATCGAAGGTTGTCACTCATTGTGAGGAGCGGGGAGCGGGCTTCCACTTCCTTATATTTTTTAAATTATTCATAAGGTCGGAAAATGTTATCACCGTCTGTACTTATCGTGGGTTCGTTCTCAACCACCGCGTATTAGTCATTTAATAAAGGGGGGGGTTCAGTTACACTACCACCAACCAAACCGAGAACAAATTTGTACCCCCGTGGGGATCGAATCCGGGACCTGTGGATCTTAATTCCTGTGGGCAAACCACTAGACCACGGGGGCGGCAAGAATGTTTTCAGTCAGTCAGCCGAGAGACGCCCACTGTTGGGCATAGGCCTCGCCCAACGATCTCCAAGCCAATCGGGCTTGCGCTGCCCGGTTTCCCGCGACCTTCACCAGATCGTCAGTCCACTACTAACGTTGCATCTCCCGGTACGCGGACGCCATTCGAGCACCTTTCCGCCCTAACGTTAGAATATTTATCGCTTTCCCAATAGGAATAATGACACTAACAAAGAATCAGTGATATAATGATTTATAATAATTTACATACATACATACATACATAAATCACGCCTATATCCCCGAAGGGGTAGGCAGAGGTGAACTAGCACCCGCGTTTCGCCAATTATGTTTAGTCCCATGTAATATGGTGGCGAGCCTATTGCCATTTATCGGGCACAAAAGTCGCAGTACATTGCCAGGACGGTGGTATAAGAGAAACGCTGCTGCCCATTCCTCATCACTGAATCCTAGTCGCCTTGTACGACACCCACGGGAGAGATTTGGGGTGATGACAATTGTCATCTACTCTGCCGTCACCACACGGCTATAATAATTTAGGTTGAGGATATTCGTTTATAGTCACGTGTTATCAGCTCATACTTGTGATTGATATTTATTTTATAAAAATTCAAGTACAAAACTTAGCAATCCGCCATGTTTGCTGAAACGCCGCGTGACGTCATTATTTAGTTATCTCCATTTTGACATTTTATTTGACAATTCACTAGTTTAAAATATAAACTGGCCTTTTTACGGAATAGTGACGTCACGCAGACGCCATTGTTATTTTGGCGTTTTAGCGGAAATTTTAAATTGCATTATTTAAAACATGTTTTTGCTATCAAAATCGAAAGTTTTTACAAAAATATAATTTATTTTGGGTAAAGTGGACACGTAAGAAAAACATTGTGTAGTTTTGCAAAATTAGACATCATGCCTATTGTCACCCCCTCGTCTTCCCTTGAAACACTGAGCAATATACTGCAAGTAACTTGCCCGAAAGCTGGGAATAGGCCCTTCGCCTTGAATTGCAACTCGCCACCTATTGGACACCACATGAGACCTCACCAAAACAGCGAAACGTAGGTGTTAATTCACCTCTGCCTATTTTTGCCTACAGATCGGGGGTAGTTCGGTCGTGTACCAGGAACTCTGCTGTTTTTTTATTATTATCAACATAATAATGCCAGTTACATTACCGATGCCAGTGACGTTGGCCGAGCGGTTAGGCATCTGCCCGGATTGCAGTGGACGCGGGTTCGATTCCCGCATCAATACCGTAATTTTTCGAACTTCTAACCATCAAAATCTTTGTAAAATGTTTTCTAACATTTATATAATGTTGAAATAGAAATCGAATAGCCCGTTACATTAATAATAATGCCAATAAATTCATCCCTTGTTACACGGGCAACATATCTGGCAAAATGTGGATGTTGATACAACTCTATAATGATATAATGGTATAAAAGTTACAGTTAAGTTAAAAATAGTAGAGGAATTTGGAAATTTTCACGTGGCATACGATATACATGCGTTGCCGCTGATACGGTGCCTCTGCCTGCTTATCCTAAGGCGATAAGGCAGAGATTAATTTGATGGACGATGCTGATTCATTTCTTACTTAAATGTGGAATTTCTGGTACTTCAATTCAGACATTCTCGAGAATATGTCTTATCGCGATTATTCTTAGGAATGTATCGTCGTCATCATAATTTGGCAGAACTCTAATGTGATCCGAAAAATAAATACTTCTTACATTCACCACTATCACCTAGCCCAAAGGCAAAATTTTAATATGCATAGCTACAGAACCAAATTAGTATTTGTAATACACTACATAGATATTTAAAAAGCACCAGAAAACTTGTCTGAGTTTATCACAAACATTTTTCCCTAACAGGATTCGATAAGGCTCATTCTACCTATATTGTTCTGTTCTTAGGTAAGGCCTGTACCCAGTAGTATGGACTTTAAAGGGCTGAGGATGATGATGAAAATTATAACACCAACTTTTGACTCCATCGAAAAAAATTAAATTGTTGAAAATGTTGAGCCCCTTCTGAATTGCATACATTGGAGTCGCTTAGTCATATATCCAATTTAGTTAACGACAAACCCCTAAGTGTGTATTGGGTAAACACTTGTATAGAATTTTGATTTATTACAGAGGCAATTTATCGCACAATTCTCGTGGTTCGCTAGAAACTTAAAGAGAATCGTGACTCGGCATTTTGTGCTGGAAAATTTATTTGCGGCATGACACCGATCCTTTTTCTTAAGACGCAATGTAATCGCTGTGTGAGAGAATAAGTAAAGGAAAAATTAGTTATGACTATTATTATTTGGTTTGGAATTTATTAGGAACCGCATTATGTATTTGATTACTAGCTTTTGAAAAACGATGAGTTACTTCCAATTATCACCACCTCTGTCCCTTCCGTGGGTCTCGTATAAGTCGACTAAGAGTTAGAACATAACGGGGAAAGGCAGCAGCGTTCTTGGTACACCATCTGGCGATTACCGTTCCCGGTGAATGGCAATGGGCTCGCCCCCGATTACATTATGTCGGAAATACTGGCCTACCTCTTACTAAAGGCGTGATTTATGTATGTATGCATGAGTAGCTTTTTTACCCAAAGAACCAAACCAAAACCTAAGCCAAAACCTGGGTTTGGCTAAGGTTTTGGAACCTGATATGGGTTAGAAACAGTTTGAATGTTGTCATCCGAGTCACTCTCTCCATTGATCGGTCTCTCGACATGGTCCTTTTCGTCTCTTTTCTATATATATTTATTCATCTAGCACTTTTCCGGTTAGACGGATGATATGAATCAAAAAGTGGCTTGATGACGTCTGACCTTCAAAAATGGAAGATGGAACATACTCCACCGACCTTAAACTATGAACAGACGTGAGAACGAAGATGTATGAGTAGCTTTTAACGGAACAATACTTTAGGATTTCCGTGTGGTGACCGCAGAGTAGAATACAATTATTGTCACCACCCCAAATCTCTCCCGTGGGTATCGTAAAAGGCGACTAAGGATAAATCAGTGATGACGAATGAGCAGCAGCGTTCCTCTTATACCACCTAGCAATGTACTGCGACTTTTGTGCCCATGGGCCCATGTATTACATGGGACTTGACATGGTTGGCGAAGCGTGGGTGCTAGTTCACCTCTGCCTACCCCTTCGGGGATATAGGCGTGATTTATGTATGTAAGTATGTAAATAATTTCCCTTGTTGCAGAGCTACAGCGTCCCCATGCAGATCGCCCTCTACCTGTTGAGGGAGCAAGACTACATCCCGTGGGCAGCTGCCAACGCCGCTTTCGTCTACCTCGACGTCGTCCTCAGCAGTACAGAAATCTACCACCTCTATCATGTAATGACTAGGGATAGATTATTTTTTGCTCGAAGATGCGCTGGACCATTAATAAGCACCTTGGGGTACCCTAATCGTGGAGGGCAAACCATCAACAACAGCATACCCTAAGGGGGTTGGTGCCAGGCAGGCGGCCGGCTGTAAAACCTAAGCCAAAGTGTCTTTCAAAGATGAATGCTGACTAAATTGTTTTTTAGGAGCTCCCTAGCAAAATGGCATAGCGTGCTTGGCCTGCGATTGCGTAAACTAATCAATGTCGCTAAGGCCGGTTATCAGATGGATGATCAAAAATTTACTATCTCGAGTTCCTCCGTGCTTCGTAAGGCACGTCAAGCCGTTGGTCCCGGATGCATCTGCAGTCGTTAATACCCACCAAGCCGCACGGGCCAGGGTGGTGGGTTAGGCCCCAATCTCCCTATATTCTTCCATCCATAGGGAAGGCCCAGCATTTGAAGGGCTGGTGATGATGATGATGATGAAATTGATTTTTTATTATTTCAGAGATTCGTTTTGGAGCTGTCTCGGCCTCTTTATGAGCAGCTGGGCTTTTTGGCTTCAACTACAGAAGAGCACGTGACAGCTTACCACAGAAATATTATCCTCGATCTGAACTGCCGGTACGGTAACACGGCATGTGTCAATACTTCTTCAGAGCTCTTGCAAGGAGTTAGGGAAGGAAGTAAGTGGATCCCTTTTTATCACATAGAACAGATATTACAAATTTACAACGAATCCGCTGAATCGACAGATTTGTATATTAATATAATAAAAATACGAACTAATAAGGAGCACCTTATTATAATTGTCACAAAAACACCCATGTTTTTGATCATAGTACCTTAAGTTAATCATCTTAAGTAAGTACATACATAAATCACGCCTATATCCCCGAAGGGGTAGGCAGAGGTGAACTAGCACCCACGTTTCGCCAATTATGTTAGGTCCCATGTAATAGGTGGCGAGCCTATTTCCATAAATCGGGCACAAAAGTGTCGCAGTACATTGCTAGGTGGTATAAGAGGAACGCTGCTGCCCATTCCTCTTCACTGATTTATCCTTAGTCACCTTGTACGACACCCACGGGAGAGATTTGGGGTGGTGACAATTGTATTCTACTCTGTCATCACTACACGGCTTATACATAAAACAGTCATGTTATTGATCTTAATACCTTAAGTCATCTATAGTAATAGATTTTATCATTCCGATTGTGTCAAGAGTAGTTTGAACTTGGGTATTTGAATGGTGGACTGATATGTTACTCCTCACCTTGTAAATAATAGTAGAATTTTATTTATTTTAGTAATAAACTAAAAAAAATATTTTATTTGCAAAGGAGTTTATGAAAAAGTTAAGTAAGCGTCTCACTTTTTCAAGCGCTTTTTACTTATTATTATTGTGTTCATTAAAAATGAAATTTTAAAACCCATTTACGAACGACAAATTTAATACAGTATCGTGTGGTGAGTCGCAATTATCAACACTTAAAAGCTTTAGCCGTGTGGTGACGGCAGAGTAGAATACAATTGTCACCACGCCAAGTCTCTCCCGTGGGTGTCGTACAAGGCGACTAAGGATAAATCAGCGATGAGGAATGGGCAGCAGCGTTCCTCTTATACCACTTAGCAATAGTACTGCGACTTTTGAGCCCGATAAATGACAATAGGCTCGCCACCCATTACATGGGACCTAACATAATGGGCGAAATAGAAATAAATAAATACATTTATTGACCTCGCTTAATAGTATAGGTACAGTTGTGGATTACAAGCATTAAAACACACAAATAAAAGGTTATAATTATAAGGTCCATTGTAACGTTGTGCGAGGCCAAAAGGCCCTAGTCTCAGCATATTTTGAGTCCATCGACACAGTAGCGCTGGTATTCTGACTGAGCCTTATTCAATACAGTCAACCAGTGAAACAGTACCGTAACTACAAAAACAACGAAGCTAAATTAACACAATAAACAACACATATGTATGAAATGTGGGTGCTAGTTCACCTCTGCCTACCCCTTCGGGGATATAGGCGTGATTTATATATGTATGTATGTAAAAGCTTTAATGAATCGTGGCCACGATACTAATTAATCAATTAGTTTAGGTTTCGGTAATTATGCCTTCTAGCTGTTAGGCCATTATATGACATGATACAATATACATATATTTGAAATTATTTAATATTGTTTCCAGATAATCTGAATCCAGATATTCAGACTGTCGTTTACTGCAATGGCCTTCGTGGTGGAGATGGAGACAACTTCGATTTTCTGTGGAATATGTTCACAAATACTGCTGATTCCAGTGTACAGACTGTACTTCTAAACGCTTTGGGATGCACAACAAATCCTGAAAAACGTGCATTGTAAGTACCTGTTTCTTTAAACAGCTATTGGGCTACGTTGAAAGATGAAGAACAAGATGAAAGATATTTATACTATTCTACGTTGCATGACGTAGAATGAGCCGGTCTCGACTCACTCGAAGGGTGCCGTAAAAATTTGCCTTGAGGGTTGTGCTATCGATGTATACCAATGGGACATCCAGTAGTACAATGGAAAACACAAAAAGAGTTGCTGTATAGCAATCAGCTGACTGTAAGATCTAAGCCAAAATCTTACATACCTACCTACTACTCTTGAGCAGTATGGAATGGAGTGTTGTTATCAGTCTCTCGACATAGCTCGTTCTGTCACATTTTTTCCTTAATTTTCTCTATTTATTTGTGAGAAAACTAACTATGCATTCATTTATATCCAGTTTGAAGGATATTGAGAGTTAAGAAACAAGAGGGAATTATTGGATGACATCTGACCGATGTGCATGCTGCGCTTACTAGTTTTTCAAGGAACAGGACAGAAAGATAATTAGTAATATAAAAACTTGCAGAACTCTGTTTAATATGAAGAATACACTGATTTGTATTATTAGAGAATAGACTACTTCAGAATAAAGTATTATGTAGTTCCCCAATAACAACCTCAGCAGTTTTAGGGAATATTTTCTATTAACTTAATAATTATGCTTAATTGAGTTCGTAAAACCTTTACTTATTTTACAGCTATCTACAACAGATTATCGACGAGAACTCCCCAGTGAGAGAACAAGACAGGCACACTATCGCTGTTTCAGTTATTAATTCAGGACACGAAAACATGGAAGTGGCATTAGATTTTCTGGTCGAGAATTTCCATTTGGTGCAAGGAAAGTAAGTAAAAGTAAAATATATAGCCTTATTCTTTGTTTTTTATTAGTTAATTTAAAATAAAACATTGTTCTCTGTTTTAGCGTTCAAGGCTTGAGCGGTACCAGAAATATACTGACTGCTTTGTCCAGAAGGCTTACTTCTGAAGAGCATGCACAGAAGGTAAGAACTCGTCTTCTCTGTGTGTAATTATTGTGTACGTAATAGAAATAAAGTTAATTATTCTAGCGAATTAAGCAAGTCATTCGATCTTGTCAATCATCGAGTATTTCGATACCCACCATTTACTTAGATTTACTGAAGATTACAGTTAGGTATACAACTACATTTTTATACGGTGGGTATACCGTATACGTAACGTACGTAGTGCGACAAGAGAATACACTGGACTGTTAGTATTAAAAATAAAATGTTATTCTTACAATAACAATGTGATTAAAATCAGTTAGCTTCACTTTCTAAGTTTTGAAGTCATTCCACTTTTTAGCTATTGGTTTCATTTAAGAAAATATTTCTCTTTTCAGATTAATAATCTAGCAGAGACGCATCAAGGTATCTTAACAGCGGCTGAGCAAGCCGGTATTGCGGACATACTAGAGAACATCGTTGCTTCAATCAACTGGAAAGATCAAAGCTTAGCATCACTGGAAACCTGGCTACTGAATCATTATAATAGTGCAAACTCTCTAACTGCCACTGTCCTAATTTTAATACCAGTTCTTGTAACCTTGTTCAATCTCTGAGTGTAAGTCTTACGTTTATTTAAAGTGTTCATTATTTACTAGGTACAAAAACAACTTACCACCGGATTTCTTAGAAAATAAATTAAATAATGATTCCCCGAAAGATTACTACAGATAATTTGGTGTGCTATGAGATTCACAAATACAATACGCATACTTTTAATTTTGGGAGAAACATAACATTATATAATTTATAATTACGCCTTAAAGCCTATATAATTATGTGGAACCATGAATGATTAAAGTCTGAAAACGACTGAAATATAAAATTAGATCGTTTTTTTAAGGAAATAATACCAATTTTTTTATAGAAATTTTACATCAATATTTGGAATGTGTATAGAAACACCAGAATAATATACAGCCTATGTAAATTTATAATCAATAAATAAATCATTTATTGTCCATTACAATCAAGTACCTAATAATAAACCTCTTAAGGCTAGCTTAGTTCTATAACATGATGTGTGAGGGACGATTACGAGGTCCTCCCCTTATGATCATTTGGTAGGAGTACAAACTTCAGTGTAAATATCCACCAGCACAGAGAATAGTTATGTATATAGGAATAAATAATTTTCTATGTATAGTTTTTTTATTACTATCTGGCTTACACATCAAGCGTCACACCATTTTTTATCTTATCATATAAAACTAACACACTTGATACATTTGTGTAGAATATAGAAATTCTTACTTTAGAATTCAAAAATATAATTCAAAAAGTATTGTGGTGATTTTGAATCTGAATCTTCTTCTCTCTGCCCTTATCCTACTCTAAGTAGGGTCGGCACAACGTCATGTCTTCTTCTTCCACTCCCCTCTATTAGACGTGAGCCCAGCATGAACTCTCATTTTTCCCATATCATCTTTCACACATTATTGAATCTGAATTATGAAACTAAATATAAATATTATTTATAATTATGATTATCAGTGGGATAAAATTTGCTATAAAATGAAATTGTAACACCTATAGGACGGAACTTACCTTTAATGTTTTAATTTGAAGAGGAGGTAAACTAGGAGCTGTATGGATATCATTGAAATGAAATAGTTATTTGTTGTGCGTGAGTGCAAAGTTGTTTTTAATAAGCACAAGGTGAAAAATCTTTGCACTCGAGTGCAACACGTAACTTTTTTTTCGAAATTTTGTGAAATCATTAATTACAGGTGGTGTATAAGATGGTAGGTAATAGTTCCATAAGAGCTTTTCCGACTTTGAGTAGCAAATATAATCGCTCAGAATCAGCATTGTGGATAATTATGTGATTCAGGACGTTTTTGTTAGAAAATACGGTAAATATTGATTTCAGACTTATATTTAATAAAATACAGAAGCGACACGTATATAATGTTAAATTATCAATAAACAGTATAAAATCTACATACCTGACGTAGACGTAGGCCTGTGAATTCTGTACTTTATACTTGTCCTAAGTAAGAAGACCATCTATTAACATTCAAATAATTAAAAATTTAAGCACTGAAAGTTTTTACGATGCATGAAATAAGTATCACGTAACAAGCAAATCAATAGCTTCAAAAACATCTTATCTTATTATCATCATTATATGTCACCATTATTAAGACACGTACAGTTAGATATTTTTGAAGAAAATAAAATACATACATACATAAATCACGCCTACATCCCCGAAGGGGCAAGCAGAGGCGAACTAACACCCACTCTTCGCCAATTATGTTCGGTCCCATGTAACAGGTGGCAAGCCTATTGCCATATATCGAGCACATAAATCGCAGTACAAATTTATATTGCTAGGTGGTATGAGAGAAATTACTACTCATTGCTGTCTTTACCCTTAGTCGCCTTGTACGACACCCACGGGAGAGATGGGGGTGGTGACAATTGTATTCTGCTCTGCCGTCACCACACGGCCGTATGTACAGTCAAATAAAATATACAGTCTTTAATGAAGACATCATTTAACTTAGAAACAAACAAGAACATTTCAATAGAAATCTAATAATTATCTCGATCTTCCCGTGTAAAATTATAAGACCCACAGAGATGAGAATGTAGAGATGGATGTGCGAAGTGACAAAAATTTATAAGATAACGAATGAGTACGTAAGAGGGAATCTAAAACTGGCACTAGTTACTCAAAATTTGAGATAGACCCGTTTAACTTGAATGCGACCATAAAGTTACAAAGGTTATAAAGGATATTATTATGAATGTTGATGGATGTCGAATTAGCGGAAGACTTCTGAAAAGATGGATGGATTGTGTGCGGAATTCAATAACGACAATAGCGATAACAAAATAAGAAGGTGATGGGTGTAGATGATATGCCGAACGACAGATGAGAGTGGAAAAAGGCCATACTGCGCTGGGCCCGTAGCCAAGTGGCAATAGTTTCATAACGATAACGTTTTGAAGTTCGTCATGATCGGCCATATTACTTTGGTATCTACAGCGTCTTAGCTTGCGCTACCAACATAACTAGGAACTTAAGAAGACGATTTTGGTCACGTGATTTCACGACGACTTCTCAAATAAAATAAATAAAAATAAATAAAAATATTTTTACACCCACACCTATCATCTAGCCCAAAGAAAGTAGCCGAAGCACTTGTGTTATGGATACTAGGTGACGGACATATTTTTAATATAATTTTTTATAAATCCCATATATTTTGCTTTATCGAACTTCGTTATCTTTGTCTTATGTTACCTACTTTGTCTAGACCCCCTGGTCTCAAATAGGATGTGAGAAGGATGATGCTTCACCCTGCAACACTTATTTTTTTTTGTTCTCCATATTTATATAAAACTGCAATAAAATGAAGCAATATGAATTCTATAGGAGGTAAAATAATATCCCTAAATATAACAAGATAAAACACTCAATAGATAATATAATAAAATATGTAGTACTGACATGTCGTCAGAGCAATTTTATCTGAAACAGATAATCCGTTATTGAATTCTGGTCCACCTAGATCTTCTCACAGTTAGTGAGCAGTGATGCCAAGTGAACAACATTATATGGGTTGTGCATACTTTAATTAAAAACCGGCCATTCATTCTCAAAAATGGTCCGGATCAAAAATAAGTGGTGCATTTGTTTCTGCTACTTGATTGCAATATCTGGTATTATAAACTCTTTGCCTATAGATCGCAATGCCCATAAGCTTGTAGTTAGTGATGATGTGTTGCGGACAGTCAATGACTTACCAAAAGTGGTCCCAGATGAAGTTAAAAAAGAAGATACTCTAATCGTTAATGTAGTGAACGAAGTCGAAGAGAGTACTACCGGTAGTGCATCAGTGAATCAAGATGTACCGTTGTTGCGAAATGCAATAAGACCAGGCTTGACTATAGATAATTATGCTGTAGAACTTACCATCGACGGGGGAACATTCGAGGGTCGAGTGTTGTTCCGTGCTAGAGTCACAGAGCCAACCAGAGATGATCCTCTTATCTTACACTCTGCTGGTTTAAGTATTCGAAGTGTTCGAGTAGGTGTTACAGACGAAAATAGTGCCGTCCCCGCCTCATTTGACGTTGATGACGATGAACTGGAAATTGAACCAGAACGGTTTTCGGAATCATATATAGTGATAATTGAATATTCAGGAAACATTGGAATATCCTCTGGAATTTATTCGGGAGAACATAATGAGTAAATACCTTTATCGTGTCTTATTTTATAAGCCGTTTGGTGACGGCAAAGCAGAATACATTTGTCACCACCACCACCACCACCATCCCTAAACAAATTTATAATATTTATTTTTGACATCTACTCTTATATTTGACACGAACCCATCCCTCCCATGGGTATCGTACAAAGCGACTAAAAGTTAAGACAGAAATAAGTATTGGGCAGCACTGTTTCTCAGAGACCACCTTATAATGTAGGTACTGCAATTTATGTGGCCAATAAATGGCAACAGGCTCGCCACCGCCGCCAACACGGAACTTGTTTGGCGAAACGTGGGTTTCGATTCCCGCCTCAAGATCATAATTTTTCGAAATTCTTTTTCTAACCACTAAAATCTTTATATGCTTTGATTAAAAAATACGTAAATCACGCCTACATCCCCAAAGAGGTAGGCAGAAGTGAATAAACCCACGTTTCGCCAAGTAAGTTCCGTGTTGGCGGCGGTGGCGAGCCTGTTGCCATTTATTGGCCACATAAATTGCAGCGGCTGCTTAGCAGCGGACGCGGGTTCGATTCCCGCCTCAAGATCATAATTTTTCGAAATTCTTTTTCTAACCACTAAAATCTTTGTACTAATTTTTCTAACATTTATATAATGTTAAAATTAAAAATCAAATAGTTTACAAAGCATATAACCAAAACTACAGTCATAATCAAACTTTTCTTATTTTCTTTCTTCTATTAATAATTATTGCGTTTCTGTAATAGGCTTTTGTGATAGATGATATGAATCAAAAGAGAGTGGAAGGCTTGATAACGTCTGACCGATATGAATGGAAAAGGAAGCATACTGCGCCTAAGTAACTGTATGCCTGCTGGACAGTGTGAATAGAGTAGGTATAGGAACAGTATAGAAGTCAGTGTTCGGTGCTAGTGAGAGCAGCCGCACGTCCGATGCCTACGACGGTGTCTGTGGGTGCCCCGGCACGTGTCTGGCACGCTCAATGTCTGTAGATGTAAATAAACGATGTCTGACACGGACGTGCCGGGCACGCTCAATGTCTGTAGATGTAAATAAACGTTGTCTGACACGGACGTGTCGGGCACGCTCAATGTCTGTAGATGTAAATAAACGTTGTCTGACACGGAAGTGTCTGGCACGCTCAGTGTCTGTAGATGTAAACGGACCTTTAGTAGTGCGCGGCATGACGATGACTCCTTGTTGCAGCTACTTGGCAATGAACCTGCACCCCACAAATGCACGCAGAGTTTTCCCCTGCATAGACGAACTTACCGAAACAGCACCCATTACGCTCACAGTCAACGGAGTTCCTTATTCCAACTTAATTTCGAACTCTTTGTCAGAGGACAATGAACCGTAAGTAGTTGAGAATGATACTGGTGTTAAGGGTAAAAACTGTGATTAGGAATCGGCAACAGCGTTCCTATTGTACTAATCTAATATATAAAACGCCGCGTGGTGACGGCAGAATAGAATACAATTGTCACCATCCCAAATGTCTTCCGTGGGTGTCGTACAAGGCGACTAAGGATAAATCAGTGATGAAGAATGGGCAGCAACGTTCCTCTTATACCACCTAGCAATAGTACTGCGACTTTTGTGCCCGATAAATGGCAATAGTCTCGCCACCTATTACACGGGATCTAACATATTCGGCGAAACGTGGGTGCTAGTTCACCTCTGCCTAACCCTTCGGGGATATAGGCGTGATTTATGTATGTATGTAATATATAAAAATCTTGTGTCACAGTGTTTGTCATCTAACTCCTCCATAATGGCTTGACCTATCTTTATGAAATGTTTTGTGCACGCTTTATAGTTTTGATAGGCTGTAGGCTATTATTTATCGGTATGATTTAAGCTATCACCAATTTAAATAGTTTTGTGTTGCCTAAATAATAGGGTTCGTCCCCAAAATAGTAGATCTGTCACCAGATTGTAGTTACCAAACAATATAAAATCAATTAATCAATAAATCACAAAAAATCATCGAGATATAGGGTTTAGTACCAAATAAATGTTTTTGTATGTATTATAATAGGTTTGTCCTAATAAGTATATAATCAAACATATTTTAATAGATTGCCAATGAATCAATATTATGTCAGCAGACATAAAGTTTAAAATAATTGAGGTTTGTCGTCATCATCGTCCCAACCAAAAGACAGCTACTTACCCCTCAATACAGAAACGCTACTAAAATTTTGAGCATTGCTTATAAAGTTAAGTGGACAATACCTGTCAGAATTTGTATGGAAAAACATCAATTTTGACAATACTTAAATGTTAAATAGGACTCAAAATTTGAGAAGCGTTTCTGTATTCTGGGGTTAAGTGGACTAATGCCTCCCCCGGGATCTTATTTACCACAGGTAGTATTGTTGGGGGAAGTGAATGATTGTAAATAAAACTGTTTAATTTTCTCAATGCAATCTATTGTAAACTCAATTACCTACAAAAGGTTAAGTAGGTAACAACTGAATGAGTAGGTAGAAATGCGCGCCAGATAAGACTGCGCGCGATGGGTGGCGCTGCTTGCTCACATTGACACTCCTAGATAAACAAAATAGTAGGCGGAATTTAAGTTCCAATTTTGACCAATTTGGCGCCGCCGCTTTGAGCATATTTTCATTAAAATTGGATATTGATTTATTAAATTGGTAACGAATACATTTATTTTAGTGACTGATCGAAATAAAATGTAACTACTATATTGGTGACAAAATAACAAATAAAAAGGAGTCGCAGTCAGGGATCGATAATCGATTTATTTGGTGACAGATCTACTATTCTCAGGACAAAGCTATTATTTATGTAATAAAACTATTATTATAAGAACGAAGTAAATATTCATGTAATGCTCTAATATTTTATTGGTAACCCATCTCTTATTTTCGACATATATTAACATTAATTTGATAATTCATAACTGGTAACACTTTTTGTTTATATGATAACAAAAATATTTCTTGGTGATAGATCTATTTATTTGGTGATACAATTTGAGTACAAATATAAATTCTGGTGACAGAAAATATAGTTCCCATTTTTTATACCCCTAGCTAGGTGATAAGTGTAAAACAACGATAAACTAGTAATAATACTATTATATAGATAGAAAGTAATAATAACTCATAATATCTTATAGTAATACGGGCTTAATTTTGAGAAATTTAAGTTTTATTGAAAAAATAGCTTAAAAATGTGCAACTTTTTCCAAACCTGATATCGAGTATAGGTATATTCCAGGATTGTAGAGATTTCAGGTTCGATTGTCGCACTCAATTTTCGATAATTTTCTGACTTATTTTTCTCCGTCATACTTAATTGTTTTTTATAACATTACACTTTGGTCACAAGTCCCAAGCGCTTCCACTGACTTCCCCCTCTGCCATACTATGGATCCGGCACCCGCACGGTGAATTCATGGAATGTGAAGAGAGTCTCTATAATGTGACAAATAAACACCTCAAAAAGAATATATTACTTAGGAGACAGTGCACTAGAGGAAGTCAATGAAATACGTGATTTGGGTGTTACAATTGACTATAAACTCACTTTCAAATCTCATATAGAGACAATAGTAAAAAAATCCTCACAGATACTCGGGTTTCTACATCGTAATAAGGTAAGGGTTTCAGTAATTTAAAGACTAAGATAGTATTATACAACTCACTGGTGCGCACCAGTGAGTTGTATAGTCATCTTGAGTATGCGTCTTCTGTTTGGAATCCACTCTACAGCTGCCACTCGCAACGAATTGAAAGTGTACAGCGTTCTTTCACTAGATCACTTGCATTCTCTTGTACTGGTATATCTCATAGGATCGATTATCATAGCCGCCTTGCATTTTTTGGGATGACTGCGCTTCGCACAAGACGTAAGTAACGTGATTTGTATTTCCTATATAAATCAATTCACGGTGCCATTGACTGTCCGTACATGGTTAATAACATCAAGCTAAATGTTCCATATTGCCACCCTAGATATCTAATTAAAAACTTTTCGGTCACACATTATGCAGGACTAATCTTGGACGAAACGCACCATTGATGCGAATGTGCTCGTCCTATAGTGAGATCAGCAGTAGCGTGGATATCTTCTCGGGCTCATTGAGACATTACAAGAAAGAGGTTTCTGAAGTGCTAAGTAGAAAGTGATAATGATATTTAGTTTTCTTTTTCTTAAATTACAACATAAACCTGTTTAATTTAATTTATTTTAGAAATTCTGTTTATATAAAGTTGTGTACGCCTGTAATTGGCCCACATATCAGAATGTAACCCTTTACTTTATATTATTTTATATTAATTTAATATGTGAGCTGTTGGTGCTCCTTAATAATAAATAAATAAATAAATAAATATATGTGACGAACACATACATTAATTTTTTATCGAGAATATAATTTGTTTTGCCATTACCTCCTAGAATATAAAAAATAGACTATGACCTACTAAATATACACAAAACATTTCATAGCAATCGGTTGAGCCGTTTCGGAGTAAGTAGTTTTTAACAAATACTGTGACACAAGTTTTTATTTTAGACAGGGAAGCTCTTGCCTGACACACACATTATCACACCTGATGGTAAGGGACAATATAAGTGCTGAAGAGGGAATCGAGCTTCACCTGGAACCCTCAACCAGAGGAGCTGGCTATCTTATCACACATTGTCACAATTGTCACAAACATTATTATTAAGGCGACAGATTTTGATAAGATTTTTATAGAAATATTCCGTCATCTAGTATCCATAACACAAGTGCTTATACTGACTGTGGGCTAGATGATATGTATGAGAATATTTATTTATTTAATATTTTTAGGGCCCCTACCCTTATATACGCATCTTACTTGTGCACTTTTACTGCCGCACTCAGAGACGTCAAATAACCTTAATGAGTACTTAACGTCAAAAAATTACAATTCAAAACTAGTCGCTATTCTTGCCGGGTCTATGGTCTAGATTTAAATGAAAATTTTTGACATTAAATACTCATTAAAGTTGATTGACGTCTCTGAGTGCGGCAGTAAGGGCCGGTTTTTTATGCTTAATTAACTCAACCAATTGTTAAAAATTGTCACTAATCTTTAAATATCAGACTAATATTTGACCATTATGATATTTAACCAGACTGATATTAACAATGTTACTAATGGTTTAATATCAGTCTGATATTTAAAGATTAGTAACAATTTTTAACAACTGGTGAGAGACTATGCATCAAAAAACCGGCACTAAATGTAAAACGAAACGTTTCAGATCAGTATTCAGACCCCTGCACGGGCCACCCAGCCGCTGGGGTTTCGTGGGGCATGACTTTACCAGCTACAACCTCCCAGTGCCCAACGTCCAGCTATCTGGCCGGCCTGGTCTCCAGGGTCAAGAGAACCAGGCGTCTGTGGCCATCAACCATTTCTTCAACACCATCAGCGAATGGACCGCGAGAAGCTACTTTGACATGGTAACGAACCAAGCCACCAACATGCATGTCATAGCGTTCCCGGAAGAGGCGACGGAGTGGAACACTTTATCGATAGTCGGCATATGGTAAGTTTATCTTCGCGAGCTCCTATTGACAACATCCCATTTTTTCGACATACTTTTATTATGATGTTGTATAAAAATAGACAGAAAATGAAGACATACGTACTTTAAATTTTTTCTGAAATCCGTCGTTTTCATAAAAAAATCATGATTAAAATTCCGGTAATTCTAAACAAACGTAAGCGCTGAATGACGTCACAGTCACGAAAAAATGGCGAAATGACAATTATTATTTGAAATGTTTGAAATTAATTTTCAAGTAAAATACGTTTTAAATTAGTTAAAATTAAAGTCTCTGAAAGATTAAAATTTATTATTACTTTATAAATTTTCCACGATGTCAATTAATGACAATATATTTGATTCATGACCGACAGACATGATATTGATTAACTTCGTGACTGTGACGTCAACGCGTGTTTTTTACATTTTATTTTTTTTCTCTTTAATTAAGTAATACAAAGATGTAAAAAATTATTTTCGAAGTCAGGATTGGAAAATAAAGAAACGGTATTTTATTTTGGGGGGTTATAATTTTTGAAACGTTGTCAGTCCTCACTGCTGCGGGCCTAGCACGGGGACGTGGACAAGTCTCTCTCCACCACTTGACAGTGTTTTGTCTCGGGATTTAGTAGGGAGTTAGAGCGAGAGGTGCAGATTTTCTGTCCCCCGAAAGAGATGTGTCCACGTCCCGTGCTACGGGGGCTGGGCCACAGGCCATATGGAAGAAGATGTATAGGGAGAATGGGCCCCACTATTCATATCGATCAGACGTCATCAAGCCATCCACACCCTCTTAATTCATGTCATCAATCACGCCGGAAAGGTGCTAGTGATGAATGAATGTAGAAAAAAAAAGAATGGACCATATAGAGAGACCGATGAACGGAGAGAGTGTTTAGGATGACAACATTCCAATCCATACTGCTCAAGGTGTTAGCTTAATTTTTACATTCGGCTGCCTGACACGGCTATGATCTGTAATGATATTTGAGAACCGTGTGGTGACGGCAGAGCAGAATACAAAAAAAATTGTCACCACCCCCATCTCTCCCGCGGGTGGCGTACAAGGCGACTAAGGGTTAAGGCAGCAATGAGTAATGGGCAGCAGCGTTCCTCTTGTGCCACCTAGCAATGAACTTCGATTACCGTGCCCGATAAATGGCAATAGGCCCGCCACGTTTTACACGGGACTTAACCTTATCGGTAAAACGCGAGTGTTAATTCGCCTCTGCCTACCCCGTCGGGGATATAGGCGTGGTTTATGTAGGTATGTATGTATGTTTTTTTAGATTTTTTTCTTTCTAGGGAGCCCTACGTTTTCATGGAACAAACGCAGCATGCCGTCAAACAACGCCAGGTCGGCTTAGTGAAGATCGCTGAAGCCATAGCTCGCCCGTGGTTTGGATACGCAATCTTCCCGGAAAACTGGTCATTCCAGTGGCTTACGACCGGTTTGACTACCTACCTTGCTTACGAAGCTGTGAAAGAGGTAACTGGCTTTCACAAATTTCATTACAAAAAAATATTTAAGATTTGGAAAATTTTTAAAATGACAAAAAAAATATTGTCACTACCCACAAAAATTGCAAAAAGTCTCACAAGGCTAGTGAGTTGTTTATGTTCGTCTATTTACTGACAAATCTTTCTTGTTTTAACCAAATTCTTCTGTATTTTTTTTTATTCAAATTTAAAATTATGGTTTTGGTGCATTTTTTAACATTTATATAATATTGAAAGTAAAATCAAAAATAGATTTTTCAACCCCCCCATCTCGGGAAAGCGTTTTTGCTCTTCGATATCTGAGTGCAAAAGCCGTTTTTATCCTCTAGAGGATAAAGTAAATTTGAATTTAGAACATCGCGTGCAAGTGCATTATGTTTGTGAATACACAACATATTTTTTTATTTGTTTTTAATTCTCCCGGTTTTTTTAGGGAAGGCAAAGGGTCTAGCCCATACAGCCATGTCTTTAGTATATTTATTTTATATGAATATGAATAAATGAGTGAGTGAAATGAATGTATGAAATTAATTTTACATTAAAATATGGGTGTCACACATTTTATCGCATCTAGGGAGTGCTTGGCGCGAATTTAATGATACCAGAGTTCATGATGGTGACTGATGAGGTGGTGAAAACCACTCCAAAATTCTCAACATCAAACACATCACAAGACTTATTTTCAATGATTCTGAATAATTTCACACCATTTCGGATGCTTGTGCATCAAAGCAACACCACTTCGACTGCACAGTCTACACAAAATCCACTTTGAAAAACATCATCAAAACTATTGGACCTCTATGGTGTCGAATTTATTAAGCAACCTTTTTAATTTGTTAAAAATTCAGATTCGGAACCTTCTTGGTGTACTTTTTTTATTCATTTGCTTTGCACGTGCGCGTCTAGGTGCGTCTGGGTGGATGTTGTGGGTGTGTCTGGGTGCATGTTGTGTGTGTGTGTGTTTGGTAGGAAGGATGGGCGTGGAATTGTCAGGGTGTAAATAGAATTGACTGAAACTTTTAATAATGTGATTGTAATTTTTTTTGCATTTTGCCATTTCCTCGCAGAGGGGAATGAAAAGTTACGTGTTGCACTTGAGTGCAAAGATTTTTCACCTTGTTCTCTTTTGATCCCCTCGCTAACGCTCAGGATTCTAATTTTGAATTTTAGATTTTAATGAATTTTAGAATCCTCCGCCAGCTCGGTCATCAAAATTGAGCACGCGATTTAAAAGCAACTTCGCACTCACGTATAACAAATAACTATTATTCTGTAATACCATAACACAAGTGCTTAGCTTCTTACTTTGGGCTAGACGATAGGTGTGAGTGTAAAAATATTGATTTATTACAAAGATTTTGGAGGTTAGAAAAAGTCCAAAAAATTATGGTCTTGATGCGGGAATCGAACCCGCGTCCGCTGCTATCCGTGCAGGTGCCTGACCGCTCGGCCAACCAAGACACTGATTAACTTGCCGATATTCGAAATTATTGATTTATTATTTATTTGTGTTCTAGTTCCAATCGGACGAAAATCTGCTGGATTACGAAACCCTGTTCGTGACCGAGGTCCTGCAGGAAAGCTTGTACAGGGACGCGTACCGCAACGCTCCCATTTTAGAACCTGACGACTTCATGTTCGACGAAACCGACATAAGACTCAATCACCATGGGCTGATGAACTATAAAGCGCCGGCCATCATGTCGATGCTTAGACTAGCTGTGAACAGAGAAACGGACATTGTCCAAGTTGCTGCCAGGGGTCTTTTCATCACAAGGTGCGTATAATACTGTCCGTTATATAAATACACAAATCACGCCTATATCCCTGAAGGGGCAGGCAGGTTGGTCGCCAATTATGTTAGGTGTAAATAGGTGGCGAGCCTTTTGCCATTTATCGGGCACAAAAGTCGCAGTACATTGCTAGGTGGTATAAGAGGAACGCTGCTGCCCATTGCTCATCACTAATTTATCCTCAGTCGCCTTGTACGACACCCACGAGAGAGATTTGGGGTGGTGACAATGAAGACAATGAAGTTGTATTCTACTCTGCCGTCACCACATGGTGTCATCCGTTACACTGACCTCTATTATACACGTACGCTTGACTGAAGATTGTCATAAAAAAATTAAGCCAATTTGACTATCGCCATTTTGGCGCTGATGGTACAGGTGTACGAAGGTGAACGTCCACGGAACTAATATTATAGACGCATTTGTAATTTCAAATACAAGCAACAACAGTCAATTTTAGTACAAAATTTAGTACGCTCGATGGGCGGTACAAATCGGCACAAGAAACATTTGTCATTTTAGTAGAAGTATTCAGTCCAGAGTTCTTGTTTAATAGAGGTCAGTGGTCCGTTAACTGTTTTACTAAAGATAATTACCTAATTAGGCTAAGCAAATCTTCGATATTCAACTTTCTAGTCTCCAAGCGTGTGGAAAGAATACTACCACCAGCAATGGTGGAAATTATATTACCAACAACAGCATACCTAAAGAGGGTTGGTGTCAGACAGGCGACTGACTATATAACCTAAGCTAAAACCTTGAGCAGAATGGATTGGAATATTATCATCGCAATCACTCACTCCATTCATTGGTCTCTCGATATGGTCCGTTCCATCACTTTTCTATACATTCATCCATTACTAGCGCCTTTGCGGTGTGATGGATGATATGAATCAAAACAGTGTGGATGATTCGATGAGTCCTGACCTATATGAATAGAAGAAGAAACACACGTACTGCGCCGACCCCAGACAGACTGTGAACAGCGCAGGAAGAAGATTTTAAACTATTTTTGTTTTTAGTCATTTACAAACTGTACGTACATCTATCTTCATGGATATAATGTTAAATCAATGGCCCGATAGCCCCGTTGGAGATTTGGAAGATTTTCTATTGCCCTATATCAAAAATAGGGGGTGTCCGCTTCTTACTGTCAATTTTCAAAGCGGTCAAGCGACTATTTCAAGGGTAAGATATTAACATACCTACATACATTCATACATAAATCACGCCTATATCCCCGAAGGGGTAGGCAGAGGTGAACTAGCACCCACGTTTCGCCAAATATGTCAAGTCCCATGTAATAGGTGGCGAGCCTACTGCCATTTATCGGGCACAAAAGTCACAGTACTATTGCTAGGTGGTATAAGAGGAACGCTGCTGCCCATTCCTCATCGCTGATTTATCCTTAGTCGCCTTGTACGACACCCACGGGAGAGACTTGGGGTGGTGACAATTCTGCCGTCACCACACGGTAATTAACCCTATTATAGATATTAATGCCTATAAGTTTGTAAGGAGGAGCTCGATACCGCGGTGGCATAGAGCGTTCGGCCTGCGATTGCGTAAACTAAGCAATGTTCGCCAAGGCCGGACATTGGATGGGTCACCAAACATTTATTATCTCGAATTCCTCCGTGCCTCGGAAGGCACGCTAAGCTGTTGGTCCCGGTTGCATCTGCAGTTATTAATATCCACCAACCCGCACTGGGCCAGCTTGGTGGGTATGGCCCAATCCAGCAGTGGGGACATTAAAAAGCTGGGGTTATCCCCAGCTTTTTAATGTCCCCATTGATATTAACGCTATTCTATCCTTTTTCCAAATTCCCAATGAGTAGAATAATATTATACAAACCAAAACTAATTTCGGACTCACTTCAGAGGTAGGCAATTAAAATTGACTAAAGGGAGAGTTACCGGTGTTTACCAATAAATACTTGCGGCACCTGAATGTTGGAGGGCTAGCCACCAACAACAGCATACCTAAAGGTGGTTGGTGTCAGGCGGCTATTAAACCGTAGCTAAATCATAAAAATATTGATTGAAATGTGGTCACCCAATCACGCTCTTCTTCATTATTCTGATCAATGTTTTTAGAATTGACTTTTCATATTATTTTCATCAAACTTTTACTGCCGCACTCAGAGACGTCAATAAACTTTAATGAGAATTTAATGTCAAAAATTTTCATTCAAATCTAGACCTACCCGGTAGGAATAGCGACTAGTTTTGAATTGTAATTTTTTGACGTTAAGTACTCATTAACGTTATTTGACGTCTCTGAGTGCGGCAGTAAAGTTTTATGTAATAAGACCAAAAAATCATGAAAACTTAAAACAATTTTATTTCAAATAATTTGAAACAAATGGAGTAACATTTTTGTTTTCCCATGTAAAGAAGCAAAGGCGTTAACTTAATCTGCCGTGTGACGTCATCGTCATCGTCATGGCGTCATCACAATAAAAGTTTTATAAAAGCCAGTGTAAGAAAAGAAGGAAACGGTATTTTTACTTTAAGTTAAACTAGATTTTTTGTAAGGTTATCCATTGCGATGTCTTACGCAGTTTTCGAATTACAGAGCAATTTCGATCTAGCTGGAACCAGCGGATCAGCGAACTACCATATACCGATAACATTCACCACTAGCGTAACACCGGATTTCGATGATGTGTTTCCTAGTAGCATCTACGATGAACCATTCACCCTAAATATCCCAGTGAATCTTGGTGAAGACGATTGGATACTCTTCAATATACAAGGCCGAGGTATGTATGTAATACATTACACACCCTACTTCCACAGGTGAAAACAGAGATCCTTTTTTCCACTTGCTACGACCCTTACATTATACACTTCTTTAGCTTCATCCTATCTCATTACTCAATAAATTACGCATGCATGCATGGCATGCTTCTCTTTACTAATAATACTTCTTACAATTTGATTTGATTATGATCTTGCCAGACCTGCCGTTTTCTCCGTTCACTTCCAACACATAAACCTATTTGTCACTGTCATTTCACTTATCCTTTATACGTAAACATGTATATTTAGTATTGGAAAATTCGTAATAAAGCCATGTGGAGACGGTAGAGCAGAACTAATGAATGGGCAGCAGCATTCTTCTTATACCACTTAGCCGTGTGGTGACGGCGGAGTAGAATACAATTGTCACCACCCCAAATCTCTCTCGTGGGTGTCGTACAAGGCGGCTAAGGATAAATCAGCGATGAGGAATGGGCTGCTGCCCATTCCTCATCGCGTTCGCATCACGTTCTTCTTATATCACGTAGCAATAGTACTGCGATTTTTGCGCCCGATGAATGGCAATAGGCTCGCCACCTATAACATGGGACCTAACATAGTTGGCGAAACGTGGGTGCTAGTTCACCTCTGCCTACCCTTTCGGGGATATAGACGTGATTTATGTATGTATGTAGTATACTACGATTTACGTGCCGGGCAGATAAAAGTTGGCAATGCAGGAAAATTATTATTGTAATGACGATTCCATTGAATTTTTGCAATAAATTGTACGTCGATATATATATATTTTTCATTGCAGGATACTATAGAGTGCAATACAATATAGACATGTGGGAAAGAATAATAGAAGCACTCGAAGATCCAGACAGGCGAAATGTGATCCATCCGCTAAATCGAGCTACTGTGAGTTTAATTTCTAATAATACTAGATTGTTCTTTAGTCTTTTATGATGGCCTGGGATAGAAAAGAGCACGTAGAATGTGCCAGCCCTGACTGACCCCAGCCCGGCTAGCATAACCACCGAAACACGATATGATACAGCAATTGAAACAGAACAGAACAAATTGAACAGTAAAAAAAGCACTTGATTAAGCCTAAATTGAATAATCGAATTAACCTTTAAGGCTATAATATTAAGATATAGCCATTTATCGCTTTGAACTGTCGAAAATCAAATTATTTTTGTAAGTACTACGCGATAAATGGCAATATCATATCGTGTTTGGGTGGTCATGCTAGCCGGGCAGGGGTGTCTTAAAATCGACTATTGAAGATTGCCAGGTAATAGACCAGTACCCACTTTGGGGCACCCAAGTGTCTTGCGAGGGAAAAGACACCGATGAATGATGGGCAGCGGCATTCCTCTTATACCACCTAGCAGTATACTGCGATTTTATACGGCCGATAAATGGCAATAGGCCACCTATTGCCTATATGGAACCTTACTTAATTGACGAAAAGTGAGTGTTAAATCACCTCCGCCTACCCCTTCGGGGATGTAGGCGTGATTTATGTATGGATGTGTTCTTCTTTCTAGTTGGTGGATGACTCACTCAATCTAGCAAGACGAATTGTTGCCGGGCTTGACTATGACATTGCGTTCAGAATAGCTTTAGCGATGGAGCACGAAACAGAGTACGCGCCATGGAAAGCTTACATCAGAAACTTTAACTTCCTCAATAAGAGACTTGAAGCCATGATTTTGGACGATGAAGACTTAGATCCTGATATTTACTTGGTAAGGTTGTTCTATGTTTACGTGCCATGCATACACCTTGATCTCCTATTGAATATAAGGGATTCGATGTTTAACGTTTTGAGGATTCGTTCACTGGAGTTATCAAATCCAACGAATTGGCATCCTCGATGACAATGTGCAAAGAATGATTTACTACATACATACACATACATCACTTCTTTTCACTTGATACGATCCTTACATACTACTTTGACTTCACCCAATCTCATTACTCTCTTCACGCTTGCCCGTCGGTTTCAGGTGGAAAAAAGGAACAAACTCCGAAAGGTGATAATTGACTCTTTCACTCATCCTTTCTACGTTACCAAACCATGGGATTCATCCCTTTCTCAATGTTTGTATTACTGTCTTGCATCAAGAGCTTACAAATATTTTCCTTACTCTACAGAGAATGGTGCGCAGAACTGTGGTTGCGTTTGAAGATGAAATTGGCTTCAGGCCTGAAAATAACCTCAACGAACCAGCCATGAGGACTTTGACCAGGGGTCTGGTGATGGATTACGCGTGTCGAGCTGGCTACGATAGTTGCATAGCTGCGGCTGTGGACTGGTTCCACGGAGGCAATGAAGATGTGTAAGTAGCTCATCTAGTTTTAAAGGACTTCATTTATAATGACCAGAACATTTATTGTCAAGAGTTCCTCTGTACTTCGGAAGACACATTAAGCTGTTGGTCATGGCTGCATCTGCAGGTGTTAATACCCACCAATCACCATCACCGGCCTTTTAACGTCTTCACTGCTGGCCTTTCCTATGGATTGAAGAATATAAGGAGAATAGGAAATAATCCACCACGCGGGCCCCGTACGGATTGGTGGGTATTAACGACTGCAGATGCAGCCGGGACCAACGGCTTAGCGTGCCTACTAAAGAACTGATAAACTGGAGATAGCAAATTTATGGTCACCCATCCAATGACCGGTCTTAGCAATCGCAGGCCGAGCGCGCTTAGATTTATTGAATAAAGGGGTTAAACTTATTGTGGTACCTACTTTAATTTACGTCTAAACTGTTGAGTCTTCGATTGCAGGGGTTTGGCAATACATTTTGAACTTTAAGCCACAATCCTCACGCCTATATCCCCGAAGAGGCAGGCAGAGGTGAAATAATACCCACGTTTTGCCAAATGGTCCCATGTAATAGATGGCGAGCCTATTGCCATGTATCGGGCACGTAAATCGCAGCATATTGCTAGGTGGTATAAGAGGAATGCTTCTGCCCATTACTCATCGCATTTACCCTTAGTCGCCTTATACGACACCCACGGAAGAGATGCGGTGACAATTGTATTCTGCTCTGTCGTCATTTACACACCTTAGGACCTGTTTCACAATCGACAAGTAGCTTTTACTTGGCAGATCATTTGACAGTTGTAATATGAAATAAATGTCAATTGAACTGCACAGTAAGCTACTTCGAACTCACTTGTCGATTAGGAAACAGGCTCTAAATGTAACAATATTTAGAAAAGAATGTAACAATATTTAGAAAATATTGTAACAATATTTAGAAAATATTGTAACAATATTTAGAAAATATTGTAACAATATTTAGAAAATATTGTAACATTATTTAGAAAATATTGTAACAATATTTAGATGTTTTTTTCATCAGAAACCCAGATATTCCTCATGACATAAGACCGGCTGTATATTGCTCGGTGGTGAGAGAGGGTGATGCCGAGGTCCGAAATATGTTGATTGACCTCTTAGACAACACACAGCGTACCCGAAATATGTACGACCGACTTGTTATTTTGGAGGCCTTAGCGTGTTCTCAAGATGGGAACTTCATAGACAGGTTAGTGAATGCTAGATTTAAACTTCTGGCTACTAAATTTTATTATCGTTTGCAAAGTGAATATTCAGGACCCCAACCCGCTAGTCAGGCATAGCGACATCACTGTCGCCATGTGGAGAGACTAAAGATAACAAGAGAGACAAGAGAGACGAGACGATAACTCTTAGCATTCTATGGATTCACCGTGCGGGTGCCGGGTCCATAGTTTGGTATAGAAGGAAGTCCATGGTAGCGCTTGGGACTTGTCACCCAAGTGTAGGTTTACGGTGCCCAGTTTGACAACCGGGCCCAACAAACCTATCCTAGCCCCGTAAACCTACCGGTTTGACAACCAGTCAACACTCACCTTTGCCATCCCAACCTCTCTCTGCCTAGCCGTATTTGATAAGATTCTTGAGAGCCGCCTTAAACACGTTTCAGTGTAGAACTTACGAAAGTTCTAGATAAGCCAAGATCTATAAGCAACTCTTGTTCTTTTTATCTTTTATGCAAAATACAAATATGAATACGCCATTCATCCATAATCACGCCCGCTGTAAAATCACCGTAATGTCGATTTAAATAAAAATGCTAATCAACTAAGTCTATGCGAGTTAAATCCATAAAAGTTGTTCTATTTCAAATGTGTAGTGGAAATTAATGTGTATTAAAATTATTAACAGCGTTCTTATGGTTTCAGCTACCTCTCCGATACAATATCTCCAGACAGTCCTTACACTGTAGAAGAAAGATCTAGAATATTTACAGCAGTAGCTAACAGCGGCTACTTTAACGCAAGGAGGGCATTAAATTTCATAACACAGCAAGCACCAAATATCCGGCAACGGTAAATATAATCACTGTTAAACTTTCGCGTTGCATGATCAATGTAGGTTAAAACGCGAATTAACGCAGGCATGTAGGTATTTATTTACCTTTTTTAATGCCTGAAGTTTCGGCTGGGTTACAACGGCCGCCATGTTCGCCTGTGACCACGGCCGGTGCAACCCAGCCGAAACGTCAGGCATTAAAAAAGGTAAAAAAATACCTACATAATCGCGTTAATTCCCGTTTGAACCTATAACAGTAAATTTAATTAACATATAATTTTAACCGTCTCCGTGGCCTAGTGGTTCGCCCACCGGAATTAATATTCCGAGGTCCGGGTTTGAACCCCAGGGGATTACAATTTTCTACTCGGTTTGGTTGGTGGTAGGACTTTTTTCAAGTCCGCCTGGCTAGCTACCATCATCTTATCAAAATCTGTCGCCATAATAATGTTAATAGCATTATTGTGTTCCTACAATTTGTGATAAGATAGCCCGTCTGTGGTTGAAGATTCCGGGTGAAGGTCGATTCCATCTTCACTTACCATCACGTGAGACTAAAGGAAAAGCTAGCGAGGTAGCCATCTAGATAACAAGTCCACCAATAGGGTTCGTCCATTTTTTATTTCATATTATCCTCTCCCATGCCATTTACAGGGTTGTTCTTTGTTCAATTATTAATTGCGTTTTGGCAATTTATGTCTATTAAGTGAAGAAGTTAGTAGGTAGTTTTTTATTAATAATTTTTGTCCGTGCTGTTTTGTCCGTGCTGCTATAATTACTAATACCATTGCCATAATCCATTTTTGCTTAATTTTTAAAATTTTTGAGTAAGTACAGACCGCCACAGAAGTCCCTAGTTGACCAACTCTTCGACCTTATCGCAATGCCATAGGCTTGAAAATTGAACTGTGAACTTCCGAGATTGTACAGTCAACAGCACGTCACTCCACCACAAAATGTCAATTATTTCCATCTCTCTCTATGCTTTACCACAAACAAAGGTTGACAATCGATTGAAGAAATTTTACCGTTTTTGGTTAGTTTGAGATGCCGTTGGTTGATCGTACCAAAAATTAACTGGATCTATGTTTCATTTCAGATATGGTGGGAGCGTCAAACTGGAAGAAATGCTATTCATTATCGCCGAAAATTGTGCAGATGGCGACTTGGTATCGGATGTGAGTAGATGATAGCAGCAGATTTAGTTGACACTAAAATAGCTAATGCATCCAGATCGCTGGGCAAAGGCCAAAGGCCGACCAGCCCGGCTAGCATGACCACCGAAACACAATATGATATAGCCATTTATCGCGTTGAATAATAAAAAATCATTGGATTTTTACACTTGAATAAGCCAGAATTGAATAAACCTCTAAGGCTATATAATAAAGATATAGCCATTTATCGCTTTGAACAGTCGAAAATTCAATGATTTTTGTAAACGTTCAACGCGATAAACGGCTATATCATATAGTGTTTGGGTGGTCATGCTAGCCGGGCTGGAAAGAGGTGGATAGACGATCTGGAGGCATACTGCGGAACATGGACGGAGTTGGCTCGGGACCGCTCGAGATGGACGGTTCCGGGGGAGGCCTTTGCCCAGCAGTGGGATCTAACAGGCTTATAAAAAAAATACTAAGGGGATAAGTCTTAATAAATATTGCTGTGTGCCGAGGGGTGACGTCATAACAGAATATATTTTGTCACCACCCCCATCTCTCCCGCGGGCGTCGTACGAGGCGAAAGGTAAAAAGACAGCTAGACTAATAGACAACAGCGTTCCTTTTATGCCACCTATCAATAGCGTACCCTATAAATGGCAATAGGCGCACCACATGACACCTAACCTAGTCGGTGTTAATTCACCTCTGCCTACCCTTTTGGGAATGTAGGCGTGATTTTTGTATGTTTGTAATTTTTTTTTAGTTCGAGGCCTGGATCACTAATAACTTTAACAACTTGGGTGAATCAGAAGACGCGGCTTTAGAGGCACTGGCGTTGGCGCGGGAAAACATGGAATGGAATAATCGGTACTTGGAAGAAGTGTATGATTGGATAGAAGAGAACGATGCCTCGAGCACAGCACTATCGATGCTTCTGTTGAGCTTCGTTGCTTTAATTCATATGCTGTAGAGATCATCTAATCATAAAATGAATGCACCCTACATTTTCTTACATGAACAATCAGTGTGCAGATAGAACACACTCAAATCAGCTAATCATTGGTTGATTCAGTCGCCGACTTGACACGAACGTGGCAGCACGCTTCCATGACTCTTTAGAGTACCTTCAAACACTTTAAAACAATAAAGTTGTTGTTGAGGGGCATTCATTTTTAGATGAGACGATCTATACTACGTTTTGGAGGTATCAGATGTTCATTGCACTTAGGAGGATTGTGAAGTGCCGATACGCGGCGCGAGTAATGCCTACATTTTATTTTTTAATACTTGTCTCGAGCGATTACGTTTTCACTCCCCTAAAACTTTACAAAATGAGAAAATTTTGGTAATTTTAGATTCAGTACATCTAAATCTAAGTCTGTAATTAATTCTTTAGTTAAATAAAAAAATATATATTATACTCGAGCCGGTTTTATACCTAAAGTAACAATATTTCGTAAAAATAAAAACGTACAAACCTAGTTTTAAATTTTAATTTTTTTTTTTAATTTGACTTTGTTTACGGGTTGAACAATGTTATTGATTTTTGAACTAAAATTTGCAGCTTCACAAGCCTCTTAAATAATGTTTTGTATCAGAGCCACTTCAAAACTAAATTTTAGTGTTTTCTTCACACTCTACCAAAGTTTCGTATAGTAACAGAGCGAATACTAATTGATGAATTTATTATTGAGTCTTTCGAGCTTTAAATTTCTGTCCTATTATTCTACGTTATAATACATTTTCGTTCTTTGATAACTTTATTATTAAATAAATTATACTGTACCTATTATTAATGTTTGATACAAGTTTTCTTCGTAATAATAATATTTTTTCTAACATTAATATTATAATGTTCAAGTAAAAATCAAATCTTCATCTGAAAAATTACGAAACTTTGGACCAAAGCCTTTTTTTGTAGTGCAGGCGAAAACATTATTACGTCTTGTTTGACTTTGTATTTATCATTGAATATGAATAAAAATAGTTAGTTACCTATGTCAAATATTAAATGTACTATCGGTAGTGCATTATGTATATTACGATGGGTATATGGGCTAAGGAATCAAAATGAAAAAGCTCCAAAATGGTACATAATATATTAAAATGTTACGACGCATTAGTATATTTATATTGTATATACTCGGGATGGGGGATATTATTTAACTATTTTTAAGTAATGGTGATTGGGTTGGGTACTAATAAATAACTTTTTAGTAAAATATTACTTTAAGAACAAGAAAAAGAGGAAACTCTGTACTATTTTCTTAATAGTTTCAGTAGTTTTAATCTCATTCTGGGTTGAGTAAATTATTGAAAATTTTCATAAATTCAATACCAAGTTATTCTTTCATTAACAAGGATATATTTGATTTTGTGAAATGTTTTCCTTAGTAGTCTTTAATCCAGAATCAATTGTGTATTTGTCACATTTTGTTACATTTGTTGAGTAACAAGAATGGTTGAATGAAAAAGCTTTTTAATTAATGTATTATTATTATTTTAGCAGAATAATTCATGTTCTTTAACTAAATGATATGTTTTAGTTTAGTATTTGATAATTTTTTAATTGCACAAAGTGAATCGTATATAATTATTGATAAGTATGAAATGTAATATTTAGAAATAAGATTATATTTATTGTTAATTGTAATTTTTATACTGCATTTTCACTCATATTTTAAGAATAAAATTAAGGGAAAAATAAAAGGGCATATTGATAAGTATTACTTTAACATTTATTAATATTTTTAGTTTATTCTTGTTATAAACTCAATTTAAAGCAAATGCGTTCTCTTGCTTTAAATTGAATTAAAATAACTAAGATTTTGGTTAGATACTAATAAAATAAATAATTCCTTAACATTAAGTAAAATTACTTTAAGGCATAATCAATTTATCTTATGAGTTAACTTAAAAATAATAATTATTATAATAAGGCACAATAATTATGTATCATGTACATGTTACATTGTAATATGTATTCAATTTAATTGTATTGAAATAAAATAGAATAAGTAAATAATTACTCTTTAATTTTATTTAGTTTCAATAACACGCTATGTTGTTGAGACTTAACTAAACTTTACCTTTTAAATAAAATAATCGTTAAATGACTAGAACAACAAAAATTGTGGCAGTAACAGACGGTGAGTAATTATTATAACCTATTGAGTTTTTTAATTGGTTGTTCCGAACTTTTCTATTCTTAAACATTACTTCAAAATTAGTCTTCTGTGCTAGGTTAATCTTTACATGTATACAATTTGAATACATAATCGAATACAGGACTTTAATGTTAGCATGGAGAGCGAAAAATAAAGTAGAATAGTTATGCCAGCCCTGATTCAAACTAGGGTTGTCGTAAAACTTTACTAAGGGAGATGACCTGGGATACACCTTGGGGCACCCGAATGGTGGAAGGTAAACATCCTACAACAGCTTACCCGACGAGGGTAGGTGTCAGGCGGCCAGCTGTAAAACCTAAGCCATTATCCTCGATTTATATAAATTGGAATGTGTAACCCCTAATCACTAATCCTTAATCACTCCCATCTTTCATCGGTCTCTCGACATAGTCCTTTCCACCACTTTTTATATATTAATTAAACAGTAACAGCCGTCCCGTCCGGTGCCTATAAATTTTAGAGGAGTAGATAGTCTACTTGCAATGTAGAAATAAATCGCAAGGAGTAGATAGCTCAATACACAACATTCTTCTAGAGTCATGGCTGCTTAAATGTATAATTATTATAAAATGTATATAACTATAGTACATTATATACCAAGGACGATAAAACAAAGATCGGATGTAATTGTCAAATATGCGATCTGAGGCCTGCTTTTTTATCGTCGAGGTAAGATCATAGTTTTATTACCAAGAAGTAGGATTTTCCACTTTATGGTCAGGTGTGACATAAAAATTATTTATGTATATTAGAATTGGGCCGTCATCTATTATCATCGTCGAGGTAAGATCATAGTTTATCGTCGAGGTAAGATCATAGTTTTATTACCAAGAAGTAGAAAAGTCCACTTTATGATCAGGTGTGACATAAAAATTATTTATGTATATTAGAATTGGGCCGTCATCTATTATCAATAACACAAGTGTTTATACTACATACTTAAGGCTAGGTGTAAGTGTAAGAAATATTACACTGAATAAGTAAATATTAAGGATATAAAAGTGTGTTATAATAGTCCTTGAAAATGCTGAATCATGGGACTATCTACAATAAATACGAGATGGCATCAGTTGCTTTATAGCTGTGTATGCTGTTTAGCATGCTATAACTTGAAATAAATTGCTCAGTTCACGTGACGGAGGTAATCTCTAGCATTAACTCTTACGCGTGTGTTTTATACAACTATCTTACAGCTAGTGGCACTATTAGAGATAGTAGTAGAACATAAATTGTGACGTAGGCGCGCTGCGATTGATTACCCTTGCTTCCTGCTTCGACCAGCGCGCTTTTTTGAGTTGACTGGAACAATAAATACAAGTATTGTCAGCAAAACATTTGTTTAGGAAAGATACATAGCTATAGCTTATAATCAAAAGGGAATCGCCTTTAATGTAAAAGTGTAGCTATCAAATAGTGCAATGTTTGTAGGGAAGGGGAATGGTTGCACTATTTGTAGGGAAATGAAAAAACCTAATAACAAACTCAAACTTAATAACCCCAAACCTAATAAGCCAACCCCTAACCTCCAAAACATAATAATACCAATACTGCTTAAAGTATAAAATAATTACCTACCTTACACCCAGGCGAATATAAATGGCACTTAAATTGCCACATCTGGCAGACAATGATACTGAATGCGAAATGTCAGAAAAGTACTTTACAAAAGCCAAACCAATATTGACAATTTTCTCGATAGAAAAAAAATATGCAAAGACGATCCCTCTCATTGCCTTAATTCATCAGCTTCTTCATATTCTAGTAATTTAACAACTAAAAATACCGTTTGAGTATTAACCCAACTAAAAATGTAGCTTCAGTTATTTGCAATTATGTTGTAAAACTCTAATTGTAAGTCTAGATGATTTTTTAAAATTATTATTATTATTGTATCACTCACTAATGGTTCAGGTTCCGGTGTAGTCATTGTAATATTCTCTGGCCTAGGCTCTCCTTTCGGTATTTTCACCAAGAAGTTGCTTTCTCGCCGTCTAAAATTATGTTTGTTTTTCAAATTAGAATATTAAAAGATTTTTACTACTCATGGAAAAATTAAAACACTAGGAGGAGCATTTATGAATATGACAATTGTGTCAAGCTAAGTAAATACAGTTTCAAAGCGCTTAGTCCCAGCTTCATCTGCAGTCGCTTAAAGAGATCAATCTGCAGGACAAATTAATACATTTTTATCTTTAAATTGTGAATAAACGGGATTTATACCACGTACCTGGATTTTGTTATGATTCCGATATACAAACAAATTCCAGGTACGTGGTATAAATCCCGTTTATTCACAATTTAAAGATGAAAGTGACCACGTAAGCTTAAAACAATATAAAATTAATACATTTTATATCAACTATCGTGAACAAATTGTGTATGTTCACATTTTTCATTTTATGCATTGCATATGCATACCCAATCATCGATCTCAAAACATGAATCACTAACGATAGTTTTCATTAGTAAGTATTTCTACTACATACAAAAATCAGCTAACTAAAATTATAATTTAACTTTAATAGTTAAATTGCTCAAAATAACATATTTTAACTGGGTAACTATAAGCTGTGGTAGGTTGATCGGGATCGTAGGTAGTGTAATGAACTCTAAAAGTACTGACTGTATATATTCAGCATAATTTCTATCTTCGGCTTCATACGGGTTAAACCTGTCAGCTGCAGAAATCCCTTTGCCCGTTTCATATTCAACGTAGTAGCAAGCAGTTCGGGAGTCTGGATCGATTCTGGAATAGCAAAAGAATAAAATTTCAATAGTCATACAATTGCTATGAGCATCTTAAATGAGCCATATATAATAAGCCAGGCATCAGGTAGATCGTAAAAATCACTAAAGACGAATTTGAATAATAGCGTGACAAAAACAAATGAGAATGGTGTAAATGACACTTTGATGGATGTTATGACGCCACTTAGAAAGAAACGCAGAGGTAAGTATAGTACGAAAAAGAAAACAACTATCGTAATATTCTTGTTGTTTTTTATTCTTGACGTATAATTAATAATTTGCTATAAAATGTACTAAGATAAATGATCGGTTACAGCGGAAGACCAGCGCCAGTCGCAAGGCTGGCTATATGCTGAGCAGTAGGTATGGATTAGAATATTGAATGAATGATAGGCGTGAGTGTAAAAATATTTATTATATTTATTATTATTAACTATAGTTTCATTCATCACTAGCACCTTTCCGGTGAGATGGATGATATGAATCAAAAGAGAGTGGACGGCTTAATGGCGTCTGATCGATGTGAATGGAAGAGGAAACATACTGCGCCGACCCCATATAGAATGGGAACAGGGCAGCAAGAAGAACAGAAGCAAACTGCGCATCAGTTACCTTTGGTTTCTTGTCCTCCACTGCCTATACAAATGACCCACGTAGTCCAGACACTTTTGGTACTTCACCACACATGCGAACTCGACTATTCTGCTCCTGAACAGTCGCGTTCTTTCCGTTTGCTCAATGCTGTTTGTCACGATCTTGTATATCGTCACCACTTTCCGACGAAGAAAGTTCTAGAACATCAAATATAACTGTTACACGCTGTTCAGCGGCGTAGAATAAAAAATATATATGTGTTATGCTTTTTTTTTATAAATGTATTGAAGATTATAAAAATATTACAAAGAAAATAAACTATTCGATTTTAATTTTAACATTATATAAATGTTAGAAAAATTAGTACAAAGATTTTGGTGGTTAGAAAAAGAATTTCGAAAAATTATGGTCTTGAGGCGGGAATCGAACCCGCGTCCGCTGCTATCCGGGCAGGTGCCTGACCGCTCGGCCACCCAAGACACCAATTAACTTGCCGAAATTCTTCTAACCTTTACACTTCACGTTGTAAGCCAACGGCTACCCTCGCAATGTAGAAATAAATTTCAAACATTCCAAAGCAGATATTTTTACAAATATCGTGCGTTCGGTTAAGCTTGGGTTTGCTTTATAAACTATTCGATTTTAATTTTAACATTATATAAATGTTAGAAAAATTAGTACAAAGATTTTGGTGGTTAGAAAAAGAATTTCGAAAAATTATGGTCTTGAGGCGGGAATCGAACCCGCGTCCGCTGCTATCCGGGCAGGTGCCTGACCGCTCGGCCACCCAAGACACCAATTAACTTGCCGAAATTCTTCTAACCTTTACACTTCACGTTGTAAGCCAACGGCTACCCTCGCAATGTAGAAATAAATTTCAAACATTCCAAAGCAGATATTTTTACAAATATCGTGCGTTCGGTTAAGCTTGGGTTTGCTTTATAAACTATTCGATTTTAATTTTAACATTATATAAATGTTAGAAAAATTAGTACAAAGATTTTGGTGGTTAGAAAACCTCAAGACCATAATTTTTCGAAATTCTTTTTCTAACCACCAAAATCTTAAAGAAAATAAAGTTTAACGACCCGGTCGGCCGATTGGTAAAGGCATCTGCCTGGATTATAGAGGGGTTCGATTGTTGCATCAGCCCGGCTAGCATGACCACTGAAACACAATTTATTAAGGCCATTTATAGCTTAAAACTGTCCATTCTTTATGACAGTTCAAAGCGATAAATGACTATATTTATCGTGTTTTGGTGGTCATGCTAGCCGAGCAGGACTATATTTTTTTGAAAACTTTCTTAGTTTATTTTCTTTGTAATATTGTAAATTTAAATGTGATGTTGCTCCTAGAGAAAATTTGCTCTACCTAACGGTAAGTAAGCCTTAAGTACTACTAACAAAACATGTTACAACTTTTATGTTACAGCTGACGATAAAGTGCACTTTGAACCCCACCCACCCGCCGAAAATCCCACTTCCTGGTCGGGGGTGACAACACTATATACTTACCTGGGGCGATGAGAAAGAAAGTCTCAGATCGCATACTTTGCAAATAATTGCGATTAGAGACATTTTTTGTTTTGGTATATAATTCTTTGGTATATAATCTACTATTACTGTACCCTTGGTAAGAATGTTTTGTTTGATTTTAACGCCTGCTTGAATTTCTACAGCAATGTTTTAGCAATTAAACTTTTTGAGTAAGCATTAAATCATGGTCTCTATCATCTATACTAATATTATAAAGCTGAAGAGTTTGTTCGTTTGTTTGGATGAACGCGCGAATCTCAGGAACTACTGACTCAAATTGAAAAATTATTTTTGCGCGAGTGAAGCCGCGGGCGATCACTCTAGTTTTTAAGTATATATGTGTATACTTAAAATCATATATCATATACATATATGATATATGATTATATATAATTAATGAAAAAATATTAATAATTTCGATTAATTATCAGAATTACTCATACCATCCATTCACCATACAAGACTTTTGTCATTCGACACGCTGCGCCCTCTGTTCTGAGCATCTCGTGACCGTTAATGACTGCTTCCCACACCACAAAGCTGCGCTCTTGATCTAAATAGTCGAGGATATACTTCGCCAGATCTTCTGATATGTCCCCAGCCACGTACAGGGCGAACACGTCGTTCACTATCTGTAATATAATTATATAGATCATTTACTAACTATTTTTAATTTTCATTTAAACAATAAATAATATGGGATATAGGCGTGATTGATGTATGTATCATTCATTTTAATTTGAACATTATAGTATCTGTTCAATCGAACTTTTTCTAACAACAACATTCTATATTCTAGTTCAAAAAAAATTTTTTTTGATGCGGGAATCGAACCCGCGTCCTCTGCGATTCGGGCAGATTCCTGTAGTACCTACTCGGCCAACCAAGACCTTCATTTGTTATAATTTTAGCTATATTTACCTGTGCCCTGTTCAATTCACCAATCGCAAGCATATTATCTTTTAAAGTCTTCGCTATTAGTTTCCACGTCTTTTCGTCGTAGTTGACTCGATAGTATCCTGTAATTAGAAAAAAAGTTACTATCATTCCAAACTTTTTCATATCTTAAATTAGCGAAACAACCTCATATCCCGATCGCCTTGTCGCCCTGTCGCGAACTCTTCTTCTTCTTCTCCCTGCCCTTATCCTACTCTAAGTAAGGTCGGCACAACATATCTTATTCTTCCACTCTCTTCTATTAGACGTAAGCTCAGCATGAACTCCTTCTCTTCTTCTCTTTCCCATATCATCTTTCACACAATCCATCCATCGCTTCCTCGAACTAAACTTATGATTTATCCTTAGTCGTCTTGTACGACACCCACGGGAGAGATTTGGGGTGGTGACAATTGACAACATTTCAAAAATGACAACCTCCCAGAATAAAAATACCGTTTCTTTATTTTCCAATCCTGACTTCGAAAATATTTTTATTGATTTTTTTTATTACTTAATTACAGAGAAAAAAAATAAAATGGAAAAATCATGCGATGACGTCACGGGCGGGGATGTATGAATTAAAACGTTTGCCTTCCTAGATGGAAGAATAAAAAAGTTATCATAGACGTCAGTCATAAATCAAATCCAATGTTATTAATTGTCATCGTCGAAATTAACAATATTAGAGTAGCAATAAAATCCTTCATAAACTTTAATTTAAAACGTATTTGACTTTGAAATTAATTTCAAACATTTCAGATAAAATGTTTTTATTTTCGACACCGGAAACGCCAGTTCGTCAATTTTGACAAGTGATATTTTTATTTTTCGAGTCAAGAGTGATTTCGCCATTCGTCTACGCCAGTGACGTCATTTGGCACTTACGTCTGTTTAGAATGACCGGTATTTCAATCAAGATTTTTTGTATGAAAACGACGGAATTCAGAAGAAATAAAAAATATGGGTGTCTTCATTTTCGGTTTAATTTCATATAACATCATAATAAAGGTATGTTGAAAAAATGAAATGTTGTCAATTATATTCTACTCCGCTGTCACCACATTTTAACCTTCTTAAAAATACTAGTATGTATAATATGTATTATTTATGGAAATAATGACTTCTTCTTCTTTCAAAACGTAGGTGTTAATACACCTCTGTCTACCACTAAGGGGGAAAAGGCGTGATTTGTTCAATTGTGTGTACGTATGCATGCACTTATCCTGTGACATTTCACAACTGTATATAAATGAAGAATCGCTGAACCCAATTATGTGATGCGTCATTATATCGTTTGGGTCTAGAAACTAGAACAGCGTAGGCGCAGAAATAGTTCTGACTAACAACGTGTACCACGGGCAAGGACAACGCAATGTCGTCTAAACGTAATTCAAGTTCAGTGCTATTAAATGGCTAGTAGTGTAAAATAAATTCAATTATGACAGTATACCTATTAGCACAAACACCTTTGGAAATAAACAACTTTTACGGATTACACTCGCGTATATTTAGGTGTTTGACATTTTTATTATTTTACCCGACACTTCTATCAATTTACCGTGGCCGTGGTCATGGGGAAAACACCCAAATATATTATACGCTAGTTTACAAATAATCCGTAAATTTTTTTTAATTTCAAATTATGACAAATTGTGATGTTTGTTTAAAATCATGTTAGAGAACTCCTACGTCTTAATAAAATATTGTATTTTATTTTGTTTTGCAACGTATTTCATGGCCACTCTGTGTAAACTCTTTGATATAACACGTCATATTAATCTTATAAGACTACGATAGATTTCTTCAATTTAGTTTGCAGCAACAATATAACCATTGAATAGTTAGTTATAGAAAATGGCAGTCAAAAGAATTTCGAAAAATGTCTTGATGTGTGAACTTGATGCTATAATTTTTCGAACTTTGTCTAACCGAAATTTTCTTAGTAATAATTAATTTTCTTAGTAGTAATAATTTTTCTAACTTTTAAATAATTAATGTTCAAACAAAAATCGTAAACAAAAAATATAATAACTATACATTACCTGCTGCGTTTTGGTTTAAGATAATCCATCCATTATCTAAGTTTTCTTTGAAGGTGTAAGTCTGCTTGCCAATGGTGAACCGAGGCTGGTAGCAGTTGTAGCAGTTGGAGGCGTTTTGGATGATGTAGGAGATGGGGATGAGGTAATCAGTCTCATGGCGGTTATCGTGGGTGAAGCTGAAGCGTCTCTGGAATGTAATGATGTACTGTGAAATAACTTTCATACAAATATTTTTTCTCCAAAATTATGGAATTGAACCAAAGAAACAAAAATCATTCCAAGCATTTATTTGTATTTAGAGGATTCATCTATAATTATGCTGATTACAAAATCGGTAAAAAATTTAAGAGGAATTATGTGATAAATATGAGTATCTTCATTATTTTTAGTCGCTAGTGGATCGGACAGTAGTGAAATCAAAATCTTAAAGGACATAGATAAAAGAAAAATACTGTTTTACGATTATTTATCAAATAATAATTCATTTGATTTATTTAAATAAATAAAATTTAGTAATTAACAATTTATTTTAAATCTGTATTTAAACACTAATCACAGTGCCTGCCGTCTTTAATGTGGGCAAACATGAATGAAACGGGTATACCACCTACTGGGTAGTTTTCTCATTGGCCAAGACCACAAATGACGTCACGCGCTGTCAGATTCGATCGGTCCTCCTCGATCCCCTATTATAAGAACAGTACCAGATCGTCAGTCCACCTTGTGGCCTACCAACTACTACGTCTCCCGGTGCGGGACCGAAAAATGTCTTACATACCCCCGAATACAGAAACGCTTCTCGCTTATAAAGTAAAGTGGATAATACTTGTCAGAATTTGTATGGAAAAACTTTGACAATACTTAACATTTAAGCAGGACTCAAACTTTCAGTAGCGTTTCTGTATTCGGGGGTTTGAGTCTTAAGAATGGACTTGCCTGCTTCAACTGCACCGCGTTGTTGGACAAATCTCTCATGACGTGGACTTCTATAACAGGGTAACCGGAGTGGTGGAACCAGGAATTGAGGATCCTCGAAGCTGTGGACCCATTGAAGAACTGGTGGAAGCACTCCACTGTGTCCCGGTCGAGACTCGCTAAGAAATCTTCTAGAGAAATGATCGTTCCTCTCCTGAAAAGAACCAGGGATTGTATTAGATAAGCTGTGCATGAAAAGGGAGTGGATGGCTGTTGATGTCATCCGACCGGTATGAATGGATGAGCGGACTAGCCTTACTAAGTACAATAAGCGTAAAGTTAGTACCCGTATAGTATAGAGAGAGAGAGACACGGGAGGGAATACACACCAATCCGCACTGGGCCAGCGTGGTGGATATGGCCCATTATGGCCAGCTATGCAAATAGGTGACCATAAAATTATTAACTCGAGTTCCTCCTTCCTTCACGTTAAGCTGTAGGCAGCTTCATCTGCAGTCGTTAATACTCACCAATCCGCACTAGGCCAGCGTGATGGGATATGGCTTATTCTTCCTACATTCATTCATCCATAGTGAAGGCCTGTACCCTATCAGTGGGGACATTAAAGGGACATTAGGATGATAAATATGATGACGATGCAAGCTTCTAGGTGAACTTAACTTAGTATCTCAGTCTTCCACCAGCAGCAACATTTTGGTTAGTGTTAGGACTTCTTTCAAGTCCGCCTGGCTAGCTACCACCATCTTATCAAAATCTGTTGCCATAATTATAATGTTAACAGCATTATTGTGTTCCGATTATTGTGATAAGATAGCCAGCCTCTCTGTAGTTGAGGGTTCCAGGTGAAGCTCGATTCCATCTTTGGCCTTTATCGTCACTTACCATCAGGTGAGATAAATGGCAAGAGCTTCTCAGTCTAACATAAAATAATAAAAAAACATACCTGCTATTAATATATTTCACGAGCGCCGGATGAAACTTGTCGGAGCCGATCCAGTTTTCTACCATCCACAGCAACGAAGCGGTCTTCATCGTTACCAGGTCCTTATACCTCCGAGGGATGAACACAGCCAGTTCCTTATTGAAGTTGATAAGGGCGGGAGTCGCGTGGTGCCAGTCGTGGGACATGGCTACATGCTTCATGTGAACGCCGTAATGTCCCAAAGAATGCTCGTGGTTATGGTGCGCTCCAGAATGGTACTGCAAATATGATGACAGGTCAAATTAATGCAACGAATGGGAATTTTTATTTTAAATAATTTTTTCACACTCGCACCTGTCATCTAGCCCAAAGTAAGTAGCTTAAGCACTTGTGTTATGGATACTAGATGACGGACAAATTTTTAATATCATAATAATTATATACATAAATGTTGAAAATATACTACATAAACATACACAACCATGACCAGGGAACAAATATTTGTGTTCATCACAAAATTTGTTGCTACCGGGATTCGAGCCCGGGACCTCTGGGCCAATACCCAGCAATCTAAGCATTCGACCAAGCCGGCCGTCAAAAAACGCCAAGGTTGCTGACTCAGGAGCCTGTACAGCATTTACTAGGTTTTTTGGGGAGGGGAGAATCTTGAATGGTCCTCGAGTCTTGCATCCCACGTCCACATCCCATCCCAACCCCCGAAAGGGTTTCTCTATGGCAGTGACCACAGATATTTATCTCAAATTCTCTTTTTATCCATCAAAAGTTAGGTTTATACACGTCCAGGTGAAAAAATCGCGACAGTTCTTTTCGTTCATCAAAAGTTCGGTTTATTGCTACGCATCCAAGTATCATATTTCTAGAAATATTCTTCCATTCACAGGGAATGCCTGTGCCTGAGCAATGGGGACATTAAAAGGCTGATGATGATAATGATAAAAGTGATACCTGAGCCAATAAGTAGTAAGCCAAGTACGTAGCAACGCCTTCCTTGAACCATTCCTCTTTCCATCCAGTCTTCATGGGCTCCCCAGGGTTGCCCAACCATATCCTGCTAAGCTGCTGGGCTAATTCGAATGTCAAGAGTTCCGTCTGTCTTATGCTGATGAATTCTGGTCTGTGCTGAATTCTAATGATTCTGAAAACAGAGGAAAGAGACAAATTTTTATATCAAAGTTTTAGTATTTATGTAAGAGCATCCAATCCTTCATAGGATTAAAACTAGAGGCAAAAGGAAAGAAGAAAAGGACTAGTACCAATGGCTGGGTGGTCAGTTAAATTCACGTTGTAAATCAACAGGTAACCCCGTAACGTAGAAATAAATTTCTAGTATCCAAAACAGCTGTTTTTTACATATATCATTCATTGGGTTAAGCTTCCGTATTTGCTTGCATTTTAATTAGTTATTTCTCGCATTGATAGAAACCTGAACGTAACATTATAAATTTCATACTTACTCGTTAGTCAGTAGATTCCAGCTGGCCACTTCGTAACCGTTCAAATGTTTGGGTACACCAACCACATTAATGGGTCCTGTGACCAAAGAACGGTTCACTTTTGAATATTCGTGCAAAAGGTCTATTATTGTCTGACCAAAGTTCAGAATGTAATAGCAGTTCTTTATTTCGCTCGACGGCGCCCATATCACAAGGGTATCGTTGGTGTACTTCGACGAGGATTGTATGCTGGAGAAGGGAGAGTGGTGGAAGCCCACTTGGTACAAAGCAACTTGGGGAGAAGCCACGTAGTGGATTGCGATCCTCCGGTCTGGTAATCTGAAAACAGAAATATGTCAATCATTACCCGATGAAGGTTGGTGTGAGGCAGGCGGCCGGCTATAAAAACTCAGCCAAAACCTTCAGCCGTATTGGAATTTTGTCATCTCAATCACTTTCTCCGTTCATCAATCTCTCGACATTGGCCGTTCCGTCTCTTTTATTTACATTCATTCATCACTAGCACCTTTACGGTGTGATGGATGATATGAATCAAAAGGGAGTAGATGGCTTGACGTCTGACCGATATGAATGGAAGAGGAAACATACTGCACCGACCCCAGATAGACTGGGAACAGGGCAGGTAGAAAAATAATTGTTAATTTGCTCAGAGGAGCTCGTTCGCGCAGTGGATTAAGGCGGCCTGCTATTGCTGAAACTAAGCAATGTTCGCAAGGCCAGCCATTGGATGGGTGACCAAAAACTTATTATTTTGAGTTACTCTGTGCTTCGGAAGGCACTTTAAGCCGTTGGTGCATATGCAGTCGGTAAAACCCACCAATGCGCATTAGGCCAGCGTGGTAGGTTAAGGCTCATTCACCCTATATTTATATTCTTCTAGAGGCAAGGCCTGTGGAGGACGTTAAATGGCTGATGATGATGATGAACTTACCAAATACAGACAATCTATCTATCGGGCACGTAAATCGCAGTATATTGTTAGGTGGTATAAGAGGAACGCTGCTGCCCATTACTCATCGTTGACTTAACCCTTAGTCATCTTGTACGACACCCGCGGGTGACATTAGGGGTAGTGACAATTGTATTCTGCTCTATGGTTAAGTTTTCTGAACATAATATTCTTAAAATGCAATTTTTAAGTCTGAAGTGAAGTTTGAATTCCAATAAGAATTGTTGTGGTTATTCACACTCTCATACTTCAATTGAGCTTAGGCTCCATTATAAATCGTGAGTCAGTTAAGCCATAATAGTCAAGTTCTCAGAAAAAGTTAATGAATACTTTCTTGTCGCGCAGACAAGTGAAACAGAAATAGAAAACATACTCAACTTTCCCGAGTATCGCTATAGGCTAAGTTCTATCAAATGCTTAAGGGCACTGTCGCTATAAATGCTACAATATAATATAAGAGCTACAACCAAAATGAGAATAGTCGAAAAAATCACTTAGTAGTTCTTGTTAGATAATTATTTATATATTATTCTGTTTTCTTGTTTTTTTTTTGTGTTGTTTATTATTTTATAAAAAAATGGATTCTGGTAATAAATCCAAAGTTATGCTTTAATATCTACTTAGTTCGGAATGCGGAATAATGCAGGATAATTTCGTAGTTCAAAGAATCTAGATTAGATCGACGTTACATCTAAAACGTTAAAGTTTAAACGATATGGTCAGTTATAGTCGGCCACACCATGAAGTGATCAATTCTAAGATCTTGGCACGACATACATCATATTAGTAATAATTAATTAGTAATATTAACATTAAGTGCCGCGTGGTGACGGCAGAGTAGAATACAATTGTCACCACCCCAAATCTCTCCCGTGGGTGTCGTACAAGGCGACTAAGGATAAATCAATGATGAGGAATGGGCCGCAGCGTTCCTCTTATACCACCTCCCAATAGCAATGCACTGCGACTTTTGTGCCCGATATATGGCAATAGGCTCGCCCCCTATTACATGGGACCTAACATAATTGGCGAAACGTGGGTGCTAGTTCACCTCTGCCTACCCCTTCGGGGATATAGGCGTGATTTATGTATGTATGTAACATTAATATATATATTTCCTTGTTCTTGTTCTCTCGAAGACCATGTTGAATTCATTAATTTTGGAACAACAATTGTATCAAGTGTAGGGTAGACTGGGTACAGTTGTATGTAAATACCTAAGTAAAATATCGCAAATACAACATTGGTAAATCTGAGAAAATAACTTAGAACTCGCATTTTTGTTTCTAAATACCTACCCCGTAATAATCGGTACTATTAATCTATAGCAGTGGACCGTTCGCTTAGCTTTCACAGATGCTCATGCCGCTATGCAGTCCATCCTTATAAGGCGGGTTGTCCACGCGTGTTCGCTGAGAACTGTGTCAATCATTATATGTGTAACGCGTCCCTCGTCTCTCTTATCTGTGCGTCTTTCAAATCATATATGGACGACTATTCGTTCATCAAACTCAAATTCGGACTTTACAAAGTATTCTTTTTGTGACACACGCTATAAATACAGTTCGAATTTATGTAACCATTTGGATTGCTCTATAAAAGGCTTGCAATATGTTCTCGGCAAACTTCTAAAATATTCAGACGGTAAAATTTTCCAAAATTAAATATTCTTGCATGCGTGGGGAATGTGCTCCAGGTACTTAGGCTATAGGGTCATGAGGTCACGGGTTCGAATCCTGATAATGTTTGTGATAAACACAGACCTTTGTTCTCGAGTCCTAGTTGTATAAGTTATAAATTATAAATGTTTAATTCACTTTATACTAAAAATTAACCGTCAAATAGTATCCATACTATTGTATGAATTGAACGCTTACTTTGGGCTATATGGGTGCGAGTAGAATATAATTTATTTATTATATTATTTTAAATATGATTCATAGTTAACAGTAAGGCAGACTAAGCATAGCTTAAATTCTTATAAATAAAAAAACAAATACCTTTCGAATTTCGAAACGAATTTCTCTCACTTCCGCAGTGTGAGTTTAGTGTACAAGCAAAAACCTCAAGAATAACAGAAAACTGAAAACGAATCGAAGTAGGTAGGTTACCTTAATAAACCGCAAGTGTGAGTAAGCTACACCATGTAATATATACGTTGAGGGAGATAACGAATCATTACGACATAGGTCTCCAATTCTCACCACAGTGTAAAACAGTGCAATTGTCGTTCCGCATGCGTCACTCATTCTGACTCGTATGAAATCATTGATTCCTAAACGGTAATGTCGAGGAACAAACTTTGTCTCGTATATAACATATTATAAACAACAAAGCCGTGTGGTGACGGCAGAGTAGTACAATTGTCACCACCCCAAATCTCTCCCGTGGGTGTCGTACAAGGCGACTAAGGATCAGTCAGTGATGAGGAATGGGTAGCAGCGTTCCTCTTATACCACCTAGCAATACCATTTTCTCTGTTCTGTTAGGCTCGCCACCTATTACATGGGACCTAACTTATTTGGCGAAAATTGCATATACAATTACATACATAAATCACGCCTATATCCCCGAAGGGGTAGGCAGAGGTGTATTAAACCCCCACATTTTCGCCAATTAAGTTAGGTCCCGTGTAACAGGCGATTATACAGCCTATTGCCATCTATCAGGCACAAAAATCGCAGTATTTCGCTAGGTGGTATGAGGAATGCTGCTGCCCAATTACTCATCCCGGTGTGTTAATAATACACCTCAGTGCATACACCTCCGGGGATATGGGCGTGATGTGTGTATGTGTATGTATGATTATTTATTTCTATTATATTTTTATTTCAAAGGAACGATAAGTAATGTCTTTTCAGGGCCCTAAGCCAAGTGGCTTATTCGAACGCATAGAAAAAAAATCGGTCGATAAATGACAGAGTTCCGAGGGAACACACATAAAAAAAACATATGACATAGGGTACGAATTGAGTAACCTCCTCCGTTTTTTCGTCGGTTAACAAAGTGACGTATTATTTTCTCTGCAATAAGTCAGTTTCATACATTTTCACCCGTATTCAATGAGGTGCGTTAATTAACGCACAGGGTCCCAAAAACCTATTCATAGACAATCCTTGACTGACAAAACGCATTGAGAAATGTCTTCGCACAGTGTTGCTTCTTTACTTATATACAAGTAGGTATTGTTTGTGAATACGGGTGTTAGTATTCTATGCATTCGATAGATTAACCACTTGGCGTAAATCAACTTACGTCTCACGCTTCGACTCCTGCGCTATGACCAAACTGGTGTTCGTGTATTGGACCTGTCTCTCTTCAGCCATCTCATATACGGTGAACTTGAATACGGATTCGAATAGAGGGTTGTCGAAACACGGCATGAAGTACTTCCCGTTGTCCGGAGACAGCCGCGTCTGGAGCAAGTACCTGAAAGAATAGAACATAATTATTCTCAATATAGAACATAATAATTATCACTCATACTGCTTACTCTACCACCATTGTACAGCCAACAGCACGCCATGTTTCCACAATATGTCAAATGTTCTCAATCGACTTGACTCTTTACTTCAAATAAGTTACGGTGGACAATCAGAGCTCGCTAGCACAGTGGCATAGCGTGCTTGACCTGCGATTGCGTAAACTAAGCAAGTTCGCTAAGGCCGGTCATAGGATGGGTGACCAAAAATTGATTATCTCGAGTTCCTCCGTGCTTCGGAAGGCACGTTAAGACGGTAGGCACGGCTGCATCTGCAGTCATTAATACCCACCAACCCACACTGGGCCAGCATGGTGGATTATGGCCCAATCACCCTATATCCCTCCATCCATAGGGAAGGCCCGTGCCCCAGTAGTGGGGACATTAGAGAGCTGGTGATGATGCTGACCGGGATATAAGAATAGAGTCTTAAGTGCAGCGAGACATTCAAGCGCACCTAAACTATAAGACTGTTGTTTTCCCGTAGAAATACAATTGTATTCTACTCTGCCGTCACCGTGTGGTGACGGCAGAGTAGAAGATATTTGAAGTTTTGGAAATAGTGAAGATATTTGACAGTTTTGAAGAAAGTTTCAATTTTCTCAAAACCCTCCCTTGTGAATGGATGAAATATTATAGAGGATAAGACACCATGGTTATCCAGCGCCGATTGGTGGGTCATCCATCGAATGAATAGCCTTTTCGGACATTACTTAGCTTATTCGATTGCTTATCGTTTGTAGTTTCTTTATTTTATTCCTTGAAATTGAAGTATGCCTCAATTTTTTTTATGATAAATAGATAATTTGTATGAATAACAAAATGAATATTATGTAAATGGCCATATTATTTTTACGTTTAAATAAGTATAACAGATCAATTCAAAACGATTTATCATTTAATTTTCGTACACAGTCTTGGAATGTAGGTTGAAAATTAATTTGTAATGTTCTTTTGTTGTATATTTATGTTAAAATACCGATAAATCTTATTGAGCGCCCACTCGTTACCGGAAATATCTTAGTTTAGTCGAGTCAAGGCCGTAGCAGAAACAATACCCACATGACTCTGTGTTGCAAATAGTATTGTATGTTTGGCATTCGACATAGTTTCAACTCATAAAAATAATATAATAATTACAAAGAAACAAAGGGCAGAATTTAATAAAAAATGTTCATGTGGGGACAATAATTATTCGATTTAAAAAAATCCCCCAACACGACAGTACCTAATAATAAAAAAATCTGAACTTATTTTAACAATTATGATATTTTTCTGACATTATATTATTATTACGCCTACCCCTTCGGGGATATAGGCGTGATTTATGTATGTATATTATTGTTAAAATGAAAATAAAAAATAATATAAATTATTATTAATCGATACAGTTGTAGTTATTTAGTTTTTTTTCGATGCGACTAATTTTAAGTGATTAATAATAATTGTTAATCACTTAAAATTAGTCGCATCGATCAATATTTTCTTTATGTCGCGCGTAAGGTCTTTCATATTAAAATTGGAGACTTATTTAGCAAGGTTACTTCAGTTTAGTAGAACCAATAAAAATAACGTAAAAAACACTAAACCACTGCTAACACAAGTCCTTTGAGTAATTACATAATTGTCAATTTCTTTGCCATACATTTTGAATGACAACTTCTTTGAACTAAAGCTTTAGTTATTTTTCCATTTTAAAGCTTTGATTATATTGTCAGAATATTCCAGTTGAAAATAATATATTAATGCACTTTATTACTTATTTATATAGCAGCTATTTCAACTAGAAAATTGTGACAGTTGGTAGAAATAATAACATTATTATAATGACCTATGTGCCTAAGTGAGGAGCTCAATAGAACAGCGGCTTAGCGCACTTTGACTGATATTGCGCATACTAAGCAATTTTAGTCAAGGCCGATCATTGGATGGGTGACCAAAAGTATATTGTCTCGAGTTCCTACATTCTTCAGCAGTCGATAATACCAACCAATAAGCACTGGACCAGCGTGGTGGATTATGGCCCGTTCTCCCTATATTCTGTCATCCACAGAGAAGGCCTGCTGTATCCCAGCAATGGGGACATTAAAGGGCTGGTGATAATGATGATGTACTGGTGATGATGATGATGATGTACTGAGTTTTCTTACTTGAATTCCACAAGTTGTGTAAGGGTGGGCGTCAGAAAACAAGTTATGCTAATCTTTAATATCATACGTTCCATTCATAGAAGTGTTCGTATTGTTGTAATAAAAAAATGTGTCATGTTCACTATAGTCATTTTTTATAGATCATCATTATGTCAGTGGATTCAATTTAAAAAACGAATGCTTAAATTGCTTTACTTGGAATTCCCTCGCCTACAGTAACTATGTTATCATCAAAATCAAATCAGATAGAAAACTGATAGAAGATCTAGAATTTCATATGTTCTATTATTTGAACGTTATATCAATAAACATGTTAGAACAAAATTATTACAAAGCAAAAAAGCTCTTTTGGTTTGTTTGATAATTTTTTTGACCTTTATTTGCTTATTTAGTTATTTATCTTCTTTATACTACAATCTAACATTTCCAAGTAATTATAATTTAAAAAAAAAACCAAGTGAAATTATAACACATAATATCTTTACGAAATATAATTATAAAAGAGTTCCTAGCGGTTTCGTATATTGACTGCGACCTCACCTAATACGAAATGCTTGAAGTTAATGAGGCGCAGAAATTAGGACAGTTTTATGATAGCAATTATGAAACACAATGGTCTATATTAATAGCAGTAGGTACTTTCATTGAGGATATAATTTATTACATGCCGTATGGTGACGGCAGAGTAGAATACAATTGTCACCACCCCAAAACTCTCCCGTGGGTGTCGTACAAGGCGACTAAGGATAAATCATTGAAGAGGAATGGGCAGCAGCGTTCCTCTTATACCACCCAACAATGTACTGCGACTTTTTTACCCGATAAATGGCAATAGGCTCGCCACCTATTACATGGGACCTGACATATTTGGCGAAACGTGGGTGCTAGTTCACCTCTGCCTACCCCTTCGGGGATATAGGCGTGATTTATGATTATGTATGTATTTATTACAGTAGCAAGAAAGCATTTAGCTTAAGCAATCACAGTTATCTTTATATTGTTTCCTCTATCGAAATTAATTGGTCTAGCAGGAAGGCATTCTAGGAGGTAAATAGGTTGTAATAGTCCCTAATAAGGGGGAGAGCTCGTACATGTACTAGCTCCTAGGAGCTCTATATTCATCATCATATTTCAACCTTTCTAACTTCACTTTCACTTCATTAACATATCTTTCCCGTGCCCGATCAATGGCAATGGGCTTGCATCATATTACATGGGACCTAACCCAATTGGCGAAACGCGGGTGTTGATTCACCTCTGCCTACCCCTTCGGGGAGTTAGGCGTGATTTATGTATGTATGTATGTATATTTTAACCCTTAGTTGCCTTGTACGACACCCTTGGGAGTGATAGTTTTCTGATCTGCCGTCACCGGCTTAGAACCAGAAACGGATTATAATTAATTTCATTTATAATTTTTGAGTAATTTGTGATCTGGTTCCACATACCTGCGGTCCATTTAGGACGAGTTGAAGAAAACCAAAATTAATAAAAAATCTGTTCTGAATTTTTGATGATAGCTTCATCACCAGCCCTATGGATGGAAAATTATAGGGAGGACGAGCCATAACATAACGACTGCAGATGCAGTCGGGATCAACGGCATAGAATTTCTTATGCTTTTTTTCTTATTATTTTTTATTATATGATGAATTACTTATGCCTTCCGAAACACGGTGGAACTAGAAAAAATAAATTTTGGTCACCCATCCAACGACCGGCCTTAGCGAACATTGTTTCGTTAAGGCAATCGCAGGCGGAGCGCGTTAAGCCACTGCGCTTTTGAGCTCCTCAGTTTGATGATAACAAAATGTGGTCTTAGAAACAATTTGTTGACAAAATCTTGGACGAGACTTTAGCTGTACATGCATCCTAATCACGGAATATGTTGATCAATGTCAGCATTCGCCAGTATTGAGGTCAGTTTACGATTGGATCGTAAATACCCATAATGGGCCTTTGCCGTATACGCGGGGCCACGTGGGACGTAAGGTCGTCTGGTCTGGAAGACCTACACACTTCACAGTTTTTGCTATTCGTCGCATAATTATTGTAAAAATATTTTAATGTTACTTAGGCACCACTTTACTCGGTGAGCTCGCTAAGGCAGTGGCACAGAGCGCTCGGCCTGCGATTACGCAAACTAAACAATGTTCGCTAAGGCCGGTCATTGGATGGGTGATCAAAATTTATTATTTCGAGCTCCTTCGTGCTTCGGAAGGCACTTTAAGCCGTTAGCATTGGCTGCATCTGCAGTCGTTAATACCCACTATTCAGCACTGGTGTGTGGTAGTTTGTGACACATTCTCCATATTATAATTGAAGGAAAGATTGTGCCTCAGCCGAGGTGACATTAAAGGGCTGGTTATAAGATACTACTTTTTAGACGATGTTCACTGCAGAGCGCGTATAATAGTTTATGACATCTATCATTAACTCATAACTTAATGTAGATGAACAAAACTTGCTGAGTGTCTGGCCCGTTCGTTCTGAGAAGAACTAGTTGCTTCTCAGAACAAGTCCTCCCGGTAGTTTACGAACAGAATATAGAGAAGCGTGCGTCGCTTCTCTATATTCTGTTCGTAAACTACCGGGAGACCAAAGATTTTTCTCTTATATTAGCATGAGCACTATACATTTAAAATAAAACAACTTTTACGGATTAGACTCGCGTATATTTAAAAGTTGTGATTATAATTTTATATTATGACACCCTTCATCTTTAGTGTTGTAATTATAACTATAAATGAAGACACCCTTCATCTTTAGTCTCCCCGTCACCACGGCCGCTGTGAATTAAGTAATTGAAACGTGTCGGGTTAAATAATAAAAGCCAAACACCTAAATATACGCGGGTCTAATCCGTAAAAGTTGTTTCATCAAAAGAGATTTTTCTGTTCACTATCGACGTATGCCAACGATGACATCACTAATTTTAAACGACTAACATAACAAAGCATTTATCATTATTTTAAATTAGTAAATAATTCAATTTGCAAGGTTCTTTTCATTTTGAATTTCTAACTACTCTGCCGCGCTTCCGAAAAACGCATTATCTACCTTTTTCCAACTTCTGGGAGAAACGCGTTTAATGTTTTTTTTTTCTTAATATACTTGTATCTCCAGAACTAAGTTCGCTATTGATGTAATTATAATATTTATTAATAAGATGTGAAAATCTGACTAGGAGTATATATGAAAATGGTCTCTACGGGAAAGTTATAAAGCTCGTTTTCCTGATTTGACATGTGTATAAAAGTAAATTCCGCCCAAAATCGTACATTATGCGTTCTTCGTAAGCGCGGCAGCACTATCTTGAACATCTATTGCTTATAATATCTCACCACACTCATTGTATACGATCGCGTTGACCTAGGCCAATAGTTGCGATCCAAAATTAACATCTGTGCAGATGAAACATACTGGCAAGTAGCGACCTTGTTGGTTGGTGCATAACATACTATTATTATACCATTACACATTATCCCGTTTACATTCTCATAGGGCAAACAGTATAGGTATTCCATAAATTAGTTGTCATACATATATATATATATAAATCATGCCTATTCATCATTTCTCATGCCCAGAAAGGGTAGGCAAAGGCACAGGTGAATTAACACCCATGTTTCGCTAATTATGGTCCCATATAATAGGTGGCGAGCCTATTGCCATTATATTTATTGCTAGGTCGTATAAGAGGAACGCTGCTGCCCATAATTCCTTATCACAACCCTTAGTCGCCTTGTACGACACCCGCGGGAGAAATTTGGGGTGGTGACAATTGTATTCTGCTCTGCCGTCACCACACATTTTTATGCCACAACTGACCATAAAGTGGACTTTAAGTGAAAAATCCCACTTCTTGGTCAGGGAGTGATATATAACTATGATTTTACCTCGGGCGATAAAAAAGAAGGCCTCAGATCGCTTATTAGACAAATACTTGCGATCTAAACCATTCTTTGTTTTATCGCCCTCGGTATATAATGTACAATTATTTAATCACTATTCTTTAACTCACTGAGACACATTTTAATATTTTAATTTTCGAAAATCTGCTATCGTCAACTCAAGAAAAAGGAAAATATTTAATTCCGACTTATTTTTCTTCCTTGTATTAAATTTTGATATACTCTTTCTTAGCTTCATCACGATAATCTTATTTATCCATTAAACAACACAATGCATTGTAATATAATTACCTAGGTATACTAATATTAAAAAGCTGAAGAGTTTGTTTGTTTGGTTGAACGAGCTAAACTCAGGAACTGACTCAAATTGAAAAATTATTTTTGTGTTCGAAAGACAATTGATCGGGGAAGGCTTAGGCTATAATTTATAACAGACGGGGACGACCACTAGTTATACATACACAGTAACAAAAATAATAATAAAAAACGAAAAGTAGACATGCATAAACAATGGTCAGCCTTATTGCTAAAAGCAATCTCTTCCAGGCAAAACAATGTTATTAACACGAATTAATTCGTGTCCTTGGGTATTTGACTGAAGTAATACAGAGTGGTAGGTGAGACAAAATTAGCACTATCGTAATAATTAGGAGGTGAATTGAGCAAATTGGTTATAATAGATATAATGTCCGTATGCACGTTTTTTGTTCTACTGGCAAATTAGCATCGGTATCATGGAGACAAATAATAATTAGCAAGTTAAATAAAATTCTGTTCTGTGGAGACAAGAGACGGAATTTGTTTTTTTCAAATAAAACAATGGATTCTTATTGAGAAATAAAACTTTTACCAGAATAAAATTAATCATTATAGATATTACACGGAACATTGTACACATCTACGCACATATACACGCACAAAGGGCGAGCCTATTGCCATCTATATTACATGGGACCTAAGATAATAGGCGAACCGTGGGTATAATAATTCACCACTGCCTACCCCTTCGTGAGTAAATAGGCGTAATACGCAAGTTGTTTAAACATTATAAATGTTGAACGTATGTATTTATTTAAATGTTGATTTACAAATAAAGAAGTAAGATTAAAAAAAATCTATTTTTTTTTTCTGATGCTGGTTTCTTTTTAAGTCCAGGCGACTCCGAGCGCAGTAGCTAAGTAATTTATTGAAATGTTTACATAATTTTTTAAGCAGAATGAATAAAAATCAAACGCAGAATGGTTTCAACAAACAGACGTAACTATGCATATTAATTTCTTCTTAAATAAAAAAATGTTTCTAAGCAACATTGACGCACAGCTGCGTTTCCGACACTCGGCAGAGGCATTATGTTATTATGAATGAATTTATCAATTGCAAACTACTATTGAAGACATCTGTGAAAACAAGGACCAAAATAACTATTACGATGTGTTTTCAACTATATCGCACTGCACTTGTACTATTGCTATTAATGCGTACATTACCCATTATCATCACCACCCTTTTACTGCCGCACTCGGAGACGTCATTTAACTTTAATGAGTATTTAATGTCAAAAATTTTCATACAAATCTAAACCATAGACCTAGCAAGAATAGCGACTAGTTTTGAATTGTCATTTTTTGACGTTAAGTACTCATTAACGTTATTTGACGTCTCTGAGTGCGGCAGTTAATGTCCTACTGCTGGGGCACAGGTCTTCCTTGTACAAATACATACATAAACCACGCCAATATCCCCGAAGGGCAGGGGTGGGTTGGTCCCATGTAATAGGTGGCCTATTGCCATTTATCGGGCACGAAACTCGCAGTACATTGCTAGGTGGTCATAAGAGGAACGCTGCTGCCCATTCCTTATCACTGTTTTAACCCTTAGTCGCCTTGTACGACACCCGCGGGAGACATTTGGGGTGGTGACAATAATTGTATTCTGCTCTGCCGTCACCAAACGGCACTTCCTTGTGGATGGAAGAATAATCGGAAGAATGAGCCATAACCCAACACGCTAGCCCAGTGCGGATTGGTAGGTTCTAACGTCTGCAGATGCAGCCGGGACCAACGGCTTAAGGTGCCTTCCGAAGCATCGAAGAACTCGAGATAGTATTTTTGGTAACCCATCGAATAACCGGCTATAGCGGTCATTACTTAGTTTACGCAATCGCAGAGCGAACGTGCTAAGCTAATGATATTATGTTAAAATACCCTATACTTTATTTACTTATTCAAATAGCTTCTTGAACTAGTGTTGGTCATAACATTCTAACACTTATTTTACCTTCATACGTCAATTCTGACAATTGATCGACATGCACCAACTTCTCAAGGAAAAAAATAAGATGCTAACGACAATTTAAATATCGTGTAAATGTAATGCAATTTAACCTTACGTAGTATGTAATTATTATTAGTGGCTGGTATCTAATGCAACATGCATAGATCGCCAACGATCTCTACTTAAAAATTACTTAAAAATTGAAGAAACAAAGAAAATTAATTTATATGCTTAGAAACATTCTAGTGAGAGAGTATGACTGTGATGATCTCTTTCACTAGTTTCGGTATTTTCCTGTCCTATCATTTTTCTTCCATTTAGACAAGATTGGTTTTTTGGTTTTTTTTATTGGGGCTTTTATCTGGTTAGACATGTACAGCCCCATTGTAACTTCCCTTATTATAATTCCAATATTAGTTGCAATTATGACATGACTGTTCAAATAACAATCAAACAATTCTATTTGAATTATTTAAAAATTCATACTCTAACAATAATGTTTCATAAATTAGTTTCCTCTCAATTCTGCCCTCGATATAGGCCTGTAAATTTAGTATCGAAGATATTAAGGGGATGATGTTTACATACTTATAAAGTACTTTGTAACTAAAAACATTTAGAATAGGTGGCCGATTTTGTTAATTTTACATTCAATAACGAAAAAAAGGAATAAAAATACTCACTTCACTTTTCCACTGTCGTCATAGTATTGTATCAAAAATATGCCACTAGAATCGTATGTCACCTCTTTCCTGAAGGACATCTTAATGACATAGTTTTGTGTGCTCTTGCCCTTATACGGTATAAGAGCTTCGCTTAAATAAATGTAAAGTTTCCCGCGATCGCTGTCATAGGTGTAAGGCCGCGGTCTGTTCACTATATCCCTGTCACCTTTATAAACTTTAATAGATTCACCATTAATCGTCATGTCTTTCGCATCCAACTCTATCATTCGAATGTTCGGTGCGTTCGCGATCACTGTTATCGATATGTGGCAATCGTAATAGGAGCTGTCTTTGTAAATGTAAGGCACTATCGTTAATTCGTACTGGACCGGATAGATCGTGTAGTTAAGGCATTCTTCGTTTACAATTAAGGAACCTTCTGCCGTTGCGGCGAAGAAAAAAAATAAAAGCGCGCCGAACATTTTTGAATTTCGAACGTTGCCGCGGAAAGCTGGAGCGCGCGAAAGCGTCCGCTTGCAACGCGAGCAAAACCTCTTTTCTGGTTGCCTCGTCGTACTAGGCGCCGGTTGGTTCAACCAGCTACGCAAGACCCTCGCCTCTCCCCTTTGCGGTAACAGACTTAGATGAGAGCGGGGTGAGGCAGCCGAGATCTACGGCTCAAGATACTTTGGTCGTTTTGGTTCCGTATTTGTTTTGCTTCAATGGGTATGACTAACATACGTTTTTTGTTCGCCGTTGACATAATTCGTATCTGGATTATGTATTATATTGTGTTGTGTCGAGTGTGTATTTAGAGAATTTCAAATTTAGATTTTTTTTTGTTGACTCTAATGACGTAGTAGGCCGTTATATTTGTAAGATGTTGGTGGCCATTTTGTGTGATTATACTCACATACATATTTTACGGCTATGACAGGCAGGCAGAAGTGCAGTTGTGACAATTGTTTTATGTTCTGCTGTCACAACATAGCTCGCTCATTAGTAAAAATAGTGGCTCTATTTTATGAATTAAGAAATAAGGGAGTAAAAATGGCTTTTAAGTCTTTGGTGGTCGAAACATGGGAATGATAATAATAATAATACTACACTAATACATAAACATTATCTGCTGGGGGCCTACCGCCTAACTCGATTGCTGAAGCAAAAGCTATAGTTTATGACGTCACGCTGTAATTTCGCATCAAATTTACCTAAACTACGAGCAAAAGCTTTGAACGAATGATCACCAAATGATTTTTTATGAATTTCGAATGAAATCCGTACCGCCTAAAAATTCAAGATGGTTGCTAGCTAAAATTATAGCCGTAAGAAATGCATTGCTTTAAAGCTATCATCAGCAATCGAGTTAGGCGGTAGGCCCCCTGTTCCTACTAATCGGCCTGTGGTCATAAAACCCTCTACTTTCTCTCAATTCTTCTCATCCACAAAATCAAAGTACTTAGTTATGAATTGATTAAAAAAAATTAAACTTTCTAATCCGTACTGCGCAAGATATTGTCTTAGTTTTTACAGCCAGATGCCTGCCTGACACCAACCCTCTTTAGGTAAGCTGTTGATGGTGGTCTGCCCTCCACCATTCGGGTGCTCCAAGGTGCTTATTGGTCTTCATTGGGCGAGCTCCCTTCGTTGACTGAGTGAGTCGAGTATTTGATAATCTATGCTATCCCTTCCAGGTCTGCAAAGTAGGAATTTAGTTTAGAGTAGGGTAAGGTGGCCCAAAGAGGACATGCTGCCCGAAGCGACATAAAATTCATTTACAAAGCCAATATTGACCGTCAGATTTATCGACTGTTCCTTAAAAGGACATACATACATAAATCACGCCTATATCCCCGAAGGGGTAGGGAATTAGCACCCACCTTTCGCCAATGTTATGTTAGGTCCCATATAATAATAGGTGGCGAGCCTATTTTCATTAGGGCACAAAAGTCGCAATTCATTGCTAGTTTATGAGGAATACTGCTGCCCATTCCTCATCACTGTTTTATCCTTAGCCTTGTACGATATCCGCATATATAATAATTATGAAAATTGTAATTCCCATCCGTCTCCTCGACTATAAGGAAGATACATATTATGTAGAATACCCGCTTTGTGCCCCCTTCCCCTACGTACAGTACCACAACGCATTATAATAATGCCATTTTCGTGTCAAGCGTTCCCATTGTCAATACTAATATTGGTAGAACAACCGCTATTCGGTGCGATACCATTGTCAAACGCTATACAATTTACCACCTACGTACTGAACGATAATACCCGTAGGATGCATTGTTACTTCACTCGTGAGCTTATTATCAAATACCAAGATTGGAAGCAAAAGATCCATAATGCGATCGTGTTTCTAGCGTCGCATCCATTTAAAAAGTAGCTACGATTCTTTTTATCTTTAAAACCTTACGATAATATCGTAATTATAATTCATTTATCTATACTAATATTACAAAGCTGAAGAGAGGAGCTTGCTAGCCCAGTGGCACAGCGAGCTTGGCCTCGCTTGTGATTGCGTAAACTAAGCAATGTTCGCTAAGGCCGTCATTGGATGGGTGACCAAAAATTTATTATCTCGAGTTCCTCCGTGCTTCAAAAGGCACGTTAAGCCGTTGGTCCCGGCTGCATCTGCAGTCGTAAATATCCTCCAACCCGCACTGGGCCAGCATGGTGGGTTATGGCCCAATCGCCCTATATTCTTCCATCCATAGGGAAGGCCCGTGCCTCAGCAGTGAGGACATTAAAGGGCTGGTGATGATGATGATGAAGAGAGTTTGTTTGTTTGTTTGGTTGGTTAAACGGGCTAATCTCAGAAACTACTGGCTTAAATTGAAAAATTATTTTTGTGTTGGATAGTCTATTTATTGAGGAAGGATTAACAACATACATTAATGTTGGCGAAACCGCGGGTGACCACTATGTATCATAATCACCACGCCACTCACGGTTTTTTTACTCTTGAATGAAGTAGGTGCTATTTCGATTCGCTTCCAGCTTAAAATGGTTAAAGAATAACAAATAAAACAATTGCTCTTGTTAAATTTATATTTTTACAAAAACCAAATGCAATTATTCTATATATAATGCGAAAAGTAATTCGATTTCATTAGGTTGATGATTTTAATTATTAATATTTTATTTTATTTAAGTAATCAACACATCTTAGTGGAGAAGAATCTCTTATTTTCTTGGTTTAATTAAATATTATACTAATAAAAATAACCAGCTACTTATCAAAAATATAGAAATTATGACTTAATATAATTACAACAGATAGGTATTGGCAAAACTTAAAAAAAACATAGATGTCTCTATCGCCCAAGAGGGGGAATAAAATAGATACCGATGGTTTTGTAAGTGCAATATATTTCTTGTGTAAACATATAAATGCATCAGTAGCAGTAACATTATTTATATTTCCTGAAGTCACTGCCGAAAAATATGATTTTATCAAAGCAAATAAACTTAGCTCACTCTCGAAATGTCACCAAAACGACTCTATAGAGTTATAACTCTATTATTATTATTATATCAGAATATACTTAGGAGTAAGCATTAAAATGTTACAGTAATATTTACATTCGTATTACAGCTACATTTTTCAACACAACCATTGTGAATGAGCAATACTTATATTTTGTACTTATACATTACTTTCAATACCTACTTTCATTCTCGTAACATTTACTATGAATAATCGGGATAAAAATCTATAAAAATAGTTTTAGGTTAAAAAAATTAAAAAGTAACATTGGGCATTGCTAAATCAAGGCCTTGTTAATATAGACAAACTTTTCTTAGAATTGTTTGTTTGGTAAAGAAAATAAAAACGACTGAATATGCCTTAGCAATGTTGACCAGCACTTAATTGTTGCTAGTAAAGTATCCCGGGGTCTAATGTTCTATTAATTAAAGAACTGTTAAGCGAAGTGTTCACTAGCAATAAAATTTGCGAAATTTGACTTGTGCAAGCAACTTGCAACGTGTAAACGCTCGTGTCACTAATAAAACTTGCAGAAGGTCACTTGGACCTTCTGCAAGTTTTATTAGCGACCATCCGAACTTGCTGCAAGTCGCACCTATATACAGTTGTTTTGACCTCGTAGCAAAATCTCAATTCACTTAAACAGTTTTCAATAGACTTCTGCAAAAAATTGTCGAAGTTACTTGCCAGTTGACACTTCGCACTTTTTATAATATAATAATCTTAATTAACAAATTAACATTAAATTTTTATTTATAAAAATTATCATAGACGAGGCTAATGTAACTTCATCGCTAGAATCACACCCAAACACATAAGCATCGATGTAATAGATGTTTTCACGGCGCTGTTCTTGAGAGTGTTAAGGATGTCTGCCATGCGGCTCCGGGCCCATTCTGAGTTGGCCTTAGCTTGGCTCAACGCTGTCAAAGCACCATCTATGCTGCCGCACTCCTCGCACGACCTCAGCCACTCCTCAAACTGTGAATAATAATCATACCATGTTAATGACCTACATTATATATCGCTTCTTGTATGTAAGGATCGTAGCAAATGGAAAAAAATGATCTCTGCCTACAGGGATAGGCTCACTTATTTCCATTTCCCCGCGTGTGTGGTGAGGGCAGAGTAGAATACAGTTTTCACCACCCCCATATCTCCCGTGGGTGTCGTACAAGGCGACTAAGGGTAAAGACAGCTATGAGTAATGGGCAGCAGCATTCCTCTTATACCACCTAGCAACATACTGCGATTAATGTGCCCAATATTATGCAATAGGATCGCCACCTAATACATAGGACCTAGCTTCGGGGATATAGGCGTGATTTATGCATATATATACGTATGTTTGCGTACCCCCGTGGGAAAAAGGATAAACGATGTTTCGAAGTATTTTTTGAGTTGTTCCTTTTTTATTTAGCAAAAATTATAGATGTTTCATAAATTCGTATTATTCACCTGTATGAAATAAAACAAATTTTACGGATTAGACTCGCGTATATTTAGATGTTTGGCATTATTATTTATCCCGACGTTTCGATCACTTTACAGCGGCCGTGGTCACGGGTGACTAAAGATGACAGGTGTCTTCATCGTAAGTTATAATTAACTACCGTCAAATTATTTAATATTTATGTGGTCCGATTTAAGCAGACGGAGCTCACTGTGTCTATGGATTTGGCAGTATGAGGACGGTGTTGGGATTTAATTATCCTGATGATCGGGTCCCAAGCAGGTGGTATATTCCAGCCATTGTCTCTATTGAAATTGGGGTATTTCTTTATTTCAATAGCTTCTCTTATCATTCTAGGTATGTAACGTTTCTCTTTTGCTAGAATTTGTGGCTTGTCAAATCTTATGTAATGGCTGGGTCCGTCAAAGGCATGTTCACATACTGCAGACTTTGTTTCGCGCTTGTGTTTGACATCAGCTATATGTTCTTTCACCCGGGTGCCTACACTACGTTTTGTTTGGCCTATGTATGAGAGACCACAGTCACAATCTAACTTGTAAATTCCTGCATCTTGAAGTGGGATGTGACACTTTACAGGTCTTAGGAATTGGTTGATCTTCTTCAGCGGCTTGAAGTAGGTTTTGATTGAAGCACGCTTCAAGATGTTTCCAATTTTGTCAGTGACACCTTTCAAGTATGGCAGTATTGCAGGCTGACGTTCGACTGTGACGGGCTTCACTCGACTTCTGCGACGGGGCCGTGGTACTTGCAATTTGTTTTTCCGCAGTACTTGCTTGACATGATTAAGTTCGCATGCCAGATGTTTATTGTCGCAGATGCCGTGTGCTCTCTGAAACAAAGATTTGCCTACGGTAGATAGCTGACATGGGTGGTGGTGAGAGTCACCATCATCAGGATAATTAAATCCCAACACCGTCCTCATACTGCCAAATCCATAGACACAGTGAGCTCCGTCTGCTTAAATCGGACCACATAAATATTAAATAATTTGACGGTAGTTAATTATAACTTACGATGAAGACACCTGTCATCTTTAGTCACCCGTGACCACGGCCGCTGTAAAGTGATCGAAACGTCGGGATAAATAATAATGCCAAACATCTAAATATACGCGAGTCTAATCCGTAAAATTTGTTTTATTTCAAATGTGTAGTGCTCGTGCAAATATAAGAGAACATTATTCACCTGTATTTAAGATTATTTGTAGTAAAGTCGCTACTATAGGATATAGTTACGACTTTCTAATACCTTCTTCAGCACTCGTCGACCATTGTCAAAACAATTTGAATCAATTACCGTTTAGCTTCAATTGTTCTTGACAAAATTAATGATTCAACATTCCCGAATATCACAGCGGACACTTATTGCTGCTCTTAAGAAAACGAAATCATAAAGAACGAAATTAAATTTAACATTCAAAATAGTTTCACGGCCGCCAAGGTCATGTAAATTAGGATCAAAGAGCTGGCGCCCTTCCAAGTGTGAGTATAGCAAATCACTTTCCCTTAACAGTATTTGGCGAAGCTATTCCAGATGTAGGTCAATGTGTAATCGAAATACTAATACATTAAGGGGAATCTGATGTAATAAAATAGTTGTTTAGGGACCGTTATGAGAAGTATATTGGAAAGAAAAATATGTCGGAAAGTTTTCAGAATATTACGTCCTGAATTGAGTACTACTACAGGATCATTTATTCTCTGGAGACCCACCATGTTCACATACAAATAGAATTCATTAAACCTACACATTTTACATACTATATATCCCCGAAAAAGGCAGAGGTGAATTAACACCCACCTTTCGCTAATTATGTTCGTTCCCAGGTGGCGAGCCTATTGCCATCTATCAGGCACGTTAATCGTAGTACATTGCTAGATGGTACAAAAGTAATGCTTCCCAATGCGCATTACTAATCGTCTATTCTCAACAATTATTTTAGTCCTATTTTAGATGATTTTTAAGAAAAGTTTATGTTATTACTGTTATATTATATATTTCAAATAGTTCAGTGTGTCGAAGAATAGTCAAGACAAGTGTAATAAAAAACCGTTTTTAGAAGAATCAGGGCCCAAATCACGAACCCTGAACGACAAACAAAGCGAATGCTACAACCCGCTAATTACCCCGGCACACTGCCCCGAATGAGCCGGGGCAAACACCACTCGAGACAGCACACAATCGTTACAAGGGTACTTTGTTTGGACGTCAATGGGGATTTGCGGGTGTGATATCCGACTTCGGAAAGTGTAACACCGAATACCACGTCCCCGTAAGTTGACTAATACGAATCACGTAACAACGAATGCAAGCCATCACGAAAAGCGTTCGTGAACCTAACCAACCTACTAACCCATGCCGGTAAATAGTCACATTGACAACAGTTTCGTGGTGGCGTGCATTCGTTGTTATATGATTCGTATTAGTAAACTTACGGGGACGTGGTATTTGGTGTTACACTTTTCGAAGTCAGGTATTATGCCGGGGATTTGCTAATGATCCGTCAACAGCCATTACGTTGGACGTTTTGGGTCACGCGTCGGAAATACCCGTTCGCCCCCCGTAATTTGCCCACCAAACAACTCTTACCGTAATGGATTAAAAAATTGTAAGTATGTGGATTTTTTTGCTTGGGCAGCCCATGGTAATTAAATAATTGAGTGAAACAACGCTGAATTGTGTAGTAGCCAACTTAAGGGATAACTTAAACTTTACTGGACAGAAAATACACGGAAAATACAAAGTTTAACAAATAGCACAATGTAGCTTATTGCTAGACAGCAATCTTTTCCAGACAACCATGATAGGTTTAGGTGGCAACTCTCCAACTACCTCCAATATGTAAAATGATTCAGTAAAGACCATCTGGGACTAGTCATTATACAATCATCCTTACAAACAATAGCTGCGTTCGGTAATTGCGTCCGATCAATCTTTTTAGTCTGAATCGTTCGGTAATTACCGCTCCAGATCAGTCCGGCGTAAATCTGTTTGCTCGGACTATTTTGACCGACGAGAAAGATTAGTCTGTTTATCTTTCATCTTGTGAGGTTGTGTTCGGTAATTGCAATTTGCTCGGATTAATCTGTGATCACGTGACCAAAAATCCGTCGCCTCGGCGAATAAGCTGCAAAGCAATTCCCGAACGCAGCTAATACATCGATCAGAATCTTATAAAACCTATTTTTAGTTTAAATATGCATGCATTTATCAAAGCATCATGTATTCTTCGAGGAGCTCGCGCAGTGGATAATCACGCTCGGCGTGCGATTGCATAAACTAAGCAATTTTCCGAAAAATATTGCCTCATGTTATCAAGTACCTCCGTGCTTAGGAAGGCACGTCTAGCATTGGTCCCGGCTGCATCTGCAGTCCTTCATTCACGCACTGGGCCAGCGTGGTGGGTATGGCCTTTTTTTCCTATTTTCTTCCATCCAAAGGGAAGGATTGTCTCTTGTAGTGGGGACATTAAGGGCTGGTAACGGTAATGATGCATTGCTTGCTACGTGGCTTCAAACAGCATACTATCTGGATACTGACCTATCCAGTAAGTCTTTATAAATAACATAAATACTTACTTCTTCAATCTCATCTTCAGTCCGCAATGCATTCGCTATTGTAGTGTACACGGTGTCCATTGAAGGATATCTGGCAAAAGATAAATATATTATTTAACCGCATTTCTTTCTTCTACTTCCTGCCCTGTTCCCAGTCTGTCTGGGGTCGGCACAGTTTGGTTCCTTTTACGTTCATATCGGTCAGACGTCATCAAGCCATCCACTCCCTTTTGATTCATATCATCCATCACACCGGAATGAATGTATAGAAGAAACGGAAAGTACCATGTCCAGAGATCTATGAACGGAGAGAGTGATTGGAATGACAACATTGCTGGACAAAGGCCTCCCCCGCAACCCGGCTTCTAACTGCCACACTCAGAGACGTCGATTAACTTTAATGAGTATTTAATGTCAAAAATTTTCATTCAAATCTAGACCATAGACCCGGCCAGAATAGAGACTAGTTTGGAATTGTCATTTTTTGACGTTAAGTACTCATTAACGTTATTAACCGTATGATCTGGATTTAAATGAAATTTTTTGAAATCAAATACTCATTAAAGTTAATTGACGTCTCTGAGTGCGGCAGTAAGAGTTACAAGGATTGCCTGGTAGCAGCGTTCCTGTTTGCACCGCCTAGCAAATTAGTGACTGGCAATAGGCTCGTTCCCTATTACATGGGACCTGAAGTAAGCTGCCGATACGCGGGTGTTGAAACACCTCTCGCCTTTCACCCCTAAGCGCCTACCCCTTAGGGGAGAAAGGCGTGATTTATGTATGTACGAGTATGTTAATTACTAAGTTGAATGTAGGTCTATCGGCCGTACTCAGAGGCGTCACATAAAATTAAAGGGTTCCTTAGCATGCTTTTCTTCAATTCCAAACTAGTCGCTATTATCACCAGGTCTATGGTCTAGATTTAAATAGACATTTTTTTGTATTAAGTATTCATTAACGTTAGCTGAGTACGGCTGTATGTGTCCCTACCACTGACCCCTATTTATACAAGTACGCTGTACAGAATACGTCTACTAAAATGTCAAATGCTTCTTGTACCGATTTGAAGCGCCCCCTCGAGCGGCAAGGGTACTAAATTTGACGTTTGTTGCTTGTATTTGCCAATACATTACAAATAAATATCTCTAATATTAGTTCCGTGGACGTTCACCTTCGTACACCAGTGCCATCAGCGTCAAGATAGCGATAGTCAAATTGGCTTCATTTTTTGGATGACAACCTTCAGTCCAACATACTTGTATAAAAGAGACATGGGCGTGGTATAAAAACAGGACTGAGTACTGGAGCCGAAAATACTAGCCGAGTGAGGTGTATGGAAGTGAGGTTGTTCGTCCTCTTTTAATAGAGTTGTTCGTCCTCTTCTAATGACAATTGTCATGTCAACTTTTATCGGGGGGCGATTGCGAAAAAGAGACAGAGAACTCCACTCTTGCTGTGTCACTCGGCTCGTTTTTCCTCTGATATAATTTGTTTTCAAAAGTAAACCTTATGCCGTACTCATAAATATGTTTTTTACTTTAACACTATTTTAACAGTGCTCAGTCCAGATTTGTTAATATTACATCCATGCGTACACCAGCGCCATCAGCGCCAAGATGGCGGCAATCAAATTGGCTTCATTTTTTGGATGACAACCTTCAGTCCACTCAGTCCAGTGTACTTGTACATTGCGCATCCGAGACGATCAAGCGGCTCCGCGTCAATCACGTAGATTTTCTGCTACTTGACATAGAAAGTGAGCTTGATACGTGCTTGATGTGATTTTAAATGTATCTATGGTCAAGCCTCATGACAGCCATTTCAATCACACTGCTTGACAACACAACAGAAAATCTACCTGATAAACGCGGAGCCGCCGATCGTCTAGGAGGCGCTTTATAGAGGTTAGTAGTCTCTAAAGATAACAAATTAACAAAAATACTTTACATAGTCTTCCAGAGGGTAATATTCTCCTTCAGCGCTTCGATAACGACGTGCACCTGCTTGTAGTTCGAAGCCGCAGTGGTCAGAGGAACGGTCAGGTCTTGCAGCATGATCTTGCTATCTTCTTCCAGCATCGATACCAAGTACCTGTTTTGAAATGAGCATCATCTTTCTGTCCTGTTCCCAGACATGTGGGAACAGTCATCATCACCAGCCCTTCAATATCTCCACTGCTGAGGCACGGGCCTTCCCTATGGATGGAAGAAAATAGGGAGATTGGGCCATAACCCACCACACTGGCCCAGTGCGGGTTGGTGGGTTTTAACGAATGCAGACACAGCCGGGACCAACTTCTTAATATGCTTTCCGAAGCACGGAGGAACTCGAGATAGTAAATTTTTGGTCACCCGTCCATGACCGGCCTTAGCGACTGTTAAAAGATGACTGGGAGCCTGGGATACTGCTTAAGATCGGCGAAATTATAGAAGATATGTATAAAAATCCCATGTTACTTGGTAATAGTTTTTTGTTATACGTGAGCACTGATGAAAGCTAGTTGTCTTTTTCTTCCCATTAAATTAATTATGCCATCCTTTTTAAATTTTTGACAATGTAGTAAAATAATAAAAGTGTCACTGTGTGTTGCTTCAGCATTTTGGCACATACTTTGTTCGTGTTTTGTTAGCGTCTAACGTATCTACCTCTTTTGAAATACAATATCATTGTATATAAAATAAACATGGTACTAAAAAGGTATACGCCAACAGCGACATTGCTTAGTTTACGCAATCGCAGGCCAAGCGCGCTATGCCAGTGCGCTAGCGAGCTCCTGGGAACAATACAGAAAGATAATTGGAAAGACTCTGTTGAGCTATCTCACTCACTCTTTTTATTCATAATCCATCGATGAAGACAGCGATGGGTAGTAGGCATCGGCATTCCTCTTATACCATCTAGCAATATTCTGCGATTTGTGTGCCCAATTGATGGCAATAGGCTCGTTACCTACTACATGCACTCTGCCTACCCCTTCGGGGATATAGGCGTGATACTACTAACATAAATGTATGCAATATACTACTTGAACATAATATACACCCATGACTCAAAAGTCTATGCTTATCACAAAGATTTGCCACTACCAGGATTCGAACCAGGGACCTCTTGGCCGACAGCCAGCGATCTGACCATTCGAACAAACTCTGGAAGAATGCTCATTATTTCTCATGCTGATAAGTCGGACTCGAACCGGCTGAAACCGTCCTTTTGCGATACCCGAACCCCGATTATACATATAAGCCTCTTTCAATCGCTTTCGTCTACCTGCCACTCACACACTTTGCTTTTTATTCTCAATGAGTAAGAGAGACGGGTAGATCAAAGCAACTGAAATCGGCTTACTTAATACGGCTGGTGACAATATAGTAATATTTTAAACGTCGGGTTAAGGTATATATATCGCGATATATTTACAATGTTTATTGCGCGTATAGACCCAAATTCACTGTACCAAATTAACGGTGACAATATAGTTTCAAAATAGGTTCCTGGGACGCCTGCCTTACTTTTTTAAGCTATCCTCCTGATGAGTGCACCCGAGGACTTCGCCGATGAGTCGAGCTTCGTTCGCCACGTTGGTGGTAGACATGCGCCGCCATAGGAACTCGTAGTCTTCTGAGCTGCCGAACCGCAGACCGGTGCAGTAGGCCACGGAGCGTAAGCTGGGGGTGATGCTGACCGAAAGCAAACAATTTAAGTGTATAACTGCCGCACTCAGAGACGACAATTAACGTTAATGAGTAATTAATGTCAAAAAAGGAGAATTCAAAACTAGTCGCTATTTTGCCGAGTCTAGATTTAAATAAATTTTTTTGATCTTAAGTACTCATTAAGGTTAATTAACGTCTCTGCATGCGGCAGGAAGAGGCATGAATTATATAGTAAACTGAAATCGTTGTGCTTTGAAAAAGTTCGACAAATTACAGTCTCATCACTATACCACTCGGCCGACCATGCAAGACATTGGTTCTCCGAGTGACATGAGCATCTGCCCGGATTGCAGAGGACGCGGGTTTCGAAATTTTTCAATACACATTTTTTTTAACAAATCGTAATTCACCCGCCGTTGGTAACGTTAATTTCGCTTTCATCAATGGTGACGCCGCGCCGGTCTCACGCACCGGGATTATCAATTGAATATATATTTCAAAATATATTATTCTTTGTTCATTTATTATTGCTATTATATGTTCTTTAATAATAGAACAAAGATATTTAATTGATTCAACACGTTTATTATATTTTTATTTATTATAAAACAGCTTCTCTTAACACATGGCCCGTATTACAGAACGCAGATATGGCATCGGCGTCTTGGACACCTTAGTTTATACACACCTTAGTTTATACACATAGACACACAGATATGGCATCGGCGTCTTGGACACCTTAGTTTAAAAGGTATGTTACTTCTTCGAGATAGCTTAGCGAGTGGAATTACATTTTCAAATGGAGATTTAAATCCATGTACTCCCTGCATCGAAGGAAAACAGAAGAGCAAATCTTTTCCCCGTGGTCAAGCACATAGAAGTATCACAAAATTAGATTTAATCAACACCGATATTTGTGGACCTATATCAGTAGATAGTTGGAGTGGTAGTCGTTATTTTATAACATTTCCTGAAGATTTAACTAGAAAAAAACATTTATTTATTTTCTCGATCGCAAAGATCAATTGACAGTTTTGAATACGTTTATAGAATTTAAAAATCTAGTAGAAAATCAAACTAATCTTAATATTAAGCGTGTTAGGAGTGATAATGGTACAGAATACTGTAATAAAAGCTTTGCGAATTATTTCAAGAAATGTGGTATTATTCATGAAACTACTGTGCCTTACACGCCTCAACAGAATGGCGTTGCTGAACGATTGAACAGAACTTTAATGGAAAAAGCTAGAGCCATGTTACAGGATGCCAACTTAGAAAAAAGATATTGGGCGGAAGCGGTCAATACGGCTTGCTATTTAAAAAATCGTAGTCCGACTGCTACTGTAACAGCTGCTACACCTGAAGAACTATGGTCTGGTTCCAAAGTGAATCTCAGTCATCTTCGAGTATTTGGTTGCGTGGCATTTGCTCTTACTCCACAACATCAGCGTTCAAAGCTTGATCCCAAATCAAAACCATACTTTATGTCATGTCTTCTTGTGTGTCACAATAAATATTGCTTAATATCTGAATTTCTAAAGAATTTCACTAATTCTATCAGGTTATTAAACTTGCTAGCTTTTTAAATATACTTTATTAAAATTTTGAGAAGACGCTAAAATCAAATTTTATTTTAATTACTTCAGTCTTTTTCTTTTTTTTTTTCATTTATGAACACTAGGGGCTTACATAAATTAATCAAAAACTGCCTACCAACAAAATAAAAACAAAAATGTTATCTGAAAAACGCCTATTCTTCAGTCGAGTCACACAACTCTTTTTCGCCCTCTGAATCCTGTATTTCAGCGAGAGAACGATTTGAGGTTCGATATTACTCCGAGCTTTACTGCCTGGTAGCATTGATATGAATTATTGATGATGATTCATAATTCAACTATGACTATTTTAGTTACGTAATTGGTGACGCCGGTCTCACGCACCGGGTTAGCCCCAGAACTCCAGAAATGGCACCCATCCCGACGTCGTTGAGTGAACTGACGACGGGGAACGTGCAATACGGCAGCTACTCGAAATCACGAAGAAAATCGATGACGAGGAAAAAAGGTATTACAATTTTTAAAAACACCCGGTCTCACAGACATATAGGACACTAAACGGCGGGTTAAGAATTTGTAATTTACTCTTATTTGCACGAGCACAACACAGTACTAACTATAATACAACTTATAAGGAATAGACTCGCATGTTATAAGGTGATCGAAATAATAGAAATATCAAACATGTTATTATACCCGAGTCTCATGCGTTAATGTTGTTTTATTTCAAAATTAAGAATTTGTTCTTTGACGCGAACATTTTTGTATTTATTTCAAGCTAACAATAATACAGAATACGTTGATTGAGACAACACTCCAAGGATTGTAGCGAGACACTAAGTGTAAAACAATCTTGACGTGTCTTAAAATATAAAAATACAAAAGTGTTATACCAATATTTTCATAGTCGCTATCTGTTGGATTTTCTAAAATACATAGATGAGATATTTTATAATAAATCTTTGTTACACGAGAATTATAAGCAAACTTAGTTACCTAGTACCTACCTCACATCATTATCAACGAAGTTCCTGAAAAGACCAACAGCATGTTCTTCACAACCAGAATGGCCAAGTTTGCAAGCAAAATCTAGAACCTGTATCCGATTCCGTAGGGTTTCAAAGTCATCAGTGTCTCTCACTTCATATCCGAGGTCATTGACAACATTGTGAAGTAATCTGAGCACATAAGCCTGTGAAATGAAAGTGTACATTAATAAATAATAGATTGGTTTAACTACAACTTTCGTGGGTTCTACATTAGAACATGAGTCTAAGGCGGCTCTCAGAGAAGTCGTTATCACTGAACAGGGCGAATATCTAATCAATAAAACAGTATAAATGCCTTTCCTTTGAGCACATCATAACAAGTATTAATTGTATTCTGTCCAGCCATGTGGTGATAGCAGAGTAGAATAATAATTGTCACCACCACCATCTCTGCCGCGGGTGCCATACAAGGCGATTAAGGGTTAAGACAGCAATGAATAATGGGCAGCAGCGTTCCTCAGTGATATATCTGTGGGGTTCGTCTTATGCCACTTAGCTATGTACTGCGGGTTCCTGTGCCAGATAAATTGCAATAGGCCAACATGGGACCTAATTGCTAAAACGTGGGTGTTTACCTCTGCTTACCCCTTCGGGGATATAGGCGTGATTATGTCTGTATATGAACGAGTATGTACATCATACCGATTTCTAGTTATTAAAGCTTTTTATATAAAAATTTTACCTCAATTTCATGCAACGCATCGGTTCCCAGGTAAATATTTCGGAGTTTATTAAATCCTCTCAGAGCCGCGAACCAGACGGAATAATCTGTTTCTTCCGTCAAAAACTCCAAGACTTCATATAGATGGCCAAAATCAATTTCGTCAGCATGGAAGAATGCAAAAAGATCATTGACAATCTGAAAAAAAAATAAGATTTTAAATTTACCGCTTAATAGTTACCCTCTATTACAGTGAGATTATCCCCATATTGACATAAAATCTATATCGCCTAGTATGTCTATTACTGTACCACAAACCATTAATAATTATGTGTTCATCACACAAACATTTGCCCATAGCAAGATTCGAACCTGGATCGTGGGTCCTCTTGTCCTCTTGGCCTTCCCTATGGATGGAAGAATATAGGGAGGAAGCCCCAGTGCGAGTTGGTGGGTATTAAAGACTGCAGATGAAGCTGGGACCAATGGCTTAACGTGCCTTCCGAAGCACGAAGGAACACGACATAGTACATTTTTGATCACTCATCTATTGCCTGCCTTACCAAAAATGCTTAGTTTACGCAATCGCAGGCCGAGCGCGCTATGCCACTGCGCTAACGAGCTCCTCATAATTAGTAATAGTAATAACATCAATTATGATTTACCTTGGCTCTGTTCAGGTGATGTATTTGGGTCCTATTAACTCCTCTGAGGGCGTCTGCTAGGTGATGATAAGAGTGGTGGTCATATTTTACTCTGTAAAGCCCTGTGAAGTAGTACAGTCTTCTAAGTTTTTCTTGTAAAATATATTTGGAGGGTATCCTGGCAGAAGCGAATAAGTGCAAGATTTAAGAAAATTTTGTTAAATACATAGTTTTTTCGATCTTTTTATCTGGCAAAACCGTATATCTGAAGCAGCAGTATCTACCATTTTATTACTATGCAATAAAGTTATCTAGCGATTTAAAATTCATTTTTCTCATTGTGACGTCATGATCATCGCCCTGCCTTATCCCATACTATTTAGGGTCGGCGCAGTATGTCCTCTTTTTCCATTCTCTTCTGTCACTCGTCATCATCTCATAGTGACATATTTGGCACTTATTTGGTTCTGCCAGAATACCCTCGATTTATTTATGTATATTCTATTCTCATAATAACTGCAAACGATTTAATAATTACAATTGTCTATGAAAGAAACATTATGATTTAAGTTTCTTGAAAATATCCCACTCCACCCTGGCCCACTGCGGATTGTTTCTGAGGCAGCCAGGACTGGTGATAGTATATTTTAGGTCACCCATCCAATGAGTGACTTCGCTTCATATCAGTCAGATTGTTAATAATAAATATCTAATACATACCAGTCTCTTGCACATTGAAAATGATCCAATTGTGATCCAGTCCTGTATCAGACATGTTTAATGTATGGGTCATCCCACTCATGATAAAGGCCGGCTTAGTATTTTCGAAGTTTGGAGATGCACCGGTGGTGTATGTGATGGGAATATCATACAACTCGTTGGATGAATAAGATCCGTTTATGTAAAATCGTCTCTGAAAATATGATTGTGGTCTCAGTATTTGTGTCTCACTGCCGCACTCAGAGACGTCAAATAACGTTAATGAGTACTTAACGTCAAAAAATGACCATTCAAAACTAGTCGCTATTCTTGCCGGGTCTATGGTCTAGATTTGATTGAAAATTTTTGACATTAAATACTCATTAAAGTTAATTGACGTCTCTGAGTGTGGCAGTAAGAGTACCCGGAACAAAAGAAGTATGTAAGGATGGTAGCAAGTGGAAAAAAGTGATCTCTGTCCACCCTTGTGGGAGAAAGGCATGACATTTGTATATTATTGTTGCAGAGTTACTAAAGTCATCTGAACACCTTCCTGTTTCCAATTTATTTGGGGTCGATGCAGTATGTATCTCTAGCCGTGTGGTGACGGTAGAGCAGAATACAATTGTCACCACCCCTTCTCCCCCGTGGGCGTCGTAGAAGGCGACTAAGGGCCGGTTTTTTGATGCATAGTTAACTGTAAACCAATTGTTAAAAATTGTTACTTATCTTTAAATATCACTGATATTTAACAATTAGTAACAATATCAGACTGATATTTAACACTTAGTAATAATATCAGACTGATATTTGTCCATTAGTAACATACGTTACTTAAATTGTTCCATTAGTAACATTTTTTTCACACTGATTACAAATCAGACTGATATTTAGCAATTAGTAACAGTTTTTAACAATTGGTTGAGTCAATGAGTAATGGGCAGCAGCTTTCCTCTTATGCCACCTAGTAATGCAATGTACCTACTGCGGTTTCCGTGCCCGATAAATGTCAATGGGCTCGCCGCCTATTACATGGGACCTAATCTAATTGGCAAAACATGGCCCCATCCCTTTCCATCCATTTCAGGGACAAATGCGTGATTTGTGTATGTATTCACCTGACTCAGAGTCACCAAGTTGTTCTCATAATCCACATCCACATCGAGCACTGGATGCCCAGCCTGGGATATCCAGGAACCCATGACTTCAGCGACCAACGCTCCTTCGTATTCAACCAAGGAGTTGGTCATGTTCACACTTTCTTGCAAAGCTCTGTACAGTAGATCAGGGTAGCCAGGTTGGAATTGGCTGAAAGGCAACAAAACTATTGTAGATGGTTTTCATTCTATAGACGGCTGGTTTGGTCGAATCACGATTACTATGTTTAAGAGGTTCAGGGCCCGTAGCCAAGCGGCAATCGTTTCATAACGATAACGTGTTGAAGTTCGTCACGATCGGCCATATTACTTTGGTATCAACAGCGTCTTAGCTTGCGCTACCAACATAACTAGGAACTTACGAAGACGGTTTTGGTCACGTGATTACACGACGACTTACGTCAAATCCCATACATTTTGCTTTATCGAACTTCGTTATCTCTGTCGATATGTTACTTTGTCTAGGCCCCCTGGCCCAATCTTCTCAGAACAAGACTTCCTGCTAGTTCACGAACGGATGGCGTAGCTTATGCGTTGAAGATTGGAAACCTTTTGACTTTGACCCGACACACGTTTCCGATGTTCAATGCATTTATTTGACGATTCATGAGAATGATAGGTACCATAAATGAATAAACCATATTTCTTATTATTATATAATTAATTTGTCATTATCATCACCAGCCATTTAATGTCCCCACTGCTGGGGCACAAGCCTTTCCTATGGATATGAAAATAGGGAGAATGGGTCATAACCCACCACGCTGGCCCAGTGCGGATTGGTGGGTATTAACGATTGCAGATGCAGCCGGGACCAACGGCTTACGTGCCTGCCGAAGCATGGAGAAACTCGAGATAATAATGTTTAAAAATGTATCCGTCATCAGGTATCCAAACACAAGTGGTCATTCATCTTACTTTGGAACTAGGGAGTTAAGGTAAGAATTAGGCATTCTACTCTGTTTTGACTAAGGTAGTGCCATGGTTTCGCCCAGACAAGCCTAATCTAAATGGCATAATCAAGAAGCTAAAAACCTTCAAGCTACTTACTTGTCACTTAAATATATATTCAATCCTATCTTGAATGCAGCATCGCCTATCAAGTGATGCATCATTCGGATAACAGAACCAGCCTTTTGATAAGTTATCGTGCCGAAGTGCTCGCTGATTTCAGCAGGAGAAAACACGTTCTCGTTGGTGATGGGTGGTGATGAAGGTGATTCGTCGGCGTCGTACGCGGAGTAAACTGACCCTGTTACTAGAATCTTACCCGAAGCTACCTCTGGCTCGATCTGGAAAGTGATGAGTTGTCATCATCATCAGCCCTTTAATATCCCTACTACTGGGTCAAGATTTCCCTATGGATTGAAAAATATAGGGAGAATGGGCCATGACCCACTACTCTGGTCCAGTAGATTATAGCCTTAAAAATTATAGTCTTAAAGCGGGACTCGAACCCGCGTCCTCTGCATTCCGGGCATTTTCCTAACATTTAGGTATATAATGAAAAAATTAAAATAATCATTAGAATGAAAAGCACGGTATTTAAAAAATATCTGCTTCGGATATTAGAAATTTATTTGTACCATTGTGAGGGCATCCATTGGCTTACAGCGTGAAGTGTAAAAAGTTTAATTTCGATCAAAATTTCGACAATTTTACTGTTGTCGATTCCCGCATCAACACTATGTATTTTTGAGCTGTTTCTAACCACACATTTATTTGTTATAATTTTCCTAACATTTTTTTAGATAATATTCAAATTAAAAATCAAATTAAAAACCCAAAAAAAAAGTACAAAAACTCACAAGATGAGTGATGTAGTCCTGGAAATAATTGGCGAACCCTTCGTTCAGCCACGTATTACTCCACCAGTGACAGGTGACCAGATTGCCGAACCACATGTGGGTGGTTTCGTGGGCGATAATCTGCGCCACTCTGTACTTGTAATAGGGTGCAGACTCCTCTGGCACGTACAGGATTAGAGCTTCCCTGGATATAGTAATGTTATACGGTTAGCCGTGTGGTGACGGCAGAGTAGAATACAATTGTCACCACTCTAAATCTCTCCTGTGGGTGTCGTATAAGGCGACTAAGCATAAAACAGTAATTAGGAATGGGCAGCAGCGTTCCTCTATACAACCTAGCAATGTACTTCGACTTTTGTGCCCGACAAATGGCAATAGGCTCACCACCAATTACACGGGACTTGACATAGTTGGCGAAACGTGGGTGCTAGTTCACCTCTGCCTTACCCCGTCGGGGGTGTAGGCGTGATTTATGTATGTATACGGTGTGTGATTAATAGGATTCTATTCAAGGTATATTGTTTTTTATTCACAGTTGTAACTTAAGGTACCTACTCCAAGTAGGTACTTTAAGTTCCCCACTGCTTGGGCTATATTCTTCCATCCATAGGGAAGTAGGCCTATGCCTACTTCCCTATGGATGGAAGAATATAGGGGCCATAACCCATTACGCAGACCCAGTGTGGGTTTGCGGGTGTTAACGACTCCATACTCAGCCGGCACCAACGGCTTAACGTGCCTTCCGAAGCACGGAGGAACTTGAAATAGCAATTTTTTGGCCATCACCCTATGACAGGCCTTAGCTAAAGACGAGGCCTAGCCGAGTTCTGTCGAGCCACGTTCTGTCACATTTACCAGATATCCTGCCGCGGAGAGGATCCTGCCTCATAGGGCGCTAGGCGCTATAGGTGCCCCTAAGGTGCGGACCTCGGCTCAGACGAGCCGTATGTTGGAGGGAATCGAGCAGTTATTTTTTTTAAATAGTTCAGTTTTTTTTTAAGTTTAATATACAGAGCGTTGGACCACAATCACGCCTGATGGAAAACGACATTGAGGCCGAAGATGGTACACGCTCGCCTAGAGACTAGAAGACGGCCCATAGCCAAGTGGCAATCGTTTCATAACGATAACGTGTCAAAGTTGGTCACGATTGGTCATATTACTTTGGTATCTACAGCGTCTTAGCTTGCGCTACCAGCATAAATAGGAACTTACGGAGACGATTTTGGTCACGTGATTTCTCTACGACTTACGTCAAATCCCATACATTTTGCTTTATTGAACTACGTTATCTTTGTCGGTGTGTTACATTGTCTAGGCCCCCTGTACACTCTTGCCTTGAAGATGTCCAGGTAATACTGATCCGGGAAAACAGACCTCGGCAAAGAGTTCCACTCCTTAGGTTTCGTAATAAGAAAGCGGAAGCAAAGCGAGTTCTTTATGTTAGACAGGGAAGCTCTTGCCCTTCATCTCACCTGATGGTAAGTAACGATAAGATTCGAAGATGGAATCGATCTTCACCTGTAACCACAGAGGGGCTGGCTATCTTATCACATATTGTCGGAACACAATAATGCTGTTAACATTATTATTGTGGCGACGGATTTTTATAAGACGGAGGTAGCTAGCAAGGCGGACTTGGATGAAGTCCTACCCCCAACCAAACCGAGCACAAATTTGTACCCCCTAGGGGATAAAATCCGGGACCTCTGGATTTTTCCGGTGGTCGAACCACTACACCCCGGAGGCGGTTAAAAGTTTAAAGTTAGCCCTTACCTGTAAGTGACTAAGCCCCAGTTTTCCATGGCACCAGCCCTGAAGTTGATCAGGGCCACATGATCAAGCTTCAGCTGATTGTTCGTGGAGTAGTAATCGATGCCGAGGTACTCGCTCAGCGCGTCCACAACTCTTAGTCCGAAATCGAACGCGTATTCGGTCTGATTCACGGCCTGCGGTCGGGTGTAAACCGCTAGCTGTTTCACGCCGTCTTGGGAAATGTTCTGGCGAGCGATTTCGAATTCGGACACCAGGAAGGCTACTAGGTACGTGGGCATGCGGGGCGTGGGGTGGAACACTTCCCTGATGTAGCCGTTCGATCTGGAAATTTAGGAGTTTTAATTTACTTTTCTTGTAGAACAGGCTTCAGGGGATAAATGAAATCGGTATGTTTTATATCAACTATTAACTTTTACTAGTCAATTGTTCTTGATTAATATTTGTGTGTTATTTGAATGTTAGAATAATTATTTTTATTACAAATATATTTTTTTTATTTTCATGCGAACTCGATTCCATGTGTTTAGTAATTAATTTTATAGTCATTTCATAGTAATCCAGCCAGCGGCAACCTGAAAATTAAATGGATAGTGAAATTTCATATTATGAAAGTTCTAGTTGGCCGAGAGGCTTCGGCAGCCTCTCGGATTGCGTAAGATGCGGGTTCGAATCTCGCATCAGGACATATACTTTAATATAGTTTTATTCTTTTAATATTTTTTTCTTAACCACATCGCTAACAGTTTTTTATTTTGTAAGAGTGCGTCACACTGATGCTAGATCAACTTTCTTATATCCCTTGTTTTATAAACATAATCTTAGAAGTCTCCTGCCAGTCAAAGACAAGGTTTTTATAATACAACCCAATGATCCAATATTTATAAATCCTAGTGAATTCCCTTATCAGCTCTATCTACCTCACGTTAAACATATCTTGCTAGATTATATGATAACTTTATAGTCCGTCTTGCATTGCTATATTGTAATTACTGCCATAGAGTTGGGCAAATATTTTGTTGCAGATTTACCAGTCATGGTATTAATTATTTATAGACAAAGCATTTATAAAATACACCAGTAAAACAATTTTTTATTGGATTTCATTCATCATCATCATCTTGCCTAAAATCGCGGCAATTCGCAGCATTATGCGCTAATAAGTTTTTCTATGGAAAGTGTTTTCCTTCTTTCTTGGAACGAAGATTTGGAAATATTTCTAAGTTTTCTTTAAATTTATTTTCATTTTATTTATTCTCATATATATTTATTTTCATTTAAATTTAATATAATTCTATAGTGGTGTTTACAGAAATTTCTGGCGCCGCCGGCGACGTCGAGCGCCTGCCCGTCTAGCATGACCAACGAAACACGATATGATATAGCCATTTATCGTGTGGAACTTACAATAATAATTGGATTTGTTTAAGGCGATAAATTCCTATAGCCATAGACTTATCCAATTATACAATTCCGGCTTATTCAAGTGTTAAAATCCAACGATGTTTGACAGCTATATCATATCGTTTCAAGCGATAAATGACTATATCATATCGTGTTTCGGTGGTCATGCCAGGCGGGCTGGATGTTGTTAAAGTTATTGCATCTTGGATGGTTTTCCTGTAGTCTCAACCACTATACTTACAGGTCCACTGAGCCCTGCATCTTGGTGTTGGCCACTGTCGGCTTGTAACTGGCCGGCCGGTCGATCGTCAGTGCGAACGTCGCTTTGAGAGCGGGCTCGTCGAGGCACGGGAACACCTTCCTCGCGTGAGTCGACTCCATTTGGGTTGCACCCAGCCATCTGCGGATTGAGATATGTATTGCTTAGTAGCAGATTGGTTATATTTCACCCCACACACGTGCGTGGGGTGAAATATAACCAATAGGCTGATTAACAGCTGCCCGGCTAGCATGACCACGCAAACACGATATGATACCTATAGTCATTTATCAGGTTTAACAGTAAAAAATCATTGGATTTTTGACAGTTCAAAGCGATAAATGACAATCAATCCAAGCTTATTAAAGTGCTAAAATTCAATGATTTTTATTGTTCAACGTGATAAATGGCTATATCATACCGTGTTTCGGTGGTCATGCTTGCCGGGCAGGTCCCAATATTCTATTAAACAGTTGAAGATAGACGTACTGCAGCTTAATAGCTTAGCAACTTCTGTTAGTTATCTTAATTAATAAAAAAATGCCAAGCAACTAAACTTTAGGTAGTAAGCTTACTTCTAACTGTAGATAGAATATTGGGACCCGTCGTAGGTAACTATTCCGATAGCAATTCACGAGTGGAATTAAAGAAATAACTATTCTGTTCGGTGTCTATTATTAAGTTCGGTAACAATTCTAATGCTTGCACAGGGTCCGTAGGTGTTTGTCAGTTTTATCTTAATAACCTGATTACGTTACTTCTACAGCTGCTAATTCTGTAGGCTTAACGGAATAGATTAAGATTTGAAACTGTTTATTGTTCAGGGTTGCACTGCAATCCTACCTTTCTGAATTACAATTTGACATTTTGACGGTCGGCTTGGTCTGATGATCCTAACAGAAGTAATTCCTCTATTATCACCTAAAAATATACTGCGATTTATGTGCCCGATAGATGGCAATAGGCTCGCCACCTATTACATGGGATCTAACTTAATTGGCGAAAAGTGGGTGTTCAATTCATCTGTGCATACAAGGGGTAGGCATTTATGTATGTAACTAAAACAGATCAAGGTTATGTTGCTGAACCCTATTTTGCAAGAGCGTACGAACTTAATCTTTAAGTGGCTCTCAACCTAACAAAGAGATGTTTATCTATTCTGTTTGGAACATAATATCTCCTTATCAAGGCGTAGGTACAAATGAAAATGACAATACAATATGATTCAAGAGTAAAAACATACCGTTATGCAATACTATTGTCTTAACAAAGAGTGCATTTGCAAAGAGTGGATTGGACATCTCAATGAAGTACCAATAAAATAGGTCCAATATTGAACCCAAAAAATAGTGTATGAAAATGACATGTCTAATAATTATGAAGGTCATCAAAACGTCACCTAAAGAGAGATAGTGGCAGGCAGGTTGTAAAACTTACCCAAAACCTTTAGCAGTACGGATTGAAATGTAGTCAGTCCAATCACTCTCTTAATTTTTTTATTAGGTTTCTCGACATGGCTTTACCCAACACTTTCTATAAAGTCATTCATCACTAGCACAATTCCTATGTGATTGTAATCGATGACAACCTAAGCCTAAGCTAAAACCCTGATCAGTATGGATTGGAATGTTGAAATCCCAATCACTCTCTCCGTTCATAATTACTCCACGTGGTCTATTTCGTCTCTTTTCTATACATTCATCCATCACAAGCACCTTTTCAGTGTGATACATGATGTGAATCAAAAGAGAGAGGTTGGCTTGATGACGTCTGACCGATATGAATGTAAGAGGAAAAGTGTTATTTTTTAAATCTCAGATAACCTGGGAACAAGGCCCTAACTGCCGCACTCAGAGACGTCAATTAACGTTAATAGGTACTTCATGTCAAAAAATGACAATCCATAACTGTGACTTATCTTGCCGGGTCTACGGTCTAGATTTAAATGAAATTGTTTGTCATTATAAGTGCTCATTAAAGTTAATTGACGTCTCTGAGTTCGGCAGTAAGAGGTTGGTGATAATATCTTAGAGACCAAAGACATTACTGCCGAATTAGTTAAAAGCACTTACTTCTTTACACCGTTTTCTGTATAGTAATTCTTGTAGAATCCATTGAGGTCATCCCTGATCGGTCCTCTGTAGGTAATGCGGACGTCATAAGTTTCTCCAGTCTGCAGATCACTTTGGACGTTGATGTAAGCGAAGGTGTAGTAAGTGTCGAACACTAGGGGACTCGTCTGATTCAGAGGAATCTGGTTAGTATTACTTAGCACTTGGACATCGTTTTCCGTGAACGTAAGATTCTCGGAGTGGAGTTTTATTTGCCTCGTCACTTCGGTTGTGGTGAAAGTTATTTTCACTTCACCATCGAACGTGAACGCGTTGGCGTCTTGGGTGTCGAAGTAAGGTTTGATGATGATGGAATAGGCTGACGGTACAATTGGGGTGTTCAGTCTGTAGTTGGGGTCACCACACGCGATTTTGGAGAGAAGGCAAATGAGTATAACCCTAAAGCTATACATGGCTGCAATAGAAAAATAATATATTATTGATTAGGTGCTTCAAGCAGATGACGATGTAGATCATAAGCAAAATAAAAAGAAACAACAGTTTAAGCTTCATAATCATTTATACGTTATAAATAATAGAAAAAAAAAAAACATATTAATGGCTTTAAAGCCAGAAAAATCGAAAAGTTATTGTCCTGATGCGGGAATCGAACCCTCGTCCTCTGCAATCCGGACAACAGAATGATGGACGACGTACAGAACGTTCTGGTTAACCAAGTCATATAGGTATCTGCTAAGTAAGGTCCTATGTGGTAGGTGGCTAGCCTATTGCCATATATCGGGCACATAAATCGCAGTACATTACTAGGTGGAATGAAAGGAATGCTGCTGTTTTTTTTCTCATCGCTGTTTTTACCCTTAGTCGCCTTGTACGACACCCACGGGAGAGATGGGGTTGTGACAAATGCAGGCAAATTTTTCGAAATTTTTCTGACTCTATTTTCTTTGTAACAATTCGACTCTTATATTTATTTACGTGCAGGAGTTTTATCAGCAATAAAGTACTTACTTGTTGACTCCACCGTTTGAATTTATATTTTGGACTGAATCATGACAGACGTCTTAGGAGCCAAGAGATAAGAATCATCTCAAGTGCTGTTATCAACGCCGTCTGTATCCCCAGATAAAACTGTTTAAGAAGTTGAGTTCGAGAAGAGGCAAGATAACAATTTATTATTGCTATTTATAAGTGCCGTGTGGTAACGGCAGAGTCGATTACCACTGTCACCACCCCTATCTCTCCCGCGGGTGTCGTAGGTGTACAAGGCGAGTAAGGGTATAAATTTGGCGATTTTGGTAACCTAACGGGCTTGTTGTTGACTGTGGAATTAGGATAAAATAGATTTACTACTAAAATTTACTATAATTTCAGACGGACCTTTCAATATGGTCACGAAGAAAAACAGTACAAAAACCATTAATTATGCGGGAAATTACCAAATTTTCCTAATGTACGGTCAACGGCATATTCGACTACCCAAAACTGTCAAAGTTATTCAGTTGATTATTAACCTTAACTTGTAGGCAGTAAAACATAGCGTTTTTATTGAGAAGACATTTTGTGGTAGCCTAAGCTGACCTGCTGTTGACTCTACGTACAAAAAATAGAGAAATAAAAGAAGAAAAAACCGGTGTCTTAGAAGTAATAATTTATTTTTTACAAACGGACTTACTTCATAATTTTTTATTTGTATAAATCTATGTATGAAAACAACAGGCATCTTAAATATTAAACAATGTTCAAATAAATACTGCAGCTTTCTGTTACATTCTGTACAATGCTCAGATAAAAACCAAACTAATAATCTTTATTTTATTCATTAGGACAACCAACAAAATTAACACTAATACAGGCATGCATTTTTATAATATATAAATTAAAAAAACTTAAGCTAAGTGCTGTCTCAATAACAATTAAAACAAGTTATGTAATAAATAAGCAATCAGTTAAACAACATACCTGTTAAAAAGAAATTTGTGGTCGAAAAAGTTCGAAAAATTATAGTCTTGAGGGGCATCATCAAGTGTACTCTATAATTTTTCCAACTTTTCCTAACCACAAAAGTGTTTGTGATAATTTTTCTAATTTAGGGTCTGTTTCACAATCGACAAGTAAGTTCGAAGTAGCTTACTTGGCAGTTCAATTGACATAAAATATATTAAATATTACAACTGTCAAATGATCTGCTAAGTAAGCCACTTTTACCGCCGCACTCAGAGACGTCATATAACGTTAATGAGTACTTAATGTCAAAAAATGACAATTTAAAACTAGTCGCTATTCTTGCCTGGTCTATATTCAAATAAAAAATGTTGACATTAAGTACTCATTAAAGTTAATACACGTCTCTAAGTGCGGCAGTTATAACTCAATTATCGATTGTGAAACAGGCCCTTATAATAATGATGAAATAAATTCAAAATAAGACTAAACCTATTACTTAAGCATCATAGCAATCAGTGCCATGAAGAACAATGTGCAGCTAGGGATCAGCATCTTCGCCGAGCCTCTGAGAGCCTTCAAGATGGCCGCCACCCTGTCAGAGCCCCACTTCATGTTGTTCCTGGCTTGCACGATAGCGCTGAGGCCGGATTGGAATTCGGGAACTTCTGCTTGACTGGACTGAAGCCAGTCCTCCATCTATAGGTAAATAAAATTAAAATAATTAAAAGGCCAGGTAGGGAGTAAACCTTCTATGATTTGATAAAATCTAAAAGTATTGTTGTTTCATTATCATCACACTCACATCCTCTAAACCTTCCTCGTCTAAGTACGCCGCCAAATTTGACAGAACACTGTTGAACCATGCGGGTAGCACCACACTGAAAAGACATTTTTTTTAGTTACAATAATACATACATCAATCACGCCTATATCCCCGAAGGGGTAGGCAGAGGTGAACTAGCACCCAGGTTTCGCCAAATTTTAATTCCCATGTAATAGGTGGCGAGCCAATTGCCATTTATCGGGTACAAAAGTCGCAGTACATTGCTAGATGGTATAAGAGGAGCGCTGCTGCCCATTCCTCATCACTGTTTATCCTTAGTCGCCTTGTACGACACATGTATTCTACTCTGCCGTCACCACAGGGCAAGTTACAATAATAAAATCACGAAATTAGTACGCTTTAGTTACCTACCCTAGCGTCAACGCAAGAGTAGGCTAATAACTCGCCGACATGCCGCAGATAAACAACTGTGCTAAGACAAAGAAGAAGAATAAAAAAACAATGTCAACTCACGCGTCCCTGACCCTCTGGACGTTGTTGTCTTCCTGTAGAAACTGGAGGGCAAGACGAGCATTCTCCGGACCACCGCTGAACAGCCAAGTCAGAGCATTTAACCTGTCCTGCGCTTTCACTTCTTCAGATAGAATTATCTCCAGAGTCCTGAACAAAAAATGAAAAAGGGACTTCATAATACTTGAATAATAATAATAAAGATTTTTACACTCACACCTATCATCTAGCCCAAAGTAAGTAGCTTAAGCACTTGTGTTATGGATACTAGATGACGGACATATTTTTGATATAATTATGTATATAAATGTTGAAAATATACTACATAAACATATACACAACCATGACTCGGAAACAAACATTTGTGGTCATCACAAAGTTTGCCCCTACCAGGATTCGAACCCGGGACCTCTTGGCCAATACCCAGCAGTCTGAGCATTCGACCAAGGCGGCCGTCATCCAAACTAAATGGAAAATTATACAATACCAATAGTGCATTTTGTTACCCAGGGCGGTATAACAAAGAATATATCAGATCCTGAGTATTTATACACAGAGTTTAATGAGCGATCTGACGAGCTTTCTTTTTTACCACCCGTGGTAAGTACAAAATTTTATGTCACCAGGAAGTGGGAATTTCTGGTAAGGGTGACATAACAAACATTTCTTACACTCACACCCTTAATCTAGTCAAAAGTAAGTAGCATAAGCACTTGTGTTATGGATACCAGATGACGCCACTGACCTCTATTATAAAAGTACCTACGTTGGACTAAATACTTCTACTATAATGACAAATGTTTCTTGTGCCGATTTGAAGCGCCTCATCGAGCGGCAAGGGTACTATAGACGTCTGTTGCTTGTATTTGACATTACAAATGCATCTCTAATATTAGTTCCGTGGACGTTCACCTTCGCACACCATACAGTGCCATCAGCGCCAAGATGGCGATAATCAAATGGGCTTCAATTTTGGATGACAACCTTCAGTTCAGCGTACTTGTACAAGAGAGGTCAGTGGATTAAGCGCATTTGTGTACAGTCCCTTACTCATTCACTGCCCTCTCGTCCTTTGTGCACCCCATGGCTCTGAGCATCGCGATTTCGTCCGCTTGGTTGTTCGAGCTACGTCTACGTTCGTTGATGAAGCTCCAGTCGTCATAGCCTCCTTCGCGAAGACCGGTGCAGAACACGTGACGACGCAAATTAGGATTCACCCTGCAAAACGAAAATAAGAGGTATCTACGTGTTAACAATTCCAATTATCAGGAAGTTATTACATACTAAACCTTGTCGTGACGGCAGAGTAGAATACAATTGTCACCACCCCAAATCTCCCCCGTGGGTATCGTACAAGGCGACTAAGGATAAATCAGTGATGAGGAATGGGCAGCAGCGTTCCTCTTATACCACCTAGCAATGTACTGCGGCTTTTGTGCCCGATAAATGGCATTAGGCTCGCCACCTATTACATGGGACCTAACATAAATGGCGAAACGTGGGTGCTAGTTCACCTCTGCCTTCTCCTTCGGGGGTATAGGCGTGATTTATGTATGTATTACATACTTACCTACATACATAAATCACGCCTATTTATCCCCGAAGGGGTAAGCAGAGCTGAATCAACACCCATGCTTTGTCAATTAGTTGTTGGTCCCATGTTGCAGTAGATAGCGAGCCTATTACCGTCTATTGGCAACGTAAATTGGGAACGTAAACGTAAATGAGAGAATCGCTGCAGCCCATTATTCAACGCTATTTTATTTGAAATAAAACCACGGGGACCACGGCCACTCCCCCCGTGACCACGGCCACTGTAAAGTGATCGAAACGTCGGGTTAAATAATTAATATGCCAAACACCAAATTATACGCGAGTCTTATCCGTAAAAGTTGTTTTATTTCAAATGTGTAGTGCTCGTGCAAATATAAGAAAACATTACGCTATTTTATTCTTTAGTCGCCTTGTACTCCACCCACGGGAGAAATGTCTGCAAATTCATTATCTGCTCTGCCGTCGCCACACGGCAAATTTAAATTTGTCATCCCAATAATCAGTTTAGCTGAGAGACGTTCGCTGTTGGTCATAGGTCTCCCGCAGTATAATATTATCAACTAATAACCAACCAGTTTTAGCGGAGACGGAGACAGACAGGAAAATGGAGCAATTCTTTTTTTTTTTTCTTCACTAGCAATAAAATTGACAGAAGTTACTTGCGCAAGCGACTTCCAGCGTGTAAACGCCCGGGCAAGTAGACTTCTGCCAGTTTTAGTGACTTGCCGAACTTGCTCGCACGTGTATGTCGTGAGTGAAATTGCAGTGAGTGGAAACAATTATGTTGTCAATTGACTTGTGCAAATAATTGCGGAACTTGCAAGTGCAAGTGGACACTTCACATTAGTGTAACATAAAAGGCGTTTTGTTTATGCTGGATAGGGAAGCTCTCGCCCTTCATCTCATCTGATACTAAGTGACGACAAGGGCCGAAGATGGAATCGAGCTTCACCCGGAACCCTCAACCACAGAGGGGCTGGCTATCTTATCACATATGTCGGAACACAATAATGCTGTTAACATTATTATTAAGGCGACAGATTTTAATAAGATGGTGGTAACTAGCCAGGCGGACTTGAAAGAAGTCCTACCTCCAACCAAGCCGAGTACAAATTTTTACCCCCCTGGGGATTGAACTTGGGATCTCTGGATCTTAATTCTGGTGGGCGAACCACTAAATCACGGAGGTGGTTTGATGAAATCAAAAGAAAAACCTTTTTACTATTCGATTTTAATTTTAACATTATATAAATGTTAGAAAAATTAGTACAAATATTTTGGTGGTTAGAAAAAGAATTTCGAAAAATTATGGTCTTGAGGCGGGAATCTAACCCGCGTCCGCTGCTATCCGGGCAGGTGCCTGACCGCTCGGCCACCCAAGACACCAATTAACTTGCCGAAATTCTTCTAACCTTTACACTTCACGTTGTAAGCCAACGGGTACCCTCGCAATGTAGAAATAAATTTCAAACATTCCAAAGCAGATATTTTTACAAATACCGTGCGTTCGGTTAAGCTTGGGTTTGCTTTATAAACTATTCGATTTTAATTTTAACATTATATAAATGTTAGAAAAATTAGTACAAAGATTTTAGTGGTTAGAAGTTTCTTTTTCTAACCACCAAAATCTTTGAACCTTTTTACTGTTCCGTGTTTGGCATCGGAAGCAATTTCCTCCTGTTCGTATAGTGATCCATTAAGCTGATACCATATATGACTTAAGTGTAATTCGATGGTAATGGTCACGCACTATGAAACTATCATCAATTTTCCTTGTTAAAGGTAAGAAAAACAGATGAGTATGAGAAAACTTTGTGAATTCAACGTTTGTACGCTGAGAATGTTAATGCTGGTTGAACTGAATTCGTTTTTAAGCAATCGAACCCTAAAATTGCCAAAAAGAAAGCAATGATCCCATCACCATCACCAGCCCTTTAGTGTTTACACTGCTGGAGCACAGGACTTCCCTGTGGATGAAAGAATATAGGGCTCAGTGCGTCAAGTCCCAAGCGCTGCTCCTGACTTCCCTATCTGAAACACTATTGCTTCAGCATCCACATGGTCAACCAATGGAATAGGTACTAAGAGTTTTTCTACCTCGTCCGCAAAAGCGGTCTTTGGTATGATAAGGTCCTAAGGTATTATACTATGACGTTGACCATACATGCTGCATCGATACAGTGCAAAATAAAGAAAAATAACCGTCTCCGTGTACTAGTGTTTCTTCCAACAGAATTAAGATCTAGGGTTCGATCCCCAGGGGGGTAAAAATTTTCAGTCGGTTTGGTTGGTAGTAGGACTTCTTTCAAGTCCGCTTGGCTAGCTACCACCATCTTTTCAAAATCTGTCGCTATAATAATAATGTCAACAGCATTTTGTGTTCCGACAATTGTGATAAGATAGCCAGCCCCTCTGTCGTGGAGGGTTCCAGTTAAAGCTCGATTCCATCTTCGGCCCTTACCATCAGGTGAGATGAAGGGCAATAGCTTCTCTCTCTAGCCTAAAAAAATTAGACAAACGATGGCGGTATTAAACAAATATCACAGAAATACTTACGGTTCTTGATTTTCAACCAAGTTTTTGAACTTTGTCACCGCATCCTGGACGCAGTCAGAGTGACCAATGTTGCAAGCGAAAGAGAGTACGAACAGTCTGTTCAAAGTCTTAGTTAAAGGTTCTTCTGCAACATCATAGCCAACGTCTTGGATCACAGCGTTGAGGAATTTGAAAAGCTCCGCCTAAAAACATTTTATCGTTCTGATCATCATTAATACATACATAAATCACGCCTATATCCCCGAAGGGGTAAGCAGAGGTGAATTAGTACCCACGTTTCGCCTATTGTGTTAAGTCCCATCCAGTAGGTTGCGAGCCTATTGTCATTTATCGGGCACAAAAGTCGGAGTACATTGCTAGGTAGTTTATGCGGAATGCTGATGCCCGTTTGTCATCACTGTTTTATCCTTAGTCGCCTTGTACGACCCCACGGGAGATTTGGGGTGATGACAATTGTATTCTACTCGGCCGTGACTACACCATTCTGATCATCGCCATTACTAAAACGCCGTCTGGACAGACTTTGACATCCTTATCACCATTAGCCTTTTTATCATTTTCCACTACAGACTGGTCTATAGTGGCCTTCACGGGTGTTGTTGGAATAATGTAGGCAGAATGAGACACACATTTTCACTATATATCTAGTCGACAGTAGCCTTCTCTTAGTGGGAGAATATAGGGAGAAGAAGACATAGCCTATGCAGGCACAGCATGGATTGGTGACTGATAATGACTGCAGATGCAGCCGAGACCCATGACTTAACTTGTCTTCTGAAGCGCAGTAGGGACCCGCGATAAGACCGTCTTTAGAGAAAATCAATTAACGACTGCTAATGCAACTTAATCAAAGGGCTTAACGCCCATCACCCATCCAATGAACAGCTTTAGAGACCATTGCTTAATTTACGCAATCGCAGGCCGTGTCCGCTAACTGCTACGTCATCGAGCTTCTCCAGTTCATTGATGATTGGATGATGAAGTTAGTGATTCGAATTCTGAGGTCTTCAATTCTAGTGGTAGTCTGCTTTTCGTCAAGAAAACCATTTTGGAGGAAAAAAAGGGAATAGTCAATATTTCACCATGTGGTTTTGGGTTGGTGAATAATAATTGAGAGTTACGCTGCTTTGTGCCTGAATGAACGTTTCACGCTATTAAATTTAATGGTTTTAGGCTGGTGTTCACCAATACTTAAACAAGCTATTTTTATTTAACCGTCGGTTATTGTCATTTGATCGTATGGATGGAAGAGCTGTCAAAATCAGAATATCATTTTTTAATCGCTTGTTTTACGTTTCGTTGAACTCGAGCCTTAATTAGAGAACGTCACAATCAGAGTATACCGTCGTCTGGTCTTTACAAAGGACCCTGGGTCCTATTAAATCTTTCGTTTCAAAAGTAGGTACACAAAACTTACATCATACAACTCCAATTGCTCCGGCAAATGCAAGAAGCGATTCCTGATCCAGTTAAATCCGCTTAGAGCAGGATACCAGGAGTAGTAACTGGTATCCTTCTTCAGGAAATCTAAGACTTCGAAGCCGATATCGAAGCTCAGCCTTCCAGAGCGCATCAACGCAAAGACATCATCGACGATCTGAAAATTTTACCGACGTAATAAAATTAGTAATTTTTAGACGCGCACCTTACAGGTGACCCTCGACATGTACGGCAACGTTGTACAACAGCGTGCGACATTACATACATACATAAATCACGCCTATATCCCCGAAGGGGTAGGCAGAGAGGTGAATTAACACCCACGTTTCGCCAATGATGTTAGGTCCCATGTAATAGGTGGCGAGCCTATTGCAATTTATCTGGCATTTATCGCAGGAAATTGCTAAGTGGTATAAAGGGACGCTGCTGCCCATTCCTCATTACTGTTTTATCCTTAGTACGACACCCACGGGAGAGATGGGGGTGGTGACAATAGTATTCCACTCTGCCGTCACCACACGGCTAACATACCTAGCTATAAACTTAAAATATTACAACCGTCACTAACAACAAAAAATCTACTCAATTACTATCAGCTTAGTTTTATGTGATAATAAAATGACGAAATATTAATTTTATCACCTTACGATTGTTGATATCGATAAATAGTTAGAATTCAGAAGGTATTAAGGATACCTAATTTACATGTTGATATCGATGAGTAATATAATCTATAACCTCGTTACTCGATTAGATTGCAACTTTATTATAATAATACACAAACACATACACATAAATCACACCTATGTGGGACCTGGGGACCTACCGCCTAACTCGATTGCTGATGATAGCTTTAAAGCAATGCATTGCTTACGGCTATCAACTTAGCTGGCAACCATCTTGAATGTTTAGGCGGTACGGATTTTCTTACAAATTCATACAAAATCATTCGGTGATCATTCATTCAAAACTATCGCTGATAGTTTAGGTACATTTGGTGCGAAATTACAGCATGACGTCATAAACTATAGCTTTTGCTTTAGCAATCGAGTTAGGCGATAGGCCAGATATAACTGTTCATGGTTTTAATTCACTCACCTCTACCTACCCTTTTGGGGTTTAAGTACATTGTCAATACCGTTTCCACTTTTCCACCTGCTTCCTCAAGGGAGACGGTCAGTTGGATAGAGATAGGTAAACATTATTTTCTAGATAGAGTGCCCGGTTTAGGTAAGTACACCTTACCTGTGCTCGGTTCAAATGGTGGATATCACTATGGCTTCTGTTCAAAGCTGCTCCGATCATTTCCCAGTTGTGATCGTCATAATTGACTCTGTATATACCTGGAAACATGAACGTGATTGATACATCTTTAGATAAGTTTATGTATAATTATGTTATCGGAAATGTACGTAATCCATCATTGTATTCAACTCCTAGGAAATGTATGTAGCTCCTAAAATCGCCCGGAAATGTATGAAATAAATTATATTAGACACATTTCCTAGGAAATCTATACATTTTAAAAATTTCCGAAATGTAAAATATAATAAGATATCAGTGGGTACGCGAGCATAGCGGGGCGAGGGAACTATAAGATTGTTTAGAACTTTTCTTTAAAAGCATAATTTACTAGCTGTTCGTTGGTTCAACCTAATCTAACCAACTTTTTTTTATTATATGATCATAATAAATTAAACCTTGCCGTGTGGTGACGGCAGAGTAGAATACAATTGTCCCCACCCCAAATCTCTCCCGTGGGTGTCGTACAAGGCGACTGAGGATAAATCTATGATGAGGAATGGACAGCAGCGTTCCTCTTATACCATCTAGCAATAGTAGTGCGACTCATGTGCCCGATAAATGGCAATAGTCTCGCCACCTATTACATGGGACCTGACATAATTGGCGAAACGTGGGTGCTAGTTCACCTATGCCTACCCCTTTGGGGATATAGGCGTAATTTATGTATGTATGTATGTGATTAATATAAAGATTCAACATATAAAACACATCATTTATTTTTAAAAGTGCTTAATATGTAAAATAGATTAATTAGTTCCCTTTGAAAAGTGGCATTCCAAAAAGAACTGTATTACAGCAAGATGTCTGTGCTATAAAAATTTGTGTATAATATAGACAATATAGACATGGTAGCACATTTCCGGTATGATGGATGAAATGAATCAAAAGGGAGTGGATGTCTTGATAACTTCTGACTGTTATGAATGGAAGAGGAAATATACTGCGCCGACCCTGGATTAACATGGTACACTGGGAACAGAGATGTACGGAGACTAAGGTTTGCCTGTTTTCGAAACTCACCCTTCTGTTGCACATTGAATATGACATATTCGTGGCCGGCAGCTTTCTGTATCTCTCCAGTTTTTTCCAACAAAACGTGGAACACAGTCAAGTTATCGTAATCTGGAGTCGTTCCCGCTGTGAATGTTAAGGGTAAAGGCCAAATATCTTCAGACGGTGACGCTGGTGGGTCGATATAGAAGCGTTCCTATAGAAATTCCTTAGTTCAGTATGTAAAATTATCAGTGTTTTGCAAAATAATGAGAATTATGTAAAATTATTAAGGCTAGAGTTCACCCACACTTGACACAGGCGATTTAAAGATAACCGCCAGTTTTTGACATTTTATCGTATGGAAGAACTGTCAAAAAGTGACGGTTATCTTTTTATCGCTTGTTTTATGTGTTAGTGAATTCGCGCCTTAGAGTCATAATCGAAAATTCAACCTGTCCTCGGAAAATCATTTCAGCTAAGACTTCATGAGCTTTCAGGTTATAGATCTCCCCTGAGGACCTCTACCAGATAGTCGGTCCGTCCACCTTGAGGTGGCCTAACAACGCTACACGTCCAGTTGCGGCTGCCTTGGACCTTTACGAACCATGGTCAGTTCTCGCAATGTGCCCTGCCCACTGCCACTTAAGGGCTGAACCCTTATCATAATGTATTAAAGATTGCTTGTCAGCCATCAGTATTAAATGACTGTCGGCCAAAAGACTGCCAAAGTTATTTCAGTGACCTTACTAAAAAACTTAATTAAAAGTAATACATTTTGCAATTAAATCGCTTATTAGCCGATTCTAGAAATAGTTTCATCCCAATAGTTACCTGACTCAATCTCATTAGACCAGTTCCCATGTTAACATCAACATTGAGTACTGGGTACCCTTGCTGATTCACCCACACATCCATGAATTCTGTGATGTCAACACTGTCAATAAGAGTGTTATCTTGTTGTGTTGCATTATCAAAAGCCTTGTACAAGTCTTCAGGAAAAGCATGCTCGAAAGCCCTAGAATTAACATTATCAAATTATTTATCAAATACATTGATTTGGTCGATTTGTTTCGGACATGGCAATATGAAATCGACATGGTTAATTGACAATCATAAACAAATCATTGAAGTGGAAATCATTATCATCCTAATCATTACCAACCGCTCAGTATGCCTACTTCTGTTCCTATGGATGAAAAAATTTTAGAAAATTTGTTAAGAAAATACCCAAGATCAAATAATAAATTATGGCGTAACATACGTAAAATACTGATAATATATAATATTGAGTACTAAGGTAGATCTAGGATAAATAGTATCCATTAATTGCGAGCTTGGGTTGAATTGAGTATACGAACCTGTCTACCAAGAACAAGTGCAATGCCTTCTTAAAAGTGTCTTCGGTCAAAAAGTGCTTCAACATATTGAGAAGGGATGCGCCTTTGGAGTAACTGATGCCGGTGAAGTGTCCTGTCACTTCTGCTGGGCTGTTCACAGTGTGTTGTAAAGCTCTTGTGTTGGTAGCTGAGTCAGCAGATAAGGCCGATTGTAAGTACATAATGTTGAATTGATCTTCAAGCTCTAAATCCTTGTCGATCTGAAAGATTAGCTGATTTTGAAAACTGATTTTTTTCATGTTATACAGGGAAGCTCTTGCCCTACATCTCATCTGATGGTAAGTGTCGATAAGGGCTGAAGATGGAATCGAGCTTCACCTGGAACCCTCAACCACAGAGGGGCTGGATATCTTATCACACATTGTCGGAACACAATAATGCTGTTAACGTTATTATTATGGCGACAGATTTTGATAAGATGGTGGTAGCTAGCCAGTCGGGCTTCAAAGAAGTCCTACCACCAACCAAACCGAGCACAAAGTTGTACCCCCCTGAGGATCGAACCCGGGACCTCTGGATCTTCATTCCGGTGGGCGAACCACTAGACCACGGAGGCGGTTACCAATTGTCATAAATATTGTAACATTTCTGATCTTCATTATATAGAATGGCTCTAGATGAAAGCCCAGCCAACGACGTCCTATAAAACTGATGGGTTATACGCAAATAGGAATGGTGGCGTAGTTTTACTAAGAGCAGGTCTTTAGTACGCCAAGAAGATAAAGCCTGAAGGTGCCTATGGCGAGCCTACTTTATATATAACTAGTGGTCGCCCGCGGCTCCGCTCGTGTTAATGTCGGTTGTTATATAGCAGTAGCCTTCCTCAATAAATGGACTATCGAACACAAAAAAAAAATTGCAATTTGAATCAGTAGTTTCTGAGATTAGCGCGTTTAACCAAACAGCAAATCAAACAAACAAACTCTTCAGCTTCATTTATAATATTAGTATAGATCACACGCAGAAGAGATAAAAATGTTTAAATGCATGTACGGCGTGACAACACTTGATAAAATATCGAATGAGTATAATTTTATTATAAGAGGAAGTTTGATAGTAGCACCACTGACAGAGAAGATAAGAGGAAATTGTTTGACTTGGTAAAGACATGTTATGAGAAGAAACGAAATATGAAATACAAAATGTTATGACCATAAATGTTGAGTGATGGAAAGGAAAAACCACAGACGACATGGATGAAAAAAATAACTCCTCCGACCCCAAATGAAATGGAATAAGGGCAAGTGGATGATGATGGACCTAAGACGATATTATGTCAACTGGGAGGACTTCAATTTTCAAAAATTTTATTCTCCTTTTTATAAATTGAAATATTTTGAGAACTCACCCCGTCCATACCGAAGTATTCGAAGTAGCTGGCAAAGCCTTCATTTATCCAGACGTTGTCCCACCACCTGCAAGTGATGTAGTTGCCGAACCATTTGTGAGCTAATTCGTGCGCTGTTATCGTTCCAACATACATTTTGTCTAAGGCGTTAGTCTCTCCGGCTTCATATAGCAAACGTGTTTCTCTGAAAGTGGGAATAATTAACAACGACCTGTATTATTTTAAAATAGTAATTATTGGTACATTTTTAACTTAATAAGCTCGAAGAATACCAGATTCCTCATCCCTCGATGGCGCAGTGACTGCGTTTGGCTGCTATTGTGGAAACTAAGCAACGTTCGTTAATCATTGGATGGTTAACCAAAAATATTTTAGATCGATTTGCTCCGTGCTTCGAAAGGCACGTTAAGCTGTTGGTCCGGGCAGTATTTACCCGCTAGTCAGCACTGGGTTAGCGTGGTGGGTTATATACAGGCATGTGCCTCAGCAGTGGCGAATTAAAGAACCGGCTATTGAAACTTCAGTGATTGGAATGGCCAATCACTGAAGTTTCATCAGCCGGTTCTTTGCAATCTATTCTGCTCAAGGTTTTAGCTTAGTTTTTACAGACGACCGCCTGCCTGACACCAATTATTTCAAATTGTTAACGCGAGAAAAACTCACCGATAAGTAACCAGACCCCAGTTTTCGGTCGCTCCCGAAGCCCAGAATGGCGAAGCTAGCTGGTCATTCTTTATGCCGTCATGCATGGTGTAGTAATCTATTCCAAAATAGTCATCGAACCACTTCGTGAGGGGGGGACCTACTTCCAGAGCATATTCGCCCTGGTTCGCGGCTGTGGGCCTGGCTATGATACGGTACGACTTCTCATCGTCTTCATTGTCAGCAATCACTTCGAACCCGTCGTGTATATGAATAGAGATCAAGTAAGCGGACATTCTGGGGGTTGTGTGGAATGTTTCCTTGACATAGTCGCCAACTCTGCAAAGCGTGATAAAAAATTAAAGTTTTCTTTTGTACCGCCAACAGGCAACCAGCAGGGTGAGACTCTTAGCATCCCACGGATTCACCGAGCGGGTGCCGGGTTCATAGTGTGCCAGAGAGGGAAGTCCGTGGAAGCGCTTGGGACTTGTGACCCAAGTGAAGGTTAACGAGGCTTCTTTACAACATGTCAACACACAGGTTTTCGATGTCTAGCGTCTCGTTGATTTTGTAAGTGTAAATAAATAAAGAAATATTTCTTGCACTCACTCTACCAATCATCTATCCCAAAGTAAGTAGCCGTGTGACAAATATATACATAGAAACATTTATATTATACTACATAAACATAATAATATAAACATCCACAACTCGGAAACAAAATGTATGTATTCATCACAAATTGTTCCCCTACCAGGATTTGAACCCGGGCCAATAGCTATGAATCTGACCATTTCGACTAAGCCAGCCGGCTTAGTAAATAATACCAGTTTGCCGTATATTGAGATGCCGTAACAGAATCAGATATGAATAAGCGAATTTCGATTTTGACTTACGTTTCATTAGATTTAATCTTCATATTCGAAAAAGTTTCACTGAAATTACTGGGCCTATTCACAATTATGTTGAAGGTGGACTTGAAGCCAGGCTCGTCGAAGCTAGGGAACAGCTGCCTTGAGTGAGTGGGCTGCAGGTGCGTTGCGGCATACCATCTGGAACAAAGAACCCATATAAAGTGAAGTGTCTTTAGCGTCTGAAACACATACATTCATCAACAATGTCTATGGATTTTTATGTACACCTACTTCATGTTCTATGAGCGCTTTTCATTTCTCTGCCCTGTTCCCAGGCTATCTTGGGTCGGCGCAGCATTCCTTTTCCATTCATATCGGTCAGACGTCATCAAGCCATCCACTCGCTTTTAATTCGTATCATCCATCATCTTAAAGTAATGGATAGCTTAAAAGGAGGTTCCAATCTCAGATTAAGTTAAGTTTGTAAATATGGGTATGCAATAAAAAGTTTTTTCATTTTTCATCCATCACGCCGGAAAGGTGTATAGCTTCTATATGTATTGACTTACCGTTTATTATTGTCGCTGTCACGATAATAGCCACGGAACATCCCCCTAGACAGTGGAGTCTCGTTGATGTTACCAACATATTCAACGTACAACTTATATATCTCCCCATTGGTGAATTGTATGATTGTATCGTCTGAGAAAACTCTTAAGAATTGGAATTCGCGGATTCTCTCAAAGTTAAAGTCTTCCTCTTGTAACGGAACGTCATTGTCGTCGGTAATTCTCACGGAAAGGATTTGCCTTACATTTTCTTGAACCACAATGCTAGTAAGGTTGTCTTTGAGGGCCTGGAAGAGAAACAACGTTATTATACATACATATATATATCAAGCCATATCCTTAAAGGGGAGAGGCAGAGGCGAGTTAACACCCACTTTTTGTCAATTGAGCTATGTCCCGTGTAGGTAATATGTGGCGAGCCTATTGCCATTTATCGGGCACGGAAATCGGAGTACATTACTAGGTTGCATAAGAGGAACGCTGCTACCCTTCACTTATTGCTGTCTTTACCCTTAGTCGCCATGTACGACATCCGCGGGAGAGATGGGGGTGGTGACTTTTGTTTACTGCTCTGTTGTCACCACACGACACAAAACTGACATAAAATTAATTAATTCTAGATAGCTAATGTTCGTCAAAATGACGAGCACCCGAAAAGTGTTGCATTCTCCCACTTTTGTTGTTTTACCTGCACCCCAGCCGTTTCGTGGCAACTCAGGGCCCTTCTGACTGCCTCTCCTGTAAATAACTTACTTTTATCCGTAAAATTGCCTTGCCATCAAATGTGAAGGTTTCCTTGCCTTCTGGTGCAGTATCAAAGTAGGGCGTGACTTCAATATCACAGTGAATAGGATCAAAGTCTTCAGGTAACCGGAATGATAAACCGGCGTTCTTAGTTGCAGGCTCTACAGCATCAATGTCGACGACATAGTCTACTGGCAGGTCTGATTTGACTATTACCAGCACCGATAATAGGAGAATCACTTTGAGAGCCATTGTGCTGAAAAACAAATTCCAAACATACATCCATCACGCCTTTTTGTCTTTAATATTATGATTATTCCAGAACAAATGCTCATGTTCATCATTATAGATCATTTAATGAAAAAACATACAGTCCAATTCAGAAACTTCCCTTTTTTGGAGCCGGTTAAAATGGGATAACCCGAAAAAGCTACATTGTTATAGATTGGCTTATTTTTTGAAAGAAAAGCATTTTTCTCTTTGTTTGTGTCTCTTTTATTTATAGAAGCTATGTGTAATCGTGCCCCTATCACGATTCGAACCCAGTATTTCTGGTTCGTTAAACAGTGCCAACCAAACCTCTATCCTAATTATCTTTATGTACGCCTTATCTATCTAATACGATTTTATATCTCACTGTTCTTTTATTACATTGTTTCAGGACAGAGAGTTTTTTGACTTGATAATCTTAATGTTATGATTGAACATTTCTCGATATACATTTGAGTAAAAATTAAAAATTATATGTTAAGAGTCTTTAGTTATTTGGATGAAAACCTTATGAGTCAACGATTCGTTGGTTAAATCACCTATGGGTCATTCGGTTGTTGAGTCAGACCGTGATGGTCATAATACGAGTTTCTAAAAATTAATGAGCCTCCGAGACGTTTAAGCGGCTTCGCGTCAAACACGTAGATTATCTTTTTAAAATCTACGTGTTTAACGCGAAGCCGCTGCACCGTCTCGGAAGAGCTTAGAGAAGATGTGAGCTTCCGACTGACTACCGCACTCAGAGACGTCCATTTACTTTAATAACCACTCAATACAAAACAATTACATTTTAAACGAGACCATAGACACCCGGCAAGAAGTTTTGAATTGACATTTGTTTGTATTAAGTACTCATTAACGTTAATTGACGTCTGAGTGCGGCAGTTAGAGTAATATACATACATACATCACGCCTATATCCCCGAAGGGGTAGGCAGAGGTGAACTAGCACCCACGTTTCGCCACATATGTTAGGTCCCAAGTAATAGGTAATATATACATACATAAATCACTCCTATACTGGGTGTAACGGGGAGGTGTAGTCATATTTAAAGGGATTATTCAGGCCATCAAACTGAACAACTTTCGCTAAGGAACCAAAATCGAAATCTCAGAAAAGAAAATCACTTCCCCATACTATGCCGAGAACCAGCTGACATCAGTTTGTATGGGGGGAATGTTTATTCTTTCAGAGATTTCGATTTTGGTTCCTCAGCCAAAGTTGTTCAGTTTGATGGCCTGAATAACCCATTTAAATATGACTACACCTTTCTGTTCTTCTTCTTTTCTTCTTCCTGCCCTGTTCCCAGTCTATCTGGGGTCGGCGCAGTATGTTTCCTCTTCCATTCATATGTCAGACGTCATCAAGCCATCCAATCCCTTTTGATTCATACCATCCATCCCACCGTAATGGTGTTAGTGATGAATGAATGTATAGAAAAGAGACTGAACGGACCATGTCGAGAGACCCATGAACGGAAAGAGTGATTAGAATGACAACATTCCATTCCATACTGCTCAAGGTTTTGGCTTAGGTTTTACAGCCGGCCGCCTGCCTGACACCAACCCTCTTTGGGTACGCTGTTGTTGGTGGTTTGCCCTCCACCATTCGGGTGCCCCAAGGTGCTTATTGGTCTACACCGGGCAATCTCCCTTAGTCGACTCTCACGACACCCACGGGATGAGTTGGGGCTGGCCTATTCTACGTTATTTGTTCGCTCCCAGGCCAGCATAGAAGGAAGGACTACACCTTTCTGTTATACCTTGTATTATTAACGATGGTGTTGAATTAAAACCCATTTAGTAATGTCCCATGAATAGGTGCCCGATGGATATCAAAAGGCTTATTGATATCTATCGGTCACATAAATCGCAGTATATTGCTAGGTGGTATAAGAGGAATGCTGCTGCCCATTACTCACCACTGTCTTAACCCTAAGTCGCCTTGCACGACACCCACGGGAGAGATGGGGGTGGTGACAATCGTATTCTTCTCTGGCGACACCACACGACTAGAGTAATTATGTCGGTATCAAAGATTGCATGAGGATTGCTTCAAGAGCAAAGCGAGATGACGATTCTTCAAATTCCACGTCATCAATAACTACGATTCATAAAAATATAGGATCTTATCCACACAACTTCAATACTTTTTACTCGCAGAAGTTTAGAGAAATTTCGCCAAGTTTACGTCTTGGTTGGCTTAGTTGCATAGCCGCGTCAGGAGTATAATTTTTTGAACTTTTCCTAACCACGATATTCTTTGTCCCAGACGCAGATTTTCTTTTGCCTAACTAATCTTTATCATAATACACAAGAATAAAAATAAAAATAAAATACTTACATGGCTCCCGTACCGTCCTATTTTACAAATCTACTGGCTATGGGTACAACGAAGCTTTATTATAATAACTCAACACATTCACATTCTGATTACGGCTTATCTGCTGATAAGCCTGATTACTGATGCATATTATTTAGATATGTAATCATTATACCTAAATAACCTTTCACAGGATAGGCAAAGTAGGTACAAATTAAAATTGTTTCTGTTTACATACATGCATACATGAATCACGCCTATATATATACCTAAAGCCTATTACTCATTGCTGTATTTTCCCTTAGCCCCCTTGTGTTGTAGTCGCCACAGGAGAGATGGGAGTGGTGACAATTTTATTCTGCTCTGCCGTCACCACAAGGCTATTCGGTCTTTAAAACCATACATAAATCACGCCTATATCCCCGAAGCTATAGGCAGAGGTGAATTCTCACCCGCGTTTCGCCAATTATGTTAAGTCCCATGTAATAGGTGGCGAGCCTATTGCCATTTATCGGGCACAAAATTCGCAGTACTATTACTAGGTGATATAAGAGGAACGCTGCTGCCCATTCTTCATCACTGATTTATCCTTAGTCGCCTTGTACGACACCCACGGGAGAGATTTGGGGTGGTGACAATTATACTCTACTCTGCCGTCACCACACGGCTGGAAAGGACTATGTCGAGATACCGATAAACGTAGAAAGTGATTCCGATGACAACGTCCAATCCATATAATTATCATGATACTGTAACTGCTGAGTAATGATTAAAATGATTATAAAAGTAATCTCAAATCTCTTTCCAATCAAGCAACAAACACAAATGGTAACAATTTGCTCTAGTTTGGTAAAAATCGGGTATGACGTAGTTTTTTTCTACATTATCATCGATGGGAGTAAGTGAATGGGATTGAGCATCATATTTCTTATTATTACATTACTTGTTTAAATTTCAGACCATGTTTTGGTCTATGTGTGTATTTTTTCATTCCTTGTATTCAAAAAGTATCGCTATTTGTTCCTCTATAACCTGGGGGCCTACCGCCTAACTCGATTGCTAAAGATAAAGCTATAGTTTATGACGTCATGCTGTCATTTCGCACCAAATTTACCTAAACTATTAGCGATAGCTTTGAACGAATAATCACCGAACGATTTTGTATGAATTTGGCACAAAATCCGTGACGCCTAAAAATTCAGGATGGCTTCTATAGCCGTAAGCAGTGCATTGCAATATAGCTATCATCAACAATCGAGTTAGGCGGTAGGCCCCCAGCTCTAAATAAAGAACAAAAGCACACGCATTACGTCTCTGTTCTTGTTAATCAGTACTACTAATTATATTATTGTAGGTATATTTGCAAATATTAAATATTTTTTTATGAAATATATTCATCACTTACTTAACACCGTCTCTTATTTATTTTCTCATAGAAAGGGGATGAAAAGTAGAGTATTTGACTCGAGAGCAAATTATTATTCCCGCGGGACGAAAACTTTGTACTTTGAATCCTTCGCTTCGCTCGTGGTTCAAAGTATATATCGCCGTAAAAATACTATTTTGCTCCCATGTCATATAATCTAATTTACAGTCGTTTTAGTCAATTTACGCCCTTTCTTTGGATTTTTGATACTTTGGAGATTAACTGCCGCACTCAGAGACGTCAATTAACGTCAATGAGTACTGAATGTCAAAAAATGACAATTCACAACTAGTCTCTATTCTTGTCAGGTATTGGTCTAAATTTAAATGAAAATTTTTGACATAAAGTTATTTGACGTCTCTGAGTGCGGCAGTAAGTGATTAACCCCCGAATACAGAAACGCTAATCAAAGTTTGAGTCGTGCTTAACATATAAATGTTGTCGAAATTGACGATTATCCATACAAATTCTGACAGGTAATGTCCACTTAACTTTTTAAGCAGTGCCCCAAATTTGATTAGCGTTTCTGTATTTGGGGGTTAATACATGAGATAAATCACGCTTACTAATACCCGAAGGGGAAGTAAATTAACACTCACGTTTCGTCAATTTTAATATATTATGTTAGGTCCCATGCTCATGTGATAGGGGGCGAATGTATTGCTATCTATCGGGCACATAAATCACAGTACTACTTCTATTACTAGGGAACTGCTGTCCATTGGATGAAAAAAAATGTGGGTGTAAATTCACTTCTGGGGTGAAAAGCTTCTCTGTGACATCATCAGAGCGGGGTGTCGAGTTAACTTCTGCGGGTCGTAATCAAACGCGAAATCAAATCCGTAAAAGTTTATTCATTTCAAATTCACCAATCTGTCTCTCTCTCTCGAAAGCTCTTCCCTTAATCCAGAATTGGTATTGTAGCTAGCACAGCGAAGACAAAAACCAGAAGGGTCGAAATCGCTGCGACAGCGGCCCCGCCTTTCGCGGCAGCCAAAAGCGCTTCAGCATTGTCGTCGCCCCACCTCATGTTGCTGCGTGCTGTGCCAATTGCGTTTATCGTACCACTGAACTGCTCACTGCCCTGTTGAGTACTCCTCAACCAGCTTTCGTACTGAAACATTCGAAGGAAACACTCAGAATCCCCTGGGACACTTTAAACCCTTTCAGCGCCGGAATATTTTAATAGCTTTTTCATGTATGCCGTCATACATAACTACGAGATAAATCGTATCTGGCATAGTGGAACACAGATTCCTAAGACTATGCCGACTACGAGTATACTCATATACGAATATACCAACTCGTAGTCAGCATAGACAAGTATTTGAAGTAAACATTGATTGAACATCGTAACGTTTGTAGGTTCAACAGAATTCGACAAAGATTAACGTTTAATCTCGGGTTACATACATACATACAAAAATCACGCCTATGTATCCCCGAAGGAGTACGTAAATTGACACCCAAGTTTCGCCAATTATGTTCGGTCACATGTAATGCCCATTCCTCATCACTGTTTTATCCTTAGTCGCCTTGTACAGCACCCACGTGAGAGATTTGAGATGATGACAATTGTATTCTACTCTGCCGTCACCACACGGTTATTCTTTATTCTTTCCCAAAAAAATTTAATTTTATGTATTATTAATAACACAAGACAGATTACAAATAAAACATCTCTGTCTGAATTACAATCCAAAGGTTTGTGTAAACAGACAAACCAAATAAAATTACATACATAGGTACCTACCTACATCACGACTTTCTCCCAAGGGTAGGTAGGTATAGTTTATACCTATCGTTGAGGGATGTAAGGATCGTAGCAAGTCGAAATAAGTGATCTGTACCATATAGATCGACTCCATCATCCTTACATACTATCTATAAATCCTTGCGTAGGTACTTTTCTCGCTTCACCCATTCTCATCAATGTCCTCATGCATGCCCGTAGGTTTCGGGTAACTACTGTGACCCTTTTACTAGACTTTCAATTCGATTTTGAAAGATTCGCGTAGGCCTTCTCCTTCCCATTTCTCCATTCACTTCCGGAACAATTCCTTTTTGTCATTCTCCTTTCAATAATTCTTTCTCTGTTCTTGTTAATTCTTGTCATTACGCCTGCTTTCAAACTAAACCTGTCTCCTATCACATTGTTGTACTATCGATGGCTCAGCCTTACCCCAGCCACGCTCTTCAACGCTCTAGTATCTACTGCGCTTATTCTACTTTGATGCTTCTTCTTTCATAGGTACGCATTCATCATTCACTTCCATTCATGTTAAATAGATATATACCTACTAGATTAATATCACAAGGGCTTACGCTACTTGCTTTAGGCTAGAAGATAGGTGTGAGTTTACGAAATATTTATTATGAATTATTCTGCCGCGCTTACGAAAAACGCATTATCTACCTTTGAACAATTTCAGAGACACGTTTAAAGTTTTTTTCTTGGTTCACCTGCATGGCGGGGATTAAGATAATTGATGTGAAAATGGGACAAGGAGTACAGCAGTAGGTACATATATTGATATGGTGTTTATGGGAAAGTTATAGAACTCGTTTTACGCATTTCAAATACGTATATAACTCAATTCCGCCAAAAATCGTGCATAATACTTTGTTCGTAAGCGCGGCAGTATTATGCATGTGAGTTGGTTCTTAGTTACCGTCACTAATTGAGGTTCATCAAGATACGAAGCGAGATTTGACATCGCACTGTGGACTGGCCTTGCTGGGGAATCTTCGACGTATCTGTAACACGCAAATTGGGGGTGTTACAGTTGTATTCTGTTCTCCCGTCACCACAAGACTGTCAAACACCTCTATTACGTTAACCAGAAACTTGATTGTGGTAACGGTACCCGTCAAACAAGTAAAGGGAGTAAGTATTTGACACCTTTTTCAATCAACAGCCATGCAGATTTATGTTTCCAATCAAAAATTGTTCCAGAGCGGACTTTACATACATACATAAATCACGCCTATATCCTAGAAGGGGTAGGCAGAGGTGAACTAGCAGCCACGTTTCGCCAATAATGCTAGGTCCCATGTAATAGGTGGCGAGCCTTTTGCCATTTATCTGGCACAAAAGTCGCAGTCCATTGCTGGGTGGTATAAGAGAAATGCTGCTGCCCATTCTTCATCACTGATTTATCCTTAGTCGCCTTGTACGACAACCACGGGAGAGATTTGGGGTGGTGACAATCGTATTCTGCTCTCCCGTCTCCAAACGGCCATAGCGGACTTTAATGTAGTAAAAGTGGTGTTATTTTGATGCACAAGTTCAATAATGTGGAATCTTTAAAATAAAAATGTTGTGGTGTATTTGACATCGTGAATTATATAGTGGTTTTCACGACCTCATCAGTCGCCATCATGAACTCTGTTGCCATTCGATTCGCGCCAAGTACTCCCTAGATGCGTTAAAATGTGATAAAATGTAACCGTCGAAAAGGCATTTTTTTATCCCAATATAATATAGTCCTAAAAAGTTTCACGTGTAAACGACAGAATTTATGCAAGTCCACATGCCCTCCATCTCCCCACTTAAAATTATATTATTATGAATTTTAGCAGAACAATCATCATCATTATCATCATCATCATCACCAGCCCTTTTAATGTCCCCACTGCTGGGGCACGGGCCTTCCCTATGGATGGAAGATGTTGGTGGGTATTGACGACTGCAGATACAGCCGGGACCACCGGCTTAACGTACCTTCCGAAGCACGGAGGAACTCGCGATAATAAATTTTTGGTCACCCATCCTATGCCCGGCCTTAGCGAACTTGCTTAGTTTACGCAATCGCAGGCCAAGCGCGCCGTGCCACTACGCTAGCAAGCTCCTCAGCAGCAGAATATTAAAGAATTTAAATTATTGGTTTGCCTTAAAATAGTGTTAAAATGACTATAAGGCTTTTTGGCGATATTTAGTTTACTTACCCTATTATCATCTAAATTAATCTATTAAAGCTAGGAAAAAAATATTATTGTTGTGCATTGTGAAGAAAATTAATGTTCTCTACGTTGAATGTTTTATATTCGTATCGATGTGCAATAAAGATTAATTCTATTCTATTCTATTTTGTAAAATAATTAATACATACTGTGTTCTGATTTGTTCTATATTTTCCATGACAAAATTTAAGACGGTCTCCGCATTGTCGTCGTGACCAAGGAGGGCATAGTTGAACGAATTCAGCTTATCGTGAGATCTCACTTCTCGGCTTAATGTGAAGTTCAAGTATCTGAAAACCATAACATGCTTAAAATCACATTATGACTTACCTATCAATTTAAAAGGTTTGCTTTTGAGACATTTGAAGACATTCGATTACCTACTAGATGACCTAGGTCACCTAGGCGAATAAAAAATAGCCTAAGACCTACCAAATATACACGAAACATTTCATAAAAATCGGTCGTTTCTTGTGTGAGTTGATTGTGAATACATCATATTATTATTTGATAACCAAATTTTAAAAGTCAAAAGTCAGTCTACCAGAATTGATGATCATTATTTTATCAACATTGTAATAATCTTTTGGATCAAATTTTCCGCTGTGGAGCAGTTTGATTAGCATCTATCTTTCTAAGCTGATAAAGTCAATAGAAATGAATTACTTTATAACATGGACATTTTCAAATGAGTGTCCTCGGTTTTAATTTTCATTTTAATTGGAACATTATATAAATGTTAGAAAAAATTGTGCAAAGAAAATTTTGTTTCGAAAAAGAACGAAAATTATATTTTTCTTTATGCTTAGCGGGTTCGTTTCCCGCATCAGAGACGTTACTCTGGAACTTTATGTCGTTCGATCGAGTCGTTGCGTCTTTGTCGCTCTTATTTTAACACGCAGTGGCGTGAGAAAGACGGATAGATGTTCGTTCGTTCGTTCGGAGTTCCAGAGTAGGCCCCCTGGTCGTCTCTAATTTTCCGAACTCTTTCTTTTAACCACATTTTCGTGTTACTTATTTTGTCATACCTATTTAATAGCTCCGGATCTTTGGTTGCCCCAAGGCCCCTTAGCATTTCTAACTTGTCATTGGCAATGTTGGATGCCATGAAGAGATCCAGTAAGAAATCGAAATCCTCCTGCGTGCCTTCCCTGACACCGTTCATGTAAACGTTACGGCGTACGCGGCGGTCAACACTGAAAAAAAGTATGTATTAAAAAAATATTTAAAATATTACATACATACACTAAAGCACCGTTATCTATCCTCGAAGGGTTGGGCAGAGGAATTAACGCTCGCGTTTCGCCAATTATTCGCGGTCGCATGTAATATGAGGCGAGCCTATTGCCATCTATCGGACACAAAAAATCGCATATTGCTAGTTGACATGTTTATAGGAGGAACGCTGCTGCTCATTGGTAATAGATGTCTTTACCCTTGGTCGCCTTCTACGACACCCATGGGAGTGATTTAGTTGTGACGATTTTGTTCGTCACAGCTTCTTCTTCCTGTCCAGGGGCCGTACCATGAAGTGTTAGTGCGATCCAAACGCGGGTGACATAACGGGACGCCGCTCTACTCGGCTCACTCGGTCTCACTTTGACAATGGGAATTGAGTCGCGTTTAGAGTTGGTGGTAAGGCCCCTGTCCTCAGTTTATCTGGGGTCGGCGCTGTATGTCTCCTATTGCATTCTTGTCAGTCACACGTCATCAAGTCATCCAGTCTCTTTTAATTCATATCATTCATCACACCGCAGAGGAGGGTATCCCTACGTTGCTATTGTTACAGGCACACGTCTCACCTCATACAGCATACATACATACATTCATAAATCACGCCTATATCCTCGAGGGGGTAGGCAGAGGTGAATTAGCACCCACGTTTCGCCAATAATGTTAGGTCCCATGTAATAGGTGGCGAGCCTATTGCCATTTATCGGGCACAAAAGGCGCAGTAGGTACATAGCTAGATGGTATAAGAGGAACGCTGCTGCCCATTCCTCATTACTGATTTATCCTTAGTCGCCTTGTACGACACCCACGGGAGAGATTTTGGGTCGGTGACAATTGTATTCTACTCTGCCGTCACCACACGGCATTTGGCAAGGTATTTGTATACTGTAGCATATTGATAGTTAACTGGTCTAAAAAGGCGTAGCGAGCGTTCCCGTTTCGACACTCACCCGGCGCCGTTCTTCAACGCAGTAAAGCCTTTGACGGATTCCTCTACACATTGTTTGTGTCCCAAGGTGCAGGCGAATTGCAGGACTTCTTGGCGGAGCATACTGGTAGTAGGGGATTCACCCGAGGCTGGTTCAAAGCCTACTTTTTCGATAACGCGCTTCATGTGGTCCAAAATTATTTTCTGTAATAATAAGAAAGAATTATTTGAACGTTATATAAATAAAAAAAAATATTTGGAAGAAAAATAGATTAGAAATGGTTCGAAAAATTATAGTACTGATGCGGGAATCGAACCCGTGTCCTCTGCAATGGGGGCAGATGCCTATACCACCATAGGTCTTATTGATTACTATCCTGTCGGCTTTATTGATTGCTTTTTTTAGAAAGTTTGAGAAAATTAAATCGCCGTCCGTCTCCATGGCTGTATGGAAAATAATGAAAGGACGGCCGCCTTGGTCGAATGCTCAGATCGCTGGGTATTGGCCAAGAGATCCCGGGTTCGAATCCTGGTAGGGGCAAACTTTGTGATGACCACAAATGTTTGTTCCCGAGTCATGGTTGTGTATATGTTTATGTAGTATATTTTCAACATTTATATACATAATTATATTAAAAATATGTCCGTCATCTAGTATCCATAACACAAGTGCTTAGGCTACTTACTTTGGGCTAGATGATAGGTGTGATCTATTAATGAAACACACAGTTGGCCGCTTTAGGAACGGATGGCGTAGCTTATAACGTTAAATATTGGAAACCTTTACTTTGGCACGAGTCTAGGTATATAATGTAATGGTAGACTGGTGAATTGCCTCGCGGCAGACCCCAGACTCTCCCCGCCAGGGCTGGAGGGACACCGGAGTGGTTTAGTGGCGTATTCCCGACTCGATCTTGAGTCGGGCGAGTCCCACACACGTCGGCCGTCTAGCTAGCGGCCGTTACGGTGCGTAAATGCATTCCACTCCGTCAAAAAAAAAAAAAAGGTTTATAATGTAATGATACCTTATATGAATAAACCATTTTTATTTTATTTTATTACCCAGCATGTCCGTTTTGTGCCCTCTTCCCCTATACTAGTCAACGACATTTACCAAATTAGCTTAGTTTTTTTTTATGTTACACAGGGAAGCTCTTGCCCTTCATCTCAGAGGGGCTGACTATCTCATCACAATTTTCGGAACACAATGATGCTGTTAACATTATTATTATGGCGACAGATTTCGATAAGATGGTGGTAGCTAGCCAGGTCAGGCAGGCGGCCGGCTGTAAAACCTAAGCCAATACTTTGAGCAGTATGGATTGGAATGTTGTCATTCCAATCACTCTCTCCGTTCAATGGTCTCTCGACATGGTCCGTTTCGTTTCTTTTCTATACATTCATTAATCACTAGCACCTTTACGGTGTGATGGATGATATGAATCAAAAGGGATTGGATGGCTTGATGACGTCTGACCGATATGAAGAAGGTGGTAGCTAGCCAGGTGGACTTGAAAGAACTACCACCAACCAAACCAAGTACAAATTAGTACCCCCCCGATAACGAACCCGGGACCTCTGGATCTTAATTGCGGTGGGCGAACCGCTAGATCACGGAGACGGTAAAATGTCCGCATAGCATGTCCGTTTTGTACCTCCTTCCCCTATGTTAGTCAAATAAATTAACCTAAATGGCTATTAAAGTGCTACTTACGTCAAATTCAGCTTGGCTCTCTGGTAAATGCCGCAGCCTTGTCCTCAACCAGCTGAATCCAGATATAGCTGGATTCCACACGTGATAGTTGTCTTCGTGTCGCAGAAATCTGAGAACTTCGAAGCCTAGACTAAATGTCGTTCGGTTCGATCTCATAAATGCGAAAATATCGTCGACTACCTGCAAATAAAAACTCTTCTTTCATCTTTTGCTTTCTTTTAAGTCCTCGCGCATGTGCGCGTTCTTCTTTTTCTATATATCAAGAGTTACATGTTAAGTTGACCTAGATCATTTAAGAGGTTGTAGTTTCCATCATTCTTGACTATTTTGAGTATGGAACACCATATTCCACAGTTAACCGTTCTCAAGGCTTTAAAGAACTTTAAAAGTTTTTCTAAAATGTAAAAAGGTACGTATGAACGCACAGTCAGAACTACTAGAATTAGAGACTGAAAGTTTTGCATCATGCTTCCTTCTATAACGTAGGTGAGCACAAAGAAAGGATGTTTACAAATTTCACCCTTAAGGGGGTGAAACAGGTGTGGAAAGTTCGTATGGAAGTCCGTCAGTTTTGAAGCTAAACTAAAATAATAATAAAATAAGTGTTGGTGTGGTTCACGCGAACGAAGTCGCGGACCGAAAGCAGGCATTTTATGAAAGGTGGGTCACAAAATGTGCCTAAGCAAAGAGATTCACTTGATAGAGCAAGTAGGCGTTAATAGGAAGGCATTTATAGTTTAAACTAACAATTGAAACATAGAGTTTCATTTTGTTCTATTTACACCATTTGGCTTGTAAAAACCGGCTAAGTCAAAGTCAAAGTCAAAATTCATTTATTCATATCTGGTATGATTACAATACACTTATGAATCGTCAAGACGCTAGATACCGAAAACCCGTGTGTCCAAGAAAAAAAAATAGTGGAAAAAAAACAGTGGAGTGCGCAGCATGCCTCAGTCTGTAATGATAGGTCTCCCAAACCCGCCCACGCCCCGATCCGCAACGAAGCGCCGACCCTGCCGCGTTCAATACCAAGATGGTACTAAACGCATCAGGGCCCAACGCTCCGCTAGCAGAACGGCACGCAAGTAGGCTGTAGAGAAACCCACCATTGTCAACGAGTTATGACATTGCAGGTACATTGTAAATTATGCACCAAATACAATCCCACAACTCGCCAATCACATAAACCGAAACATGCCGCGCACTACCAATCAACCCCCCAACCCCCACCCTACCTATACGGACACACAAGTTTTCAATATCTAGAGAAAAATCTACGCCATCCGTTCGTAAGCTACCGGGAGGCCTTGTTGTGAGTTGAAGTGCGAGTCAGACTCGCGCACGATGGGTTCCGTATTATTCTATCTAGAACAAACGACAAAAAAATCATGGTCTGTTGCATGGGAGCCCCCTTAATTTTTTTTTTCAATCCATTTATTAGTATTTGTTGTTAGAGGGGGAACAGAAGTACATTATCTGTGAAAAATAACTGTCTATCTATCACGGTTCAACAATGGCAACAGACGGACGGACGGACAGCGGAGTCTTAGTAATAAGGTCGCATTTTACCCCTTGGGTATGGATGCCTAAAAACTTACAGTTTGCTTAAAACAAATGAAAATACATATTTAGGCACTACGGTAGTTAGTTTTTTCTTTTATTATCTAATCCTAAGGTACCTACTTATTGTTTGTTAATGACAAAAAGTGAAAAGGAAAACTCACTTGAGCTCTGTTCAAATGATGAATAGAGTCACGATCGTTCAGCAAGGCTTCAGCAATTAGTTTCCATGTTTTCGTGTCATATGTCACTCGGTAATGTGCTGAAATATCACAGCAATGGTAAAAATATTAAATTTAATATAAAAAATATAGAAAGAAAAGAACGTAATACAACATTTGTGTGAAGAAGAGGAATAGCCTCCAATCACTTAAAAAATAAATAAATGGAAAATTTTTATAAATGGACACGTGTTTTAGGAATTTTATTTTTTATTGCTTAGAATTATAAAACTTTGGGATTTTCCTGTTTGGCCGATATTTGGCACATTATGCAGAAAATGAAATAAAAATTGTTACAGGATTATTACAGAATAAAAAAACCTTATTTTCATCTTTTAATATCTTAGAAGAGGGTCTAATAAATTGACTTTTTTGAACGATTTAGTTTATAAGATGACCTCATGAATGGCGGTTTTATACATAAAATGAAACTAGAATGAATGAATGAAAATGAATGAATGGGACAAATTTGACACAGTATGCATAAAATAAGTAAATATATTCATACATACATACATACATAAATCACGCCCATATCCCCGAAGGGGTAGGCAGAGGTGAATTCTCACCCGCGTTTCGCCAATTATGTTAAGTCCCATGTAATAGGTGGCGAGCCTATTGCCATTTATCGGGCACAAAAGTCGCAGTACATTGTCAGGACGGTAGTATAAGAGGAACGCTGCTGCCCATTCCTCATCACTGATTTAGCCTTAGTCGCCTTGTACGACCCCACGGGAGATTTGGGATGGTGACAATTATATTCTACTCTGCCGTCACCACACGGCTAAATGTAACGGTAAATATATTCAAAATCTAATAATATTTACGAAAGTACGGTTTAGTTCATATATGAACCACGATGCGGTAAAGGGTTAAGCGAACACACAATCAGTTCGTTAACTACAACGTCAGGTTAAAAAAAATAAAATTTTATATTTTATTTATAGCCTTTTAGGTACCTACTCAAAATCATGTTTTATTATTGTTTGCTTAAAAATGCCGGTAAAACGCCCCGCTATGAATCTGAAAGCGCTTGACGTCATTTGTGGTGGTCACAAATGACGTCACACACCGTGATTAGTGTTCCATCATCATCACCAGTTTTTCAATGTCCCTACTGCTGGGGCCCATATGCCTTCCCTATCATCATCATCATCATCATCACCAGCCCTTTAATGTCCCCACTGCTGGGGCACGGGCCTTCCCTATATATGGAAGAATATAGGGAGATTGGGCTATAACCCGCCACGATGGCGCAGTGCGGGTGGGTGGGCATTGACGACTACAGTTGCATCCGGGACCAACGGCTTAACGTGCCTGCCGACGTACGGCATCAAATGACCGGCCTCAGCGAACATTGCTTAGTTCACGCAATCGCCGGCCAAGCGCGCTTTGCCACTGAGTTCCTCCTTTCCATTGCTCTTTGACAATCGATCGCAGATAATGACAGTTTTGAATTGTCTGTTAGGCTATTGACTGCACATTAGCAATATAAAAGTCTCAGCATACGTAACGGGAAAATACCGTGGACGGCACGGGGACGGGGACTGCAAAAAAATACAAAATGTAGCATGAAGGACATATGCCACGGGGTCACGGACAGTACGTGCACGGGGCGATTCAAAGGAGAGAGGCCCCGTCCCCATCCCGTCCCCGTCCCGTCCGGGGTATTTTCCCGTTAAGTATGCTGAGACCTTTAGTGTGACTTGCCTTGTTGTTGATGGTTGAATATTACCCATTCCTCGCCAGCATCTTTCTGTAGGACCATTCTCTGTTGTGTCATCATATGAGTAGGTTTCAAGTTCTGGAAGCTTCGTTGTCGGTTTGTCGAATAGGTTATAGGGATCGGATATATTTGAGTATTTGGCGGTGGTGAGGTATTTATGAAGAAACGTTCCTGGGAAAAAATATTAATACATTTTTTTCACACTTACACCTATCATCTAGCCCAAATAAGGTAGTACCAGCTCTTGCGTTATATCTATGTCGTGGCCAAATCGTAGAATTGATCACTTCATGATGTGGCCGACCATTTCATGAAATGGTTGAATTTCATGAAATGGCCAGCTAAAACTGACCATATCGTTAAAACGTCAACGTTTGATGATATGTCCATCCACGTTTGAACATATCATTACTGTAGTAAATGTTTGGTATTTTTACGTTGCGCTCGTTTTTTGAGTGACTTAAAACGTAAAATTATAGTATTATGATGACGTAACGACATTTTACTTCACTTTTATCTTCCATTACAACAATATTACTAGTTTGTTTAATAGTTTAATTGTCCGGCGCCATGATGCATCACAAAAACAAATCGAAATAAGCGCCTCTAACGGTGGTTAATGTAACTATTTTACGATATGATTAATAATGTTTGGCCATATCATGAAATAGCCATGCGTTTAGCTGTTCATATGGTTAAACGTTGGTTATTCATTGATCTGGCCAGACCATTATCATGATATGGTCAGTTTTAGTTGGCCATTTCATGAAAGGCCACCTTTTCATAAAATGGTCGGCCACATCATGAAGTGGTCAATTCTATGATTTTGCCACGACATCTATTATACTGACATTATAAAGCTGAAGAGTTTGTTTGATTGGTTGGTTGAACGCGCTAATCTCAGGAACTACCGACTCAAATTGAAAAATTATTATTGTGTTGGATAGTAAATTTATCGAGGAAGGCTATAGGCTATATAATTATATAACCGACATTAATGCGAACGAAGCCGCGGGCGACCACCAGTTTCCTATAATACTATGCTGACGGACAAATTTGTTATATGCTACATCTTCTTCTTCTCCCTGCCCTGTTCCCAGTCCACCTGGGGTCGGCGCAGTATGTTTCCTCTTCCATTCATATCGGTCAGACGTCACCATGCCATCCTGTCCCTTTTGATTACATACATACATACATACATAAATCACGCCTATATCCCCGAAGGGGTAGGCAGAGGTGAACCAGCACCCACGCTTCGCCAATTATGTCAGGTCCCATGTAATAGGTGGCGAGCCTATTGCCATTTATCGGGCACAAAAGTCGCAGTATATTGCTGGGTGGTAGGTATAACAGGAACGCTGCTGCCCATTCCTCATCACTGTTTTATCCTTAGTCGCCTTGTACGACACCCACGGGAGAGATTTGGGGTGGTGACAATTGTATTCTACTCTGCTGTCACCACACGGCTAACGACCCTTTTGATTCATATCATCTATCACACCGTAAAGGTGCTAGTGATGAATGAATGTATAGAAAAGAGACGGAACGGACCATGTCGAGAGATCGATGAACGGAGAGAGTGATTGTATGGGTCCATCACACAAATATTTGCCCCTAGCAGGATTCGAACCCGGGACCTCTTGTTGAAACCCAGCGATCTAACCATTTGACCAAACTAGTCGTCAATGAGTTAAAAAACAAATAAAACTGAAATATTTCTTACAAATTTGCACCCGTTGGATTACAATGAGAAGATGAACGGTTTTAAAAAATTTCGGCAAATTAATTAACGTGGTCGCGAACCTAAAGGATCGTGGAAGACGCGGGTTCGAGTCCGGCATAAGAACATTTTTTTTTAAATTTTTCTTGCCTCTATTCCCTTGTAACTTTGTCACTATCCAAATATCAATTTTTTCATTCCATCTCTTCTTTTTCTCAGGATCGTCCAATAATATCATGCCATTCACTCTTGTTTTCTCATTTAGGTACTCTTATTAACTTTCTTTTATTACTCTATAAAATTCCACTCCTGGGCCAGGGCCACCCCCGCAACCCCCCATCTTAAGCAATCGCGAGCCATACTTACCCCTTCGGGGATAAATAAGCGTTATTTATATATGCACCAATGTAATGAGGAGCTCGCTAGCGCAGTGGCTTAGCGTGCTTGACCTGCGATTGCATCAACTAAGCAATGTTCGCTAAGGCCGGTCATTGGATGGGTGACTAAAAAAAAATTATCTCGAGTTCCTCCGTGCTTCCGAAGGCACGTTAAGCCGGTGGTCCCGGCTGCATCTGCAGTCGTTAATAACTCACCAACCCTCAATGCGCCAGCGTGGTGGATTATGGTCCAATCTCCCTATATTCTTCCATTCATAGCGAAGGCCCGTGCTCCAGCAGAGGGGACATTAAAGGGCTGGTGATGATGATGACGATGATGAATGCAATAGTTAGCAAGTACCAATAAAAATAAAATAATGCAAATCCCAAAAATGGTGAATTACCTGATGTAGGTTCATTTCGCCTGTGTCGTGGTTTACTTCAACAGTGAGGACAGGATAGCCGGGCTGATTCACCCAAGTGTCGTAGTAGGCGGTGAAATTGAAATGCTGGTACTCATCCAAAGTACCATCCTCTTCAATAGCTCGGTCAAAGGCTATGAACAAATCGTACTGATCTGTCGCCTTAAAGGGACTGGAATGAAAAAAGAGATTAGAGACAAAGATTTTTGGGTTAGAAAAAGAATTTCGAAAAATTATGATCTTGAGGCGGGAATCGAACCCGCGTCCGCTGCTATCCGGGCAGGTGCCTGACCGCTCGGCCACCCAAGACACTAATTAACTTGCCGAAATTCTTCTTCTATTTATAAAGCAAACCCAAGCTTAACCGAACGCACGGTATTTGTAAAACTATCTGCTTTGGAATGTTTGAAATTTATTTCTACATTGCGAGGGTACCCGTTGGCTTACAACGTGAAGTGTAAAGGTTAGAAGAATTTCGGCAAGTTAATTAGTGTCTTGGGTGGCCGAGCGGTCAGGCACCTGCCCGGATAGCAGCGGACGCGGGTTCGATTCCCGCCTCAAGATCATAATTTTTCGAAATTCTTTTTCTAACCCAAAAATCTTTGTACTAATTTTTCTAACATTTATATAATGTTAAAATTAAAATCGAATAGTTTATAAAGCAAACCCAAGCTTAACCGAACGCACGGTATTTGTAAAACTATCTGCTTTGGAATGTTTGAAATTTATTTCTACATTGCGAGGGTACCCGTTGGCTTACAACGTGAAGTGTAAAGGTTAGAAGAATTTCGGCAAGTTAATTAGTGTCTTGGGTGGCCGAGCGGTCAGGCACCTGCCCGGATAGCAGCGGACGCGGGTTCGATTCCCGCCTCAAGATCATAATTTTTCGAAATTCTTTTTCTAACCCAAAAATCTTTGTACTAATTTTTCTAACATTTATATAATGTTAAAATTAAAATCGAATAGATTAGAGACAATTTTTTACCTAGGGGAATACAAATTTGTGTTCGGTTTGGTTGTTGGTGGGCGTTTTTTAAGTCCGCCTGGCCAGAATACTTATTGGAATTATAGCGTGATCTTCGGGGATATTACTGGACTGATCGCTAAATAATCAACAGGGAAAAAAATAAGGAATAAATGGTTAAAAACTGACTATATACGCACTTATTTTGCAAGAAGTAACGACATGACTTCCGGAATGTGGGCAAGGTGATTATGTTCGAGGTCATTCTTAGGAAAGCTGCCGCTTTGGAGTAGCTAATGGTCCCAAAATGACCGGTCACTTCTGAAGGGGTATTGACATCATGGTTCAATGGCACAGTTCCCGTCCCAGAATCAAAGGATAATGAGGTTTGAAGGTATCGAGAGTTGAAATGCTCGTGTAACTCGTATTCAGGGAACACCTGTAACAACAACGCATTCTTATTATCATCGTATTAATTAATAAAGAAGCAATTCGATTTTATTTTATAACATTATATAAATATTAAAAAAATTAGTACAAAGATTTTGGCGGTTAGAAAAAGAATTTCGAAAAATTATGGTCTTGATGCCGGATATAAGACCATAACCAAAATCTTTGTAATAAGGAAGCATTATTTCTCAGTTTCATGCTAATCAGTAGTCTTTAATGCCATTCGGTGTCTCAAGTGACCTGTACAGCTTGTCTGGACCCTGGCTTTTGCAATAGCCACCGCCTTTTTGAGGGCAAAGTTCCAGAAACATTTAAGCTTCTACGGGCCTAGCATACGCGTCATCTAACAGTATTCTTGAAAAGCACTCCTTTTTAACTCTTTTGCACCGAGCTCTCGTCTGGAATAGCTACAGTTTTTCGCCGATTATATGAAAACGTAATCAATTTATCTAGAACGTTGAGCAGTCCTGTAGGTGTTGATCCGATTTTGGAAGTAAGTGTTCATATTATTGCCGAGTGGTAATCTAAAGCTGCTTCCCCGAACCCGCGCATCCTTTCGAAAACTGGCGAATCCAGTATTCCCAATCGCGCCGAGTCAAAATCCTCTAAACATTTCCCCACCCCTTTCTCCGTTCATACACACTAATTATTCTATTCGATTTAAATTTTAACATTATATAAATGTTAGAAAAATTAGTACAAAGATTTTGGGGTTAGAAAAAGAATTCCGAAAAATTATGATCTTGAGGCGGGAATCAAACCCGCGTCCGCTGCTATCCGGGCAGGTGCCTGACCGCTCGGCCACCCAAGACAGTAATTAACTTGCCGAAATTCTTCTAACCTTTACACTTCACGTTGTAAGCCAACGGGTACCCTCGCAATGTAGAAATAAATTTCAAACATTCCAAAGCAGATATTTTTACAAATACCGTGCGTTCGGTTAAGCTTGGGTTTGCTTTATATACTATTCGATTTTAATTTTAATATTATATTAGTGTTAGAAAAATTAGTACAAAGATTTTGGGGTTAGGAAATTCTTTTTAATTAAAATCGAATAGTTTATAAGGCAAACCCAAGCTTAACCGAAAGCCTAAAGAAATATGTGAAGTTGAATTGCATTGACCTGGTGGGTAGCCATATAACCGAAGTAGCTAGCATATCCCTCGTTGATCCAAGTATTGCTCCACCAATAGCAAGTAATATAGTTGCCGAACCATTTATGTGCTAGTTCGTGGGAGACCAGTGTGGCGGAGTAATGTTCCACAGACATGACTGTTACGTTAAAATCCATAATTAAATGCAACTCTCTGAAACAAGAGCAAAAATATCCATATCAATATTGGATGCAATATAATTTAGTCAAGAAAATAGAAAAATCGCCCCTTAACATGCTCATCATCTTCCTACCCTGTAGTAAGTTTATCTGGCGTTGGTGCAGTATGTTCCTTCTTTTATTTGTATGTATCAGACGTTATCAAGCCATTTTCTCCCTTTTGATTCGAAAAATGAATGAATGTGTAAGAAAGTGATGGAAAGGGACATGTCGAGAGACCGATGAACAGAGAGAGTGTTTGGGGTGACAACATTCTAATCCGTATTGATCAAGGTATTGGTTTAGGTTCTACAGCCGACTGCCTGCCTGACACCAAACCTCTTTGGTTATGCTGATTTTGGTGGTTTGCCGTCCACCATTCGGGTGCCCCAAGATGCTCATTGATCTGTCTTATTAGACTTTTACAACACCTTTGAGATAAGTTTTTCACTTCTGGGCCAGCATGAAAGCTCCCGAAACCCGCTTAGCATGAATATTTTTTTTAATGCTATTTGTACTGTAAAAATGATGGACTTAAAGCTAAAAGCATTCTCTCCCAATCAACCACATTTTTTTCTATTAAATTTGTCGCCGCAATGAGAAATATATAACTAATACTACCTAGAAATGAATTACCACAATTAGGGCCTGTTTCACAATCGACAAGTAAGTTCTAAGTAGCTTACTTGGCAGTTTATATTAAAACTATCGAATGATCTGCGAAGTAAGCTAGTAGAACTTACTTGTCGATTGTGCAACAGGTCCTAAGTAAAATTAACTGAGGTATCTTAAATGTTGCACCATTACCTGTAGCTTACCATACCCCAGTTTTCGGTTCCCGCCGAAGCCCAATCTGGAGACGAAACGTGGTCATTCAAAAGGTGTGGGTGTAACGTCGAGTATGGCATCTCGAAGTACTCATCGAAATATTTCGTCATGCCAACTGCCAATTTCAGTGCATGGTCCCCAAGGCCTGCAGTGTTCGATCGACCGATGATTCTGATCGGTGGAGTGAACGACGGGTCCTCAGCGATGACTGTGAAGCTCTCGCTGACTAAGAAGGTGACGAGATAAGACGACATTATTGGGCTAGGCAAGAAGTGATCTATAGTTCGATCTTCTCCAATGCTGTAAAAAAAGCATTATGTTTAATTTATCATCATCATCATTACCAGCCCTTTTAATGTTCCACGGGCCTTCCCTGTGGATGGGAAGCATATAGGGAGATTGGGCCATGACCCACCACGCTGGCGCATTGCGGGTTAGTAGGTATTAACGACTGCAGATGCTGTCGGGACCACCGGCTTAACGTGCCTTCCAAAGCACGGAAAACTCGAGATAATTAATTTTTGGTCACCCATCAATCATTTATGCAATCGCAGGCCAAGCGCGCTATGCCACTGCTCTAGCGAGCTCCTCTATAGCTATTTTTAATTGGATGCAGTTAAATTAATTTGTATTTTGTACTAATTAATGTAATAGATTTGCTATTGCTTCATTTTACATTGTAAATTAATATTTTAGTTGTTTTGACATTCCATTTAATAATTTATTCAGAATTTAATTAATTTCCTTAATTACTTATTTTATAGTAATGATTTAAATTAACATTGCTTTGTTTTACTACTAAAAATAACTATTTTTATGTATACCTAACATCTTTGAGTATTTCTTATCTATGAAAATTAAATAAATTAAATTAAACGAAAAGTACCAGAACATTAAATGATAGGCGGAAGTGTAAGAAATATTTATTTACTTAATTTACTATTTAGGACAGTAACTAAACAAAGGTGGTGAGTGAGACAGGACAGGCTCTGAATGTTCTGTTGATTCTAAAAGGAAACTTATAATCCTTAAAATAAAATAATTGCCGTGTGGTGGCGGCATAATATCAGAATACAATAGGCGTGAAACTTATTTTGAAATTCTACACCATGTTGTTTTTACGTGTCTACTTTACCCAAAATAAATCATATTTTTGTAAAAACTTTTGTGGTCTGACTTTGGCGTCTGTGTGACGTCACTATTTCGTAATAAATTACAGTTTCTACATTAAACTAGTGACTTTGATTAGCAAATAGAATGTAAAAATTGAGTTAATTAAATATTGATGTCACGCAGCGTTTAAAAGCCAAGATGGTGGATTGCTAAATTTTGCATTTTTATTTTTATAAAATAAATATCAATCACAAGTATAATCTGATAACAAGTGACTATTAACGAATTTCTCAATCAATTACAAGTAAGTTCTAAGTAGCTTACTTGGCAGTTCAATTCACATATATTTCATATTACAACTGTCAAATGATGTTCGAAGTAAGCTACTCAGGACTTACTTGTCGATTGTGAAACTGGCCATAAATCATTAATTCAGTGATTCTTTGTTAGTGTCATCATCCCTTTTGTCACCAACCTATTGTCAAATACTGTATGTAGTATGTAATGTATGTTATTATTAAAGACGCCTCAAAGTATTATAAGTTTGTATATACCTTGGCGTTCCATTGTTTGCTGTATTGGAAAATGTATTATTATAATTGTTTGGTCTCGACAGATGTAACTGGAATTCAGCTTTGTACAACGGTTCGTCCCAGCAAGGAAAAGCTTGCCTTGCGTTATAAGGCTGGAAGTGAGTCGTTGCGTAAATCCTTAAAAAGAAATAATCACGTAAATTTTAATAAGATGGTTGTTTTCCCAACAGAATACCTATTCCTCGATAGCAAAAACGGTCACGGTCCACCTATTACATGGGACCTAGCATAATTGGCGAAGCGTGGGTGCTAGTTCACCTCTGCCTACCCCTTCGGGAACATAGGCGTGAATTATGTATGTATGTAGTATTCACCTATTTTGTGTTTTTATTTTTTTACATTAAACATAAAATGTTCATATGACACCAAAAAAATGTAGAATGTTTTAATTAATATTATGGGTCTTATGATTTGATTGATTGATTGATTACGCTTGGAAATTTCTTTGCTTTGTACAAACGGCAGCACGTAAACTGTGGTAAATTAGATTTACTTGCGCGCATGCTAATAGTATAGAAAACGCAATATGGCCATGCGTGAATGAATAATTTTATTTAAAATCACACGGGTGCGCAGCGATCATAAATGCAGGTGAGACGGGGCCCCATTATCTACCTCAATCTACATCGATTCATTCATACGCGAAGTACAGCGCAGACAGATAGAAGGAGAAACACAACAATAGTTATTTGTTGTGCGTGAGTGCAAAGTTATTTTTAACCGCGTGCTGAAAAAAAAAATCTTTGCACTCGAGTGCAACACGTAACTTTTCATCCCCGCCAACGAGGAAATTGCAGTTTCTGTTTTCACCCAGAAACTTCCACAACACCCTCCCATCAACCCAAACACACTCTCAACACCCACCCAGAAACACCCAGAACATCCACTCAGACACATCCATCCACCCAGACACACCCACAACATTCACACCCGCAATACACACCCATCCACTTAGACACCCCCAAAAAGCACCTATTCACCCAGAAACACCCACAAAACACCAATTCACCCAGAAACACCCACAAAACACCCATTCACCCAGAAACACCCACAACATCCATCCAGTCACACCCACAATAGTCACACCCACAATAGTCACACATCCATTCAGACACACCCACAAAACACCCATTCACCCAGACACACCCACAAAACACCCATTCACCTAGACACACCCACAAAACACCCATTCTCCCAGACACACCTCCAACACCCACCCATCCACCCAGCCACACCTGCAACATTCATCCAGACACACCTGTAAGTACCTAATAAAAATTACCGTCCCTAATGGAGTTCCAAGACGGTCAATCAGCTTGAGTCAAGCACGTTGATTTTCTGTATGTTTTTGTTCCGTGGCTAGCGTAAACAAAACAAACAGACCTCAAAAGCTTTTAAATGCTTGAATCAAGCATCAAGCAAGCGTTGTAGACGATCAAAATGTTTAAAGCAAGATTGACGCCAAGCTGATTGACCGTCACGGAACTCCTAGGTTTTAACAAATTTGAAGTGAAAAGAAAATGCCGCGCGCAAAAGCAAATTACAAAAAAAGTACGCCAAGAAGGTTCCGAGTCTGAGTTTTTAACAAATTAAAATAGGTTGCATGATAATTTCGGCACCGTGGAGGTAGAAATAAATAGGTATAATGATGTTTTGAATTCGCAAACTCATTGCACACGATGTTCTAAATTTAAATTTACTTTATCCTCTAGAGAATAAAAACGGCTTTGCACTCAGATATCGAAGAGCAAAAACGCTTTTTCCGAGATGGTGGGATGAAAACGTATTTGTTTCTGTCGCGCGGATGCTGTCTGTTGCGTCCCGAACGATTTCGAGGTTAAACTGTATACGTCTGACGAGCGGCCGTGTGTACAATCAACAGCACGTCAAGCTGCCACAAAGCGTAAAATTTACTAAATCTTCTTTCATGCTTTACTATCAACAAACTTAAATTTGACAATTGATTGAAAAAATTGTTAGTTTTTGGGTTGTCTAAAGTGCTATTAACCGCACAATAGGCATCGATTATTCTTATTATATAATTGTTTTTTGAACCGTGAAATCGGCTTATTAACTTAACTCAACATATTAACATAAATTCAACGTCCCCGCTATTTTTTTCTTTGGTATTTGACGACAGCTAAGTAAATTGGTGAGATGCCTGGTTATTGGACAATTTGTTAATATTTAGTATGAGATGCCAAAAGCTAAAACAAAGGATGCCTTCTTCTTTTCGAGATTAAAAAGGCATACTGTTCCTACACCAAATAGGAAAGTGTATCTATAAACAGGTTTCTGATGACGATAATTTTTTGAGATAATTATTTTACCTTTCAACATTATTATCGTCTCTGTACCACCCTTTCCAAATGCCCCTCTTCATTGGTCCATCGTTCATGGTGCTTGAGTAATCGATGTGTAAAATATAGGTTTCATTGGCCACCAAAGTTCTGTTTAAGTTTATCTTCAAAAAGTGGTACTGCATTTCTGTTACGTAGTTGTCAATGTCGAGTTCTACGTCATCAATTGTCCGCAACGTCACATTATTAATAGCGTCAACATTAGCGTGTAGAACTATCTGGGCGACTTCTTCAACAGTCTAAAAAAGGAGAAGGGTTTAATTTTGATCAATGTTATAACAGAGGGGTGTAGTTATATTTAAAGGGGTTATTCAGGTCATCAAATTGAACAACTTTCGCTAGGGGACCAAAATCTAAATCACAGAAATAAAATCACTTCCCCATACTAAACCGAGAACCAGCTGATAACAGTTTCTATGGGGAAGTGATTTTTTTTCTGAGATTTCGATTTTGGTCCCTTAGCGAAAGTTGTTCAGTTTGATGGCCTGAATATACCCTTATAATATGACGACACCTCTCTGTTACACCCTTTATAGCGCTCCTCAACAACTCATTATTTCAAAACTAACCTTTATGGTTATATCTTCTCTTCCATCGTAACTAAAAGGATTGTCAGTTCTTTCATCGAAGTATAAATCGAGGTAGATGTCATATTTCAGCGGTATGACACTCGTAGGCAATCGATAGTTAAGATTATCATTTCTGCTCGCTTCGTCAGAATCGTAGAGGATTTCCTCGAAGTCTCCATGGGGTATTGGATTATCTGCTTTTGATAGCACTATCAGTGACGTGCATAGTGCCAGAACTAGATAATTCATATCTGGAAGAGATAAAGTTTTTATATTAAACAGTGCCACTAATTTTCTAGTCAGTTGGTGTGAACAAAGAGTGTCATAGAAATATCAAAATGTATGGATAAATTATATTGTAGTTCCAATTTTCGCTAGATAAATTTAAGTGGCACTGAAGTATAGAAATAAATAAAAAACGAACAAGTATGAGTCGTACAAATTCTTGATAATTAACTAAAAAGACCGTATTTTTTATTATTTTAGTTTTTAGATTTTCCCTGACTACAAAAATACTACGAGTATACAAATTTTATAGTCCTAGTTCAACGGAAAATACCCTGTTAATTTGATTCCCTTCAGTGACAAAATATCCAATCTTTGCGGCATAAGCAGCCGTATTTTTTACGTTAACTTAGAAGTTGCTTTTTTCTTATCTTCAAGGGACTGTACACCTGAGTAGAATTATTTGAATTTACTGAAGGTACAAGGTTTGTATATAATTTTATCCGAGGCCTCCCCCAAAGATTTCTAACCCATTTGACCCTGCGCTGCCCGCATCCGGCGGGTTCTCGCGACCTTCACCAAATCGGCCGCCTTGTACGGGGCCTACGAAACCTTACTGCTCCAACGGCCGGAAGTTTTCCTAACAATGTGCCCTGCCTTCTGCCACTTAAGATCCACATTTCTTCGGGCTATGTCGGTGACCTTAGTTCTCCTGCGGATCTCATGATTTCTGATATGATCATGCAGGAACACTTTCTCTATTGCCCTTTGAGTGACCTTGAGCCTTCTTATAAGGCCTACTATAAGCGGTCATGTTTCGGCCAGCCCTGTGGTGACGGCAGAGCACAATACAATTGTCACCTCCCCCAGTCGCTCCCGTCACACAAGCTGACTAATGGTTAAGACAGCGATGAATAATGGGCAGGAGCGTTCCTATTATACTAACTAGCAATAAATTGCGATTAACATGCCCGATAGATGGCAATATGCTCACCACCTATTACATGGGACCTAACCTAATTGGCGAAACGCGCATGTTAATTTAACTCTGCCTATCCATCATGATCATTATTACCAGCCCTTTTAATGTACCCACTGCTGGGGCACGGGCCTTCCCTATGGATGTAAGAATATAGGGAGATTGGGCCTTAACCCACCACGCTGGCCCAGTGCGGGTTGGAGGGTTCTCTGCCTATCCCTTCGGGGATAAATAACTAGCCGAGATTTATGAATGTGTGTATATGCGTTACGGTCATCACTGCCACTAATGATAGAATAGCGTTCCAGATTTAAGTAATGTTAATTAATTCTCTGACATATTTAAGGTAATCTCAGAAAAAAGAACAATAAACAGACCTCAATAACTATCCCTGCACCAATACTGACCTGCGAGAACTTGAAACACAATGGCGCACTCCACTTGTAATTAAATCTACAATCACCTAAATATTCGTTTATTACATTAACGTGTTATCGCCAAATCGACTTAGCATAAAATGATGATAATGATTTTACAATACAAGCATTCAATCCGTTGTAAAGATAAACAAATGCATATCTTTAACTTAGATAAAGGTGACTTGCTTCTTTTATCATAAACACGTCTTTTTGGATCACTATTAATTTGACCAATGTTCCGTGTGGTGGCGGCTGAGTAGAATACAATTGTCACCACCCCAAATCTCTCCCGTGGGTGTCGTACAAGGCGACTAAGGAAAAATCAGTGACAAGGAATGGACAGCAGCGTTCCTCTTATACCACCTAGCAATAGCAATATACTGCGACTTTTGTGACCGATAAATGGGAATAGGCTCGCCACCTATTAACTACGCTATTACATGGGACCTAACATAATTGGCGAAACGTGGGTGCTAGCTTTACCTCTGCCTACCCCTTCGGGGATATGAGCGTGATTTATGTATACATAGAGGAGTTGTACAAGGCGACCAAGGGCCGGTTTTTGGATGCATAGTAAACTCAACCAATTGTTAAAAATTGTTACTAATGGTTATACATAATAGACCGACATTCTCATCCCAGGGGTGTCGTAAAAGTCGACTAAGGGCCGGTTTTTTGATGCATAGGCCCTAAGTTAGATTGCCCAGTGTGCACCAATAAGCACCTTACTTAGAGCACCCGAACAGTGGAAGGCAAACCACCAACAACAGCATACCCAAAGAGCTTTGGTGTCAGGCAGGCGGCGGCTATAAAACCTAAACGAATACGTTGAGCAGTATGGATTGGAAAGTTGTCATTTCAATCACTCTTACCGTTTATCGATCTCTCTACATGGTCCTTTCCGCTTCTTTTCTATACATTCATTCATCACTAGCACCTTTCCGGTGTGATGGGTGATATAAATCTAAAGGGAGCGGATGACCCACTGACTTCTGACCGTTGACCTCTACATACAAGTACGCTGGACTGAAGGTTGTCATTAAAAAAATGAAGCCAATTTGATTAACGCCATCTTGGCGCTGATGGCACTAGTGTACGAAGGTGAACGTCCACGGAACTAATATAAGAGATGCACTGTAATGTCAAATACAACCAACAAACGTCAAATTTAGTACCCTTGCCGCTCGATGGGGCGCTTCAAATCGGTACAAGAAACATTTGTCATTTCAGTAGACGTATTCAGTCTAGCGTACTAGAGGTCAGTGCTTCTGATCAACAAGAATGGAAAAGGTAACAAACATACTGCTTCAACCCCAGATCTCCTGGGAATAGGGCAAAAAGATGATGAAAATCGGGACATGGTAATAGGGTGTTTATTTTCTGTAGAACTGCTGTTCAGCGGTAAGGTAAGGCGTTAAATAAAACAAAAACTTCTTTGTTCTAATTTATTTAAAAATATACATTATGAAGATAAGGTTGTTTCTTGTACTTTGAGAGCGAGAGGGATTAATCCATGTAAAAATTACAACAACGCAACACTCGCTTAACCTCATAAATTTAACTTATCAAGGCTTATACAGTAAACATTAATTAGGAAATGAAAAACAAATAATAATAAATTTCACAAATAGTAAAGTCATACACAAATCTTAATTGCAAAATCGTAACGTGTACAATAAGGCTTGGAAAAACCATGGAAGACAAATTAAAGGCAATGCCTTATAAAGTGTTAAAAGGCAAAAAATACTACCGCTGAATCACCACTGTGGAGGTACCAGTTAAGGTTTGATACTCTTTATTGCAATAAAAAATACATCAAAATCATTGGTCGTGTGATAACTAATGGCAAATTCCGTAGGTAACATTTGATCTGAACAGGCGTAGATTTCGATTTTCACTGCTAAGCTAGAGAAGAAGGTGAATAACTTAGCGGAGAAGGTGAACAACTTAGCGGAGAAGGTGAAAAACTTAGCTGAGAAGGTGAACAACTCAGCGGAGAAGATGAACAACTTAGCGGAGAAGGTGAATAATCAAGCCGGCCAGCAAAGCGAAGAACGAGCTGGTGATGGCAGCCGATGAGTTCCTCAGCAGCAGCTGCGCGTGGATGTCCTCGGCGCGACTGCTGCCCCACTCGAGGTTGCTGACCGCCGTATTCATGGCGGCCACACCCGCATGGTAGGACTCGCCCAGAGCCACTTGGTTGGCAAGAAGCCAAGTCCGGAACTGGAAACCGAACAAGACATGAATAGGCGTGGTGACTTATTTTTAAAAACTACACCATGTTTTTCTTACGTGTCTACACTTTACAAAATAAATTATATTTTTTGTAAAAACTTTCGATTTTTATAGAAAAAATATGTTTTGATTAATGCAATTTAAAATTTCCGGCAAAACACCAAAATGGCAATGGCGTCTGTGTGACGTCACTATTCCGTAAAAAGAACCGTTTTTTATTTGACTTGTCAATTTTATTGGCAAATAAAATGTCAAAATGGGGATAACTAAATAATGACGTCACGCGGCGTCTTAGCAAATAAAGCGGATCGCTAAGTTTTGTACTTTTATTTTTATAAAATAAATATTAATTACAAGTGTAATCTTATAACAAGTGACTATTAACGAATCTCCTTATCCTAAATTATTATTATAAATCATTATTATCAGTGATACTTTGTTAGTGTCATCATTCCTATTCTGGCGGTCTTACAGAGACTATCGACTTTTTTATGCTAGGAAGCTCTTGCCCTTCATCTCACCTGATGGTAAGTGACGATATAGGCTGTAGATGGAATAAAGCTTCACCTACAACCACAGTACAAAAGCGGATCACAATAATGCAGTTAACATTATTATTATAGCGACAGATTTTGATAAGATGGTGGTAGCTAGCCAGGCGGACTTGAAAGTAGTTCTACCACCGATCAAACCGAGTACAAATTTGTACCCTCCTGGGGTTTGAACCCGGGACCTCCAGATCTTAATTCCGGTGGGCAAACCACTGGACCACTAAGGCAGTTAAAAGGCGGAGTCGACTTGTGAAGACACAGTAACTGCCGCACTCAGAGACGTCATGAACTTTAATGAGGACTTAATGCTAAAAGAAAATTGAGTCTAGCTAGACCATAGAAGCGGCAAGAATAGCGACTAGTTCTGGATTGTAGTGTGAGTTTTTGTATAGGTACTACTTACTTCCTCACTTCTACTTCATTTCCTAATTAATTAACGTTTATTAACGTCTCTGAGTGTGACAGTTACTTTGTCTTCACACGTTGATCCGCCTCCATGTAGTGGTTCGCCCACCGGAATTAAGATCGCAAGGTTCCGGGTTCGATCCGGGGGAGAGTACAAATTTGTACTCGGTTTGTTAGGTGGTAGGATTTTTTTCAAGGTACCACCATCTTATCAAAATCGATCACCTTATTAATAATGTTAACAGCATTATGTGTTCCGACACTTTGTGATAAGATAGCTAGCCGCTCTGTTATTGAGGGGGGTTCCAGGTGAAGCTCGATTTCATCTTCGGCCCTTATCGTCACTTACCATCAGGTGAGATGAAGGCCAAGAGGTTCTCTGTCTATCATAAGAAAAATAAAAAAGCTATTGAAGTTCGATTTGATAAAGTTATGGCCCATCCTGTACCGTATGGTGACGGCAGAGAAGAATCTAATTTTCACCATCTCTAATCCCTATCCCTTTCGTCAGTGTCGTACAAAGTTTATGGGTGTCGTATAAAGGTTCGTGGGTATTTCTATCCCTATTAAATGACACTACGAATCCCCTGAGGAGGTCGCTAGCGCAGAAGCTTAGCGCGCTTGGCCTGCGATTGCGAAAACTAAGCAATGTCGCTAAGGCCGGGCATTGGATGGGTGACCAAAAATTTATTATCTCGAGTTCCTCCGTGCTTCGGAAGGCACGTAATGCTGGTGGTCCCGGCTGCATCTGCAGTCGTTAATACCCACCGACCCACACTGGGCCGGCGTGGTGGGTTATGGCCCAATCTCCCTATGTTCTTCCATCCATATGGAAGGCCCGTGCCCCAGCAGTGGGGACATCAAAAGGGCTAGTGATGATGTGATAATGACGAATCCCCTAGGCCTCCCAAGGTCAAAGCATCTGATGATTTGACCAACAAACACAGTCAGTAATTTATCAAAGAAATAATTTCGCTTACAAAATAAAATAAGTACTTCATAAACTCACACCTATCATCTAGCAAAGTAAGTAGCATTTTTGTCAAACCAGCCGCCAAATCAATCTATACTAATTAATATAAAGCTAAAGAGTTTGTTTGTTTGTATGGTTAAACGCGCTAATCTCAGGAACTACTGACTCAAATTGAAAATTCTTTTTGTGTTGGATAGTCCATTTATCGAGGATGGCTATAGGCTATATAATAACCGACATTAACGCGAGTGAAGCCGCGGGCGTCCACTAGTCTTACAATAAACCGATATCATTACTTACTCTCTGTATTTGATCGAAGGTCGTAAGGAATGCTCCCAAATTGCTCAAGTTGACGTTCAACCGTGCGGTTCCACCGTGTCTGGAAAACGATTGCATGTTTCATTTGATCGATCTTAGATAAATACTTATATTTAGAAAAAATTTATTTAATCACCTGTATGTAAAAAAAAGGCAGAAAATTGTCGAAAAAATAATCAATAAGTAGGTGTTTAAATTATTGCCTTGATGAGGGAACCGAACCCGCATTCCTAGAGGCTGCCTATACAACTAGGACGTTATACTTCACGCTGTTACGGCACCTCGCAATAAAGAAATATTATACATTCCTAACATCCAAAGCAGGTATTTTTACAAATACCATGCATACAGTTAACCTTGGCTTTGCTTTTCATTATTGTTTTGATATTTATTCGAACATCAAAAACAATTTATTCGGCCGTGTGGTGACGGCAGAGCAGAATACAAGGCGACTAAGGGTTAAGACAGTGTTGAGTAATAGGCAGCAGCGTTCTACTCTTAACACCATGCTATAAAAAACGTGTGTGCTATTACATCTGTGTCTACCCCTTCGCGTAATAAGGCGTGATTTATGTTTGTGTATTCTACAAGAAAGAAAAACAGGCCAGTATATCCTCGTGGGGATCTAACCTGTGGTGACAAAGCTACTTACTGCTCCCTGATCTCCGCAAAGTTTTCAAAAATGAAATCCATAACATGGTCCACGTTTTCTCTGTTCCCTTGCAGCGCGAATAAGACAGCATTAGTCCTGTCGTGGAAGCGGATCCTATCGTTGCTCAAGGTCTCTCTGAGGTAACTGGAGAAAAAAACAGTATTTGTTAATTATATCTATAGATGTTGTGAGTAGTGTAGCGAGGCAAGCTGGCTGCTGGTTAAGAAGTTAGTGACCTCAACGAACTGAAAAGTTCGAGTTGAGGTTTTAAACAGGAAAAGGAGGAGGTTTTAAAGACAGATTGAGGAGGTAAGGAAACTAGAACATTTTCCGTACTTAATAATCCCTCCTCTACTTGTACCCTTTTACGTTGGTTCGGTACAACATTTCCTCTTCTTCCATTCCCTTAAGCAATCAAATCAACATTCACTTCCTTCTCTCACATATATTATCTTTCAGATACCCATTCTTCTCGGGCCAAACTTGTAGGAAAACTATCTTTCTAGCCATCCCAGGTTACGGAAAGAGGAGTAGAAAGTTGAAAACATTGAAATGATGATACCGATTCTGAACGCGTGAAACAATAGGAAGTAAGAAGTCGCTGTTATTTCTCAGTTTGACAATCGAAGCGGACCCAACAGATTTTCCTAATTCTAAAGTTCATAAAGAGATGGAATCTCTTTGAATTCCATGGATTAACCGTGTGGATGCCGGGCCTGTGGTGTAGCAGAGAGGAAAGTCAGGAGCGACGCTTGGGATTTGTAACCCAAATGTAGGATTATAGGGCCCAAGGCCATTTACAACTTGTCAACATTCACCTTCGCCATCCCGATTTCTCTCTCTGCAGAGCCATATTCCAGTGTACAGCTAACGAAAGTTCTAGACAAGCCCAGGTCTAGTAGGGCCTGTTTCACAATCGACGGGTGAGTTCTGAATAGCTTTCCTACTTGGCAGATCATTTGACAGTTGTAATTTGAAATATTTGTCAATAGAAGTAAGCTATTCAGAACTTACTCGTCGATTGTAAAACAGTCCCTTAGTAATGTTTAGCTTCAGCTGATATACCCTTTGCTCCCACACGTCAACAGTATACAAACCAACAATGTAGCTATGGCAAAGCATAAAGCAATTTTTTACCTTTTTTAAAATCTTCGTGAGTTTATTTCTCTGAAGTATTGAGAAAGTTTTTACCTGATTATTGAAGAGTTATCCTTTGTGCAAGCGAGAGTTCGGAGCATGACAACCATGTCGGCAGTATTTTGGGATGTCATGTAGCGCTCCATGAGGAAGTTGTAGTCTGAACTGTTGCCAAGACGCAGCCCAGTGCAGTAGACATAACGACGTTGGTTCACTGGCACTCTGCAATAGATTAATGACATAATTTATAATTTGGCGAAACGTGAGTGCTAGTTCACCTCTGCCTACCCCTTCGGTTATATAGGCGTGATTTATGTATGTATGTATACTTATATATCTATACTAATATTAACCGCCTCAATTTTAATTTTCTTCGTGGTCTAGTGTATCGCCCACCGGAATGAAGATCCAGAGGTCCAGGGTTCGATCTTCAGGGGGGTACAAATTTGTGCTCGGTTTGGTTGGTTGCTAGCTACCACCAACTTATCAAAATCTGTCGCCATAATAATAATTTTAACAGCATTATTGTGTTCCGACAATGCGTGATAGCCAGCCCCTCTGTGGTTGAGGATTCCAGGTGAATTTCGATTCCATCTTCAGCCTTTATCGTCACGTACCATCAGGTGAGATGAAGGGCAAGAGCTTCCCTGTCTAACATTTAAAAAAAATATAAAGCTGAAGAGTTTGTTTGTTTGGTTGGTTGGTTAAACGCGCTAAGTAGTTTCTGATTCAAATTAAAAAATTCTTGTTGTGTTGGATAGTCCGTTTATTGAGGAAGCCTATAGGATATAACGACCAACCATTATGACTTTATATAACTGTTATAAAACAAACGTCATAGCGGCCTGTTATAAAGTTTCTCTATAAATAATATTATAATTATTAATATGTCCTCACCATGCATGCGTACAAATTCATGATGCATGATTTCCCTTTCCCCTTCCCAAAACTCACAGGTTGCTAGTGTTAGCCTTGAAGTTCTCCCACTTCTGCAGACTGTTGCTGACACATCCGCTGTGGCCTAGGTTGCAGGCCATGTTCATAATCTGCATGCGATTAAGAATGGTCGATGTGGTATCCACTGGCCTCTCCTCGTAACCAAGATGGTTGATGGCAGCACCCATTTGTCTCTGAATGTAAATCTGTAAAGATTAATTAGTAAATTACAGGCATACACTTACATAAATCACGCCTATATCCCCGAAGGGTGAAGAGGTGAATAAGCGCCCACGTTTCGACAATGTTAGGTCCTAGGTGGCAAGACTACTGCCATTTGTCGGGCACAAAAGTCGCAGTACATTGCTAGCTGGTATAAGAGGAACGCTGCTGCCCATTCCTCATCGCTGTTTTATCCTTAGTCGCCTTGTACGACACCCAAGGGAGAGATTTGGGGTGGTGACAATTGTATTCTACTCTGCCGTCACCACACGGCTTATAATTAGTAAATTAATATGACGCAAAATTAGGTTGGTGTCAGGCAGGCGGCCGGCCGTAAAACCTAAGCCAGAAACTTTGAGCAGTATATGGATTGGAATGTTGTCATTCCAATCACTTTCTCCGTTCATCGGTCTCTCGACATGGTCTGTTCCGTCTCTTTTCCATTCATAAATTTATCACTAACACCTGACCCCAGATAAACTAGGAGCAGGGCCGAAAGAAGAAGTATGACGCAATATTGTTTTGCGAAGTATTCCATATTTTCATTTATCCAGATGGTTAGTATTAAATTAAACAGACTTTTACAACAAAGTTACATTACAAGGTTATCGATTAGTAAAATGATAAAGATATAGATCAAGACAGTGTCAATTTATTTATCTTCTGATCGTCTCGATTAAATATATTATTAATTATTAGAGATATTAAATATATTATCAAAATAGGTAGTAAGGTAAATACTGAAAAAGAGCTCGCTAACGCAGTGGCATAGCGCGCTTGGCCTGCGATTGCCTAAACCAATCAATGTTCGCTAAGGCCGGTCATTGGATGGGTGACCAAAAATATAGTATCTCAAGTTCCTTCGCCCTTCGGAAGGCACGTTAAGCCGTTGGTCCAGGCTGAATCTGCAGTCGTTAATACCCACCTACCCGCACTGGCTCAGCGTGTTAGGTTATGGCCCAATCTCCCTATTTTCTTCCATCCATAAGAAAGGCCCGTGCCTCAGCAGTGGGGACATTAAAGGGCTGGTGATGATGATGATGATGACTCAAAAAAGTTTATGAGTATGTATTCCAGTATTATAATAAAAGTAATGTTTTCCAGGGCTTACGGTCATTTGGTTGTGGGCTATCGGCAGATGCTCGAATCTTCTACGGATCCATTCGAGCTGGCCAATGGCACCGGCCCATACGTAGTAATCAGTCTCGATCCTGAGGAACGTAAGCACGTCGAAGACGCGGTCCACAGCTGTCTCGTTGGCCCTAAGGAAGAACAGGATATCGTTGGCCATCTGGAAGAGAAATGGGTAATATTTAATAAATTATCTTAGGCCTCTTGTACACACACGTTTTTTAGTCGTCAAAATCTACGGTTCATTTGCCGTGTGTAGGCACGGTCGTTGTTCGAGCCAAGAGTCGAACATTGGACACTACCCGAGGAGCCGAGTCAGGAGCGAGGCGACGTACACACACCAGACGTCGACCAAGCGCACCGTCAACAGTCTGCAGAGGTTCCTATCGACCAACCTCTATACTTGCGGGAAGTGGCGCATTACAACCACTCACTGCCCGCTCATACAGTCGTTAACAGTGTTGTATGGCAGTCTATGGCCTCTTGTGTACGACACGGTTGAACAACCGTGATGTGGACAAGAGGCCTTACATCTAGCCGTGAGCAGCTCAGCACTTGTGTTATGGATACTAGATGGACAAGTAAAATGAAAAATGTACTATCTTGGCTTTGTAGAGACGGCAGAGCAGAATACAAATTGTCATCACCCCCCTCTCTCCTGCGGGTGTCGTATAAGGCGACTAAGAGCGATGAGTAATGGGCAGCAGCGCTCCTCTTATATCACGTACGCGATTAATGCCCGATAGATGGTAATCACACACACTTTTCACCAAACTAGGTCCTATGTAATAGGTGGAGGGCGAGCCTATTATCATCTAACGGGCACATAAATCGCAATATATTGCTGGGTGGTACAAGAGGACTGCTGCTGCCCATTACTCATTGCTTTCTTTACCCTTAGTCGGCTTATATGACACCCATGGGAGAGATTTGGAGTGATGACAGTTGCATTCTGCTCTGCCGTCATCACACGGCTGAAATAAAATATAGCAAAGTTGTTATTCGAAAATAACTTACCTGAGCTCTGTTTAGCTTGTGGACGCGTTGTCTGTTGTTGTTGTTGCGAAGGTAGGAAGCGATCATTTCCCAGTTGTGGTCATCATAGTTCACGCGATACAGGCCTGTGTGATTAGGGGAATTAGTATTAAAATGTATTTCACTAGAATCACAAAATTGGAAGGAATTAACAATGACAGCATGGAAGACTTGAAGAAGAAGACATCATGGAAGGCCCCTTGCATAGTATTATATTGGTCTACACCTGGCGGTCCCTTAGTCGACTGTTACGACACCCCTGGGCTAAGTCGGTGCTGGACCATTTACTTTTGCGCTCCTGCCAGCATTGACGACTTGTTAAAGTAGACATCATGGAAGGTTCCCTACATAGTATAAAAATTTGATCATCGTCTTTTGGGCAATGTTACCTGACTGGGCAATGTTGGCAATCACCCAAAAGTGGCCCGGTGTGCTCTGGAAGTTCATTGTCTCGGTGTCAAATATCATTTTGGGTTTGGTGTCTTCGAAGTTGAGCTCGTCTCGGTTCGTCCAGGTGAAGGGGATTTTCCAGAGTGGAGTCTGTACTTGGCTTCCAGTTACGATGAATCTTTTCTGTAACAAGTTATTTTATTTAGTTACAACTGAACCCCGATTATATTATCTCTCTTTCATCGCTTTCGTCTACTTGTCACTCTCACACTTTGCGATTATTCTCAATGAGTGAGAGTGATAGGTAGACGAAAGCGATTGAAAGAGGCTTACATAATAACCCCGCTGTTCTCGCCTGGACAGGAACTAAGGGCAAGTGCACATTATGGCTAAGCGCATATAATTTTTCACAACCAAAACAAAGACGATAGCGTCTTTGTTCACATAATCTCTGGCTACTAGAGTAGGCTTGGCACGGGGCGTAGACACAATCTCTCTTCACCAATTGACAATGTTTTGTCTTGGAATTTAGAAGAAGCCATAGGAAAATATGTTCATTTCGACTAGGAGATTTTGTCCAGGTCCCACGGCAGGAGAATAGAAGCACAGAAACCAGAAGATCCAAAGGGGGTATACAAATTAGAAGTTGGCTTAGTTGGTCTTAGGACTTTTTTAAGTCCTTCTGCCTAGTTACCACAGTATTATTTGTGGTCCGACAATTTGTGATAAGATAGCCAGTCTACTGCGGTTGAGGCTTCCAGTTGAAGCGCGATTGAATAGTCGACCCTTATCGTCGCTCACTATCAGGTGAAATGAAGGTATAGCTTCCCTGTCAAGCACAAAGAAAACACTTAAAGTACTCACCTGTGTAGCGGTGACGAGGCCAGAAGTCATATTGACATAAAGATAAACGACGGGTGAGCCGGGATTCTGCACCCAGTTGTCCAGGAGTTCTCCAACATCCAAGTGGGGGAAGTTTCTAGTAAACTCAATATCTTCGTAAGCAGCCCGCCTCAAAGCGTTATACATGTCTTCGGGGGTGCCAAGGCCGTAGGCACTGGAAAGTAGAATAACCTCTTTAATCTCGGCTGCGTCAGAAAAATCTTTCAAAAAGAAGGACATTTTGATAGAAAGATTTTGGAGGTTAGAAAAAGAATTTCGAAAAATTATGGTCTTGAGGCGGGAATCGAACCCGCGTCCGCTGCTATCCGGGCAGGTGCCTGACCGCTTGGCCACCCAAGACACCAATTAACTTGCCGAAATTCTTTTAGGAAGATTTTGGAGGTTAGAAAAAGAATTTTCTTTGACGCGGGTTCGATTCCCGCCTCAAGACCATAATTTTTCGAAATTCTTTTTCTAACCTCCAAAATCTTTCTACTAATTTTTCTAACATTTATATAATGTTAAAATTAAAATCGAATAGACATTTTGATAATTATTATGTTCCCTTCATCGGCGTTGCTGTCTGCTCCCTTCAGTAAGAACTTCAGTAAGAAGGAGTACCTGACTCTTACCAAGCTTATTCATCACCATCATCACCAATCCTTTTATGTCTCCTCGGCTGGGGAACAGGCCTCCCTATGAATGGAAGAATATAGGGAGATAGGAGATCACCCATCCAATAATTGGCCTTAGCGATCATTGCTCGCTCAGTTTACGCTATCATAAGCCAAGCGCGTTAAGCCACTGAGCTGTCGAGCTCCTCCATGCGTATTGGCAAATTGTTTTATACAGATTTAGGCAGTATGGCCGCTTTATACCTTCCCCTAGTGTAAAAATAATCCTCAAAATAAATGACTTAAGGTGCAACTTACTTATTCCTCAGGTAGTATCTCAGTCCCTGTCTGAAAGTACGTTCTCCGAGGAAGTGCTCCATCATTCTCAACACTGAAGCTCCCTTAGCGTAGCTGGTGGTACTGAAGTGGCCAGAAACGGAGGGGTTGTTGGCGACTGATGATAGGTTCATTGGTGTGGCAGAAGCGCCGGCGTCCCAGCTCAATGCGCTGTGTACTTGATCAATGACGAACTGGTCGTCGAGCTCAAATGCTGGGTGAGCCTGGAAGGGAATATTGAAGGCATGTAAAAAGCTACTTCAATCATTTTGTCAGAGAACGCAGAACGTCAACAGGAACGAAGACTTATTTCACAGTCAGCTTATTTTCTCTACTATCAAGATCCCATATCAACAACTCACCAGCGCTTTAATGTCCCCACTGCTGGGGCACGGGTGTTACCCGTACACATACGGACACTTATGTGCAGTACTTCCTATGGGTGGAAGATTATAGGGAGAATGAGGCATAGCCTACCCCACGGGCCCGGTGCGGATTGGTGGGTATTAACGACTGCAGATGCAGCCGGGACCGACGACTTTACGTGCCTTCCGAAGCAAGCAGTAATTCGAGATAATAAATTTTTGGACACCCAGCCCAATGACCGGTCTTAGAGAACTTTGCTAAGTTGACGCAATCGCTAGCTGCTATGCCAATCGAGCACCCGTAAAAACGTACAGTGGCAAAATAAAACAAACCACTAGATAGGATCAACGTTATTTTTGAAAGTAAAAGAAATTACAGCAACCCGCGTCCTCAGCAATCCTATTTCCACGCGGAAACACTGCTAGAGCTTAGCAAGTAGAAAGATTGGATCGACGCCTATCATTTATTTATTTTGGTTATTTCATTTATATATTCTTATTTATTATTTATTTATACATATATAGTTATATATTCATTCCGGAAGGTAAAGGTAAAGGCGCGTTAATTATTTTAGATACTTACCGCGTGGGCACTGAAGTATTCGAACAAACTAGCGAACGACTCGTTCAGCCATAGGTTGCTCCACCAGAAGTTGGTTACCAAGTTACCAAACCATTTGTGTGCGAGCTCGTGCGCCACAATGGTGGCGATGAAGATCTGATTTTGCAGGTTGGTGTGGTTCTCGTCGTACAAAAGATATGCCTCTCTGGAAACAGTATTTTAGTTCATCATCAAAGTAAAAGTCAAAATTCGTTTATTCATACGTATGATTACAATACACATTCATTATAAAACGTCAAGAAAATCAGTGTGCCCAAGGGAGAATGGCGCAGTGCGCGGTATGCCTCAGTCTGCAATCATAGGTTTCCTAAACCCACGCTTCGATCCGCCAACGAATGACCTCGACGAATTCAATACCAAAGTTGATACTAAACGCCTTATAAACCTTTATTTTCCCCACTGCTGGGGCACAGGCCTTCCCTTCCGGAAGAATATCAAGAGAAAGGACCAGGGCCCACCACGCTGGCCCGCCCAGTGCGGATTGGTATTAATGACTGCAGATGCAGCCAGGACCAACGGCTTTACGTGCTTTCCGAGGCATGGCGGAACTCGTTATAATAAATTGTTGGTCACCCATCCAATGCCCGGCTTTTTGACTGTTTACAATCGAATTCACAACCACTGAAGGGCTGACTATCTTATCACAAATTGTCGGAACACAATAATACTATTAACATTATTGTTCACCACTCTTCCTCGGCCTGTCCACTAATTAAACATACTAAAATCGAAGTACCAGAACCAAACAATTACCTGTAGTTGACCATTCCCCAGTTTTCCATAGCTCCAGCGGGGAAGTCGGGAATGGCCAGATGGTCGTTCTTCATGGGTCGTCCCTGGCCCATTTCGTAGTACTCGATGCCCAAGTAGTCATCCAAGGCGTTGGTGATTTCCAGACCAATGTGGGCAGCGAACGAGTGTTGGTACTCCATGCCAGGGCGGGAGACGATCTGGAAGGGTCTGGTCGATGTGGACGAGTAGTTTGTGGCCACGAAGTCACTCACGGTAAACGCCACCAGGTAAACTGACACCACTGGGGTTGGTAGGAAGGTTTCCTTGACGCGGCCACCAGAGAGCCTGAAAGATTTCAAGGTACACATTTACTACGGAAACGTCCTCACGTTTCCACACATTGCGCTCTTTTGTTTCTGTTCGCTCCTTGAACTACTATTGCTAGCATATAGAAGCGACACCGCAAACAAGAATTGTAGCCCGTGGGTTGCGGTGCAGGACAACAACTCAATTAGTCATACACGCACGAAGCCACTGCTTGCTTGAAAGAAACGCGTAAGTGCCATGAATTCGGCGGCGCTTACAATGGTTTGGTCGCGAGAAAACTGTGCTCAAAGCGTCGAGTTGGGAGAATACTTTTGTTTGGCGTAGCGTCTCTAGTTTACCATATAAGTCAATGTGTTCGCTGTTTCGAAGATTCACTCTAGAAATACATGTGAAGGTGTATTAACCCACGTTTCGCCAACTATGTTAAGTCCCATGCCGATATAAGGGAACGCTTCTACCCGTTAGGTACTTAGCCTTTAGTCGCCTTGTACAACATCGTGAGACAGATTAGGGATGGTGACAATTGTATTCCGCTATACCGTCACCAAAAGGTACCACTCTAGACATCTTACTCCTTAGAAACACAATTTCAATGCTTATAAGTACTTACATAACAAACAATAGCGCAGAAATTCATTTTGATATGTTTTCAAGATAGTCAAACAACTGTATAATTAAAATAAAAGTGACTAAAGACTGGTCTACCGCGGATATGGTAAATGCTTTTATGCCTAGTGATTGGTATTTTAATTTTTTGATTGTCAATATCATGAAGAAATTCAACCAAACAAGAAATCAATTAAAATAACCTATTACATACAAATAAATACATAAATCACTTCTATTTATCCCCCAAAGGGTAGGCAGGAGTCCAATGTAATACATAGCGATCCTATTGTCATTTATCGGATACGTAAATCGCAGTAGGTATAGGTGGTATAACAAGAATGCTGCTGCCCATTCCTCGCGACTGCTTCAAACCTACTGCCTTGTAAGGCATTGAGTTATATACGCTAGTAATAGTAGTTCAATGTTGTAAGGCACCAGCGGGAGAGATTGGGGGTGGTGACAATTGTATTCTGCAATTAACTAGCATAGAGATCGCCTAATCTAAAAATGAATGCCCCTCCACAACAGCGTCATTATTTTAAAGTCTCTGAAGGTACTCTAAAGAGTCATCGTTACGCTGTTACGTTCGTGTCAAGTCGGCGACTGAATCAACCAATAATTAGCTAATTTGAGTGTGTTGTATCTGCACACTGATTGTTCATGTAAAAGTAAGAAAATGGAGGGGCGTTCATTTTAAGATTAGATGATCTCTACGAGTATTATTTTGTGAGTATACTATTATTATATACTTACACAGCTGTATCTGCTATTGCCATGTTCGAGTAAGATGGCTGCAGGGAACTTTCGCGGGTAATAGAGATAACGAATGTTGACTTGAATTGTGGTTCGTCGAAGCAAGGGAATGCCATTCTGGCGTAGTAAGGCTGGAACTGCGTTGTCGCATAGTAGCTGTCAATGAAAAAAAAGGTATAAAGGTAATGTCATTTAAGGCCCTTTGAGGTACACTGGTGAATTCTTCAGTGTTCCTTTTTAATGTCTCTACGGCTGCTGGAGCACAAGCCTTCCGTATGGTTGGAGGAATATACGGAGAATAGGCCATCATAACTCACCATGCTGACCCAGTGTGGGTTGGTGGGTATTAATGAGTACAGACAGATGCAGCCAGGACTAATGACTCAACGTCCTTCCAAAGCACGGAGAAACTCGAAATGATATATTTTTGGTCACCCATCTAATGACCGGCCTTAAAGATAATTGCTAATTCTACGCCATTGAAGGAAAAACACGCCAAGCCACTGTGCTATCGAGATCCTCTATCTAGGGTGACTAAGGGTAAACCCTTAGTCGCCTTGTACGATACACACGGGAGGGATGGGGGTGATGGTATTATGCTCTGCCGTCACGACATGGCTTCCTAACATGTACATACATATCCCCGAAAGGGAGAAGAGCAGAGGTGAATTAGCACCCACGTTTCGCCAATTATGTTAGGTCCCATGTACAAAAGAACAAAAGTCGCAGTACATTGCTAGGTGGTATAAGAGGAACACTGCTCCCCATTCCTCATCACTGTTTCATCCTTAGTCGCCTTGTATGACACCCACGTGAGAGATTCGGGTTGGTGACAATTATTGTATTCTACTCTGTCGTCACCACACGGCTTACTAACATGTGACTTACCGAACTTCATTAGTGCTGGAGAAGTAATAACCCCTGTAGAAACCTCTCTCATACTGATTGTCGTTGATTCTTCCGGTATAAACAATGTTTATGGTGTAGTTTCCAATGGGGATAGGGTCGGCCAAGTTGATCAGAAGTATCTCGTAGTAGTTGTCCACTGTGAAGGGTTCGGGGAACTGCAGGTTGACGGGCCTGCCTGCTGAATCCACCAGATCAACACTTTCAATTGATACAACCTTCTGGTGTAGAACTATCTGGCTGAGATTCCTCTGAATGACCTAAAAACAGAACTGATTATTAATACATACTTATAGAGACGAAAACTCTTAACATGCCATGGATTCACCGCGTGGGTGCCGGGTCCAGTGTGGCAGAGAGGGGAGTCAGTTGCAGCGCCTGGGACTTGTGACCCAAATAAATTTAATCATGTCTCCATTCTTTCTGCCATATAAATCCTTTTAGATATCCCTGCAGTAGCTTGTAATTTAAAGATGTCTAGATGGTAACATTTACACTTTCCAATCCGCCTAATTAACAATCTTATAAACATAAGTATGTAGGTATATAGTTACGCTTCATATATTCAACAGTAATCAGCTTGATAACCGTGGTACTTTATAACTAGATAACTATTGTGATATTATGATAAACTGCTGCATAAAGATTTATATGCTTAACGCCTAATTTGAAGATAGTAAATAAGGTGATAAAAATGTGTGTACCTAAATAAGCCATACCTATGAGTAAGCGAAATCGAATAAAACATAGTTCTTAATGACACTAATTTTGAGTCCACTGATTTTTTCAAAAGTAAAATGTAAATAAAATGTTTATTATTTGAACGAATTTTTAGTGCAAGCTTGTCTATGTAAAAAAGATTTTATGTCACACCTGACCATAAAGTGGACTTTTTGCCCGCTACGCATACTAAAAATCCCGCTTCCTGGTCAGGGGGTGACGTAAAACTAATTTTACCTCGGGAGATAAAAAGAAGGTCTCAGATCGCATATATAGCGTCCTCGCCTTCGGCTCGGGCGTCAAATACTTGGGATCTGAGAAATTCTTTGGTTTATTGCCCTGTACTACACCTAATTTCAAATTTTTAAAAAGATATCGATAAAGACGGCCGCCTTGGTCGAATGCTCAGATTGCTGGGTATTGGCCAAGAGGTCCCGGGTTCGAATCCTGGTAGGGGCAAACTTTGTGATGACCACAAATGTTTGATTCCGAGTCATGGTTGTGTATATGTTTATGTAGTATATTTTCAACGTTTATATACATAATTATATTTAAAAAAATATGTCCGTAATTAGTATCCATAACTCAACTTACTTTGGCCTAGATGATAAGTGTGAGTGTAAAAAAAAAATATTTAACATTTATATCACGTATTCTGTCGTCTGAACGAAGGATAATTTTATGTTTATTAAAATACTAACTTTAAGTGGTAACTTAAATTTGCATCAGTATAACCCCCGAATGCAGAAATGCTTCTCAAATTTTGAGCACTGCTGATAAAATTAAGTGGACGATACTTGCCAGAATTTGTATGAAAAAACGTCAATTTTGACAATACATAAATGTTAAGCAGGGGTTAAAACTTTGAGTAGCGTTTCTGTGATCGGGGATTAGGGACTTACAGAAATATAATTCTGCCAATTATTTTATGCCAGCAAATGGCATTTTCCGCCAGTTACTCGTGAATCCCACTATATGGTCTGAGGGTGAAATAACATTTTTGAAAAAGAAACCCTCAGATCGCATATTAATCAAATACTTGTGATCTGGGACATTATTTGTTTTACCGCCCTAGTTAGTAAATGTACCCCTATAAAACATGTAACAAAAATAGCCCACACCCAGAATACTACCCATGCTAACGTAGTCATAAAATATAAATACTATTGTGGTATTAAAAAATCTTTTTTCATCCCACCATCTCGGAAAAAGCGTTTTTGCTCTTCGATATCCGAGTGCAAAAGCCGTTTTTATCCTCTAGAGGTTAAAGTAAATTTGAATTTAGAACATCGTGTGCAATGAGTTTGTGAATTCAAAACATCATTATACATATTTATTTCTACCTCCATGGTGCCAAAATTGTCATGCAACCTATTTTAATTTGTTAAAAACTCAGACTCGGAACCTTCTTAGTGTACTTTTTTTGTAATTTGCTTTGCGCGCGCCATTTTCTTTTCACGTCATAAATTTGTTAAAACCTAGGAGTTCCGTGACGGTCAATCAGCTTGGCGTCAATCTTGCTTTAAACATTTTGATCGTCTACAACGCTTGCTTGATGCTTGAGTCAAGCATTTAAAAGCTTTTAAGGTCTGTTTGATTTGTTTACGCTAGCAACGGAACAAAAACATACAGAAAATCACCGTGCTTGAGTGCACCGTGCTCAAGCTGATTGACCGTCTCGGAACTCCATTAGGGACGGTAATTTTTATTAGGTACTTACAGGTGTGTCTGGATGAATGTTGCGGGTGTAGCTGGGTGGATGGGTGGCTGTTGGAGGTGTGTCTGGGTGAATGGGTTTTTGTGGGTGTGTCTGAATGGATGGGTGAGTATTGTGGGTGTTTCTGGGTAATTGGGTGTTTCTGGGTGGATGGGTGTTTTGTGGGTGTTTCGGGTTGAATGGGTGTTTGGTGTGTGTTTCTGGGTGAATGGGTGTTTTTTGGGTGTTTCTGGGTAAATGGGTGTTTTGTGTGTGTTTCTGGGTGAATGGGTGTTTTTTGGGTGTTTCTGGGTAAATGGGTGTTTTGTGAGTGTTTCTGGGTGAATGGGTGTTTTGTGGGTGTTTCTGGGTGAATGGGTGTTTTGTGGATGTTTCTGGGTGAATGGGTGTTTTGTGGGTGTTTCTGGGTGAATGAGTGTTTTGTGTGTGTTTCTGGGTGAATGGGTGTTTTTTGGGTGTTTCTGGGTAAATGGGTGTTTTGTGGGTGTTTCTGGGTGAATGGGTGTATTTTGGGTGTGTCTGAGTGGATGGGTGTGTATTGCGGGTGTGAATGTTGTGGGTGTTTCTGGGTGGGTGTTGAGAGTGTGTTTGGGTTAATGGGAGGGTATTGTGGAAGTTTCTGGGTGAAAACAGAAACTGTTGTGATTGTTTTTTTTTTGTATTTTGCAATTTCCTCGTTGGGGGGGATAAAAAGTTACGTGTTGCACTCGAGTGCAAAGATTTTTCACCTTGTGCTCTTTTGATTCCCTCGCTATCGCTCAGGATTCTAATTTTAGAATCCTTCGCTAGCTCGGTCATCAAAATTGAGCACGCGGTTAAAAAACAACTTTGCACTCATGTACAACAAATAACTATTTTCTTCAAATTGCTCGGTTAGTGAAGCAAAATGTTTAGAAAATTCGAAACTTAGTTTTACGTCACACATGACCATAAAGTGGACTTTTCCGTCCGCTACGCGTACGAAAAATTCCACTTCTTGGTCGGGGAGTGACATAAAACTATGATCTTACGTCGGGCGAAAAAAAAAGATGACTGATCTGACCAATTTTGTATGTGTACCATGTTACTTGCAGAATAAATAAATAATTATTATTATAGCTTAAAATATTAGTACACATTAAATAGGTCGGATAGTAATCGGATACCTAGTTTTTTAAACTAGCTAAGTGTTACGTAAAATTATATAGTGCTTTTTAATTGACCTCCAATTTAAAAACACTATAGAAACCAATTTCTCTCTCCATAAATAATCAGTTAAGACTCGACTTTTCTTGTGTTATTACATCTGCCGACGCCGCACATCACATAAGAGCGCCTTCCCCTAACTCAAACATTAGGGTGCCTTCCACAGGGTTACCTATTTTATTACCGAATTTTTCTAGTTCGAATTTCATTTTTCCGAAAACGTTTCGCCACTTTTTTGTTTACCATATTTTCATTATACCGAAAAAACGTTTGACATATAGCTGACAATCCGATTTTCAAAAAAGCATTTTTTCAAATTCTATATGTTTCGGAATTTCACTCAACCTTTGATAACTATTTCATATTTTAAATGACTTATTTTCCAAAAAATAGATTTCTATAATACCAAAACACAAATAAAAGTATGTATTACATAGAATATTGTTTAACTTTAACTTGTAAACTTTTCTGTAAAAGCACAAGTTACTGGCTTCGTTGGTTCATGTACAAACCTAACCTAACCAACTTATTAACAAACTCATTTTGACCTATTTAGTTAGTTAGTTGGTTAGTTGGTTGGTTGGTTATGTAGAATATCACGATATTGGCAAATAAAAAAGTGTGTTTGAAACAATATAGAATACGTTACTTTGATATTTGAAACATCTAGAATACAAAATTATTGCAAACAAAACATCTATAAACGGCAATTAGTTTTTCTGGAAAATGAAACAGTTGGAAAATAAATTTATTACATACAATATTATGTCAAGAAATATATCTGCGATTCAAAACTTCGGTCAACCGTTTTCGGAATTTTGATATTCGAACAATGAATTTTCGAAAATATGATAGGTTACCCTTCCACAGATATATCAATTTAAGGATATATCTGTGGTGCCTTCCCTTGACTGGTGAAATGCCGCGAGGTAGATCCCAGAATTTCCCCGCTTAAAGGGCTAGGAGGAACACCGGAGTGGTTTAGTGGGTATTGCTGGCGCTTCTTGCACTGGGCGAGTCCCCTACACGCCAGTCTACCTAGCGGCTGGTATGATATGTAAATGCATCAAAAAAACCCGCATCTGTGGTCTAGTGATTTGCCCACCGGAACGAAGATCCAGATGTCCAGGGTTCGATCCCAAGGGGGGTACAAATTTGTGCTCGGTTTGGTTGGTGGTAGGACTTTTTAGAAGTCCGCCTGGCTAGCTAGCGCCATCTTCTCAAAATCTGTCGCCATAATAATAATGTTAACAGCATTATTGTGTTCCGACAATGTGTGATAAGATAGCCAGCCCCTCTGTGGTTGAGGGTTCCAGGTGAAGCTCGATTCGAGCTTTAGCCCTTATTGTCACTTACCACCAGGTGAGATGAAGGGTAAGAGCTTCCCTGTCTAACATAAAAAAATGTCCCCTAACTCACCTCAATATCTATTTCGACTTTTCCGTTAATATGAGCTCTGTCCAAATACACGTCGAGATCGACTGCTACATGTCGGGGCTGCACGGCATCCGTGAGACGGTACATGGGGTTGTCCAAGTTTGTGGAGAAAGACTCCACTGTTTCAAGAGAGGCCCTCTCTTCGGCAGGTATGGCAGAGACCGCCATAAGGAGGCTCGCCAAAAGCGGTACTATCATCTCTCTCCCTGAGAACAAAACAATTATTTATTATTAACTATTATAAATTTTGCCTTGTGCCGTGTGGTGACGGCAGAGTAGAATACAATTAATTGTCACCACCCCAAATCTCCCCCGTGGGTATCGTACAAGGCGACTAAGGATAAATCAGTGATGAGGAATTGGCAGCAGCGTTCCTCTTATACCACCAAGCAATGTACTGCGAATTTTGTGCCCGATATGGCATTAGGCTCGCCACTACACACCACTCGTGGGTGAAACTAGTTCATCTCTGCCTACCCCTTCGGGGATATAGGAGTGATTTATATATGTATGTATAATTTTGTCTCCCCGTGACGGTGCCGCTGTGATCGAAACGTTCGTCGGGTTAAATAATAAATATGCCAAGCACCTAATAATAATAATAATAATAATAAATATTTTTACACTCACACCTATCATCTAGCCCAAAGTAAGTAGCCTAAGCACTTGTGTTATGGATACTGGATGACGGACATATTTTTAATATAATTATGTATATAAATGTTGAAAATATACTACATAAACATATACACAACCATGACTCGGAAACAAACATTTGTGGTCATCACAAAGTTTGCCCCTACCAGGATTCGAACCCGGGACCTCTTGGCCAATACCCAGCAATCTGAACATTCGACCAAGGCGGCCGTTAATTGTACATATGTAACAAATAAGAACAAACAAATAAATAAAATAAATAAATAATATTTTGTTCATTCAGTGACGTCAGCTTACTATAATAATTAGCATTGCAATTTATCGCGTTGTAATTAAGCTAATCATGGATAGGTGATCTGTATCTACAGACAGTAGGTACATATTTTACTATATCGGTATGACATTATAAACTGCTCGTGTATGTACGAAATTTAATTACCATAAGCACTGAATGTTAACAGTCGAAATTTAAAATCTTCAAAATCATCATCATCATCATCACTTGTACACTGGTACTCAAGCCTAAATGGATGGAAAAATAAAGAGAGAATGGGCCATCATCCACACCGTTGGCCCAGTATACATACTTATAATATCATGCCAATTTATTCCCGAAGGGGTAGCCAAAGGTGAATTAACACTTCCGTTTTGTCAATTATGTTAGATCCCATGTAAATCGCAATATATTCAAAGTTTGAGTCCTGCTTAACACTTAAATTCATACATATATACACATACATAAATCACGGCTATATACCCGAAGGGGCAGGCAGAGGTGAACTAGCACCTACGTTTCGCCAATTATGTTAGGTCCCATGTAATAAGTGGCGAGCCTATTGCCATTTATCGGGCACAAAAGTCGCAGTAGAATGCTTTTGCTAGGTGGTATTAGAGGAACGCTGCTGCCCATTTCTCATCATCGATTTATCCTTAGTCGACACCCACGGGAGAGATTTGGGGTGGTGACAATTGTATTCTACTCTGCCGTCACCACACGGCAATACAAAACAAATAAATAAATAAAAATAGTAAAAGTAAGAGTATTAATTTCAGACAACAGGAATCCATAATGTGTTAGTAAGTATTATCAAAATTGACGAATTTCCATACAAATTGTGACAGGCATTGTCCACTTAACTTTATAAGCAGTGCTCAAAATTTGAGTAGATAGCGTTTCTGAATTCGGGGGTTAGTCGCCTTGTATGAGGAGAGAAATATGCATATATAAATATACATATGTCTCTCATCTTAAATTTCTCTCTTTACATAATCATGCAGTTAGTGCATTCTGCTCCGCTGTCACTAAGCGCGGTAGTCACTGTACCAAGCGGAGCTACTCAGCTATGCTTGGTCTTATGTAATCATAGTAAAGCCTATTGCCAACTAGCGAGCACATTAATGGAACTACTTGAAACAGATTTACTTGGTAATTATTTGTTATGTCTATGACGTTATTTTCAGCTTTAGTCACTGTGCCGAAAAAGCAGTAGGTACTAGGTATTGAAACACAACTAAGATACGATTGTTACGTTAGCATAAGCACAGTCAGGTCAATGCAATTGTTACATCCGCTTCACGGGTGTCTTACGACTAAGGACTTATAATATCTGTAGTCAGGAATTGTCAGCGTGGTATACAGCCAGCAATACACCGACAAACATGCACAGATGGCAATAGGCTCATCCCTTTTACATGGGATCTAAAATAGCTGACGAAATGTAAAGTGGTGGCTTCTGCCTACAACTTGAATGATAAACCGGGGTGATTTACGAAGGTAGTCCCTATAATCTTCCATCCATAGGGTAGGCCTTGTGTCCCAGCAGTGGGGACATTAAAGCGCTGGTTATGATGACGATGGTGTACTAAACAGTCATCCGCACACAGAGACGTCAATTAACGTTAATGAGTACTTAATACAAAACATGGCAATTCAAAACTAGAACATAGACCCGGCAAGTATAGCGACAAGTTTCAAATGGACATTTTTTTTGTATTAAGTACTCGTTACCGTTAATTATTGACGTCTCTGACGTATGATTATTATTATTTACAAGTAAAGGTAGTTCTTTCCGTTGATTATTTCAATGTTTCAGTTTATCTGATAGGTGAGTAGGGGCTTAGATCCGGTACACAATGTACATTACTATCTGTAATGTAACAACTCATTGTCCAATGCGGGTTTCTATGACTAGGTATCCTTGCGCCTCCGAGACGGTCAAGCGGCTTCGCGTCAATCACGTAGATTTTAGCTTGCTTCAATCATTTTGATCGTCTACATCGCTTGCTTGAAGCTTGAGTCAAATTTATGAGCTTGAAACGCGCTTGATGTGATTTTAAATGTATGTATACTCTATGGTCAAGCCTCTTGACAGGCGTTTCAATCACACTCTTGAGCGAGCACAACAGAAGAGAAAAAGTGTTTGACGCGAAGCCGCTTGACCGTCTCGGAGGCGCTTTAGCGGGGCGTGGGGATTTGACACGTCCAATATGAACACTAGTATATACTGTATCAGGGTAAGCACTTCGTTGTCGACGAATGTTACAAAATTAAATGGCCTTTGTCAAAGAAATTTGTGATAAGAAAACGTTCGATAAGTCTTAACATCTGTCAGCCAATTTTGTAATGCACCATTGAGGCTATACTGCATATAGCTTTCACTGATAAGAATCAAACTCAAAAAGCCTCAGAAATTAGGCGTAAAGAATTGAAATTGTTTTATCAATAGCTATGTGATTATTTTACAAAGTAACACAACCAGACTCACCCATTGCGTTTCCCGCTGTTCTTATCCAACTGAACTGTCGATATGTCCATATTTTATATTTATCAGCAAGATAATGGTAATTATCTTCAGACAAAATATTTCTATTAGCACAAAAAATTTAATCGACGAAGCGAGTCAGAAATCAACCTAATCTGTTAACGATCACTGATATGTTATCTTAGCGCTCATTGCTTTACGGTATTTTTGTCGTAATTTGGATTATCAGTCATGAGGGATCAAACCGATCGGCATCGCATAATTATTACACCTTACCTGGTGAAAGGAGTCTTCTATGCTGGCCTGGGAGCGAACGAATAACGTAGAATAGGCCAGGGCTCGTAGCCAAGTGGCAATCCTTTCATAACGATAACGTGTCGAAGTTCGTCAGGATCGGCCATATTACTTTGGTATCTACAGCGCCCTAGCTTGCGCTACCAACATAACTAGGAACTTACGAAGACGATTTCGGTCACGTGATCTCACGACGACTTACGTCAAATCCCATACATTTTGCTTTATCGAACTTCGTTATCTTTGTCGGTATGTTACTTTGTCTAGGCCCCCTGCTCCGACTTATCCCATGTTCCGTTGTTTGTATCCGAAACGTTCGATCAAGCAAACGGAAAGAATTACTAATAATAATTATCATACTTGAGAGACGTTAGAGTTCTAAATACAAAAAAAATGTCAATTCAAAACTATCGCTATATTTGCCGGGTCTACGATTTAGTTTTGAACTGCCATTTTTTTGATTCCTGTATTTCTGACTACAGATTTTATAAGTCCTTAGTCGCCTGGGAACAAATAAATAACGTAGAATGAGCCAGCCCTGACTCATCCCATGGGTGTCGTAAAAGTCGACCAAGGGAGATTGCCCGGTCTAGACCAATAAGCACCTTGGAGCACCCGAATGGTGGAGGGCAAACCACCAACAACAGCATACCCAAAGAGGGTTGGTGTCAGGCAGGCGGCCGGCTGGCAAACCTAAGCCAAGACCTTGAGCAGTATGAATTGTAAAGTTGTCATCCTAATCATTCTCCGTTCATCGGTCACTCGACATGATCAATTTTATCACCTTTCTATACATTCGTTCATCAGTAGCACCTTAACGGTGTGATGGATGATATGAATCAAAAGGGACTGGATGGCTTGATGACGTCTGACCGATATTAATTGAAGAGGAAACATACTGCGCCGACCCCAGATAGACTGGGAACAGGGCAGGGAGAAGAAGATATCTTATTCGAATTTTTAAAAATCTCAGTTTCATTTTTACCTGTAATTACTAATAAGCTCGCCTCAAACGTCTTGTCATGATTGTGTCCGAGGAAGATACACATCTTCGGACACACTCATACTATCGTGACTAATGACTCATATAACCATTAAATCAAAAGTATGCGTCACTTAAGAAATTATTAATGACAAATCCGCCGTGTTGTGACGGCAAAGTAGAATACAATTGTCACCACTCCAAATCACTCCCGTGGGTGTCGTGTCGTACAAGGCGACTAAGGATAAATCAGTAATAAGTTTCTCTTATAGGTACCACCTAGCAATGTTCTGCGACTTTTACATACATACATACATAAATCACGCCTATATCCCCGAAGGGGTAGGCAGAGGTGAACTAGCACCCACGTAACATAATTGGCGTAACGTGGGTGCTGGTTCACCGGGCAAACTCCCCTAGTCGACTTTTACGACACCCATGGGATGAGTCGGGGCTGGCCAATTCTGCGTTATTTGTTCGCTATAATATCAATAAATAACATTTTTATTGCTGTTTGTTTGTCTCGCTAAAACTCGAGAACGGCTGGGCCGATTTAGCTGATTTTGGTTTGTTAGAGAGAGGAGGGTTGACGTTGACTGACTATTTGGGGAGGTACTAATAGGGTATGAAATCTTCTTCTTCCTGCCCTGTTCCCAGTCTATCTGGGGTCGGCGCAGTATGTTTCCTCTTCCATTCATATGTCAGACGTCATCAAGCCATCCACTCCCTCTTGATTCATATCATCCATCCCACCGTAAAGGTGCTAGTGATGAATGAATGTATAGAAAAGAGACTTAACGGACCATGTCGAGAGACCCATGAACGGAGAGAGTGATTAGAATGACAACATTCCAATCCATACTGCTCAAGGTTTTGGCTTAGGTTTTACAACCGGCCGCCTGCCTGACACCAACCCTCCTTGGGTACGCTGTTGTTGGTGGTTTGCCCTCCACCATTCGGGTGCCCCAAGGTGCTTATTGGTTTACACCGGGCCATCATCCTTTCATTAATTAAATTAAACGAAAAGTACCAGAACATTAAATGATAGGTGAAGTGTAAGAAATATTTATTTACTTAATTTACTATTTAGGACAGTAACTAAACAAAGGTGGTGAGTGAGACAGGACAGGCTCTGAATGTTCTGTTGATTCTACGGGGAAACTAATAATCCTTAAAATAAAATAATTGCCGTGTGGTGGCGGCATAATATCAGAATACAATAGGCGTGAAACTTATTTTGAAATTCTACACCATGTTGTTTTTACGTGTCTACTTTACCCAAAATAAATCATATTTTTGTAAAAACTTTTGTGGTCTGACTTTGGCGTCTGTGTGACGTCACTATTTCGTAATAAATTACAGTTTCTACATTAAACTAGTGACTTTGATTAGCAAATAGAATGTAAAAATTGAGTTAACGAAATATTGATGTCACGCAGCGTTTAAAAGCCAAGATGGTGGATTGCTAAATTTTGCATTTTTATTTTTATAAAATAAATATCAATCACAAGTATAATCTGATAAAACAAGTGACTATTAACGAATTTCTCAATCAATTACAAGTGAGTTCTAAGTAGCTTACTTGGCAGTTCAATTCACATATATTTCATATTACAACTGTCAAATGATGTTCGAAGTAAGCTACTCAGGTCTTACTTGTCGATTGTGAAACTGGCCATAAATCATTAATTCAGTGATTCTTTGTTAGTGTCATCATCCCTTTTGTCACCAACCTATTGTCAAAAACTGTATGTAGTATGTAATGTATGTTATTATCAAAGACGCCTCAAAGTATTATAAGTTTGTATATACCTTTCCGTCGTTCCATTGTTTGCTGTATTGGAAAATGTATTATTATAATTGTTTGGTCTCGACAGATGTAACTGGAATTCAGCTTTGTACAACGGTTCGTCCCAGCAAGGAAAAGCTTGCCTTGCGTTATAAGGCTGGAAGTGAGTCGTTGCGTAAATCCTTAAAAAGAAATAATCACGTAAATTTTAATAAGATGGTTGTTTTCCCAACAGAATACTTATTCCTCGATAGCAAAAACGGTCACGGTCCACCTATTACATGGGACCTAGCATAATTGGCGAAGCGTGGGTGCTAGTTCACCTCTGCCTACCCCTTCGGGGACATAGGCGTGAATTATGTATGTATGTAGTATTCACCTATTTTGTGTTTTTATTTTTTTACATTAAACATAAAATGTTCATATGACACAAAAAAATGTAGAATGTTTTAATTAATATTATGGGTCTTATGATTTGATTGATTGATTGATTACGCTTGGAAATTTCTTTGCTTTGTACAAACGGCAGCACATAAACTGTGGTAAATTAGATTTACTTGCGCGCATGCTATTAGTATAGAAAACGCAATATGGCCATGCGTGAATGAATAATTTTATTTAAAATCACACGGGTGCGCAGCGATCATAAATGCAGGTGAGCCGGGGCCCCATTATCTACCTCAATCTACGTCGATTCATTCACACGCGAAGTACAGCGCAGACAGATAGAAGGAGAAACACAACAATAGTTATTTGTTGTGCGTGAGTGCAAAGTTGTTTTTTAACCGCGTGCTCAATTTTGATGACCGAGCTAGCGAAGGATTCTAAAAAAATTAGAATCCTGAGCGACAGCGAGGGAATCAAAAGAGGACAAGGTGAAAAATCTTTGCACTCGAGTGCAACACGTAACTTTTCATCCCCGCCAACGAGGAAATTGCAGTTTCTGTTTTCACCCAGAAACTTCCACAACACCCTCCAATCAACCCAAACACACTCTCAACACCCACCTAGAAACACCCAGAACATCCACTCAGACACATCCACAGCACACATCCATCCACCCAGACACACCCACAACATTCACACCCGCAATACACACCCATCCACTCAGAAACCCCCAGAAACACCCATTCACCCATAAACACCCACAAAACACCCATTCACCCAGAAACACCCACAAAACACCCATTCACCCAGAAACACCCACAAAAAACCTATTCACCCAGACATATCCACAACATCCACCCAGTCACACCCACAATACTCACACATCCATTCAGACACACCCACAAAACGCCCATTCACCCAGACACACCCACAAAACACCCATTCACCTAGACACACCCACAAAACACCCATTCACACAGACACACCTCCAACACCCACCCATCCACCCAGCCACACCCGCAACATTCATCCAGACACACCTGTAAGTACCGAATAAAAATTACCATCCCTAATGGAGTTCCGAGACGGTCAATCAGCTTGAGTCAAGCACGTTGATTTTCTGTATGTTTTTGTTCCGTGGCTAGCGTAAACAAAACAAATAGACCTCAAAAGCTTTTAAATGCTTGAATCAAGCATCAAGCAAGCGTTGTAGAAGATCAAAATGTTTAAAGCAAGATTGACGCCAAGCTGATTGACCGTCACGGAACTCCTAGGTTTTAACAAATTTATGACGTGAAAAGAATATGCCGCGCGCAAAGCAAATTACAAAAAAAGTACACCAAGAAGGTTCCGAGTCTGAGTTTTTAACAAATTAAAATAGGTTGCATGATAATTTCGGCACCATGGAGGTAGAAATAAATAGGTATAATGATGTTTTGAATTCACAAACTCATTGCACACGATGTTCTAAATTTAAATTTACTTTATCCTCTAGAGGATAAAAACGGCTTTGCACTCAGATATCGAAGAGCAAAAACGCTTTTTCCGAGATGGTGGGATGAAAACGTATTTGTCTCTGTCGCGCGGATGCTGTCTGTTGCGTCCCGAACGATTTCGAGGTTAAACTGTATACGTCTGACGAGCGGCCGTGTGTACAATCAACAACACGTCAAGCTGCCACAAAGCGTAAAATTTACTAAATCTTCTTTCATGCTTTACTATCAACAAACTTAAATTTACAATTGATTGAAAAAATTGTTAGTTTTTGGGTTGTCTAAAGTACTATTAACCGCACAATAGGCATCGATTATTCTCTATTATGTTTTTTGAACCGTTAAATCGGCTTATTAACTTAACTCAACATATTAACATAAATTCAACGTCCCCGCTATTTTTTTATTTGGTATTTGACGACAGCTAAGTAAATTGGTGAGATGCCTGGTTATTGGACAATTTGTTAATATTTAGTATGAGATGCCAAAAGCTAAAACAAAGGATGCCTTCTTCTTTTCCAGATTAAAAAGGCATACTGTTCCTACACCAAATAGGAAAGTGTATCTATAAACAGGTTTCTGATGACGATAATTTTTTGAGATAATTATTTTACCTTTCAACATTATTATCGTCTCTGTACCACCCTTTCCAAATGCCCCTCTTCATTGGTCCATCGTTCATGGTGCTTGAGTAATCGATGTGTAAAATATAGGTTTCATTGGCCACCAAAGTTCTGTTTAAGTTTATCTTCAAAAAGTGGTACTGCATTTCTGTTACGTAGTTGTCAATGTCGAGTTCTACGTCATCAATTGTCCGCAACGTCACATCGTTAATAGCGTCAACATTAGCGTGTAGAACTATCTGGGCGACTTCTTCAACAGTCTAAAAAAGGAGAAGGGTTTAATTTTGATCAATGTTATAACATAGGGGTGTAGTTATATTTAAAGGGGTTATTCAGGTCATCAAATTGAACAACTTTCGCTAGGGAACCAAAATAGAAATCTCAGAAAAAAAATCACTTCCCCATACTAAACCGAGAACCAGCTGACAACAGTTTCTATGGGGAAGTGATTTTTTTTCTGAGATTTCGATTTTGGTCCCTTAGCAAAAGTTGTTCAGTTTGATGGCCTGAATATACCCTTTAAATATGACTACACCTCTCTGTTACACCCTTTATAGCGCTCCTCAACAACTCATTATTTCAAAACTAACCTTTATGGTTATATCTTCTCTTCCATCGTAACTAAAAGGATTGTCAGTTCTTTCATCGAAGTATAAATCGAGGTAGATGTCATATTTCAGCGGTATGACACTCGTAGGCAATCGATAGTTAAGATTATCATTTCTGCTCGCTTCGTCAGAATCGTAGAGGATTTCCTCGAAGTCTCCATGGGGTATTGGATTATCTGCTTTTGATAGCACTATCAGTGACGTGCATAGTGCCAGAACTAGATAATTCATATCTGGAAGAGATAAAGTTTTTAATATAAAAGTGCCACTAATTTTCTAGTCAGTTGGTGTGAACAAAGAGTGTCATAGAAATATCAAAATGTATGGATAAATTATATTGTAGTTCCAATTTTCGCTAGATAAATTTAAGTGGCACTAAAGTATAGAAATAAATAAAAAACGAACAAGTATGAGTCGTACAAATTCTTGATAATTAACTAAAAAGACCGTATTTTTTATTATTTTAGTTTTTAGATTTTCCCTGACTACAAAAATACTACGAGTGTACAAATTTTATAGTCCTAGTTCAAAGGAAAATACCCTGTTAATTTGATTCCCTTCAGTGACAAAATATCCAATCTTTGCGGCATAAGCAGCCGTATTTTTTACGTTAACTAAGAAGTTGCTTTTTTCTCATCTTCAAGGGACTGTACACCTGAGTAGAATTATTTGAATTTACTGAAGGTACAAGGTTTGTATATAATTTTATCCTCCCCCAAAGATTTCTAACCCATTTGACCCTGCGCTGCCCGCATCCGGCGGGTTCTCGCGACCTTCACCAAATCGGCCCGCCTTGTACGGGGCCTACGAAACCTTACTGCTCCAACGGCCGGAAGTTTTCCTAACAATGTGCCCTGCCTTCTGCCACTAAAGATCCACAATTCTTCGGGCTATGTCGGTGACCTTAGTTCTCCTGCGGATCTCATGATTTCTGATATGATCACGCAGGAACACCTTCTCTATTGCCCTTTGAGTGACCTTGAGCCTTCTTATAAGGCCTACTATAAGCGGTCGTCTTTCGGCCAGCCCTGTGGTAACAGCAGAGCACAATACAATTGTCACCTCCCCCAATCGCTCCCGTCACACAAGCCGATTAATGGTTAAGACAGCGATGAATAATAGGCAGGAGCGTTCCTATTATACTAACTAGCAATAAACTGCGATTAACATGCCCGATAGATGGCAATATGCTCACCACCTATTACATGGGACCTAACCTAATTGGCGAAACGCGCATGTTAATTTAACTCTGCCTATCCATCATGATCATCATTACCAGCCCTTTTAATGTACCCACTGCTGGGGCACGGGCCTTCCCTATGGATGTAAGAATATAGGGAGATTGGGCCTTAACCCACCACGCTGGCCCAGTGCGGGTTGGAGGGTTCTCTGCCTATCCCTTCGGGGATAAATAACTAGCCGAGATTTATGAATGTGTGTATATGCGTTACGGTCATCACTGCCACTAATGATAGAATAGCGTTCCAGATTTATGTAATGTTAATTAATTCTCTGACATATTTAAGGTAATCTCAGAAAAAAGAACAATAAACAGACCTTAATAACTATCCCTGCACCAATACTGACCTGCGAGAACTTGAAACACAATGGCGCACTCCACTTGTAATTAAATCTACAATCACCTAAATATTCGTTTATTACATTAACGTGTTATCGCCAAATCAACTTAGCATAAAATGATGATAATTATTTTACAATACAAGCATTCAATCCGTTGTAAAGATAAACAAATGCATATCTTTAACTTAGATAAAGGTGACTTGCTTCTTTTATCATAAACACGTCTTTTTGGATCACTATTAATTTGACCAATGTTCCGTGTGGTGGCGGCTGAGTAGAATACAATTGTCACCACCCCAAATCTCTCCCGTGGGTGTCGTACAAGGCGACTAAGGAAAAATCAGTGACAAGGAATGGACAGCAGCGTTCCTCTTATACCACCTAGCAATAGCAATATACTGCGACTTTTGTGACCGATAAATGGGAATAGGCTCGCCACCTATTAACTACGCTATTACATGGGACCTAACATAATTGGCGAAACGTGGGTGCTAGCTTTACCTCTGCCTACCCCTTCGGGGATATGAGCGTGATCTATGTATACATGTATGTATGTACCCCCTTGCACGACACCCGCGGGAGAGGAGTTGTACAAGGCGACCAAGGGCCGGTTTTTGGATGCATAGTAAACTCAACCAATTGTTAAAAATTGTTACTAATGGTTATACATAATAGACCGACATTCTCATCCCAGGGGTGTCGTAAAAGTCGACTAAGGGCCGGTTTTTTGATGCATAGGCCCTAAGTTAGATTGCCCAGTGTGCACCAATAAGCATCTTACTTAGAGCACCCGAACAGTGGAAGGCAAACCGCCAACAACAGCATACCCAAAGAGCTTTGGTGTCAGGCAGGCGGCGGCTATAAAACCTAAACGAATACCTTGAGCAGTATGGATTGGAAAGTTGTCATTTCAATCACTCTTACAGTTTATCGATCTCTCTACATGGTCCTTACCGCCTCTTTTCTATACATTCATTCATCACTAGCACCTTTCCGGTGTGATGGGTGATATGAATCTAAAGGGAGCGGATGACCCACTGACTTCTGACCGTTGACCTCTACATACAAGTACGCTGGACTGAAGGTTGTCATTCAAAAAATGAAGCCAATTTGATTAACGCCATCTTGGCGCTGATGGCACTGGTGTACGAAGGTGAACGTCCACGGAACTAATATAAGAGATGCACTGTAATGTCAAATACAACCAACAAACGTCAAATTTAGTACCCTTGCTTCTCGATGGGGCGCTTCAAATCGGCACAAGAAACATTTGTCATTTCAGTAGACGTATTCAGTCTAGCGTACTAGAGGTCAGTGCTTCTGATCAACAAGAATGGAAAAGGTAACAAACATACTGCTTCAACCCCAGATCTCCTGGGAATAGGGCAAAAAGATGATGAAAATCGGGACATGGTAATAGGGTGTTTATTTTCTGTAGAACTGCTGTTCAGCGGTAAGGTAAGGCGTTAAATAAAACAAAAACTTCTTTGTTCTAATTTATTTAAAAATATACATTATGAAGATAAGGTTGTTTCTTGTACTTTGAGAGCGAGAGGGATTAATCCATGTAAAAATTACAACAACGCAACACTCGCTTAACCTCATAAATTTAACTTATCAAGGCTTATACAGTAAACATTAATTAGGAAATGAAAAACAAATAATAATAAATTTCACAAATAGTAAAGTCATACACAAATCTTAATTGCAAAATCGTAACGTGTACAATAAGGCTTGGAAAAACCATGGAAGACAAATTAAAGGCAATGCCTTATAAAGTGTTAAAAGGCAAAAAATACTACCGCTGAATCACCACTGTGGAGGTACCAGTTAAGGTTTGATACTCTTTATTGCAATAAAAAATACATCAAAATCATTGGTCGTGTGATAACTAATGGCAAATTCCGTAGGTAACATTTGATCTGAACAGGCGTAGATTTCGATTTTCACTGCTAAGCTAGAGAAGAAGGTGAATAACTTAGCGGAGAAGGTGAACAACTTAGCGGAGAAGGTGAAAAACTTAGCTGAGAAGGTGAACAACTCAGCGGAGAAGATGAACAACTTAGCGGAGAAGGTGAATAATCAAGCCGGCCAGCAAAGCGAAGAACGAGCTGGTGATGGCAGCCGATGAGTTCCTCAGCAGCAGCTGCGCGTGGATGTCCTCGGCGCGACTGCTGCCCCACTCGAGGTTGCTGACCGCCGTATTCATGGCGGCCACACCCGCATGGTAGGACTCGCCCAGAGCCACTTGGTTGGCAAGAAGCCAAGTCCGGAACTGGAAACCGAACAAGACATGAATAGGCGTGGTGACTTATTTTTAAAAACTACACCATGTTTTTCTTACGTGTCTACACTTTACAAAATAAATTATATTTTTTGTAAAAACTTTCGATTTTTATAGAAAAAATATGTTTTGATTAATGCAATTTAAAATTTCCGGCAAAACACCAAAATGGCAATGGCGTCTGTGTGACGTCACTATTCCGTAAAAAGAACCGTTTTTTATTTGACTTGTCAATTTTATTGGCAAATAAAATGTCAAAATGGGGATAACTAAATAATGACGTCACGCGGCGTCTTAGCAAATAAAGCGGATCGCTAAGTTTTGTACTTTTATTTTTATAAAATAAATATTAATTACAAGTGTAATCTTATAACAAGTGACTATTAACGAATCTCCTTATCCTAAATTATTATTATAAATCATTATTATCAGTGATACTTTGTTAGTGTCATCATTCCTATTCTGGCGGTCTTACAGAGACTATCGACTTTTTTATGCTAGGAAGCTCTTGCCCTTCATCTCACCTGATGGTAAGTGACGATATAGGCTGTAGATGGAATAAAGCTTCACCTACAACCACAGTACAAAAGCGGATCACAATAATGCAGTTAACATTATTATTATAGCGACAGATTTTGATAAGATGGTGGTAGCTAGCCAGGCGGACTTGAAAGTAGTTCTACCACCGATCAAACCGAGTACAAATTTGTACCCTCCTGGGGTTTGAACCCGGGACCTCCAGATCTTAATTCCGGTGGGCAAACCACTGGACCACTAAGGCAGTTAAAAGGCGGAGTCGACTTGTGAAGACACAGTAACTGCCGCACTCAGAGACGTCATGAACTTTAATGAGGACTTAATGCTAAAAGAAAATTGAGTCTAGCTAGACCATAGAAGCGGCAAGAATAGCGACTAGTTCTGGATTGTAGTGTGAGTTTTTGTATAGGTACTACTTACTTCCTCACTTCTACTTCATTTCCTAATTAATTAACGTTTATTAACGTCTCTGAGTGTGACAGTTACTTTGTCTTCACACGTTGATCCGCCTCCATGTAGTGGTTCGCCCACCGGAATTAAGATCGCAAGGTTCCGGGTTCGATACGGGGGAGAGTACAAATTTGTACTCGGTTTGTTAGGTGGTAGGATTTTTTTCAAGGTACCACCATCTTATCAAAATCGATCACCTTATTAATAATGTTAACAGCATTATGTGTTCCGACACTTTGTGATAAGATAGCTAGCCGCTCTGTTATTGAGGGGGGTTCCAGGTGAAGCTCGATTTCATCTTCGGCCCTTATCGTCACTTACCATCAGGTGAGATGAAGGCCAAGAGGTTCTCTGTCTATCATAAGAAAAATAAAAAAGCTATTGAAGTTCGATTTGATAAAGTTATGGCCCATCCTGTACCGTATGGTGACGGCAGAGAAGAATCTAATTTTCACCATCTCTAATCCCTATCCCTTTCGTCAGTGTCGTACAAAGTTTATGGGTGTCGTATAAAGGTTCGTGGGTATTTCTATCCCTATTAAATGACACTACGAATCCCCTGAGGAGGTCGCTAGCGCAGAAGCTTAGCGCGCTTGGCCTGCGATTGCGAAAACTAAGCAATGTCGCTAAGGCCGGGCATTGGATGGGTGACCAAAAATTTATTATCTCAAGTTCCTCCGTGCTTCGGAAGGCACGTAATGCTGGTGGTCCCGGCTGCATCTGCAGTCGTTAATACCCACCGACCCACACTGGGCCGGCGTGGTGGGTTATGGCCCAATCTCCCTATGTTCTTCCATCCATATGGAAGGCCCGTGCCCCAGCAGTGGGGACATCAAAAGGGCTAGTGATGATGTGATGATGACGAATCCCCTAGGCCTCCCAAGGTCAAAGCATCTGATGATTTGACCAACAAACACAGTCAGTAATTTATCAAAGAAATAATTTCGCTTACAAAATAAAATAAGTACTTCATAAACTCACACCTATCATCTAGCAAAGTAAGTAGCATTTTTGTCAAACCAGCCGCCAAATCAATCTATACTAATTAATATAAAGCTAAAGAGTTTGTTTGTTTGTATGGTTAAACGCGCTAATCTCAGGAACTACTGACTCAAATTGAAAATTCTTTTTGTGTTGGATAGTCCATTTATCGAGGATGGCTATAGGCTATATAATAACCGACATTAACGCGAGTGAAGCCGCGGGCGTCCACTAGTCTTACAATAAACCGATATCATTACTTACTCTCTGTATTTGATCGAAGGTCGTAAGGAATGCTCCCAAATTGCTCAAGTTGACGTTCAACCGTGCGGTTCCACCGTGTCTGGAAAACGATTGCATGTTTCATTTGATCGATCTTAGATAAATACTTATATTTAGAAAAAATTTATTTAATCACCTGTATGTAAAAAAAAGGCAGAAAATTGTCGAAAAAATAATCAATAAGTAGGTGTTTAAATTATTGCCTTGATGAGGGAACCGAACCCGCATTCCTAGAGGCTGCCTATACAACTAGGACGTTATACTTCACGCTGTTACGGCACCTCGCAATAAAGAAATATTATACATTCCTTACATCCAAAGCAGGTATTTTTACAAATACCATGCATACAGTTAACCTTGGCTTTGCTTTTCAGTATTGTTTTGATATTTATTCGAACATCAAAAACAATTTATTCGGCCGTGTGGTGACGGCAGAGCAGAATACAAGGCGACTAAGGGTTAAGACAGTGTTGAGTAATAGGCAGCAGCGTTCTACTCTTAACACCATGCTATAAAAAACGTGTGTGCTATTACATCTGTGTCTACCCCTTCGCGTAATAAGGCGTGATTTATGTTTGTGTATTCTACAAGAAAGAAAAACAGGCCAGTATATCCTCGTGGGGATCTAACCTGTGGTGACAAAGCTACTTACTGCTCCCTGATCTCCGCAAAGTTTTCAAAAATGAAATCCATAACATGGTCCACGTTTTCTCTGTTCCCTTGCAGCGCGAATAAGACAGCATTAGTCCTGTCGTGGAAGCGGATCCTATCGTTGCTCAAGGTCTCTCTGAGGTAACTGGAGAAAAAAACAGTATTTGTTAATTATATCTATAGATGTTGTGAGTAGTGTAGCGAGGCAAGCTGGCTGCTGGTTAAGAAGTTAGTGACCTCAACGAACTGAAAAGTTCGAGTTGAGGTTTTAAACAGGAAAAGGAGGAGGTTTTAAAGACAGATTGAGGAGGTAAGGAAACTAGAACATTTTCCGTACTTAATAATCCCTCCTCTACTTGTACCCTTTTACGTTGGTTCGGTACAACATTTCCTCTTCTTCCATTCCCTTAAGCAATCAAATCAACATTCACTTCCTTCTCTCACATATATTATCTTTCAGATACCCATTCTTCTCGGGCCAAACTTGTAGGAAAACTATCTTTCTAGCCATCCCAGGTTACGGAAAGAGGAGTAGAAAGTTGAAAACATTGAAATGATGATACCGATTCTGAACGCGTGAAACAATAGGAAGTAAGAAGTCGCTGTTATTTCTCAGTTTGACAATCGAAGCGGACCCAACAGATTTTCCTAATTCTAAAGTTCATAAAGAGATGGAATCTCTTTGAATTCCATGGATTAACCGTGTGGATGCCGGGCCTGTGGTGTAGCAGAGAGGAAAGTCAGGAGCGACGCTTGGGATTTGTAACCCAAATGTAGGATTATAGGGCCCAAGGCCATTTACAACTTGTCAACATTCACCTTCGCCATCCCGATTTCTCTCTCTGCAGAGCCATATTCCAGTGTACAGCTAACGAAAGTTCTAGACAAGCCCAGGTCTAGTAGGGCCTGTTTCACAATCGACGGGTGAGTTCTGAATAGCTTTCCTACTTGGCAGATCATTTGACAGTTGTAATTTGAAATATTTGTCAATAGAAGTAAGCTATTCAGAACTTACTCGTCGATTGTAAAACAGTCCCTTAGTAATGTTTAGCTTCAGCTGATATACCCTTTGCTCCCACACGTCAACAGTATACAAACCAACAATGTAGCTATGGCAAAGCATAAAGCAATTTTTTACCTTTTTTAAAATCTTCGTGAGTTTATTTCTCTGAAGTATTGAGAAAGTTTTTACCTGATTATTGAAGAGTTATCCTTTGTGCAAGCGAGAGTTCGGAGCATGACAACCATGTCGGCAGTATTTTGGGATGTCATGTAGCGCTCCATGAGGAAGTTGTAGTCTGAACTGTTGCCAAGACGCAGCCCAGTGCAGTAGACATAACGACGTTGGTTCACTGGCACTCTGCAATAGATTAATGACATAATTTATAATTTGGCGAAACGTGAGTGCTAGTTCACCTCTGCCTACCCCTTCGGTTATATAGGCGTGATTTATGTATGTATGTATACTTATATATCTATACTAATATTAACCGCCTCAATTTTAATTTTCTTCGTGGTCTAGTGTATCGCCCACCGGAATGAAGATCCAGAGGTCCAGGGTTCGATCTTCAGGGGGGTACAAATTTGTGCTCGGTTTGGTTGGTTGCTAGCTACCACCAACTTATCAAAATCTGTCGCCATAATAATAATTTTAACAGCATTATTGTGTTCCGACAATGCGTGATAGCCAGCCCCTCTGTGGTTGAGGATTCCAGGTGAATTTCGATTCCATCTTCAGCCTTTATCGTCACGTACCATCAGGTGAGATGAAGGGCAAGAGCTTCCCTGTCTAACATAAAAAAAATATAAAGCTGAAGAGTTTGTTTGTTTGGTTGGTTGGTTAAACGCGCTAAGTAGTTTCTGATTCAAATTAAAAAAATCTTGTTGTGTTGGATAGTCCATTTATTGAGGAAGGCTATAGGATATAACGACCAACGTTACCGCGAGCGAAGCCGCGGGCGACCATTATGACTTTTTATAACTGTTATATAACAAACGTCATAGCGGCCTGTTATAAAGTTTCTCTATAAATAATATTATAATATTAATATGTCCTCATCATGCATGCGTACAAATTCATGATGCATGATTTCCCTTTCCCCTTCCCAAAACTCACAGGTTGCTAGTGTTAGCCTTGAAGTTCTCCCACTTCTGCAGACTGTTGCTGACACATCCGCTGTGGCCTAGGTTGCAGGCCATGTTCATAATCTGCATGCGATTAAGAATGGTCGATGTGGTATCCACTGGCCTCTCCTCGTAACCAAGATGGTTGATGGCAGCACCCATTTGTCTCTGAATGTAAATCTGTAAAGATCAATTAGTAAATTACAGGCATACACTTACATAAATCACGCCTATATCCCCGAAGGGTGAAGAGGTGAATAAGCGCCCACGTTTCGACAATGTTAGGTCCTAGGTGGCAAGACTACTGCCATTTGTCGGGCACAAAAGTCGTGTACATTGCTAGCTGGTATAAGAGGAACGCTGCTGCCCATTCCTCATCGCTGTTTTATCCTTAGTCGCCTTGTACGACACCCAAGGGAGAGATTTGGGGTGGTGACAATTGTATTCTACTCTGCCGTCACCACACGGCTTATAATTAGTAAATTAATATGACGCAAAATTAGGTTGGTGTCAGGCAGGCGGCCGGCCGTAAAACCTAAGCCAGAAACTTTGAGCAGTATATGGATTGGAATGTTGTCATTCCAATCACTTTCTCCGTTCATCGGTCTCTCGACATGGTCTGTTCCGTCTCTTTTCCATTCATAAATTTATCACTAACACCTGACCCCAGATAAACTAGGAGCAGGGCCGAAAGAAGAAGTATGACGCAATATTGTTTTGCGAAGTATTCCATATTTTCATTTATCCAGATGGTTAGTATTAAATTAAACAGACTTTTACAACAAAGTTACATTACAAGGTTATCGATTAGTAAAATGATAAAGATATAGATCAAGACAGTGTCAATTTATTTATCTTCTGATCGTCTCGATTAAATATATTATTAATTATTAGAGATATTAAATATATTATCAAAATAGGTAGTAAGGTAAATACTGAAAAAGAGCTCGCTAACGCAGTGGCATAGCGCGCTTGGCCTGCGATTGCCTAAACCAATCAATGTTCGCTAAGGCCGGTCATTGGATGGGTGACCAAAAATATAGTATCTCAAGTTCCTTCGCCCTTCGGAAGGCACGTTAAGCCGTTGGTCCAGGCTGAATCTGCAGTCGTTAATACCCACCTACCCGCACTGGCCCATCGTGGTGGGTTATGGCCCAATCTCCCTATTTTCTTCCATCCATAAGAAAGGCCCGTGCCTCAGCAGTGTGGACATTAAAGGGCTGGTGATGATGATGATAATGACTCAAAAAAGTTTATGAGTATGTATTCCAGTATTATAATAAAGGTAATGTTTTCCAGGGCTTACGGTCATTTGGTTGTGGGCTATCGGCAGATGCTCGAATCTTCTACGGATCCATTCGAGCTGGCCAATAGCACCGGCCCACACGTAGTAGTCAGTCTCGATCCTGAGGAACGTAAGCACGTCGAAGACGCGGTCCACAGCTGTCTCGTTGGCCCTAAGGAAGAACAGGATATCGTTGGCCATCTGGAAGAGAAAAGGGTAATATTTAATAAATTATCTTAGGCCCCTTGTACACACACGTTTTTTCGCCGTCAAAATCTACGGTTCATTGGCCGTGTGTAGGCACGGTCGTTGTTCGAGCCAAGAGTCGAACATTGGACACTACCCGAGGAGCCGAGTCAGGAGCGAGGCGAAGTACACACACCAGACGTCGACCAAGCGCACCGTCAACAGTCTGCAGAGGTTCCTATCGACCAACCTCTGTACTTGCGGGAAGCGGCGCCTTACAACCACTCACTGCCCGCTCATACAGTCGTTAACAGTGTTGTATGGCAGTCTATGGCCTCTTGTGTACGACACGGTTGAACAACCGTGATGTGGACAAGAGGCCTTACATCTAGCCGTGAGCAGCACTTGTGTTATGGATACTAGATGGACAAGTAAAATGAAAAATGTACTATCTTGGCTTTGTGGAGACGGCAGAGCAGAATACAAATTGTCATCACCCCCCTCTCTCCTGCGGGTGTCGTATAAGGCGACTAAGAGCGATGAGTAATGGGCAGCAGCGCTCCTCTTATATCACGTACGCGATTAATGCCCGATAGATGGTAATCACACACACTTTTCACCAATTAAACTAGGTCCTATGTAATAGGTGGAGGGCGAGCCTATTATCATCTAACGGGCACATAAATCGCAATATATTGCTGGGTGGTACAAGAGGACTGCTGCTGCCCATTACTCATTGCTGTCTTTACCCTTAGTCGGCTTGTATGACACCCATGGGAGAGATTTGGAGTGATGACAGTTGCATTCTGCTCTGCCGTCATCACACGGCTGAAATAAAATATAGCAAAGTTGTTATTCGAAAATAACTTACCTGAGCTCTGTTTAGCTTGTGGACGCGTTGTCTGTTGTTGTTGTTGCGAAGGTAGGAAGCGATCATTTCCCAGTTGTGGTCATCATAGTTCACGCGATACAGGCCTGTGTGATTAGGGGAATTAGTATTAAAATGTATTTCACTAGAATCACAAAATTGGAAGGAATTAACAATGACAGCATGGAAGACTTGAAGAAGAAGACATCATGGAAGGCCCCTTGCATAGTATTATATTGGTCTACACCTGGCGGTCCCTTAGTCGACTGTTACGACACCCCTGGGCTAAGTCGGTGCTGGACCATTTACTTTTGCGCTCCTGCCAGCATTGACGACTTGTTAAAGTAGACATCATGGAAGGTTCCCTACATAGTATAAAAATTTGATCATCGTCTTTTGGGCAATGTTACCTGACTGGGCAATGTTGGCAATCACCCAAAAGTGGCCCGGTGTGCTCTGGAAGTTCATTGTCTCGGTGTCAAATATCATTTTGGGTTTGGTGTCTTCGAAGTTGAGCTCGTCTCGGTTCGTCCAGGTGAAGGGGATTTTCCAGAGTGGAGTCTGTACTTGGCTTCCAGTTACGATGAATCTTTTCTGTAACAAGTTATTTTATTTAGTTACAACTGAACCCCGATTATATTATCTCTCTTTCATCGCTTTCGTCTACTTGTCACTCTCACACTTTGCGATTATTCTCAATGAGTGAGAGTGATAGGTAGACGAAAGCGATTGAAAGAGGCTTACATAATAACCCCGCTGTTCTCGCCTGGACAGGAACTAAGGGCAAGTGCACATTATGGCTAAGCGCATATAATTTTTCACAACCAAAACAAAGACGATAGCGTCTTTGTTCACATAATCTCTGGCTACTAGAGTAGGCTTGGCACGGGGCGTAGACACAATCTCTCTTCACCAATTGACAATGTTTTGTCTTGGAATTTAGAAGAAGCCATAGGAAAATATGTTCATTTCGACTAGGAGATTTTGTCCAGGTCCCACGGCAGGAGAATAGAAGCACAGAAACCAGAAGATCCAAAGGGGGTATACAAATTAGAAGTTGGCTTAGTTGGTCTTAGGACTTTTTTAAGTCCTTCTGCCTAGTTACCACAGTATTATTTGTGGTCCGACAATTTGTGATAAGATAGCCAGTCCACTGCGGTTGAGGCTTCCATGTGAATCGCGATTGAATATTCGACCCTTATCGTCGCTCACTATCAGGTGAAATGAAGGTATAGCTTCCCTGTCAAGCACGAAGAAAACAGTTAAAGTACTCACCTGTGTTGCGGTGACGAGGCCAGAAGTCATATTGACATAAAGATAAACGACGGGTGAGCCGGGATTCTGCACCCAGTTGTCCAGGAGTTCTCCAACATCCAAGTGGGGGAAGTTTCTAGTAAACTCAATATCTTCGTAAGCAGCCCGCCTCAAAGCGTTATACATGTCTTCGGGGGTGCCAAGGCCGTAGGCACTGGAAAGTAGAATAACCTCTTTAATCTCGGCTGCGTCAGAAAAATCTTCCAAAAAAAAGGACATTTTGATAATTATTATGTTCCCTTTATCGGCGTTGCTGTCTGCTCCCTTCAGTAAGAACTTCAGTAAGAAGGAGTACCTGACTCTTACCAAGCTTATTCATCACCATCATCACCAATCCTTTTATGTCTCCTCGGCTGGGGAACAGGCCTCCCTATGAATGGAAGAATATAGGGAGATAGGAGATCACCCATCCAATAATTGGCCTTAGCGATCATTGCTCGCTCAGTTTACGCTATCGTAAGCCAAGCGCGCTAAGCCACTGAGCTGTCGAGCTCCTCCATGCGTATTGGCAAATTGTTTTATACAGATTTAGGCAGTATGGCCGCTTTATACCTTCCCCTAGTGTAAAAATAATCCTCAAAATAAATGACTTAAGGTGCAACTTACTTATTCCTCAGGTAGTATCTCAGTCCCTGTCTGAAAGTACGTTCTCCGAGGAAGTGCTCCATCATTCTCAACACTGAAGCTCCCTTAGCGTAGCTGGTGGTACTGAAGTGGCCAGAAACGGAGGGGTTGTTGGCGACTGATGATAGGTTCATTGGTGTGGCAGAAGCGCCGGCGTCCCAGCTCAATGCGCTGTGTACTTGATCAATGACGAACTGGTCGTCGAGCTCAAATGCTGGGTGAGCCTGGAAGGGAATATTGAAGGCATGTAAAAAGCTACTTCAATCATTTTGTCAGAGAACGCAGAACGTCAACAGGAACGAAGACTTATTTCACAGTCAGCTTATTTTCTCTACTATCAAGATCCCATATCAACAACTCACCAGCGCCTTAATGTCCCCACTGCTGGGGCACGGGTGTTACCCGTACACATACGGACACTTATGTGCAGTACTTCCTATGGGTGGAAGATTATAGGGAGAATGAGGCATAGCCCACCCCACGGGCCCGGTGCGGATTGGTGGGTATTAACGACTGCAGATGCAGCCGGGACCGACGACTTTACGTGCCTTCCGAAGCAAGCAGTAATTCGAGATAATAAATTTTTGGACACCCAGCCCAATGACCGGTCTTATAGAACTTTGCTAAGTTGACGCAATCGCTAGCTGCTATGCCAATCGAACACCCGTAAAAACGTACAGTGGCAAAATAAAACAAACCACTAGATAGGATCAACGTTATTTTTGAAAGTAATAGTAGATTTTCCATCAAGTGCACAAAACGCATCATTTTTGTCCGAGACTTTTAGCAGCCCGAGCCGTAGGCGAGGGGTGATAGTAATGTCGAGGATAAAAATGGTTTTGTGGACGAGTTAGAAACTCTACTTTTCACTTCGATCGCGAGGAAATAAATCAGAATTTCTCATAACATTTCTTAAAATTCAAACTAAAATTAGTACAGTTTTGAATACTGACGGAAATTGTTTTTCCCATTGATATTGGGCTTGGGCTGCAGACATATACAGCCAAGTATTAAATTAATTTTGAAATAATAATTTCCTTAAATTAATTTAATAACCTACCGTACCCGCTTGAATTAAAATTGTAATATCTTTTATGTCTTAAAAAACACATTAAGCAAATAAATTTAATTAAATATTAAAAAATAACATATTCTATCTCTGAATTTCTTATTGTGTTTGGCTGCATGGCTCATTTTCTTTGCCTTATTATCGACACATTTATGAGTAGATACGTTAATGCTCTAGAGCACAAAATTCGATTTTGTGCAGCCTATATCCTGCACAAATAAGCACTTTCAGAGCATGAGAGGTGAAAAAGAAATTACAGCAACCCGCGTCCTCAGCAATCCTATTTCCACGCGGAAACACTGCTAGAGCTTAGCAAGTAGAAAGATTGGATCGACGCCTATCATTTATTTATTTTGGTTATTTCATTTAATTATTCTTATTTATTATTTATTTATACATATATAGTTATATATTCATTCCGGAAGGTAAAGGTAAAGGCGCGTTAATTATTTTAGATACTTACCGCGTGGGCACTGAAGTATTCGAACAAACTAGCGAACGACTCGTTCAGCCATAGGTTGCTCCACCAGAAGTTGGTTACCAAGTTACCAAACCATTTGTGTGCGAGCTCGTGCGCCACAATGGTGGCGATGAAGATCTGATTTTGCAGGTTGGTGTGGTTCTCGTCGTACAAAAGATATGCCTCTCTGGAAACAGTATTTTAGTTCATCATCAAAGTAAAAGTCAAAATTCGTTTATTCATACGTATGATTACAATACACATTCATTATAAAACGTCAAGAAAATCAGTGTGCCCAAGGGAGGATGGCGCAGTGCGCGGTATGCCTCAGTCTGCAATCATAGGTTTCCTAAACCCACCCACGCTTCGATCCGCCAACGAATGACCTCGACGAATTCAATACCAAAGTTGATACTAAACGCCTTATAAACCTTTATTTTCCCCACTGCTGGGGCACAGGCCTTCCCTTCCGGAAGAATATCAAGAGAAAGGACCAGGGCCCACCACGCTGGCCCGCCCAGTGCGGATTGGTATTAATGACTGCAGATGCAGCCAGGACCAACGGCTTTACGTGCTTTCCGAGGCATGGCGGAACTCGTTATAATAAATTGTTGGTCACCCATCCAATGCCCGGCTTTTTGACTGTTTACAATCGAATTCACAACCACTGAAGGGCTGACTATCTTATCACAAATTGTCGGAACACAATAATACTATTAACATTATTGTTCACCACTCTTCCTCGGCCTGTCCACTAATTAAACATACTAAAATCGAAGTACCAGAACCAAACAATTACCTGTAGTTGACCATTCCCCAGTTTTCCATAGCTCCAGCGGGGAAGTCGGGAATGGCCAGATGGTCGTTCTTCATGGGTCGTCCCTGGCCCATTTCGTAGTACTCGATGCCCAAGTAGTCATCCAAGGCGTTGGTGATTTCCAGACCAATGTGGGCAGCGAACGAGTGTTGGTACTCCATGCCAGGGCGGGAGACGATCTGGAAGGGTCTGGTCGATGTGGACGAGTAGTTTGTGGCCACGAAGTCACTCACGGTAAACGCCACCAGGTAAACTGACACCACTGGGGTTGGTAGGAAGGTTTCCTTGACGCGGCCACCAGAGAGCCTGAAAGATTTCAAGGTACACATTTACTACGGAAACGTCCTCACGTTTCCACACATTGCGCTCTTTTGTTTCTGTTCGCTCCTTGAACTACTATTGCTAGCATATAGAAGCGACACCGCAAACAAGAATTGTAGCCCGTGGGTTGCGGTGCAGGACAACAACTCAATTAGTCATACACGCACGAAGCCACTGCTTGCTTGAAAGAAACGCGTAAGTGCCATGAATTCGGCGGCGCTTACAATGGTTTGGTCGCGAGAAAACTGTGCTCAAAGCGTCGAGTTGGGAGAATACTTTTGTTTGGCGTAGCGTCTCTAGTTTACCATATAAGTCAATGTGTTCGCTGTTTCGAAGATTCACTCTAGAAATACATGTGAAGGTGTATTAACCCACGTTTCGCCAACTATGTTAAGTCCCATGCCGATATAAGGGAACGCTTCTACCCGTTAGGTACTTAGCCTTTAGTCGCCTTGTACAACATCGTGAGACAGATTAGGGATGGTGACAATTGTATTCCGCTATACCGTCACCAAAAGGTACCACTCTAGACATCTTACTCCTTAGAAACACAATTTCAATGCTTATAAGTACTTACATAACAAACAATAGCGCAGAAATTCATTTTGATATGTTTTCAAGATAGTCAAACAACTGTATAATTAAAATAAAAGTGACTAAAGACTGGTCTACCGCGGATATGGTAAATGCTTTTATGCCTAGTGATTGGTATTTTAATTTTTTGATTGTCAATATCATGAAGAAATTCAACCAAACAAGAAATCAATTAAAATAACCTATTACATACAAATAAATACATAAATCACTTCTATTTATCCCCCAAAGGGTAGGCAGGAGTCCAATGTAATACATAGCGATCCTATTGTCATTTATCGGATACGTAAATCGCAGTAGGTATAGGTGGTATAACAAGAATGCTGCTGCCCATTCCTCGCGACTGCTTCAAACCTACTGCCTTGTAAGGCATTGAGTTATATACGCTAGTAATAGTAGTTCAATGTTGTAAGGCACCAGCGGGAGAGATTGGGGGTGGTGACAATTGTATTCTGCAATTAACTAGCATAGAGATCGCCTAATCTAAAAATGAATGCCCCTCCACAACAGCGTCATTATTTTAAAGTCTCTGAAGGTACTCTAAAGAGTCATCGTTACGCTGTTACGTTCGTGTCAAGTCGGCGACTGAATCAACCAATAATTAGCTAATTTGATTGTGTTGTATCTGCACACTGATTGTTCATGTAAAAGTAAGAAAATGGAGGGGCGTTCATTTTAAGATTAGATGATCTCTACGAGTATTATTTTGTGAGTATACTATTATTATATACTTACACAGCTGTATCTGCTATTGCCATGTTCGAGTAAGATGGCTGCAGGGAACTTTCGCGGGTAATAGAGATAACGAATGTTGACTTGAATTGTGGTTCGTCGAAGCAAGGGAATGCCATTCTGGCGTAGTAAGGCTGGAACTGCGTTGTCGCATAGTAGCTGTCAATGAAAAAAAAGGTATAAAGGTAATGTCATTTAAGGCCCTTTGAGGTACACTGGTGAATTCTTCAGTGTTCCTTTTTAATGTCTCTACGGCTGCTGGAGCACAAGCCTTCCGTATGGTTGGAGGAATATACGGAGAATAGGCCATCATAACTCACCATGCTGACCCAGTGTGGGTTGGTGGGTATTAATGAGTACAGACAGATGCAGCCAGGACTAATGACTCAACGTCCTTCCAAAGCACGGAGAAACTCGAAATGATATATTTTTGGTCACCCATCTAATGACCGGCCTTAAAGATAATTGCTAATTCTACGCCATTGAAGGAAAAACACGCCAAGCCACTGTGCTATCGAGATCCTCTATCTAGGGTGACTAAGGGTAAACCCTTAGTCGCCTTGTACGATACACACGGGAGGGATGGGGGTGATGGTATTATGCTCTGCCGTCACGACATGGCTTCCTAACATGTACATACATATCCCCGAAAGGGAGAAGAGCAGAGGTGAATTAGCACCCACGTTTCGCCAATTATGTTAGGTCCCATGTACAAAAGAACAAAAGTCGCAGTACATTGCTAGGTGGTATAAGAGGAACACTGCTCCCCATTCCTCATCACTGTTTCATCCTTAGTCGCCTTGTATGACACCCACGTGAGAGATTCGGGTTGGTGACAATTATTGTATTCTACTCTGTCGTCACCACACGGCTTACTAACATGTGACTTACCGAACTTCATTAGTGCTGGAGAAGTAATAACCCCTGTAGAAACCTCTCTCATACTGATTGTCGTTGATTCTTCCGGTATAAACAATGTTTATGGTGTAGTTTCCAATGGGGATAGGGTCGGCCAAGTTGATCAGAAGTATCTCGTAGTAGTTGTCCACTGTGAAGGGTTCGGGGAACTGCAGGTTGACGGGCCTGCCTGCTGAATCCACCAGATCAACACTTTCAATTGATACAACCTTCTGGTGTAGAACTATCTGGCTGAGATTCCTCTGAATGACCTAAAAACAGAACTGATTATTAATACATACTTATAGAGACGAAAACTCTTAACATGCCATGGATTCACCGCGTGGGTGCCGGGTCCAGTGTGGCAGAGAGGGGAGTCAGTTGCAGCGCCTGGGACTTGTGACCCAAATAAATTTAATCATGTCTCCATTCTTTCTGCCATATAAATCCTTTTAGATATCCCTGCAGTAGCTTGTAATTTAAAGATGTCTAGATGGTAACATTTACACTTTCCAATCCGCCTAATTAACAATCTTATCAACATAAGTATGTAGGTATATAGTTACGCTTCATATATTCAACAGTAATCAGCTCGATAACCGTGGTACTTTATAACTAGATAACTATTGTGATATTATGATAAACTGCTGCATAAAGATTTATATGCTTAACGCCTAATTTGAAGATAGTAAATAAGGTGATAAAAATGTGTGTACCTAAATAAGCCATACCTATGAGTAAGCGAAATCGAATAAAACATAGTTCTTAATGACACTAATTTTGAGTCCACTGATTTTTTCAAAAGTAAAATGTAAATAAAATGTTTATTATTTGAACGAATTTTTAGTGCAAGCTTGTCTATGTAAAAAAGATTTTATGTCACACCTGACCATAAAGTGGACTTTTTGCCCGCTACGCATACTAAAAATCCCGCTTCCTGGTCAGGGGGTGACGTAAAACTAATTTTACCTCGGGAGATAAAAAGAAGGTCTCAGATCGCATATATAGCGTCCTCGCCTTCGGCTCGGGCGTCAAATACTTGGGATCTGAGAAATTCTTTGGTTTATTGCCCTGTACTACACCTAATTTCAAATTTTTAAAAAGATATCGATAAAGACGGCCGCCTTGGTCGAATGCTCAGATTGCTGGGTATTGGCCAAGAGGTCCCGGGTTCGAATCCTGGTAGGGGCAAACTTTGTGATGACCACAAATGTTTGATTCCGAGTCATGGTTGTGTATATGTTTATGTAGTATATTTTCAACGTTTATATACATAATTATATTTAAAAAAATATGTCCGTAATTAGTATCCATAACTCAACTTACTTTGGCCTAGATGATAAGTGTGAGTGTAAAAAAAAAATATTTAACATTTATATCACGTATTCTGTCGTCTGAACGAAGGATAATTTTATGTTTATTAAAATACTAACTTTAAGTGGTAACTTAAATTTGCATCAGTATAACCCCCGAATGCAGAAATGCTTCTCAAATTTTGAGCACTGCTGATAAAATTAAGTGGACGATACTTGCCAGAATTTGTATGAAAAAACGTCAATTTTGACAATACATAAATGTTAAGCAGGGGTTAAAACTTTGAGTAGCGTTTCTGTGATCGGGGATTAGGGACTTACAGAAATATAATTCTGCCAATTATTTTATGCCAGCAAATGGCATTTTCCGCCAGTTACTCGTGAATCCCACTATATGGTCTGAGGGTGAAATAACATTTTTGAAAAAGAAACCCTCAGATCGCATATTAATCAAATACTTGTGATCTGGGACATTATTTGTTTTACCGCCCTAGTTAGTAAATGTACCCCTATAAAACATGTAACAAAAATAGCCCACACCCAGAATACTACCCATGCTAACGTAGTCATAAAATATAAATACTATTGTGGTATTAATAGTAGATTTTCCATCAAGTGCACAAAACGAATCATTTTTGTCCGAGACTTTTAGCAGCCCGAGCCAAAGGCGAGGGCTGATAGTAATGTTGAGGATAAAAATGGTTTTGTGGACGAGGTAGAAACTCTGCTTTTCACTTCGATTGCGAGGAAATAAATCAGAATTTCTCATAACATTTCTTAAAATTCAAACAAAAATTAGTACAGTTTTGAATACTGACAGAAATTGTTTTTCCCATTGATACTAGGCTTGGGCTGCAGGCATATACAGCCAAGTATTAAATTAATTTTGAAATAATAATTTTTTTAAATTAATTTAATAACCTACCGTACCTGCTTGAATTAAAATTGTTATATCTTTTATGTCTTAAAAAACACATTAGGCAAATAAATTTAAGTAAATATTAAAAAATAACAAATTCTATCTCTGAATTTCTTATTGTCTTTGGCTGCATGGCTCATTTTCTTTGCCTTATTATCGACACATTTATGAGTAGATACGTTAATGCTCTAGAGCACAAAATTCGATTTTGTGCAGCCTATATGCTGCACAAATAAGCACTTTCAGAGCATGAGAAGTGAAAAAAATCTTTTTTCATCCCACCATCTCGGAAAAAGCGTTTTTGCTCTTCGATATCCGAGTGCAAAAGCCGTTTTTATCCTCTAGAGGTTAAAGTAAATTTGAATTTAGAACATCGTGTGCAATGAGTTTGTGAATTCAAAACATCATTATACATATTTATTTCTACCTCCATGGTGCCAAAATTGTCATGCAACCTATTTTAATTTGTTAAAAACTCAGACTCGGAACCTTCTTAGTGTACTTTTTTTGTAATTTGCTTTGCGCGCGCCATTTTCTTTTCACGTCATAAATTTGTTAAAACCTAGGAGTTCCGTGACGGTCAATCAGCTTGGCGTCAATCTTGCTTTAAACATTTTGATCGTCTACAACGCTTGCTTGATGCTTGAGTCAAGCATTTAAAAGCTTTTAAGGTCTGTTTGATTTGTTTACGCTAGCAACGGAACAAAAACATACAGAAAATCACCGTGCTTGAGTGCACCGTGCTCAAGCTGATTGACCGTCTCGGAACTCCATTAGGGACGGTAATTTTTATTAGGTACTTACAGGTGTGTCTGGATGAATGTTGCGGGTGTAGCTGGGTGGATGGGTGGCTGTTGGAGGTGTGTCTGGGTGAATGGGTTTTTGTGGGTGTGTCTGAATGGATGGGTGAGTATTGTGGGTGTTTCTGGGTAATTGGGTGTTTCTGGGTGGATGGGTGTTTTGTGGGTGTTTCGGGTTGAATGGGTGTTTGGTGTGTGTTTCTGGGTGAATGGGTGTTTTTTGGGTGTTTCTGGGTAAATGGGTGTTTTGTGTGTGTTTCTGGGTGAATGGGTGTTTTTTGGGTGTTTCTGGGTAAATGGGTGTTTTGTGAGTGTTTCTGGGTGAATGGGTGTTTTGTGGGTGTTTCTGGGTGAATGGGTGTTTTGTGGATGTTTCTGGGTGAATGGGTGTTTTGTGGGTGTTTCTGGGTGAATGAGTGTTTTGTGTGTGTTTCTGGGTGAATGGGTGTTTTTTGGGTGTTTCTGGGTAAATGGGTGTTTTGTGGGTGTTTCTGGGTGAATGGGTGTATTTTGGGTGTGTCTGAGTGGATGGGTGTGTATTGCGGGTGTGAATGTTGTGGGTGTTTCTGGGTGGGTGTTGAGAGTGTGTTTGGGTTAATGGGAGGGTATTGTGGAAGTTTCTGGGTGAAAACAGAAACTGTTGTGATTGTTTTTTTTTTGTATTTTGCAATTTCCTCGTTGGGGGGGATAAAAAGTTACGTGTTGCACTCGAGTGCAAAGATTTTTCACCTTGTGCTCTTTTGATTCCCTCGCTATCGCTCAGGATTCTAATTTTAGAATCCTTCGCTAGCTCGGTCATCAAAATTGAGCACGCGGTTAAAAAACAACTTTGCACTCATGTACAACAAATAACTATTTTCTTCAAATTGCTCGGTTAGTGAAGCAAAATGTTTAGAAAATTCGAAACTTAGTTTTACGTCACACATGACCATAAAGTGGACTTTTCCGTCCGCTACGCGTACGAAAAATTCCACTTCTTGGTCGGGGAGTGACATAAAACTATGATCTTACGTCGGGCGAAAAAAAAAGATGACTGATCTGACCAATTTTGTATGTGTACCATGTTACTTGCAGAATAAATAAATAATTATTATTATAGCTTAAAATATTAGTACACATTAAATAGGTCGGATAGTAATCGGATACCTAGTTTTTTAAACTAGCTAAGTGTTACGTAAAATTATATAGTGCTTTTTAATTGACCTCCAATTTAAAAACACTATAGAAACCAATTTCTCTCTCCATAAATAATCAGTTAAGACTCGACTTTTCTTGTGTTATTACATCTGCCGACGCCGCACATCACATAAGAGCGCCTTCCCCTAACTCAAACATTAGGGTGCCTTCCACAGGGTTACCTATTTTATTACCGAATTTTTCTAGTTCGAATTTCATTTTTCCGAAAACGTTTCGCCACTTTTTTGTTTACCATATTTTCATTATACCGAAAAAACGTTTGACATATAGCTGACAATCCGATTTTCAAAAAAGCATTTTTTCAAATTCTATATGTTTCGGAATTTCACTCAACCTTTGATAACTATTTCATATTTTAAATGACTTATTTTCCAAAAAATAGATTTCTATAATACCAAAACACAAATAAAAGTATGTATTACATAGAATATTGTTTAACTTTAACTTGTAAACTTTTCTGTAAAAGCACAAGTTACTGGCTTCGTTGGTTCATGTACAAACCTAACCTAACCAACTTATTAACAAACTCATTTTGACCTATTTAGTTAGTTAGTTGGTTAGTTGGTTGGTTGGTTATGTAGAATATCACGATATTGGCAAATAAAAAAGTGTGTTTGAAACAATATAGAATACGTTACTTTGATATTTGAAACATCTAGAATACAAAATTATTGCAAACAAAACATCTATAAACGGCAATTAGTTTTTCTGGAAAATGAAACAGTTGGAAAATAAATTTATTACATACAATATTATGTCAAGAAATATATCTGCGATTCAAAACTTCGGTCAACCGTTTTCGGAATTTTGATATTCGAACAATGAATTTTCGAAAATATGATAGGTTACCCTTCCACAGATATATCAATTTAAGGATATATCTGTGGTGCCTTCCCTTGACTGGTGAAATGCCGCGAGGTAGATCCCAGAATTTCCCCGCTTAAAGGGCTAGGAGGAACACCGGAGTGGTTTAGTGGGTATTGCTGGCGCTTCTTGCACTGGGCGAGTCCCCTACACGCCAGTCTACCTAGCGGCTGGTATGATATGTAAATGCATCAAAAAAACCCGCATCTGTGGTCTAGTGATTTGCCCACCGGAACGAAGATCCAGATGTCCAGGGTTCGATCCCAAGGGGGGTACAAATTTGTGCTCGGTTTGGTTGGTGGTAGGACTTTTTAGAAGTCCGCCTGGCTAGCTAGCGCCATCTTCTCAAAATCTGTCGCCATAATAATAATGTTAACAGCATTATTGTGTTCCGACAATGTGTGATAAGATAGCCAGCCCCTCTGTGGTTGAGGGTTCCAGGTGAAGCTCGATTCGAGCTTTAGCCCTTATTGTCACTTACCACCAGGTGAGATGAAGGGTAAGAGCTTCCCTGTCTAACATAAAAAAATGTCCCCTAACTCACCTCAATATCTATTTCGACTTTTCCGTTAATATGAGCTCTGTCCAAATACACGTCGAGATCGACTGCTACATGTCGGGGCTGCACGGCATCCGTGAGACGGTACATGGGGTTGTCCAAGTTTGTGGAGAAAGACTCCACTGTTTCAAGAGAGGCCCTCTCTTCGGCAGGTATGGCAGAGACCGCCATAAGGAGGCTCGCCAAAAGCGGTACTATCATCTCTCTCCCTGAGAACAAAACAATTATTTATTATTAACTATTATAAATTTTGCCTTGTGCCGTGTGGTGACGGCAGAGTAGAATACAATTAATTGTCACCACCCCAAATCTCCCCCGTGGGTATCGTACAAGGCGACTAAGGATAAATCAGTGATGAGGAATTGGCAGCAGCGTTCCTCTTATACCACCAAGCAATGTACTGCGAATTTTGTGCCCGATATGGCATTAGGCTCGCCACTACACACCACTCGTGGGTGAAACTAGTTCATCTCTGCCTACCCCTTCGGGGATATAGGAGTGATTTATATATGTATGTATAATTTTGTCTCCCCGTGACGGTGCCGCTGTGATCGAAACGTTCGTCGGGTTAAATAATAAATATGCCAAGCACCTAATAATAATAATAATAATAATAAATATTTTTACACTCACACCTATCATCTAGCCCAAAGTAAGTAGCCTAAGCACTTGTGTTATGGATACTGGATGACGGACATATTTTTAATATAATTATGTATATAAATGTTGAAAATATACTACATAAACATATACACAACCATGACTCGGAAACAAACATTTGTGGTCATCACAAAGTTTGCCCCTACCAGGATTCGAACCCGGGACCTCTTGGCCAATACCCAGCAATCTGAACATTCGACCAAGGCGGCCGTTAATTGTACATATGTAACAAATAAGAACAAACAAATAAATAAAATAAATAAATAATATTTTGTTCATTCAGTGACGTCAGCTTACTATAATAATTAGCATTGCAATTTATCGCGTTGTAATTAAGCTAATCATGGATAGGTGATCTGTATCTACAGACAGTAGGTACATATTTTACTATATCGGTATGACATTATAAACTGCTCGTGTATGTACGAAATTTAATTACCATAAGCACTGAATGTTAACAGTCGAAATTTAAAATCTTCAAAATCATCATCATCATCATCACTTGTACACTGGTACTCAAGCCTAAATGGATGGAAAAATAAAGAGAGAATGGGCCATCATCCACACCGTTGGCCCAGTATACATACTTATAATATCATGCCAATTTATTCCCGAAGGGGTAGCCAAAGGTGAATTAACACTTCCGTTTTGTCAATTATGTTAGATCCCATGTAAATCGCAATATATTCAAAGTTTGAGTCCTGCTTAACACTTAAATTCATACATATATACACATACATAAATCACGGCTATATACCCGAAGGGGCAGGCAGAGGTGAACTAGCACCTACGTTTCGCCAATTATGTTAGGTCCCATGTAATAAGTGGCGAGCCTATTGCCATTTATCGGGCACAAAAGTCGCAGTAGAATGCTTTTGCTAGGTGGTATTAGAGGAACGCTGCTGCCCATTTCTCATCATCGATTTATCCTTAGTCGACACCCACGGGAGAGATTTGGGGTGGTGACAATTGTATTCTACTCTGCCGTCACCACACGGCAATACAAAACAAATAAATAAATAAAAATAGTAAAAGTAAGAGTATTAATTTCAGACAACAGGAATCCATAATGTGTTAGTAAGTATTATCAAAATTGACGAATTTCCATACAAATTGTGACAGGCATTGTCCACTTAACTTTATAAGCAGTGCTCAAAATTTGAGTAGATAGCGTTTCTGAATTCGGGGGTTAGTCGCCTTGTATGAGGAGAGAAATATGCATATATAAATATACATATGTCTCTCATCTTAAATTTCTCTCTTTACATAATCATGCAGTTAGTGCATTCTGCTCCGCTGTCACTAAGCGCGGTAGTCACTGTACCAAGCGGAGCTACTCAGCTATGCTTGGTCTTATGTAATCATAGTAAAGCCTATTGCCAACTAGCGAGCACATTAATGGAACTACTTGAAACAGATTTACTTGGTAATTATTTGTTATGTCTATGACGTTATTTTCAGCTTTAGTCACTGTGCCGAAAAAGCAGTAGGTACTAGGTATTGAAACACAACTAAGATACGATTGTTACGTTAGCATAAGCACAGTCAGGTCAATGCAATTGTTACATCCGCTTCACGGGTGTCTTACGACTAAGGACTTATAATATCTGTAGTCAGGAATTGTCAGCGTGGTATACAGCCAGCAATACACCGACAAACATGCACAGATGGCAATAGGCTCATCCCTTTTACATGGGATCTAAAATAGCTGACGAAATGTAAAGTGGTGGCTTCTGCCTACAACTTGAATGATAAACCGGGGTGATTTACGAAGGTAGTCCCTATAATCTTCCATCCATAGGGTAGGCCTTGTGTCCCAGCAGTGGGGACATTAAAGCGCTGGTTATGATGACGATGGTGTACTAAACAGTCATCCGCACACAGAGACGTCAATTAACGTTAATGAGTACTTAATACAAAACATGGCAATTCAAAACTAGAACATAGACCCGGCAAGTATAGCGACAAGTTTCAAATGGACATTTTTTTTGTATTAAGTACTCGTTACCGTTAATTATTGACGTCTCTGACGTATGATTATTATTATTTACAAGTAAAGGTAGTTCTTTCCGTTGATTATTTCAATGTTTCAGTTTATCTGATAGGTGAGTAGGGGCTTAGATCCGGTACACAATGTACATTACTATCTGTAATGTAACAACTCATTGTCCAATGCGGGTTTCTATGACTAGGTATCCTTGCGCCTCCGAGACGGTCAAGCGGCTTCGCGTCAATCACGTAGATTTTAGCTTGCTTCAATCATTTTGATCGTCTACATCGCTTGCTTGAAGCTTGAGTCAAATTTATGAGCTTGAAACGCGCTTGATGTGATTTTAAATGTATGTATACTCTATGGTCAAGCCTCTTGACAGGCGTTTCAATCACACTCTTGAGCGAGCACAACAGAAGAGAAAAAGTGTTTGACGCGAAGCCGCTTGACCGTCTCGGAGGCGCTTTAGCGGGGCGTGGGGATTTGACACGTCCAATATGAACACTAGTATATACTGTATCAGGGTAAGCACTTCGTTGTCGACGAATGTTACAAAATTAAATGGCCTTTGTCAAAGAAATTTGTGATAAGAAAACGTTCGATAAGTCTTAACATCTGTCAGCCAATTTTGTAATGCACCATTGAGGCTATACTGCATATAGCTTTCACTGATAAGAATCAAACTCAAAAAGCCTCAGAAATTAGGCGTAAAGAATTGAAATTGTTTTATCAATAGCTATGTGATTATTTTACAAAGTAACACAACCAGACTCACCCATTGCGTTTCCCGCTGTTCTTATCCAACTGAACTGTCGATATGTCCATATTTTATATTTATCAGCAAGATAATGGTAATTATCTTCAGACAAAATATTTCTATTAGCACAAAAAATTTAATCGACGAAGCGAGTCAGAAATCAACCTAATCTGTTAACGATCACTGATATGTTATCTTAGCGCTCATTGCTTTACGGTATTTTTGTCGTAATTTGGATTATCAGTCATGAGGGATCAAACCGATCGGCATCGCATAATTATTACACCTTACCTGGTGAAAGGAGTCTTCTATGCTGGCCTGGGAGCGAACGAATAACGTAGAATAGGCCAGGGCTCGTAGCCAAGTGGCAATCCTTTCATAACGATAACGTGTCGAAGTTCGTCAGGATCGGCCATATTACTTTGGTATCTACAGCGCCCTAGCTTGCGCTACCAACATAACTAGGAACTTACGAAGACGATTTCGGTCACGTGATCTCACGACGACTTACGTCAAATCCCATACATTTTGCTTTATCGAACTTCGTTATCTTTGTCGGTATGTTACTTTGTCTAGGCCCCCTGCTCCGACTTATCCCATGTTCCGTTGTTTGTATCCGAAACGTTCGATCAAGCAAACGGAAAGAATTACTAATAATAATTATCATACTTGAGAGACGTTAGAGTTCTAAATACAAAAAAAATGTCAATTCAAAACTATCGCTATATTTGCCGGGTCTACGATTTAGTTTTGAACTGCCATTTTTTTGATTCCTGTATTTCTGACTACAGATTTTATAAGTCCTTAGTCGCCTGGGAACAAATAAATAACGTAGAATGAGCCAGCCCTGACTCATCCCATGGGTGTCGTAAAAGTCGACCAAGGGAGATTGCCCGGTCTAGACCAATAAGCACCTTGGAGCACCCGAATGGTGGAGGGCAAACCACCAACAACAGCATACCCAAAGAGGGTTGGTGTCAGGCAGGCGGCCGGCTGGCAAACCTAAGCCAAGACCTTGAGCAGTATGAATTGTAAAGTTGTCATCCTAATCATTCTCCGTTCATCGGTCACTCGACATGATCAATTTTATCACCTTTCTATACATTCGTTCATCAGTAGCACCTTAACGGTGTGATGGATGATATGAATCAAAAGGGACTGGATGGCTTGATGACGTCTGACCGATATTAATTGAAGAGGAAACATACTGCGCCGACCCCAGATAGACTGGGAACAGGGCAGGAAGAAGAAGATATCTTATTCGAATTTTTAAAAATCTCAGTTTCATTTTTACCTGTAATTACTAATAAGCTCGCCTCAAACGTCTTGTCATGATTGTGTCCGAGGAAGATACACATCTTCGGACACACTCATACTATCGTGACTAATGACTCATATAACCATTAAATCAAAAGTATGCGTCACTTAAGAAATTATTAATGACAAATCCGCCGTGTTGTGACGGCAAAGTAGAATACAATTGTCACCACTCCAAATCACTCCCGTGGGTGTCGTGTCGTACAAGGCGACTAAGGATAAATCAGTAATAAGTTTCTCTTATAGGTACCACCTAGCAATGTTCTGCGACTTTTACATACATACATACATAAATCACGCCTATATCCCCGAAGGGGTAGGCAGAGGTGAACTAGCACCCACGTAACATAATTGGCGTAACGTGGGTGCTGGTTCACCGGGCAAACTCCCCTAGTCGACTTTTACGACACCCATGGGATGAGTCGGGGCTGGCCAATTCTGCGTTATTTGTTCGCTATAATATCAATAAATAACATTTTTATTGCTGTTTGTTTGTCTCGCTAAAACTCGAGAACGGCTGGGCCGATTTAGCTGATTTTGGTTTGTTAGAGAGAGGAGGGTTGACGTTGACTGACTATTTGGGGAGGTACTAATAGGGTATGAAATCTTCTTCTTCCTGCCCTGTTCCCAGTCTATCTGGGGTCGGCGCAGTATGTTTCCTCTTCCATTCATATGTCAGACGTCATCAAGCCATCCACTCCCTCTTGATTCATATCATCCATCCCACCGTAAAGGTGCTAGTGATGAATGAATGTATAGAAAAGAGACTTAACGGACCATGTCGAGAGACCCATGAACGGAGAGAGTGATTAGAATGACAACATTCCAATCCATACTGCTCAAGGTTTTGGCTTAGGTTTTACAACCGGCCGCCTGCCTGACACCAACCCTCCTTGGGTACGCTGTTGTTGGTGGTTTGCCCTCCACCATTCGGGTGCCCCAAGGTGCTTATTGGTTTACACCGGGCCATCTCCCTTAGTCGACTTTTACGACACCCATGGGATGAGTTGGGGCTGGCCTATTCTACGTTATTTGTTCGCTCCCAGGCCAGCATAGAAGGCTAATAGGGTATGAAATAAAAAGAAATAAGTATTTATATATGCTGTTCTGTCTGTAATGAAGGATGTTGATAGCTTCAGAAATTGTGACTCCAATCATTGTTACTTGACGTTAAAGCTATTGATATCTTTCATTAATTAAATTTCATTAAATTGACATCTTTCATAAAATTTTCATTAAATTATTATTGAATTTAGATTATATTCTATGTAACTAAGGGAGGAAAATACCCGACTGAGTTTCTTGCCCGTTCTTCTCAGAACAGGGCCTCCCGGTAGCTTATGAACGGATGGCGTAGATTTTTCGCTAGCTATTGAAAACTTGTGTGTCCGTATAGGTAGGTTGGGGGTTGGGGGGTTGATTGGTAGTGCGCGGCATGTTTCAGTTTATGTGATTCATGTGATTGGCGAGTTGTGGGATTGTATTTGGTGCATAATTTACAACCACCTAGGACCACTAGGCCACCTAGGACCTAGGCTGATAGTTAGGTTCCAGGCGGCGATCCTATTGTCATCTATCGGGCATGGAAATCGCAGTACATTGCTAGGTGGGATAAGAGGAACATTGCTGTCCATAACTCTACCTACCGGGACCAAACTTAACATGATGAAAAGTGGGTGTTTAGTTTACCTCTGCTTCGGGAATATAGGCGTGATTTATGAATGTCTATGTTTTAAGAAAGAGAATTTATTGTCGAACTTAAAGAACGCATTTGGTATTTCTGCTTGACTAGGCATTTTCCGCGATAAGTAAAAGGATAAGATAATTTATTGAAATAAAGATTATTTTTGATATGATCTAGTAATTTAACTGGAACGGTAATTTTTTGAAGACAATAGAATAATTGAGACCCAATTTGAATTAGAGTTGCATACCTCAGTTATTATAATTATCCATTTATTATTATCTATATATCTCTACCTTAGTTCGTTAGTTTACTGTCACTTGTTGTAGGTAAGTGTTACCCAAAGATGGTAGGTGTCAGGCAGGCGGCCGGCTGTAAAACCTAAACCAAATCCTTGAGCAGCATGAATTGAAATGTTGTTATTCCAATCATTGTCTCCGTTTATCGGTCTCTCGACATGCGGTCAGTTTAGTCTCTTTTCTATACATTCATTCATCACTTTCCGGTGTGATGGAAAAGGGAGTGGATGGCTTGATGACGACTGACCGATATGCCGATAGGAGCTCGCTGGCGTAGTAGCGCTATGCAATTGCGCTCGGCCTGCGATTGCGAAAACTAAGCAAGCGCTAAGGCCGGTCATAGGATGGGTGACCAAAAATTTATTATCTCGAGTTCCTCCGTGCTTCGGAAGGCACGTTAAGCCGTTGGTCCCGGCTGCATCTGCAGTCGTTAATACCCATCAACCAGCAGTAGGCCAGCGTGGTGGGTTATGGCATAGGGAAGGCCTGTGCCTCAGCAGTAGGGAAATTAAAGGGCAGGTGATGATGAGTTATAAAAACACCCATGACCAGAGAACAAATGTATGTGTTCATTACACAAACATTTGCCTCTACAAGATTTTTAATATATTTTTTTTACACTCACACCTATCATCTAGCCGTTCTAGCCCAAAGTTTGTAGCCTTGTATTATGGATACTAAATGACGGTTTTTTTTTTATAAATATAAAGCTTAGGGCTGCAATTACAGATCTACATCAGAAAACCTTACAGTCAAAATTAGAGTCACTTACGGCCAATGCTACCACAAACTACTCGCTTTGGAAATTTAAGAAATCATTAGATCGATTCAATTTTAATTTTAATATTATATAAATGTTAGAAAAATTATTACAAAGCTTATGGTGGTTAGAAAAAGAATTTCGAAAAATTATGGTCTTGAGGCGGGAATCGAACCCGCGTCCGCTGCTATCCGGGCAGATGCCTGACCGCTCGGCCACCCAAGACACTAACTTGCCGAAATTCTTTTACCTTTACACTTAACGTTGTAAGCCAACGGGTACCCTCGCAATGTAGAAATAAATTTCAAACATTCCAAAGCAGATATTTTTACAAATACCGTGCGTTCGGTTAAGCTTGGGTTTGCTTTATAAACTATTCGATTTTAATTTTAACATTATATAAATGTTAGAAAAATTAGTACAATTGAACTTTTGGGCAAGGGTTAATGTTTATAAATAGTATGTAAAACCATAAAAATAAAAATTTTTGACCCCTGCATTATTTTTAAAATCGATTTTGAAACTTCATTATTGCCTGAAGAACAGCAACACTGCACGGCTCAATAAACGTATACACAGGCCGCAAAAAAAAATTTTGATGGTTAGAAAAAGAATTTCGAGGTGTTTGGCGGGTTTTCAATGGCGTCAGTCAAATTTTTATTTCAATCATTCAAAAAGTGGTTTCAGAGTGGACTGTGTGTAGTAAAAGTGGTGTTATTTTGATGCATAAGGTTCCGTGTTGATGTTCAATTATGAAGAATCATTGAAATAAAAATGTTGTGCCGTGTTTGACGTTGAGAATTTTATAGTGGTTTTCACCACCTCATCGGTCACCGTCATGAACTCTGTTACCATTTGACTCGCGCCAAGCACTCCCTAGATGCGTTAAAATATGCGCCACCCATATTTTAACGTAAAATTCATTTCATTCATACATTTCACCCCCTCATTATTTTTATAAGACTACAAATAAAATATACACTAAAGACATGGCTGTATGGGCTAGACCATTTGCCTTCCCTAAAATATAGGGACAATTAAAAAAAAATCGAAAAAATATGGTCTTTATGCGGGAAATCGAACCCGCGTTCGCTGCTATCCGGGCAGGTGCCTGATCGCTCGGCTCGTTGTAAGCCAACGGGTACCCTCGCAATGTAGAAATCAATTACAAACATTCCAAAGCAGATATTTTTACAAATACCGTGCGTTCGGTTAAGCTTGGGTTTGCTTTATAAACTATTCGATTTTAATATTAACATTATTTATCATTTTATAAACATTATAACCACGTGAAGTGTAAAGGTTAGAAGAATTTCGATAAGTTAACGCGTGTCTTGGTTGGCCGAGCGGTCAGGCACCTGCCCGGATAGCAGTGGAAGCGGGTTCGATTCCCGCATCAAGACCACAATTTATTGAAATTCTTTTTCTAACCACCCAAATCTTTGTAGTAATTTTTTTAACATTTATATAATGTTAAAATTAAAACGAATAATTTATAAAGCAAACCGAAGCTTAACCGAACGCACGGTATTTGTAAAAATATCTGCTTTGGAATGTTTGGAATTTATTTCTACATTGCGAGGGTTCTACCAATTCTACCAATTACATTAGCTGCCAGTGTCACTGTCATAGCATTCATTCAAACGTTTTTTTTAATAGCTGTTCCTTTATACACTATTTTGCATTAAAACTCCGTCCCGTTTCACGTAACATAATGTTTTGAGATTTTTTTTTTCTCCGATATGCAGGGATAAAAAATCAAGTTTTTCCATAAAAGTCTAAGGTTATAAGATCTCTATCTAAATAATATTAACTTATGTTGTTTAGAAACTATGGCCCAAAAAATAAAGAAAGAACATGTCCTTTTAGAATAATTTTATAAATATTATATCGGAGCAAGCAAGTGATTCTCCGATTAACAGCTGTTATTAAAGGAATACATGCTGTGTCACTGACCCGAAAGGTAAATATACTGAAATGTCACAATATGAAGTCTCGTCTTGTCATTTTTTCTCTGTTCTAAATTCGAAAGTAAATTAAGTACATAATTTATGCCGTAATTGTTGTGTTTCATCATCATTTTGCATATATTTGGATCGGCAAAGTCGGTTGAAAAGCCTTTGCTCAGACAATTCTCTGGATACCTTAAGTTGTATGGATAAAATTTCAAAGTAGAGTTTTTTGGCAGTTTTCGATATTATTCGATCTAAATTGATTATTAATATCGTTTCTTTTAGCCTCATAGGTATTTGCTGCCTGCTCGAACGTGTGCGCGTTTGTCGGCGGTAATTCAGCGAAACCTGTTTATATGAGTTTGTGCTCATGTCAATTTTAGGCTTTTGAGTAGGGTGTGTGTCGCATGTATTGAGACGTTTTATATTGCACAACTTCAGGGTCCTTTGGTACGGGTAAAGAAACTCCAATTACATATCAACCTCTGAGAGGTCCAAAGCTTACTACACTTCTCTGCAGTCAGGTATTTTACTAACCATCAGGCGGCTGAAGGCTCGGAGATACATAGCATTTAGTTTCGTATACCCGTCCCACTCGTTATCGACCACAACGACTCCAACCGAACCCCTTGGTCTTGGTTTTTGTTTAATTATACTGCTTGTGTAATAAAATTGTATATATTAGCATATTATGTAACCCATTGTGTTAAATTGAAATTATAAATTTACTGTCCAACTGGTTGTTTTTATTTTTATTGTCACCATTAGGTAGAAGGGGGGAATTCTAAATTATTATATAGGCATTCATAAGCAGGTAAAAATTGGAATATAACAACACGTAAAACCCGAACACCAGTTTGGTTTTAGACCACATCACTCCACAATAGAACAAGTCCATAGAGTCTGTAATGTTATAAGAGATACGTTTGAGAAAAAGGAAATTTGTTCATCTGCTTTTCTCGACATATAGCAAGCTTTTGATAAGGTCTCGCACAGTAGACTACTCCACGAAATTAAAAGCAATATTCCTCACAGCTACTATCTACTATTGGCTTCATACTAGCTAGGAACAAAGACCCCGTAGTTGCGTCAAATCGCTGCAAACTGGGCTTGATGAAGTCAGTAGCTGGTTGAGTAAATGGAGAATTAAAGCTAGTGCCAACAAATCTACTCAGGTGACGTTTTCCCTGAGGCACGGCGATTGTCCACCGGTCACTCTTGACAATAACATACTTACCCACAGCGATAGCGTACGATACGTCGGTATTCACCTGAACCGCCGATTAAGCTGGAAAAACCATATAAAAATTAAGCGGGATGAGCTGAACATCCGCCACTAAAACTTGTATTGGTTAATGGGACGCAACTCAAAACTCGCTGTGGACAACAAACTACTGATCTAAAAAAGCGTATTAAAACCTGCCTGGCTGTATGGCATTCAACTGTGGGAATGCGCTAGTGACTCCAACATAAATATCTTACAACGGCTTCAAAACATCATTTTAAGACAATAGCAAATGTTCCTTGGTTTGTCACAAATTCCGAGATACATGAGAACCTCCAGGTTAACACTGTGAGGGAAGAAATCAAACACAATGTAGAAAGATACGGAAAGAGGCTGGCAAATCATCCCAATCATCTAGCAGTCCAGCTAATTAGCACCAGGCATGAAACGCATCTGAAACGACGGGTAATCCTGGGACCAGACCAGGCTTAGCCTTTAACTATAAGGAACTGCCTCCGGTGGGAGGAGCACTCGGCATGACATACCGCACACAACTGATTTCCTCATAGTCTACGACTGATCGCAGATGTAACGAATATCATAATTATGCAAAATTGTTGCAAATATACTACATAACATAAATAATTACATAACCATGTCTCGGGAACAAATATTTGTGTTCATTACAAAATTGCCCCTACCAGGATCCGAACCCGGGACCTCTTGGCCAATACCCAGTGTTAATGAGAGGTCTTTTCTCCTCTCATATTGTTGTAGGAAATTAAAGATAACTTGTTATAAAAAACATTTATGGAAAGTTACAGTTAGGTAAAAATTATTGAGTAAAAAACATTTGTAAAGATAATAGTTAATTGAATCTAAATTGAATCCTAGTTTTAACTCCGCGCCAAACTATCTCTTCTTTTTCTCTACTTTATTCTTGCTGAATTCAGAATGCAACGGGGCTTGGCACATTCAGCCATGTGGACTTTTAGGCATCGTTAACATTCTCCCCCCCCTTAAAAGGTTAAATTTTAAGTTCATCTCGAGCATCTCCTTCCATTGGGCACAATTTTGAAAGTGCTCTTCTTTCGATGCCTTTCTTGGTGAAGACGTCAACGACTCTGGTTACACCATCTTGTCCAGGGTGGAGTTTAGTGATCCGCCCCAATAGCCATTTCAACGGCGGTAATTGCTTGTCTTTGACAATGACGAGCTCCCCAATCTTGACGTCCTTGCAGTTCCTTCGCCACTTGACACGTTGCTGCAGATCTGACAAGTATTCGCTTGACCAGCTATTCCAAAAATGTGGACAAGCTGGTAGCGGTGAAGTTGATCCGCTCGGAAATGGGCGACGGTTAAGCCGATTAGGGTCGACCAATCAAAAAATAGCCTGAAGTCAACGGCGCTAAATCAGAAGGGTCCACGGACATGGTGTTAATGGACGAGAATTTAAAATTGTCTTAATCAGTGCGAAAACTATTGACAATTACTCAAAAGTGAGGCTAGTATTACCTACAATACTTTGCTGACTTAACGCCCGCCTCCCATATTCCACCAAAGTTAGGCGAGTATGACGAAGAGAAGTAAAAAATGTACGCATAATTACCGACAGCTTGATCGAAAACGTTAAGTAGTCTTCCAAGTTCATTGCTTTTGTACTAAAGCATACAAAAATACACAAATAGCATTTACTAGTGCGGGATTCTCGACTTTTGCTAAAATTAAAAAAGGGCTAGCGAAATTTGTGCCACATGTCTCAAAAGGAGGAACAGGAGTAACACGAGGTTCCGGTAAGTCTCGCATTAAAGGTTAAGTAGGTTTAGGTTAGCATTTTTTAAACGACCGCCTACACGAAGTACTCTTTTATGATCGAGAAACGGTTTTAAGATAAAATATTAGACATGGGTTTTGAATTAGTTAATAAATGAATCAAATAAGAAATAAATTATTTTGTGACATTTTTTTTTTTACAGTAAAGTTATCAATGATTGCTCAAATTAAAAATGCGGTAAGTACACCTGTTGTTTTATTGAAATTATTTATGCAATTATGAACGAATCTTAAAATATACGCCATTATTCTAAGTAGTTTATTAAAATTCGAATAATTTTCAAATTACATTTTCAAGACATTGTATTTTAAGAGTTATTTTTGTTTCAGGTAATTCGACGAAGGCGTGATCAGCACCAGGCTAATCATCTTCAGATATTAGAAAAGAGGGACCGTGCCACCAAAAAGAAATCTGCTCCAGCTGCTGCGCTGGAACACCTCTAGAGGCCAAATCAGCGGGATTAGCACCGGTAGGTATGTGACGCCATGACATTGCGTCAGTTAATTGACGAATCTCCTCAATCCTATTACAAACGAATGTTTTTAGGGTTTTAGGTTGAGTTTTAAGCCAACCTAAGACGACGTAAAAATTATAACGGAAACTTAAAAGTATAGAAAATAAATCTTCTTGTACTGTGGGACAAACTAGCATCATATCATTTAATGATTTGCCCGAAGAACTTTTATATGAGGCGTTAAATACTACCGTTATTTTGGTAGTTGCGCTTTGTTCACGCAATGAAATAATGAGGTATATAGTAGCCAAAATCAGGGCGCGATCCTCTGTGAGATGCCCCAACTCTTCGTATTTACGCAAAAAATCTGAATATTATTTTTTTAAGATTAGATTAAGTTAAACGTTTTTCTAAATTATAAAAACGCGTAAGTATCACCGAGTGTTTATTTAGGTTTATCCCTGAATGGGATTTTGACACAAAATCTTCCATCTGGAAGTCTCTTATAAGTGCTAATAAAATGATCTTCACATTGCTCTTCCTCTTTGGATAATAATTTGGAGGATGATGAAAGCTCGTCAAGTTCCCAGAACTTAGCAAGAGATTCTCGAATCTCTTGAGAAAAGTTACATTGAACCTTGGAACGGGACTTGGATAAAACAGCCATTGGGCCCGCTACTAACCACCCAAATTGTGAACCTTGCAACGTAGGTAGATTTGGACCTAGTTTAATTTGATTGGAGTTAATAATCTCCCAAAAAACGTCTGCACCTAACAATATATCTATTTCTGACGGTTTGAAGAAGGTAGCATCAGCTAATTGAATACCATTTGGGAGATTTAGTTTCGTAACATCAACAGGAGAGTTTGGCAACCGACTTGTAATTTGAGGAATAACCAAACATGAAACATTTACATAAAAATTGTTAACTCTAGAGCAAACTTGCAAATCACAAGTTTTAAATGTAGTGTCACTACTACAGTGACACTACCATTATCACCGCAAACTGATATCGGCTTAATTTTTGTATAGGAAATATTCATTTTGTTTTGCATTTTTTCAGTTAAAAACGAAGACTGGCTGCCGCTATCGAGCAAAGCCTTGGCAGAGAATATTTGATTAGTGTTTACGTCAACCAAGTCAACTTCCGCCGTGCATAACAATACTTGGCTTGGCACCACCGCAGACAACGCTGTACTAGTTGATGGTAACTGAGAAACAGGCCCAGCGTCACTGACTGGTAAGTTAATAGAAGTATTATTAGAATCTAACTGTTTATGTAATAATGAATTATGTTTTCGTTTGCAGGTGTTACATGGACCTAAGCGACAACGTGAAACATGGTGGCCGGAACGAAGACAGTTAACACACAACTTGTGTTCGGTTACTAAAGCTAACCTAGCATCTACGACCATGTCCCTAAACTTATCACACGTGTGAAGCATATGATTCTGTTTACACACAATGCAGCTTCTAGCATTATTATAATCAGTACCTGTGTTAACAAATGACTTTGTTTTATTCATATTATCTTTATTTGTATTTTGACGGTGTGGTACAGAATTTATTTGACTATATTGAATTGTCTGCAAAACATCAGCACGACCACGAAGGAATTCAATAAAATCAGTAAGCTTGGGAGATACTTCTAAAGTGTTACGATGCTCTTCCCATTTGCGACATGTGGCGCTGTCTAGTCTTGAAGACATAATATAAATAATTAAAGTATACCAGTTATCCACTGGTTCCCCTAAATCCTCCAATACACGTAAATTTTTTAAGTAATAATCATTCATGTAACGAATAGATTTATAAGATTCTTTATTAATGCTTTCAAAATTAAATAAAGCCTTGACATGGTTATTTATAAGTATTCTTTTATTATTAAAACGTTCAGACAGTGTTTTCCATGCAAGTTCGTAATTCGACGCAGTAAAACTAATAGATTTAATAACTACAGCAGCGCCACCTTCCAATGAATTGCGAAGGTAATGAAATTTGCTTATTGTTGGCAAAGACTCATTGCTGTGAATTAATGATTCATAAGTATCCCAAAATTCTAACCATTTTAAATGGCTACCATCAAATGATGGCAAATTAATTGTTGGCAATCTTACGTTCAACTGATGGTTACATGAGCCATGGCAGGACGCCCGACTGTTATGCGCATACTTAGGGCCATGTGACTTTTCATAAGTTTCAATTATGTTTTGAGCAAATGCAATATTTTTACAAAATAGAGTCTCCACAGAATCGCGTTCTTCCATTTGAGAATCTATTTGAGAATCCGTCACAGAAATTTCTATACTATTTTGTACTTCATCAAAAACAGACAATAACTCCTGCATGCGAGATAATTTTAACTGCAATTCTCCAATAGCAATACTATCTAAGTTTATTGTTTCAATCTGCATTAAAGAATTGACATATTTTTGAAAAACTGTAAGTCTAGCCTTTATTGTACCTCTTTGACGAATAAGATTCTTTAATGTATCTTTAGTACTAGGCAGTGTCGTTTTATTACTATTATTCGGTTGCTCCATTTTTTATAAAATTAAGTCAATAATAAATGAGAGCAAGCAATGAAATTGAAAAAAAAAAATAGGTAAGTAAGTGAACAGTCAAACCGTATACGATGCACGAAATGTACTGCTGCTGACTACTCGGCCGTCCCGTGTTCCAAATTTAAAATCATGAAAACTCGTCACTCGATATAACTCGGTGAAATGTAGGAGATGGTTGTTATAACAATGCAGCAAATCTGGAAATGTACAAATGACTTTCTAATTTTGTAGGGTTATACGGGAAAAACAAACATTACATTACACAACAACAAGCAAACATTATACAATACAAATTAGAAACAATATTTAATTACTATGAAATTAATACAATAATATTATTTCAGTTTAATCTGCTAATATAGAATTTACATAGGACAGATCTGGTTAACTTCTTTTAGTATAGTTTGAATAGATTTAAACAAAAAATAGTTTTAATTAACAATTGTATGACAAAATAATGGAGTGAAGTAGGTTACTAGCTAACAATAGCGAAAATAATAGGTAACCTAGGGCTTAACAATAAACCTTAGCACTCTTCTTGTTTGACAAAATAATGAAGTGAAGTAGGTTACTAGCTCAAAATAGAGAAATAATTGGTAACCTAGGGCTTAACATAAACCTTAGCACTTCTTTAAGTAATAATTTAGAGCGGAATACAAGCTGACTACATCCGTGCCCGTGCCGTATCCGTGCCGTTATTAATTGGCGAATATTTTGTTCAAAATAGATTCCTCATAGTAATATTTCACCCAATCTGCAATCTTTCTTCATATGTGCGTTTGTTTCCAGCATCATATTATAGTATTTGTATCTGAAAGTATCTGCTTCCAATAATAATAATTGCAAGTGAAATCAATCACGTCGGGGTCACCAAAATGTTAATGAGAGGTCTTTTCTCCTCTCATATTGTTGTAGGAAATTAAAGATAACTTGTTATAAAAACATTTATGGAAAGTTACAGTTAGGTAAAAATTATTGAGTAAAAAACATTTGTAAAGATAATAGTTAATTGAATCTAAATTGAATCCTAGTTTTAATTCCGCGCCAAACTATCTCTTCTTTTTCTCTTCTTTATTCTTGCTGAATTCAGAATGCAACGGGGCTTGGCACATTCAGCCATGTGGACTTTTAGGCATCGTTAACACCCAGCGATCTGACCATTCCACCAAACCGCCCTTCAAATATTAAAGTGTATACCACAGATATATCAGAGTGTATACTATGGGTCAGGACGTAGACGTAGAGCGAATGGGGGGTAATATTTTTTTCATCCCACCATCTCGGAAAAAGCGTTTTTGCTCTTCGATATCTGAGTGCAAAAGCCGTTTTTATCCTCTAGAGGTTAAAGTAAATTTGAATTTAGAACATCGTGTGCAATGAGTTTGTGAATTCAAAACATCATTATACATATTTATTTCTACCTCCATGGTGCCGAAATTGTCATGCAACCTATTTTAATTTGTTAAAAACTCAGACTCGGAACCTTCTTGGTGTACATTTTTTGGAATTTGCTTTGCGCGCGCCATTTTCTTTGTGACGTGTCACAAATTTGTTAAAACCTAGGAGTTCCGTGACGGTCAATCAGCTTGGTGTCAATCTTGCTTTAAACATTTTGATCGTCTACAACGCTTGCTGGATGCTTGAGTCAAGCATTTAAAAGCTTTTTAGGTCTGTTTGATTTGTTTACGCTAGCAACGGAACAAAAACATACAGAAAATCAACGTGCTTGACTCAAGCTGATTGACCGTCTCGGAACTCCATTAGGGACCGTAATTTTTATTAGGGACTTACAGGCGTGTCTGGATGAATGTTGCGGGTGTGGCTGGGTGGATGGGTGGCTGTTGGAGGTGTTTCTGGGTGAATGGGTGTTTTGTGGGTGTTTCTGGGTTAATCGGTGTTTTGTGGGTGTTTCTGGGTGAATGGGTGTTTTGTGGGTGTTTCTGGGTGAATGGGTGTTTTGTGGGTGTTTCTGGGTGATTGAGTGTATTTGGGTGTTTTGTAGGTGTTTCTGGGTGAATGGGTGTTTTGTGGGTGTTTCTGGGTGAATGGGTGTTTTGTGGGTGTTTCTGGGTGAATGGGTGTTTCTGGGTAAATGGGTGTTTTGTGGGTGTTTCTGGGTGAATGGGTGTTTTGTGGGTTTTTCTGGGTGATTGGGTGTTTTGTGGGTGTTTCTGGGTGAATGGGTGTTTTTTTGGGTGTGTCTGAGTGGATGGGTGTGAATGTTGTGGGTGTTTCTGGGTGGGTGTTGAGTGTGTTTGGGTTAATGGGAGGGTGTTGTGGAAGTTTCTGGGTGAAAACAGAAACTGTTGTGATTGTATTTTTTTTTTTTGTATTTTGCAATTTCCTCGTTGGGGGGGATGAAAAGTTACGTGTTGCACTCGAGTGCAAAGATTTTTCACCTTGTGCTCTTTTGATTCCCTCGCTATCGCTCAGGATTCTAATTTTTTATTTTTTATTTTAGAATCCTTCGCTAGCTCGGTCATCAAAATTGAGCACGCGGTTAAAAAACAACTTTGCACTCACGTACAACAAATAACTATTAAGACCAATCGAAAATTCTATATAATTCGCTTCTTCTTCATGTCCTGTTCCCAGTCTATCAGGGGTCGGCGCAGTATGTTTCCTCTTCCATCCACATCGGTCAGACGTCATCAAGCCATCCACTCCCTTTTGATTCAAATCATTCATCACACCGGAAAGGTGCTAGTGATAAAATATGTATAGAAAAGAGATGGAACGGACCATGTCGAGAGACCGATGAACGGAGAGTGATTGAAATGACAAGATTTCAATCCATACTGCTACATAAATCAGTGAGTCCCGAAATAGCTTGGCCTGCAGACGTGAATTGCACAAGGGCTGGCACATCCCCGTTTGGGGGGTGGTAATTATCATATGGCTGCCGTCACCACTGGGCTAATACTTTAAAACTTTGACGGTACCTATATTACATACGAAAAAATAACTCTAGAAACTATTTATAGTTCTAGAGTTATTTTTTTCGATACTGGCTTGTATCTTCGGAGAGTACACAAAATAGAAAGAGCACATCATCATCACCATCATCACCAGCCCTTTAATGTCCCCCCTGCTGGGGCACGGGCCTTCCCTATGGATGGAAGAATATAGGGAGATTGGACCATAACCCACCACGCTGGCCCAGTGCGGGTTGGTGGGTACTAACGACTGCAGATGCAGCCGGGACCAACGGCTTAACGTGCCTTCTGAAGCACGGAGGAACTCGAGATAATACATTTTTGGTCACCCAGAGAAAGAAACAGCACAACTCAAGAAAATTATCTTATTATTTACATCTTGCATCCGACGACCATCATCTTATTATTATCATATTTATTATTATTATCACATTAAATCAAAAATTGTTATAAGCACACGGTGAACATTACACACGCTTTAAAATATTTATGCAACCAGGATAGTTATCTCCGAAAAAAGCAGACTCAATAAGATATTAGTCTGTACATTGTGTTATCAAATATGGTAATTTTCTCTATTCTATAAAACAAATTAAAAGAAATTATTAATTAAGTACATTCAAAGCTACTGATACCACAATAGCAGCTATGCTTAAGGCTATTGTAGCAGCGCCGTCGTCCTCTGGGGTTGTTGGCTCTTCGGTAGCTGCTTCGGTAGTAGGCGGTATAGTAGGAGCAACAGTTGTGGTAGGAGCATCACTATCATCTGTGGTCGGGGCAGACGTGGTGATAGGAGCATCAGTATCAGCTGTGGTCGGGGCAGACGTGGTGATAGGGGCATCAGTTTCAGTTGTGGCCGGGGCAGACGTGGTGATAGGAGCATCAGTATCAGCTGTGGTCGGGGCAGACGTGGTGATAGGGGCATCAGTTTCAGTTGTGGCCGGGGCAGACGTGGTGATAGGAGCATCAGTATCAGCTGTGGTCGGGGCAGACGTGGTGATAGGGGCATCAGTTTCAGTTGTGGCCGGGGCAGACGTGGTGATAGGAGCATCAGTTTCAGCTGTGGTCGGGGCAGACGTGGTGGTCGGTAAGGTTTCTTCGTCTTCATAGCCAGTATCAAAATATAATTCTAATTCTGGTAAGCGCTCATTCGACCATTCGCGATTTGCTCGAGCATCTTCGACTCCCCTACGGGCGGCAGCGGACGCAGGTTGGCCAATAGTGCTTTCATTGCTCTCTATCCAAGCCAGGAACTGCAAATTCATAATCATAATGACAATCTCATGATTAAAAACATACATACATACATAAATCACGCCGATATCCCCGAAGGGGTAGGCAGAGGTGACTAACACCCACGTTACGCCAGTTATGTTAGGTCCCATGTAATAGGTGGCGAGCCTATTGCCATTTATCGGGCACAAAAGTCGCAGTAGGTACATAGCTAGATGGTATAAGAGGAACGCTGCTGCCCATTCTTCATCACTGATTTATCCTGTATTCCTGTAATACCACCTAGCAATATAGGTCCTACGATTTATGTGCCCGATAGACGGCAATAGGCCATAAGACCCAACTTGATTGACGAAAAGTGAATGTTTTATTCACCTCTGCCTAGCCCTTCGGGGGTTAAGGGTTGATTAATGTATGTATGTACTAAAAGGTGTGCCTTTTTGTAACAAATTATACAGAGTGTTTGGCATCGGACTCCCGATAATTTACCCAGATTGTATGTATAATTGTATCAACAAAAAACCTTACAAATAGGGGTCGCAACCCACATCCCTATGAATGGGAGCCATTTTAAAATTGAATTCTTCATATTTTCGCGAGTTCATTGAAAGTCGTTTTTTTATCATTTTACCCACATACATGAAAGTGGCTTAGTTTTAAAGATGATGGAATGAGATATCACTTAAAACCACATTTGTTAATAAGTTACAGAAAATAATAATAAAACCTTGATTTAGACGAAAAATTTGGTAAAAATTTTAATTTTCTTTTAGTTATTCTAGTCTACTATAAAAACCAGGTCGTCAACATTTTATTTTTTTCTTCTTTTTTATTCGCAATAAACTGTGCTAACTAATAAAATAAAATTATTACCGCTATTCAGACAAATTATTTAGAAACGGTCTTACAAATTTGTATTTGGCAAAATTTTGAGCCCCCATTCATAATATTCTATTAGAGCAAGAAAGATTATTTTTACAAAAAGATGTGAATAAGCCAAAACACTCGAGATTTTGTTAAATAAAAACAAATACATTCAATTAAAAAAGAGTTTTATAACACAACATCTTGTGTATTTGATGAAGCGAAATTCGCCAGAGCTGGTATAATTAACCATGGCACTGATCACTCGTGGATGGCTGAAAACGCACAGGCTGTTAGGCCAGGTCAATTCCAACATGAATTTTCAATAAAAGTGTGGCCAGGTTTATTGAACGATCAGTTGATCGGACATATTGTCTTGCCCGACAACTTAAATGGCGAGATATTTTTGTAGCTCGTACAAAATATTTTTTTTGGAAGAGGCTCCGTTAGTGTTCAGGCAGCGTCAGCAGTAGCGGCCTTTTTATTTCCAAATGAACGGAGCACCGAGCACTACCGAGCACCACCATTTCTATCCAAATGTGAGGAGGGCACACGTTGATGCCCATTATACGCCACGGATTAGACGAGTCGGTACGATACCGGCCCGCCTCAGCGCACTAGACTTAACTTAACTTTCTTTTTATGGGGAACAATGAAGCAGAAAGATAACTAGCAAGTTCCAAACACCAGGGAGGAAATTTAATGAAGTATAATGGCCACAGCTGAAGAAATACAAAACGAAAGAGCAATGATAGTAAGGAATGTTATGAATAGGGGTTTTATTTTCAAAATTTTGACTTGTATATGTTAGACCGTTTCTAAATAATTTGTCTAATCTGAATAGCGGTAATAATTTCATGTTTATTAGTTAGCACAGATTATTTCGAATAAAATATAAGAAAAAAGAAAAAAAAAATATGTCAACGGCCTGGTTTTTAAAGTAGACTACAATAACTAAAAAAATACAAAAATTTACCAAATTTTTCGTCTAAATAAAGGGTTTTTGATTATTATTTTCTGTAACTTCTTAACAAATGTGTTTTAGGTGATAGCTCATTTCATCACCTTTAAAATAAAGCTTACTTTTATGTATGTGGATAATATAAAATGATAAAAAACGACTTTCAATGAACTCGTGAAAATATGAAGAATGAAATTTTAAAATCGCTCCCATTAATAGGGATGAGGCTTGCGACTCCTATTTGTGTGGTTTTTGTCGATAAAATTTTACATGCAATAATGTGGATAAAGTATCGGAAGTCCGATGCCAAACACACTGTATAAAAAATTAACAAAACATGTTTAATTTTGTAGAAAGCGACGGCGGAGCATTTAAGTTTAATTTTGTATTTTGTATAATGACTGATTATCTATCCTAATTGGCGAAACGTGGGTGTTGATTCACCTCTGCCCACCCCTTCGGGGATATAGGCGTGATTTATGTATGAATGTAATTATGAGTATTTTAAATTATGGAGTACTTTTCAAAACAAATTGAAACCATATAACTTTGTTATAGTAAAATCAAGTGCCTTGATAGTACAACACTAAAACAAACCGCTTTAAAGCGTCCTTTACCGAAACACGGTAGTATTATACTTTTTTCTTTTTCTTTGTGGCCTTATGCCAACATTTTGTGAAGGTTTTAATATTTGGGGCTTGTCTCACAATCAACGGGTAAGTTCTGAAGAGCTTACCCGTTGATTGTGAGACAAGACTTGGCAGATCATTTCACAGTTGTAATATGAAATATATATGTCAATTAAACTGCCAAGTAAGCTATTCAGAAATTACCCGTCGACTGTGAAACAGGGCCTGTAGCGAAGTGGCAATCGTTTTACAACGATAAAGTGTCGAAGTTCGTCTTGATCGGCCATATTACTTTGGTATCTAAAGCGTCTTATCTCACGCTACCAACATAACTAGGAACTTACAAAGACTATTTTGGTCGCGTGATTTGTTATCGAACTTCGTTATCTTTGTCCGTATGTTACTTTGTCTAGGCCCTTAATATATTTAACATAGCAATACCTGTTCAATGTCGTCTTCGTTCAAAAGCCGCGGGGCGATGAGGTCTAGTATCTGAGTTACGCTTCCGAGCCTGCACAAAAACAAATTAATATTAAAGAAAAACGATTTTCAATCCGTTGCACGTTTTAAAAATGTCTTCTGTGTAAGTCATTATATTTTGATCCGTGCATAAATCTTCATTATAAATTGCTTGCTTTTTTCTGCAAACTTTACTTAGTTGTTTTTTAATTAAACAGCCAAAAATTATTATTTTATAACGTTTAACTCGATTTTCTTTTGCAATTTGTAGGTCGACAATATGACCTAGAAAGCTTAACGCAATAGCTCGAAATCTCAATAGGCAATGTAGTGACAAAATTGAACACGTCCATATTATAGAACGGCACCATCAAAACGGTACTTCATTGAATTGGAATACAATGTAAGGTCCGACGCACATTGGCGGTATGGCACGGCAAGGGATTCTTCGGGATCCCTATATGCACACTGGCGATAATAATGCCGTGGTATCCTTAGGGCCGGTTTTTTGATCCATAGTTAACTCAGACAATTGTTAAAAACTGTTACTTATTTCTAAATATCATTCTGTAATGTAACCATTAGTTACAATTTTAGTTACTAATGTTACTAATGGATAAATATCCGTCTGATATTATTACTTATTGTTAAATATCAGTGATATTTAAAGATAAGTAGCAATCTTTAACAATTGGTTAACAGTTAAGTATGCATCAAAAAACCGGCCCGGTAGGTACCGGGCCGGTTTTTTGATGGCGCTCGGCGCTAAGCTATGACGCAACGCGCGGGGCTGCGTGGTTCGGGCGGGTGCTGTTTTGTCTTGTCGCAGTATCTCCCGGTATCCCGAAGACTGCCAAAGCGTTCCGAAAACTACCGACACGACATGCCTGAGCATCCCGCGGCATTGTTTTTATACCTACTATCTTCAACATTTAAATTTCACTATTTGATTTTAATTTTAACATTATATAAATGTTAGAAAAATTAGTACAAAGATTTTGCTGGTTAGAAAAAGAATTTCGAATGTCTTGTCGAATGTTGTGTCTTGGGTGGCCGAGCGGTCAGGCACCTGCCCGGATAGCAGCGGACGCGGGTTCGATTCCCGCCTCAAGATCATAATTTTTCGAAATTCTTTTTCTAACCAGCAAAATCTTTGTACTAATTTAAATTTCAACTTCATTTTCATACTCTCTAGTTATATTGTTATTCGTCGCTTAAAAATACCATTCCGTGCCGCCAATGTGCGTCGGCCTTTAGAGTGCGCTGTTTCAGGCAAACAAATCTTAAATGCTTTCTTGGTCTATTGGCTAACCCACCGGAATTAAGATTCAGAGGTCCCGGGTTCGATCCCCAGGGGAGTACATATTTGTACTCAGTTTGGTTGGTGATAGGACTAACCCCTCTGCGGTTTAGGGTTCCAGGTGAAGCTCGATTCCATCTTCGGCTCTAATCGTCACTTACCATTAGGTGAAACGAAAGCCAAGCCCGTCTGTCATTGAAAAAAAATACTAACCTCGCAGTGACAAGTCCTACGTTATCTTTCAGCCAGTCAAATACTCTCAACGTATTTTCTTCGTTACGAGTAACCGCTGATCTGAGAGCGGCCGAGAGATCCTGAGGACGAACTATTTCCTTCGGGTCCATTATAGCTTCTAAGAACTTTTCAAGACTAGCTCGATCACTGGTGCAGCCAGCCTGCTGAATCATGACTATTTGTTCGCTCGCCAAGTCCTCTTCTAAGAATTTACCCCAGAAGTAATCAAAATCAGATGCTACGCCGTTTCGGAGACCGGCGCAGTAAACCCACGGACGCATATTTGCGGGCACACTGGAACAATTTAAAATGTTTACATATGTAGGTACTTCAAGAATAAGAATGGGCATCGTTTAACTTCGTTTTTCCATCCATCATACATCATAATAATATAATCACGCTCCTTATCCCAAAAGGGATTAAGCAGAGCTTCAGGTAACATTCGGTTACTCCTAAAGCCACACCTAGCAGTATGGGTTATACAGTACCCCACAAAAGTGACAAGTTGCTAGCCTGTCGCTTACACAAAAAGGGGCACCAAACCAAAAAAACCGGGCTAGTGCGAGTCTAACCAAAATCGATACCAATCGATATCGTCGCCAAGTCAAGCATTTGATACGACGGTCGCCATGGTGTTTTCTCAGTTTTATGTAGGTTCATAAATTAAATGCTTTTCGTTAAGCGTTCGATGCAATCGATTGGCCACTTGCCTAGATTGTCGTTGGCTTTTGCGTTTGATTGTTTACGTACAATACTACACTACACTGAGAGAAAATAGGATTCATACCGCCTCAGTTTTATTATTTTTTCGATATTTCGACGCAGTTGCACGCGCCATGGTCACGGATGAACTTAAGTTTGCGGGTTGATGTTTTACTGACAGATAAATAAGTCTGTTCCCTCTTTCTGATGGTATATGTATGATCATGATTGAATTTAGAATAATTTATTATTAATAATATTAATAAACCAGAGAATTCTGTGGATCATTCCAAATTTGGGATCATGTCTATTTCTGACATAGAAGAGTCGGAACGTTTCTTTTCACTTTCCTCACTGGTAAAAAATTGCAACCTTTATAGGCATAAACAGCTCTGTATATTTCCACAATGTTCGAGTGCAAGTCTTTTGTGCTAATTTGCTGTTCTTAGAAATTACGTTTATGCTTATTTAATTGCGATAAAGTTGAAATTGTACTTAATTTTTAGGATCGAACTACTTTTTGCAATTGTCGTTAAGAGGGAGTCTGAAAGTGGCGCCAGTGACAGAGAAGATAAAAGGGAGCCATTTAGCTTGATATGGACATATTATGAGACGGCCATGAATGTGAGTAAAAAAGTTATGGACATGAATGTAAAAAATGGAAAAAGAGGACACACTTTAAATTGTGAATAAACGGGATTTATACCACGTACCTGGATTTTGTTATGATTCCGATATTTCGGCACAGTTACATGCGCCATGGTCACGGATGACTGAAGTCTTGCGGGTTGATAAACATTGTGTGTGTATTCACCCGCAATATCGGAATCATAACAAAATCCAGGTACGTGGTATAAATCCCGTTTTTTCACAATTTAAAGATGAAAGTGACCACGTAAGCTTAAAATAAGAGGACACACTTCGCCCACCCCGAATAAGATGGGATAAGGGCAGGGCGATGATGATGCGTACCTAAGTACCTACCTAGGTACATACATAAATCACGCCTATATCTCCGAAGCGCTCGAAGCACTGAGGAGCTCGCTAGCGCAGTGGCATAGTGTACTTGGCCTGCGATTTGGTAAACTGAGCAATATTTCTAAGGCCGGTCATTGGATGGGTGACCAAAAATTTATTATCTCTAGAACGCCCGTGCTTCGGAAGGCACGTTACTAAGCCGTTGGTCCTGGATGCATCTGCAGTCGTTAATACCCACCAATATGCACTGGGACAGCGTGGTGGGTTGTAGTCCAATCTCCCTATAGGGAAGGCCCGTGCCCGTGCTCGGTTTGGTTGGTAGTAGAACTTCTTTCAAGTCCGCCTGGCTAGCTACCACCATCTTATCAAAATCTGTGGCCATAATAATAATGTTAACAGCATTATTGTGTTCCGACAATGTGTGATAGGATAGCCAGCCCCTCTGAGGAACCCTCAAGTTCCAGGGGAAGCTCGATTCAATCTTCGGCCCTTATCGTCACTTACCATCAGGTGAGATGAAGCGCAAGAGCTTCCCTAGCATAAAATAAAGCTATATAAAAATCTAATCATACTTACAATGCTTGTTCAGTCCTCCACTTGGTAAATGTTTCAACACCAGCATTTATGCACTCTGCATGTCCGATATTGCAGAGAAACTCCATGATATACATTCTCAACAAATCGTCCATGTATTCACCGGGCTGTGTTTCGTAGAAACCAAGTCGAGAAGTAATTTTTCCACTTAGTCTGATTATCAGGTTCTGAAAGTAATTTTTATTAACTTACCATGCAGAAAAGTTTGGTTTTAAATTTATTTTATATTAGTCTTGGGGTTTGTTACGGATAATTACATACGCAAGGCGTATAAGCCTTTCCCACAGGGTTAGGCAGAGATCACTTCTATCCACATGCTACGATCCTTGCATACTTCATTAGCTTCATCCAATCTCATTCATGTCTTCACGCATGCCTGTCGGTTTCGGATACTCTTGACCTGGCTCCTTTTAATAGAATTTTAATTTGATTATAAAAGGTCTGCCCATTCGCATTTCTCTATTCACTTCCGTCATAGACAAAATTAATACATAACATTCCATTTTGTCATTCTCCTTTGATTCATTCTTTCGACGTGACCATGCTCAATTCTGGTCATTAAGTCTTATTTCAAACTTCACCTTTCCCTTATCACACTTTTGTACACTCGATCGCTCAACTCAGCTCATCATTTATGGATAATTTATTGGTAAACATTACTCTCAGCTACGTTCCATTTATTTGTTTCAATTCATGCATGAGATTATGTTCTTATCTTCTCTCTTATAGTCACTTTCTCATATAATTATTCCGCTTAGGTATCTCTTGGGAGCTCTTGTTGCCTCTAGCATAAAAAAACTTACTTGCAACTTATCTGTATTTATTTCGTTGTAAACAACCCTTCTTAGGAGGAATTCAAATCCATTGACAGCGGCCATCCAAGGTGCATATTGATCGTCAAACTCAAGGAATGAAATTCTGTTGAAGACTCTGTCGTAAGGCAAGACTGCCGCCCTACCGAAGTCGAATAAGTCGTAAATAATCTGCAAGAACAAGCTAAAGTAAGCTCTGGTTCTAGAAAATAAAGGTTACACTAATTTCCCAGAAAACCTTATTACCTGTGCCCGATTGTATTCGTGAATTAAATCGACATCACTCCGTAAAGCCTGAGTTATAAGAGCCCAGTTTACTCTGTCGTAGTTGACTCTGTAGAAACCTGAAATGAAAATTAATCGTCTTGATTAGTCTTGATAATTACCAATTGCACTGAAAACTTTAGTAGATCAACGGGCACGGTTTCTCCAATCTCCAGTATCGATCCCAGAAGCCAGAAAAAGCTGCTAACTTCTTGAGATGATCTGGGTTGGTTGGAATAGGAATAGAAAAAGAGACACGCACGTGGCCACATCAAAAGTAATTATATTCGATTTTTTATATTCTTCTCTCAATATCTCTCACTATCACTCACTCATTCACTCATAATAATATGAAATAAATATACTAAAGACGGGGCTGTAGGGGCTCGACCCTTAGCCTTCTCCAAAAATACAAGGAAAATGAAAAATAAAAACAAGTTGTTCGGAACGACAACGATCACTCGTATCCGAATGTAAAACTCCAGTGGTTAAGAAGTGTGGATTGTTTAAATTAAAAACTCACCGGAAGATTGTTTATTAAAAACAACCCATTGGTTGGCAGTTGAGTCCCGATCGATGGTAGCGGTTTTGGTAGACATGATCATGGAAGGCTTCAAATTTTCAAAATCAGCTGCCTCGCCACTGGTCCAGGTAATAGGAATGTGCCAGAGCTCTTGATATTCAGACGCTCCAGTTGATCTCTCCCAACGGGACTGGAAATTTGTTTAATAATTTTACATTGCTTTTTTGGTGTTAATTTGAACATTATTTAATGTTCAATAGGGGGAAGTTTAAAAGTTGCGCCAGTGACTGAAAGACTGCGGAGTGATAGACTTGGATGGTTTGGTAATGATAAGCGAAGAGATGAAAGCTATGTTGGCAGCAGAGTGTTATTTATGAACGTGGAACCTAAAGCGGGATCAGGGCAGGAAAATCATATATAGAAATAGATCGAAAAAGTAAATCTCCCGCCGCATCGAGACTGTAATTTTACGAAATTTTTCTAACCGCAATATTCATTGTACTAATTTTACATTGCTAATTATTTATTTTTTATTTAAAATCAAACTTTACAGCATGCCATTTTTAGGGTTCCGTATGCAAAGGGTAAAACGGAACCCTATTACTAAAACTCTGCTGTCCGTCCGTCCGCGGTCCTGTCACTAGGCTGTATCTCGTGAACCATGATAGAGTGCGGGCCAGATAAGTCCGCGCGCGAGGGGTGGCGCTGCTCGTTAACATTGACACTATACATACAAAATAGGAGACGAAATTTTAGTTCCAATTTTGACCACGCGCGGACTTATCGGGCCCGCGCTCTAGACAGTGGATTTTTTACATACATAAATCACGCCTATATCCCCGAAGGGGTAGGCAGAGGTGAACTAGCACCCACGTTTCAGTAATTATGTCAGGTCCCGTGTAATAGATGGCGAGCCTATTGCCATTTATCGGGCACAAAAGTCGCAGTACATTGCTGGGTGGTATAAGAGGAACGCTGCTGCCCATTCCTCATCACTGATTTATCCTTAATCACCTTGTTTCATTTTCATATTAAGTTAGCTAATTTAAAAGAGTTCGATAGTTTAAAAAACGAAAAAAATCAAGGGTTTCTTTACAAAAATAAATAAGTGCAAGATTTAAGATTATTTTACACTCACACCTACCATCTAGCCCAAAGTAAGTAGCCTAAGCACTTGTGTTATGGATACTAGATGACGGACATATTTTTAATATAATTATGTATATAAATGTTGAAAATATACTACATAAACATATACACAACCATGATTCGGGAACAAACATTTGTGGTCATCACAAAGTTTGGCCCTACCAGGATTAGAACCCGGGACCTCTTGGCCAATACCCAGCAATCTGAGCATTTGACCAAGGCGGCCGTCAATCTATTTTGTTGCATACTTAGTTTTTTTTGCGCTTTTCATCTGCCAAACCCGTATAGCTGCAGGAGCTTTATCTACGACTACTGCTCGCCCGCGGCTTTGTTCGCGGTTATGTCGGCTATTATATAGCCTATAGCCTTCCTCGATAGATGGACTATGCAATACTAAAATAATTTTTCAATTTGAGTCAGTAGTTCCTGAGATTAGCGCGTTTAACCAAACAACCAAATAAACAAACAAACTTCTCAGCTTTATAATAATTAGTAAAGATTTTATTTTCTGTGCATAATATTTTTCTAATAATTGGCACTTAGTCGGTTCTGCCAGAATACCCTCGAAAAGTGTATGTGTTAATGTGATGTGTTATGTATGTTGAGTGAATTTGAGATAGGTATGTGGGCAGCTCTGTTTATTGGGTCGAGTAGAGAGGAGCTCGCTAGTGCAGTGGCATAGCGCGCTTGGCCTGCGATTGCGTAAACTAAGCAGTATTCGCTAAGGCCGTTCATTGGATGGGCGACCAAAAATTGATTATCTCGAGTTCCTCCGTGCTTCGGAAGGCACGTTAAGACGGTAGGCACGGCTGCATCTGCAGTCGTTAATACCCACCCAACCCGCACTGGGCCAGTGTTGTGAGTTATGTCCCAAGCTCTCTATATTCTTCCACCCATAGGGAAGGCCCGTGCCCCAGCCATTAAAGGGCTGGTGATGATGATGATGATGATGATGAAAATAAAAAAGTACTCTTTATTGTATTTGTAAAATATGTCACAACATTTAAAATTACAATTGTTAGCAAAGGCATAGATACGTGAAAACAATGTGGTTTAGTGTGTGTATGTAACAGAGAGGTGTAGTCATATTTAAAGGGGTTATTCAGGCCATCAAACTGAACAACTTTCGCTAAAAGACCAAAGTCGAAATCTTAGAAAAAATCAACACTGCTCCATACAAACTGATGTCAGCTAGTTCTCGGTTTAGTAGGCGGTAGTGATTTTTTTTTCTGAGATTTAGATTTTGGTCCCTTAGCGAAAGTTGTTCAGTTTGATGGCCTGAATAACCCCTTTAAATATGACTACAACTCTCTATTACACCCAGTATACAGTTGCTTCTGTTTACAATTGTACTAACTTGTTCTATCGTCATTAATCCTGTAGTTTGATCGATGTTAACCGTCAGTAATGGATGTCCGGCCTTTTCGGACCAGCTCCTGAAGTATTGATCTATGGTGACATCGCCATAGGCTGACAAAGCTTCATCCTCTACTGCAGCATAATCCAGTGCCTCGAATAGGTGGTGTGGCTCAGCCACATCGTATTTCCTAAATAAAACATTAATTGTAAATTTATGCGTACATACATAAATCACGCCTACATCCCCGAAGGAGTTAGCAGAGGTTAACACCCTCTTTTCGCCAGTTAAGCTAGGCAGCATGTAATAGGAAGCGAGCATATTGCCATCTATCGGGCATATAAATCGAAGTATATTGCTAGATGGTACGAGAGGAATACAAGTCTTATAATATATAGTTCAAGTATAATTTCTCTTCTATTCATGTCCGTCTCAGACGTCATCAAGCCATCCACTCCCTTTTGATTCATAACATCGATCACACCGGAAAGGTGCTAGTGATGAATGAATATAGTAATAGAAAAGAGACGAAACGGACCATGTCGAGATCGATGAACGGACAGAGTTATTGGAATGACAAAATTCCAATCTATACCGCTTAAAGTTTGGCTTAGGTTTTACAGCTGGCCGCCTGCCTGACACGAACCCTCTTTGGAAACTGCTGTTGGTTGTTTGCCCTCCACCATTCGGGTGCCCCAAGGAGCTTATTGGTCTACACCGGCCAACTCCCTTAGTCGACCTTTACGACACCCACGGCGTGAGCTTATTTTTCGCTCCCAGGCCATCATGGGAGAAATTAAGTGCAAAAGTCCAGTTGAAAAATTAAACCTGGCTCACCTTAGAGAAAGATACCTCTGAAGTCCTTTTACAAACGTCGAGTTTCCAAGCAAATGTTGAGTCATTCTAATAACGGCTGCCCCTCTTGCGTATGTTATAGTTGAAAAGTGGCTACTGACTGTGCCAGGCGAGTTGACGGTTGGATCAGTCAGTGGGTGAGCGGAGTCAACGGAATCGGAAGTCATAGCCATTTGGAACTGCTCCACTATAAATCTGGTGTCATATCCCATTTCCGGTGCAACCTGAGTAAAGAGAGCAATAAATTATTAATAACTAGCTGACCCGGCATACGTTGTGATGCCACATAAATTATCCCGTAGGCATGGTTATGATTTGGTTGCCATGGTTACGTCAAATGTTTTACAGGAAAGCTGTTTGTAACGGAAAATAAAATTGTGGTTTTCACAATTTTCCTCGCGATTTCCCATATTTTCTCACCATTCCTGGCCTGGCCTGGCCCAAGAAAAACATTTCCAAACCAAAATTAGCTAAATCCGTCCAGCCACTCCCGAGTTTTAGCGTGACAAACGCACAGCAATTTATTTTATAATATAGAAGATATGCATTGCACATTCAATATAAAAAAGACATACATACGTAAATCACTCCTATATCCAGCAGAGGTGAATTTAACAGCCACGTTTCGCCAATTAGGTTGGGTCCCATGCAATAGGTGGCGAGCCTATTGCCGTTTATCGGGTATTTTGTTCAATGGCCTAAGAGGAACACTGCTGCCCATTACTCATTGCTGTCTTAACCCTTAGTCACCTTGTACGACACCTACAGGAGAGATGGGTGTGGTGACTATTGTATTCTGCTCTGCCGTCACCACTCATAAATGTTACGAATAAATACACTCATACATACATAAATCATGCCTATATCCCCGAAGGGGTAGGCATACATACATACATAAATCATGCCTACATCCCGGAAGGGGTAGGCAGAGGTGAACTAGCACCCACGTTTCGCCGGTTATGTTAGATCCCATGTAATAGGTGGCGAGCCTATTGCCATTTATCGGGCACAAAAGTCGCAGTAGGTACATAGCTAGATGGTATAAGAGGAACGCTGCTACCCATTCCTCATCACTGATTTATCCTTAGTCGCCTTGTACGACACTCACGGGAGAGATTTGGGGTAGGCAGAAATGAATTAACACCCACGTTTCGCCAAATAAGCCTATTGCCATTTATTGGGCGCTTAATCTTAAAAGGCTGGGTGGCAAAGGTGAGTGCTGACACTTTTGTAAAGGGTTTACCCATTTTATTATAATTGGGTCACAAGACCCAATCACTGCTCTTGACTTCCCTCTCTTCACTTATATGGACCCGGTAAATCCTGACGGCAGAATAGAATACAATTGTCACCACCCCAAATCTCTCCCGTGGGTGTCGTACAAGGCGACTAAGGATAAATCAGGGATGAGGAATGGGCAGCAGAGTTCCTCTTATACCACCTAGCAACGTACTGCGACTTTTGTGCCCGATTAATGGCAATAGGCTCGCCAGCTGTTACATGGGACCTGACATAGTTGGCGAAACGTGGGTGCTAGTTCACCTCTGCCTACCCTTTTGGGGTTATAGGCGTGATTTATGTATGTATATATGAATCCTTAGGGCCGATTTCGCCGCATAATTAAACGCGATCAGTTGAAGTTGAACTCGGTTTATGCTCTAAACTGAGTTCCGCTACCAAGTTTGCATTCATCAAAACCAAGTTTTATTAAACTCAGTTTCTATGAGAGACGGTAAAATCGGCCCTTAGAAAGCTAAGATTATTTATATAAGCTTACTTACCATGTTGGTCAAATAATACTGGTAGAATCTTGCAAAACCCTCGTTTAGCCACAGATTGTCCCACCAGGCACAGGTGACGAGGTTACCGAACCACATATGGACGATTTCGTGAGACACAATATTAGCAACCCTCTGCCTGTAGAAGTGGTTCGAGTTCAGAGGATCATAAAGGATTAACGCCTCTCTGCAATCAAACAATAATAACATAACATAAATCACGTCTGAAGCTAAACTTATCTGTAATAAGATACGTCATCAATAATTGTGTGGCCGTGTGGTGACGGCAGAGTAGAATTCAATTGTCACCACCCCAAATCTCTCCCGTGGGTGTCGTACAAGGCGACTAAGGATAAATCAGTGATGGGGAATGGGCAGCAGCGTTCCTCTTATACCTACTACCTAGCAAAGTACTGCGACTTTTGTGCCCGATAAATGGCAATAGGCTCGCCACCTATTACATGGAACCTAGCATAATTGGCGAAGCGTGGGTGCTAGTTCACCTCTGCCTACCCCTTCGGAGATATAGGCGTGAATTATGTATGTATGTATGTATCAATAATTGTCTCTTTGTAGTTATAATGAAAAAAAAATGAAATTAAAATGAAAAAAACTTTTTAATGCATATTTACAAACTTGACTTAATCTGATATTGGAGCCTTGTTTTAAGCTATTCAGCCTGCCTGTGCCTGTGTCAGCAGGGGCTCCGCTCTTCTATTTCTTATTTTACCTACTTCTATAATTATTAATTATGCTACATATAGCATAATTAGTGTATGTGTTTGTCTGTGCGTGTGTGTGTCTGCGTGTGTGTGTGCGTGTGTGTGTGTGTGTGTGTTTGTGCGCGGGTATGTGCGTGTGTATATATAATGATGTATGTGAGATAAAAGTATATTTGAACGAAACTGCAAACACGTTAGGGTACTATGGGACTGACATAGCAGAAAGCAAAAGTCCCTAAATAAATATAGAAATAAAACACGCAAAAAAAAACATTAATCACGCCTATTTCCCCGAAGGAGGTCGCTAGCGCAGTGGCATAGCGCTCTTGGCCCGCGATTGCGTAAACTATGCAATGTTCGCTAAGGCCGGTGTTTGGATGGCTGACCAAAAATTTATTATATCGAGTAGCTCCGTGCTTCAAAAGGCACGTTAAGCCGTTGGTCCCGGCTGCATTTGCAGTCGTTAATACCCACCATGTCGCACTGTAAAAATTTAAATCAGACAGATAACATTTTATGCACCAAATTATTCACCTAAATGATTATCATGTAAAAGTATTAAAAATGTGCCGGAAGTGTTATTTACTTATTTATTAATTTGGAGGACATCGATAGCGCTGGCTTAGGGCGGGTTTTTAATGCATAGTTAACATTTAACCATAAGGAACAATTTTTAACAACTGGTTGAGTTAACTATGCATCAATAAACCGGCCCTTAGCGCGCTCGGCCTGCGATTGCGTCATACTCATGCCACCTAGCAATATACTGCGATTTAAATGCCCGATATATGGCAAAAGCCTCGCCATATTTTGCGATGGGACCTAACTTAATTGCCGAAAAGTGGGTGTTAATTCACCTCGGCCTACCCCTTCGGGGCTGTAGACGTGATTTATGTATGTATATAGTAGTACCTACACCTGCAAAGGGCGGTCCCTACTTTTTCTATGATACGGATTATCTAATAAAAATATTAGATAATCCGTATCTATCAATCATCATAATATACGCGGTCACAAAGTTGAGTAGATAACTTCGAAAAGATTAGATTACATTTATTATTCGATAGTGGTAAGCTCCGCAATTGTACACTAGAGTAGGTATATCTAGTAAACAACTTGGTGACGGCAGAGCACAATATAATTGTCACCACCCCCAATCTTTCTCGCGGGTGTCGTACGGTCAGCATCTTAAGTTGATTAACACGTCACAGTAATAAGTTATGGTGGAAACACATAATTGAAACGCGACGCGACTCGACGTGAAGACACCGAACATCCGGCATCACGTCGGATGTTCATAGTGTGATTCTGGTCATAGAAAACAATACATTTGATTTGACTCAACACCCGTCGCGTTACATCGGGTCGCGTCGTGTTTTAATAATGAGTTTCTGTCATTATGTTGGCTACTACGATACTGCACAAATGATGTCGTTGCTACGATGCTCACTGTACAAGGCGATTAAGGGTTCAAACAGTGAAGAGGAATGGACAGCAGCACTTATATCCATACACATTCCGACAGGTATTGCTTACTTAACTCTATAAGCTAAATGGACAATACTGGAATTTGTATGGAAATGCACTTTTAACTTTTTTTTTATATTTTTACACTCACACCTATCATCTAGCCCAATGTTAGTGGCCTAAGCACTTTGTGTTATGGATACTAGATGACGGAAATATATTTTTTAATATAATAATTATGTATACAAATGTTGAAAATATACTACGTAAACATATACACAACCATGACTCGGGAACAAATATTTGTGGTCATCACAAAATTTGGCCCTACCAGGATTCGAACCCGGGACCTCTTGACTAGTACCCAGCGATCTGAGCATTCGACCAAGCCGGCCGTCAAACTTTATATCATTATTTGGGGGAAAGAGCATTCAATTTTAAATTCAGGACCAATCAATTAATTAATTTAAGTGTGGTGACGGCAGAGTAGAATCCAATTGTCACCACCCCAAATCTCTCCCGTGGGTGTCGTACAGTGCGACTAAGGATAAATAAGTGATGAGGAATGGACAGCAGCGTTCCTCTTGTACCACCTAGCAATGTACTGCGACTTGTGCCCGATAAATGGCAATAGGCTCGCCATCTATTACATGGGACCTGACATAATTGGCGAAACGAGGGTGCAAGTTTCACCTCTGCCTACCCTTTCGGGGATATAGGCGTGATTTATGTATGTATGTAGCAATTTAAGGTATTATCAATGCTAACCTGTAGGTAAGTAAGCCCCAGTTTTCCATGGCACCAGCAGAGAAATCGGGGATGGCAGCTTGCTTCATGTCCATATGTTCGGCCATTGAGTAGTAGGGGATCTGTGTATAGAGTTCCATGGCTGGTAACAATCTCTCTCCAATCTCGAGAGACCATTCGCCTGTCCCATTCGCGTTATCTCTGGCGTATATGTCAAAGGGCCTACTTTCATCAGTGCCCTCGGCAATTTTGACGTAGTGAGACACAATGAAAGCCAGCAAATAGGTAGAAGTTTTTGGTGTCGTGTAAAAGGTTTCAGACACACGGCCGTCTTCGGTTACTGGTCTGTAAATAAAATCAGGAGCAATTAAATATTGTACACACATATTGGGATGGTGTCCTCATTTCTACCGCGGGTGTCGTACAAGGCGGCTAGGGTTCAAATAGCAATGAGCAATGGGCAGCAGCGCTCCCCTTACGCCACCTAGCAATGTACTGCGATTTCCGTGCCCGATAATTGGCAATAGGCTCGCCTCCTGGGACCTAACCTTATTGGCGAAACGTCGATGTTAATTCCCCTCTCTCTCATTTAGAGATATAGGCGTTATTTATACAGGCCGTCCTACGGCCATGCCACACGGAGGGAAAGTATATTAAATATTGAACGTAGGATATTTTACTAAAAGAAGACATCGTTTTATTTTTAATAATAAGTAGAACTGCATTCACAGATTTTTTTAAAATCGCCTACTTCAACCGGGAATCGAACCCGCCAAATGTGATAGAAAAATTCCATGTATTTTATAATAGCGTTTGAAAGGGCTACTCATAAGCATTATTTTTCCCTAAATAACCTAGCATATTAAATGAAACTAAGATCATAAAAATTTTCATTTTATTTAAAAAAATAATTAATTTATCAAATGCTCAAAATTGATCCGTTCTGTTGTATACATATTCTCACTCTTTTGATAATTTCTCTCCCTGTCGATTTACTTATTTTTGCATGGTGGATGTTTGAAATAATACGTCTAAGTTCATTTTGTAACTCCTGCACACTGTTGTACCGGTTCCGATCTTAGTTTAATTTAATATGCTAGGTTATTTAGGAAAAAATAATGCTAATTAGTAGCCCTTTCAAATGCTTTATACAAGTAATTTTTCTATCACATTTGGCGGGTTCGATTCCCGGTTGAGGTAGGCGATTTTAAAAAAATCTGTGAATGCAGTTCTACTTATTATTAAAAATAAAACGATGTCTTCTTTTAGTAAAATATCCTACGTTCAATATTTAATATACTTTCCCTCCGTGTGGCATGGCCGTGGGACGCCCTGTATAAGTATGAATGAGATGTTGTCAGCGTGAAACATAACGAAATACCACGGACACTTGTAGCCACGATTATTAAGTGTTCTCCATCATAATTATCTTCCTTTCCTGCCCCCGTAGCACGGGACGTGGACACATATCTTTCGGGGGACAGAAAATCTTTTCCTCTCGCTCTAACTCCCACTAAATCCCGAGACAAAGCACTGTCAGCTGGTGGAGAGAGACTTGTCCACGTCCCCGTGCTAGGCCCGCTGAACGAACTTTATCTGGGGTCGGCGCAGTATCTCCTATTCCGTTTAGAAAGAAAAGGTTTCTTTGAAATTGTTAAACACTGAACTTAGAATGCGCCTTAAGAACTTTGGTCTAGTGGTTCGTCCACCCGGTCCAGAGGTACCTGGTTCGATCCCTAGGGGAGAACACATTTGTACACGGTTTGGTTGATTTCTTTTCAAGTACCACCGTGTTATCAAAATCTGTCGCCTTAATAACGATGTTAACGGCATTATTGTGTTCCCACAATTTGTGATAAGATAGCCAGCCCCTCTGTGGTTGAGGGTTCTTCGTCGGCCCTTATCGTCACTTACCATCTGGTGAGATGAAGGGCAAGAGCTTCCCTATCTAGCATAAAAAACTCACCCGGTTGATCTTATGGGCATATTTGAAATTGTTGGACTAAAGCCTTCCTCTCTGTTAATGGTGATGTCGAAAGTAGCTTTGAAACCAGGCTCGTCATAACAAGGGAACGCTTGACGGGCATGACCGGGCTGGAACTGCGTTGTACCCATCCATCTATAAAAAAATGTAAATTATTGAATAAAGCACCTAATCTTATTCTATGAAGATGTAGTTTGGGCTGTGCGTTGATCCATCAGTCAGTCACTCAGTGATCAGTTATATGTATGTATACAGGGTGAGTTTTTTTACGGGTCAGTATAGGGAAATTCTTAACTATAAGAGATAGAGAAAAACTCTCTTAGGAACCGTGATCTTAATTAACTTAGTAGAAAACATTTTTTTTTAAATCCGATATCCCCAATCTGTCCGATATTCCGACTTTAGAAAAAATTTTTTTTGGTTGCGAGAAGTTGTTGAAACGTTTTAGTTTTCTTTATTAGTTAAACTTTAATAGTTTTCTTTAGTACCTAGTAGAAACTAACTGGCCGATAATTTTTCATTTAGATATATATAGACATATAGATTCCCAAAATCCTTTCTTAGTGCTCACCTACACTAAAAAAGGAACCAGGGTGCAAAATTTCAAGTTTCTAGTCCTAGTAGTTTCCGCTGAGCGTTGATACGTCAGTTAGTGTTCATTTTTATTTATTTCATGATACACGAAAAGAAGGGACTCGTCGACGCTTTTAATCAATTTCAAGAAACAATTGCATTCGATGGCATTTAACCGGGCTTTTCAAATGACATAGGCACTCAAAAGAAACTAAAAAAAGGGTCAATTTCTCGTTTAATCGTAGATACTATTATAAAAAACATAAATGGTAAAAAGGTGTCTAATCGTGTCTATCTATATGTACGTGCTTCTCGAGGCCGCTGTGGAAAACGAAGGTTTCGTATACATAAAGATTTAGCAGAAATGCAGCACAAATCAAGTTAGAAGGAGCTCATTTTATACGATCCTGGCTAAGAAGGGGTAATTGTATACATTACTAATTTACATAATAAATATTTAGAACGTGTCTATTTCGCCGCCATTTTATTCGAACTTACTATAAATTTAAAAAATATTACTCAAAAAATAAAATCAGTATTTTATAAGGTTAATATTTTTACAGACACTAGACATGTTCAGAGCATATACTATTATTGAATTAATTAAATTATTGGAAAAAAAAGTTCATCAGATCTTTCAACTTAAATTAGCAATTTTCTCAAATTATGCTAATTGTTAATGTGCCGCTTCCTTTCTTTTCTTAACTTCGATTTGAACATTATAATGAAAATAAAGTATGAAATTGTGTTCCCTCATTATTTAGTAGTAGTGTATAATTTCTTTAAAACAATAATTATGTACATTATTCTTTTTTTATTTTAAACTTAATTTCAAGGACTTACATTTATGTATAAAATTTTATCTTATTTTTATTTCTTTTACTACCAATAAATCTTTAAAAACAGCTCGCCCTAAGTACCACTCAGATCCACGGACACCAGTCAGTCTCCGTTATGAAAAAATCTCTAGATATCCCAGTTATCCTCTAGCTTAATGTTGTCTAAATATACCACAAAATTATATAAAATTTAGATTTGTGGTTCCATAAAAAGTCGCAAATATGTTTATATGGAAAAATGAATTTTTGCCAAATTCTCCATACAAAACGGCAATTTGATACTAACTGCCGCACTCAGAGACGTCAAATAACGTTAATGAGTACTTAACGTCAAAAAATGACAATTCAAAACTAGTCTCTATTCTTGCCGGGTCTATGGTCTTGATTTGAATGAAAATTTTTGACATTAAATACTCATTAAAGTTAATTGACGTCTCTGAGTGCGGCAGTTAAACCCCTAATATTAATGATTGATATTAATGATGGGGTGTTCTTTTTCTAACCCTTTAATTGCGAGGTTACCTGTTGGCTAACAACGTTAAGTTGAAAGGATAGAGAAAATTGGATTTATTACCTAGGTCTAGCGTCGTGATTGGACATTGACCTCTTTTTATTTGCACATTTATTATTTAAATTAAATTTTTAGGTACCTACCTTCTGTCACCGGAGCTGTCAATGTACCAACTCCTGTAAAATCCTCTCATGTTGTTTTGTATGCGGCCGGTGAAATTCATTCGGACCGTGTACTCTGTGTTTTGTTGCAGATCTTCTGTGGTTGATATTTTTAAGAAGCTATATTGGCCGCATTCTAAGGTTTGCCCTGGGCTCGCTATTTCAAAAAGTTCTCCATCATTATGTGTGTATTCCACCGCGGCTTCATGAATAGTCATATCGTCACAATGCATGACAATTTCTCTAACGTTCGGTTGTGTTGAATTTATGTAGATCGTCACGGAACCATCGAATGTAAAATTCTCTGCTCCAACCGGAGGGTTGTCAAAGTACGGTGTTAACGACAGCTCATAGTGACGTGGTACCGTTGAAGTTGGTAGTCTGTAATTAGGATCTCTGAGCAGTGAATAGTATTCTTCCCATTCTTCATCTGCGACCGGCAGTGGATTCGAGTGTACGCTCTGGAGCAGAGCTGCACAAGCCAGCAGCAACACCCACCGCAACATCTGCTGTCCCTTGAAAACCCGATAATTAACAATTATAATTAACCCAATAGTTAACAAAAAAATTTGACTAATTTGACGAACGGGCTTTGACAAAAGCAACTTAGAACTGCGGTTACAGCAGGGACATTGTTTAAAGATGCGCCTTGTATTGTGATGCCTGTATTCACATTTAATTGGTAAAGTAAATAAGCCACTAGCGGATCAACTTACCATTTTCGCGGGCTAAATGATCAGTGTGAATGCTTAACCGATTTTATGTAATTTATTGTTATCGAAAACTGTTATCTCAAAAATGATAGGAGTTTAATCATTAGATATCCAATATCGATATTATATTATTCTCTGAATATTTAACATTTGGTAAATTGGGTTTGGTAAATTACGCGTATAAATTTGCAATATTATACGTACTATTCGATTTTAATTTTAACATTATATAAATGTTAGAAAAATTAGTAGAAAGATTTTGGTGGTTAGTAAAAGAATTTTGAAAAATTATGGTCGGGCACCTGCCCGGATAGCAGCGGACGCGGGTTCGATTCCCGCCTCAAACCATAATTTTTCGAAATTTTTTTTCTAACCACCAAAATATTATACGTAACTGAGAAGCCTTAGACCCTCGTTTCTTCTTCTTCACTGTTGATATTATTACAAATTCTTCCTCTGTGGTTCATTATGAATCCGTCTCACCTCAAAAGAGTGTGATGTTAAATTCGTTAATCCGTGTGGTAGCTATTTAAAACGCGTTTAAAGTACGAGTATGCTCTCCTCTCCCAGCCGGTCTGTGTGTATGGACCCTTAGGGATACGAGTATATCTGGCGCAATAGCATTCTTTGCGTCATGAGCATCATCGTTTGAGCCGAGAGAAGTTGTGATCCGAGATACCACTGTAGAACATTGGTCGCCTCCGTGGTCCAGTAGTTCGTCCATCGGAATTAAGATCCAGAGGTCCCGGGTTCGATCCCCAGATGAGTACAAATTTGTACTCGTTTTGCTTGGTGGTAGGACTCATTTAATTATTTTGTTGCGACAATTTGTGATATCTGGGACCCAGCTACAGCCAGCCCCTCTGTGGTCAACCACAGAGGGGCTGGCTGTAGCTGGATTGCAGGTGAAGCTCGATTCCATCTTTGGCCCTTATTGTCGATTACCATCAATTGACATGAAGGCAAAGAGATTCCCTGTCTAGCATAAAAAAAGAAAAAATTACACCACGCACCTGTCCATGCATAATTGTGCCATTGAATCGCAAGTCACTACTGGCCACAAGCACTAATTAAAGACTTTCTTTTTTCTATTTGTCTTGATTTTGAGAGCATTGCGATTGCGATGTTGAAATAGACTCAAAGGCCTAAAGATATACCGGCGAAAGAAAGATTGCGAAATTGTATATTTTTTTGCGCCTTCATAGAAATCAGACCTGATTCAGATAATTACCCTTGATAACAAAATTAGATGTAAGAGTAATTTTCTTCTTCCTGTCCTGTTCCCAGCTTATTTGGGGTTAGCATAGTATGTTGTTCATTTGTATCAGTCAGACACCATTAAGCGATTCACTCCCTTTTAATTCATGTCATCCATCTCACCGGAAAGGTGCTAGTGAAGAATTAATGTATAGAGCATTGATAGAATAAACCATGTCGAGGAGGAGAAGTGAATGGAATGCCAGGATTTTATATAATACTGCTCAAGGTATTGGCTTAGGTTTTACGACTGGCCGCCTGCCTGACACCAACCGAGCTTGGATATGCCGTTGTTGGTGGTTGGTTAGGTTAAGTTAGTCCTCCACTATTCGGTTGTCCTAAGGTGATTAAGAGCATAATGAAACAAAAAATAAACAATTGAGTTTCATTTAATTAAATATTGACCGAATCAACTTAGGCAAAATAATGGGAACCATCGTAAATATCTAAAAATGGGATCTGAATGTGGGATCCAACGAAAATTAATCTTTGATTCAAGTTACGGTGTATTGTTCTATGAAAAGGGGGATTACAAAAAAGCTTGACATAATTAATACGAGGGACAAGCTGGTCTTGTTAGACGAATTTCCAAGATCCGGCGTCGATGGTTCGATAATGGGATGGGGTGTAATGTTGTCTACAGCGCTGGTGCTATCGACTGTAGGGGGGGTACTGGGAATCAATAGCTCATCGCCGTTCACCAGGTAGTTCTTGATATCGTTTTCTACTTCAGCAACCCATTCTATGGCCTCCAATGCAGCTTGGGCGCTCTGGTAAACTTCTTGGAAGCCCGCTGCCAAGACTGCTTGTTCAGCAACAACCCAATTACGGAACTGAAAAATTGAACAATGGTTGTAAGTTGTTCGGTTGTTCTTGGTTTTAAAATTACAGATAAGCGACCAATTCTTTATGTTTGCGTTGCTTGACTAGATAGTTGGCAAAGGTACCGACAATCTGGACCCTTACAAAGCGATGGTCTTATCGAATCTCCGAATAGCTTGAGGTGTCGGTCTGCGATGCGTTGCATCAGCGACTGACCAGCCATCATCATCATCAACAGCCCTTTAGTGCCCCCACTGCTGGGGCACAGGTCTTTCCTATGGATTGCAGAATGTAGGTAGAATGGGTCACAACGCACCACGGCCCAATGCGGATTGTGACACCCGGGAACCACGGCCTAATCTGCCTTCCGAATTCCAGATGAACTCGAGATATTTTTGGTCACCCATCTATTTACTGGCCTTAGAAAACATTACTTAGTTGACGCAATGTCAGCCGAATCTGAGCGCGCTAAGCCTAGGCGCTATTGAGCTACTCGATCGCTTATTGACATAATTAAAAACCAGTCACCATCCTCAGTAATGTCACAAGAAAGACTTTATCTGGGGTTGGTGCAGTGTGTTTCCTCTTCCATTCAATATCAGCTAGACTTCACGGAGCTATTGATTCACTATCAATACATTATAATGTCACCCATCAAATCAGAGAGTTAAATAACGATATGTCCCAGCATGGTCGTCAAAGTCGGCATTTTCGAAAATTTACATAATATATTATTGTGTACCACGTACCTACCGACTGTAATTATTATGCTCACTTCAGAAATATGTTTCTTCTTAATTATTACATGCAAATGGTCTGAACTGAATTATCCTACCGATTGGTTAGAAGTTTTATTTCATACCTTTGTTAACGAGAGCACAAATTCGAACATCTGCCTGCGAAATATTATTAAAATCATTGACATTTCCAACTCACCTCATCCACATCTTCCGGAGTTCGAAGTCTAGCGGAAATAAATGAGAGCGGCGTGATAGGTGAACCGAATCTGAAAGTATAAATAAACTTACCTAATTATCTAAATCTAATAAGATTATACATACATACATACATAAATCACGCCTATATCCCCGAAGGGGTAGGCAGAGGTGAACTAGCACCCACGTTTGGCCTTCCCTATAATATACTTAATTAACGTCATTCGCTCTTTAATTATAGTTAGCAGCACTTAGTTAATAAATCTTGCGTTCAAAAGAGTTTGGCAATTTGGCATCATTATTTTTCAATCACCAAATCATACAGTTGTGAGATGATAAAATGTAACTTTAATTGTTTATTCTTTCTTTAATATTATGGCTGTATTTAGACATTTTTTTATTCTTAACCGCACCTTTAGTTTTAAGAGGGCTAGGTCAGTTTTCCTTAGAAATAAGCATCACATTTTGATATTTTTTTATTACATATAATTTAAGACAGCCAGAAAAATTAAAGACTTGATGCGGGAAACGAACCCGCGTTCTCTACACTATGAGATAATGTATATAGGAATAGTAGGAATATTATCATACAACAACTACAAGGACTTATGATTAGCACGTTTTAATAGTTTAACACAATTAACAGAATTTAACATTGCCAAATTTTGATAAGTAATGTGAAATCTGATAGTAAAGTAACTTAGGTACTTTATCGCATATTGCAAACCTATTGATTACCATCAGAACTAAAATGTATCGGGTATACAAAAACCTACTCACGCGTCAATTACTGTGCACAGATTGTTTTGAATATATGTAAAAACAATTTGTGTGTTTTTCTCATTTCCATTCACGGCCGAATTGAATGCAGTCCCATAGTCTTGGGGGCGAATGTCGAAATTCTTTTGAACAATCGCATCTAAAAGCCTGTTGAAATAGAAGACATACATACATAGGTACATAAATCACGCCTATATCCCCGAAGAGGTAGGCAGAGGTGAACTAGCACCCACGTTTCGGTAATTATGTTAGGTCCCAATAGGTGGCGAGCCCATTGCCATATATCGGGCACAAAAAATACCACCTAGCAATAGCAATACATTGTTATTGCTAGGTGGTATTAGAGGAACGCTGCTGCCCATTCCTCATCATTGATTTATCCTTAGTCGCCTTGTACGACTCCCACGGGAGAGATTTGGGGTGGTGACAATTTTATTCTACTCTGCCGTCACCACACGGCGTATATATATATATATATATATATATATATATATATATATATATATATATATATATATATATATATATATATAATAGAAGACACCTTATAAGTAACTATTCCCACTGGAAGCGAAAAAATAACCTATAGTCTGACAAGTTCCTGCGCGACCTTCCTGCGGTATTAGACGGTGGCGGGGCGATCTTGATGTTGGCGGGAGTGGGTGGTAGGAGGAGGGGCAAGTTTTCCCTCCTCTCCGCATCGCCCGCCCCCGCTGGCATCTGGAGTGCCCCGTCCCCGCCACCGTCTCTCATACCGCAGGAGGGTCGCGCACGAAGTTGTCGGACTATGTAATGAATTAGCCCCCACCATTGACCTCTATTAAACAAGTACGCTGGACTGAAGGTTGTCATCCAAAAAATTAAGTGCATTTGACTTAATTTTCGCTGGACTGTGAAGGTTGTCACCCAAAAAATTAAGTCAATATTAAGTCAATTTTTTGATGCTCCCTCCACCCGAATGGTGAAGGGAGCATCAACTACAGCACACCCAAAGAGGGTTGGTGTCGGGTAGGTAGCCGGCTGTAAAACTTTAGCCTTGAGCAGTATGGATTGGAATTTTGTCATTCCGATCACTATCTCCGTTCATCGGTCTCTCGACATGGTCCGTTCCGTCTCTTTTCTACTATACATTCATTCGTCACTAGCACCTTTTCGGCGTGATGGGTAATATGAATCAAAATGGAGTGGATGGCTTGATGATGCCTGACCGATATGAACAGAAAAAGAAAACATACTGGGCCTACCCCAGATAGACAGGGAACAGGCAGGCAGAAGAAGATTTAACTATTGCATTCTTCGGCCGTGTATAGACAGCAGAGCAGAATTCAATGAATGTCACCACCCCAAATCTCCCTAATATTCTTTCATCCATAGTTAAGGCCCGTGCCTCAGCAGTAGGGATATCAAAGAGCAGTGGCCAATCTATTCTAACGTAGAAAGCAAATGTATGAAACTGACGTATAGACAGTACAGAGGAAACAAAACGTCAGCTTCATACTTTTGTATTCTATGCGTTGGAATAGAAAAGCCACTTGGCTAGGCACTCTGGTCATGATGACGATTATTATTATAACAAATACAATACGTAATACAGTTTCACTTAAATGAAAAAGAGGTGAGCAGAATACACTCATCAACTCTAAGGATATTTTTATTGGTCTTACTTTATGTTGTATCGGCTATCATTCTAAAATACTGGCGATTTCTGTGCAATTTACTGTGTTATAAATTGCACAGAAATCGCCAATGTTATGACATCTGTGGTTATGACTAATGACCATAATCAAGTAAGTCATTGAAAACCTGCAAATAATATGTCAGTCAAAGGGCCTGTTTCACAATAGAAAAGTAATTTCAAAGTAGCTTACTTCGCAGATCATTTGACAGTTGTAATATGAAATATATGTCAATTGAACTGCAAAGTAAGCTACTTCGAACTTACTTCTCTATTGTGAAACAGGCCCTTAAATATAGACTAATATATTCTAAGGTGTCAGTATTATAAGAATGGAGGCTGATTGAACAGGAAGTATGTGTACTTAAAATATCCTTAGGGACGCGTTGCCAGTGTGTCGTGACGACAGATAATCGTGTAGTTTTAAGTGTCGTGGCTAATATATTAAAAAGGAGGTGTTCCCATACCCATAGAACGACACGATGTACATTCGTCTCCGTCCTTTTTTGCAGTGACGACAGATTCTCATGACAGTGGGAACGGCTAGCACGCCAGTCGTAAAGCGATACTTGCTAATGATATGTACAAAGCGACTGCCGTGAAACGATAAAAATGCGACGACAAACAATCTTTATAATGGGAACTGCTAGAGACGAGATCCTCCGACGAAACATTATTATCCGTCACGACATAGTGGGAACGCGCCCTCAGACATTGTTGCTAAGCAGTGTATGCTTATAAATGTTTACTTGTTAAGCGATGATTCGTCCTGAGTGCAACCCAGCGCTGTGAGGATCTGGATTTTCTCATTGTACACGCTGTGGCTTAAGTACCTGTCCCACAGTACGTCGAAGTGTTCCCTTGACCCGTAACGTAGGCCATTGCAATAAACCCAATTCCTATTGTCACGGTGAATTCTGTGCAAAAAGAAAAAATGTTGTAGACATTCACACACACATAAAAAGCACAGCTCAATTGTTATGTTGTCATTCCAATCACTCTCTATCCGTTCGTCGGTCTCTCGACATGATCCGCTCCGTCTCTTTTCTGTCTCCAACCAGTCGGTGACCACCGAAACATGATACGATATAGTGATCTGTGGATATAGCCATTCATCGCTTTGAACGGTCAAATAATCTATGTAGTTTTCACAGTTCAACGCGATAAACGTGAGCAAATGGCTGTGTTCATCACAAAATTTGCTTCTTCCAGGATTCGAACTCAGGACCTCATGGCCGACTGCTAGCGATCTGCCCATTCGACCAAACCGGCCGTCAACATGTATACGAGATAATACATGTGGGTCAGTTGACCAAAGCCTCGTATTAATACGTTCGCTGCGGCGCTCAAAAACACAACCTTTCTATTGGTTTCCCTGTACTGTTCATTTTTCTAGTGCGAAACAGGGCTAATATGTCCGGTACATGACTTTTTTGTATTTCTCTTGAAATTTTTACTTTCCAGCAATTTTATTACTTTTATCAACATCTAAAAACATACATATATACATACATACATAAATCACAATATCCCCGAAGGGGTATGCAGAGGTGAAACGGCCATCTAAAAACCTTGAACTATATAGGTTTCTCTTGGTTGCAAAATTTAATAAGTATTTTTTGATATAAACGTTTTGCCGGACGTATATGTCATGTAGCGCACCTAAAGTATGAAAAAATTTCAAATTAACGATAAACAGGTAATGATTTTAGTAAGAAAACAAATATTTATGGATATTATTTTTAAATTAATTAATCAATATTTTCACAAGCTTTGTTGAAAAAACTTGAAGGTAGTTAATTATTACTTGATTGTGAGGACACCTGTCATCTTCAGTCCCCCCGTGACCACGGCCACTGTAAAGTGATCGAAACGTCGGGTTAAATAATTAATATGCCAAACACCAAATTATACGCGAGTCTTATCCGTAAAAGTTGTTTTATTTCAAATGTGTAGTGCTCGTGCAAATATAAGAAAACATTATATTGAAGTTGACTTGTGAAATTTACATGGTCCAGCCCGGCAAGCATGACCGCCTAAACGCGATATGATATAAAAAAATAATTCGACAGTTCAAAGCGATAAATTGCTATATCATAATATCATGTTTCCGTGATCATGCTAGCTGGACCGGAGACGTAGCTTTTATTGAACGTGATGGGATAATTGTTTTTATTAACCTATAAGATCCCACTGCTGGGCAAAGGCCTCCCCCGCAGCCCGCCTCGATGGGATCATTATATCATTTAAAACTTTGATTTTCTTACCAGGAGGGAAAATCTTTTGATTTATGTTTTCGTGATCGGATGATCATTGTGAATTCAAATTCGTAACTGTTACGTAAATAAATGGCGGGAAAATACAATCAATATCGACAAGGGTCTAACTGCAATCAAGTTCAAATTCTCACTAACAAAAATAGCATTACCACGAGTGCGATACCGGACATGCACCTACAGGTCGTAATCGTCCGGTAACGCACTGAATGCAAAGTTTTTATGTTCTGTGCTAACAGGGCAAATATGCTATATAGCTACTATATTTTTATTGTATTAAAGCCGTTTTAAAATAAGAAGAAAATATATGTATTTGTCTCTTTTCAACTCACAGTATATCGGATCTAAAATGACGCCGCACCAGCGAGAAGACCTCATTTTTGCCGTTCGCACAGCGGTATGGCATTACCGGCTATATTAGTCCGGTAACGCACTGAACGTGTTAAGGTCACACAACCAATGACAGGCCTTTGAAAACATTACTTATTTGGCGTAACATAACTTCTGAGTCAATGCAGTATTTGCAAAAAAAAAACATTGAATTAAAACACAATCTTATCTGTAAATTATATCAAAGGAAAATTTGGTTACATATAAAATAGCAACCGTTAAAGAAAAATTATTTGTCGTTTAGTTATCTATTGACATGTTTTAATAATTATACCTACTTGTTAAGTCCCTTATCGTCAATGAACTAAGTAATTTCTTACCGCAATAAAAATATCATTTTCAAAGCGAATAATAGGTATATTTTAAAGAAACAATTACTTAGCCGCGTAGCGACGGCAAAGAGGGAAGAAGCACAGTAGAGATGATGACATTAACAAAGAAATAGTGAAATAATGATTTATAATAATAGTTTAGAATAAGGTGATTGATATTTATTTTATAAAAATACAAAATTAACTGCCGCACTCAGAGACGTTAAATAACGCTAATGAGTACTTAACGTCAAAAAATGACAATTCAAAACTAGTCGCTATTCTTGCCGGGTCTACGGTCTAAATTTAAATGAAAATTTTTGACATTAAATACTCATTAAAGTTAATTGACGTCTCTGAGTGCGACAGTAAGAGTTAAATATAATGAGAAATGGGCAGCAGCGTTCTTAATGCACCATCAAGCAAATTACTGCGATTAAAACTCCCGATGAATGGCAATAGGCTCGTCTCCTATGACATGGAAATAAGCTAGTAGGTACTATTAAAACACCTCTGCCTGAAAGAGGCGTATGTAATTATTTAGCTATTTGAAACAAAGCCTCAATTCCTAGGGTTAAAACCAGTTCTAATATTAAATAATTATAAGAACAGAAGCGAATATAAAATATAGTTATAAATAAATACATCACAAACATCAATTACGCCTTCGTTCACACACACGTTTCGCCAATTACGTTAGGTCACACATGGAATAGGGGGCGTGTTGGAGTATATATCCAACATTTTTATGTTGCCAATACTGTAATAGAATATTAGTTACTTAGTTTTTATTATTCCTAAGTCGGTACCAATGTGTATCGTCTTCTTTCTGTGCCCATCTGTTAGAACAATTACACGTATTAAGTTGAAGACCATCTTTTTTCTTCGAACCACCCTACAATCATCATACATCATCATATATCATCCCACTCTTTCAGTGCGAGCCCATTGCCACCTATTGGGCACGTGAATCGCAGCAGGTGTACTAGTAGGTGGCTACCACCACCCATTACTTGTCGCTGTCTTTAGCCTTAGTCGCCTTGTACGACACCCGCAGGAGAGATTCGGGGGGGTGTTGACAATTGATTTGGGCTCTGCCGTCATTTCGAAAATTAATTTCCTTACTACTATAGTATGATGTTCAAAGGAGAAAGTAAAAAATATTATATTAAAATAGAAACAAATGATTAACGTCCCCACTCAGAGACGTCAATTAACATTGATGAGTATTATATACAAAAAAATGTTTATATAAATCTAGACCCTAGACCGGGCAAGAATAGCTACTAGTTTTGAATTGACGAAAAGCAGGTTAAAGAACCTTTTAATTTGAAGTGATGTCTCTCAGTACGGCTGTTACTGCCGCACTCAGAGACTTCAAATAACTTTATTGAGTACTTATTTTCAAAAAATCTCATCTTAATCTAGACCATAAGCCCTGCAAAAATGGCGACTAGTTTAGAATTGTCATTTTTTGACATTAAGTATTCATTAACGTTATTTGACGTCTCTGAGTGTGGCAGTCAGTGTTGAATAGTAATGATTACGTACTGTCAGCAGCACTTCAGGTTACATGTTTGTCGAATTTTCGCATTTTGTGCTTTACGAATAAGGTTGAAAATCGATTGCAGATGTAACACTTTGGTTAGGTTTGATGTGATGTTGACTGTATATAATCAATGTTAATAATACTCACTCTGTTCTGTTTTTTATAAAGGCACCAAACTGTTCCTCCAAAGCCTTGAGACAGTTTACGTTGCCTAGGCGGCACATTATAAGGGCCAGCTGCTGTCGTAGCAGAGTACTTGAGAATGATTCCCCCTCAATTGGGTAGTAAGTCAGTTCAATCATCACTCCTTGTGCCCACAACGCGAATAATTCCTATTCAACCATAAGAAGCATTAGCATTATAATTTTTGTTCTGTTTCATAATCTGTTGTTGGCAGCACAGTATATTGTCGCCATTAGTTGCGAAATATCAGGCACATAAGTAGCAGTAAATTGCCAGGTGGTATGAGAGGGATGCTGCTGCCCATTACTCATTGCTGTCTTTACCCTTAGTCGCCTTGTACGACACCCACGGGAGAGATGGCGGTGGTGACATCTGTATTATGCTCTGCCGTCACCACACGGCACAATAAAATTTACAATTCATAATCCTCTTAAAAGTTAAGCACAAACTGTTTAAAGACTAAGGGCCGGTTTTTTGAAGCATGGTTAACTCAACCAATTGTTAAAAATTGTTACTAATCTTTAAATACCAGACTGATTATTAACTATTAGTAACAATACCAGATTGTTATTTAATCATTAGTAACTAAAATTGTTACTAATGATTAAGTGTCAGTCTGATATTTGAATATTAGATTAGTATGATATTTAGAGATGACCATTTTTAATAATTGGTTGAGTTAACTATGGATCAAAGAACCGGCCCTAAGGTGAATCTGATAAACGTACATTGACTTGAGATTCTAACGGTGAGCCAGCCAGTCTGTTGCTAAGCCAATTGAATCCTGCAATAGCAGCAGCCCAAGGCGCGTACGAGGTCTCGTACAAAAGGAAGGACATAACATTGAACGCTCTTGTATAGCTCATAAGTCCAGAGCGTGCGAATTGGAAGACGTCATCGATAATCTGGAGCAGAATATGGACACGTTTACTACAAAATACATACAATAACCACACCTGTATAAACCGAAGGGATAGGCCGAGGTGAAGCTAACAATTTTCATTCCCATGCAATAGAGGGCGAGCCTGAAACAGTACTTATATTGTTAGATAGATGCTACAATGGAAACGCTGCTGCCCATTCTTCTTCTTCCTGCCCTACTCCCGATCTAGGCGGGGTCGGCACAACATGTTTCGCCAATTATGGCAGGTTGGCTTACAACGTGAAGTGTAAAGGTTAGAAGAATTTCGGCAAGTTAATTAGTGTCTTGGGTGGCCGAGCGGTCAGGCACCTGCCCGGATAGCAGCGGACGCGGGTTCGATTCCCGCCTCAAGATCATAATTTTTCGAAATTCTTTTTCTAACCCCAAAATCTTTGTACTAATTTTTCTAACATTTATATAATGTTAAAATTAAAATCGAATAGTTAATAAAGGAAACCCAAGCTTAACCGAACGCACGGTATTTGTAAAAATATCTGCTTTGGAATGTTTGAAATTTATTTCTACATTGCGAGGGTACCCGTTGGCTTACAACGTGAAGTGTAAAGGTTAGAAGAATTTCGGCAAGTTAATTAGTGTCTTGGGTGGCCGAGCGGTCAGGCACCTGCCCGGATAGCAGCGGACGCGGGTTCGATTCCCGCCTCAAGATCATAATTTTTCGAAATTCTTTTTCTAACCCCAAAATCTTTGTACTAATTTTTCTAACATTTATATAATGTTAAAATTAAAATCGAATAGTTTATTTTTATTTTTTATTATTTTAATTGTTAGGAAAACCAACAGCTACAATAATATAAAAGAATAAAATATAATAAACAGCAAGCCAATTACAGGTTTCCATTGATAGCAATCGCTTAGAAAAAGAAATGCATGAGTAAGAGTAAAAAATTAGTTTATAAACAGTATACTTAGCTTGCAACAGGATTAGAAAAATGTACTGAAAAATTACAGCTCAGACACTGCTTCATCTTAAATACGTTACATGTAAATAAATCCAGGTTATGCACTTTACAAGTCATTATAATAATAGTAATAAGTACCTACCTGCGCTCTATTATTCTCGTGAATCATGTCTCTTTGACTAGTTCTTAATGCAATTATGTTGAGGTTCCACGTGTAGTCATCATAAAGCACACGGTAAAATCCTGTGAAGTCATAGAAGTAATTATTTTCTTGTTATTGTTATTATTTATTTAGTTTATAAGAAATAGAAGTCTCCTATTCAGCTGTTTTTGAAGTTCAAATAGTGCCACCAGATTTAAGTGTGATACTAGTGGACTATAATATTATAATAGCACATGGTGAACTAGTGAATATCAAAAGATAAGGCCTCCAAAGAACTCTGCATTATTTATATATACTTATTTTATGTATTTTAGTAGCTTAAATATTCTCTCTGCGTTGGCTAGCCCTTGCAAAGAGTAAATCAATTTAATAATGAAGTTTAATAATGAGTAAAACAACCTGTAGACATTTGAAATGTTTTTATAAATAATAGATCCACAAATATCGTAATAATTATACATACCAACTTGTTGCTTATTCAAAATAGTCCACTGATCACCAATTGCCATGCGTTCTATGACAGTCACTGAGTGCCTAATAATATGACTGGGTTTCGTGTCATTGAAATGCGGATTGCTCGAGGTGGCAAAGTTTATAGGTATTATCCAATTTCTTGTTGCCGTAGCATAACCAGTGTTTATGTTGAACTTTGCCTGTAAAATTTTTTCTTTGATTAGTTTGACACTTGACCCAATTATTTATTTATTTAAGGGCAGTCAATAAAAAGAATTGCGGACCTTAAGTGGCAGTGGGCAGGGCACATTGCGAGGAGGACTGACGGCCGTTGGGGCGGAAAGGTCCTCGAATGGCGGCCACGAACCGGGAGACGCAGCGTTGGAAGGCCCCCCACAAGGTGGACCGACGATCTGGTGAAAGGTCGCGGGAAGCCGTTGGATGCGGGCAGCGCAGGACCGACCGGTTTGGAGATCCTTGGGGGAGGCCTATGCCCAACAGTGGGCATCTCTCGGCTGGATGATGATGATAATGATGAGTCAACAAAAACATGTACTTACAATAATTACAGCTAGAAATTTGCTACGAAACCTTAATTTTAGTACAGTTTTTAATTAAAGACAGCCACGGCATGCATTGTGGACTTGATTAAACTAATATTTTACAGACTATGAAAATAAATTAATTAATCTACTTTACAGATTATGAAAATTATATAGCTAGTATAATATTGTGAAAATGAACTTAATCTTAATGAACAAAAAGAGGGTCCACGTTACTGCTAATGAGTTTGACAGCAGCTTTGTATTTTCGTGCACTAAGGTGAAATATGTCCAAATCTCCAAAATCATTATGACGAGAAAGAGCGTTGTACTGTTTGAAAACTCTATTTAATGCGGAATGGGAACCCAGATTACTTTTAACCAACTTGGGTGCAAAAATGTGAAACCTAGTGATACGAGATAATTTTTTGGGTGTTTTGAATTTAATTTGTTTGAGCAAAAAAGAGCAATCCAGGCCACCATTCAACAGTTTGTACAGTAACATGCTATCAAAAACTAGTCTTCTATCCCTGAGACCTTCAATCTTAAAATATTTAAGACGGCTCTCATAAGATTTTAGAGTCTTCGCGAGGAAGTTTCGAAAACATAGATGCCAGAGAAACCTTTTTTGTACTCCCTCGAGGCACTTAACGTGAACAGCATATTGAGGAGACTATATGACACTATAGATTTCAAGGACAGACCTGACAAGAATCTTTCGTATTCCTTAGTACGAAACCCAATAGCCTGTAACCTTTCGTGACTATTTTGAAGAAACCTCCTCATTCTGAATAATCAACATTTGATAAGTTATATAGTAGATTCTACGATGCGTGAAATCATTGGTAAAGTGAAGCAGTAACAATTTCTTGTACTGTAGTAAAGTCATTAGATTTACCTGAGATATCATCATTAGGCCTGTAGAGTGATCGATATTCACTCTTAGCACTGGATGCCCACCCTGCTCCGTCCAAGTCTTATAATAGTCTACAATATTAAAATCCGCTCCATAAGCAGATAACGCTTTATATTCTTCGGCTGCTTCTTGAAGAGCTTCGAAGAAATGAACGGGCAATGCGGTTTCCAAATATCTGCAAAAAAGTAAAACATCCATAAATTTCTGCCCTTACAAAACAATTTAGACAGTACTGAAAGAATAAAAATAATAGCACCTTTTTTTTAAGTACTTCCTTATTCCTTCCCTGAAGACTTCAGTCCCCAAAAGCTGCTCAGTCATTCTAATAACTGCCGCTCCTTTGTTATAGGTAATCGTGCTGTACATGGCTGAGACATCGTCTGGACTGCCCACGTTAGGGTTGCTTAGGGGATGTGGGTCATCAGCTGAGTCGCTCAGTAAAGCCGTATGTACTTGCTCCGGGACAAAGCGGACTGGGAATTCCATATACGGTACAACCTTAATGCAAAGACTATTACGTGAATATAAGTAGATCATCATTTCTCTGCTAACTAACCAGTATAATTATGAATTATTCTAAAAAAAACATTACGTAAAAAATTAGATTCTAGAACATTATCACCTGATGTAACAAGATCGCATATCCCAATGGCATTTCAAGAGTGTTGCTTGTATACAGTTCCTATTGTTAAAATAGTGTGGGAGCTACGACACGCATCATTGCATCTGCGATACTAGGAAACGACGTAGGTCTATTACTGTCTTCGACTCCGGGTAAGTAGATATTTCCTGCGGTTGGAAAAAGTTTGGACAGTTATTATAGTCTTGTTTGATGCAGGAATCGAACCCGCGTTCACTGTATTCTGGGCTTTTTTACTTCTTTCTTTCAAAAGTTATTAAAAGCCAAATTAATATGAGTCGTGACCTTTTTTTTGCTTTCTCTTTTACTCTAATTACAATTACATCCGTATTTTTGCGTTCTATTGACTTGAAGTTGGGGCAACCGTAGGACTCACCTTAGCAGGAGTCTTTAGACTTGTCATTGATAATGATAATATTATATATGGAGCAAAGCTAGTATCGCAGATTCACGTTGCGTGTCGTTACTCCTACAACAGAAAACACAAATACATTTGTTGTCTCTATGCATTTGTAAGTTACAGTTTTAGAAACAAGGACGGTGCCAAAAAGCAGTAACGTTAAAATAGGACCCAGATTGTTACGTTAACATTAGCAAAATCGGACCCAAGGACATAGATTTTTGATTTACCTCTTTTTTTGTGAAGAAGTCGATGTTAAAATCGAATTCGAATTATCGTTCGACTTAAGCTAAGATGTTTCGGAATAGAAATTGACTTGTAACGCATTTAGCATAAGCAGCCAACTATTAACATGAAACTTTAAGCTGGAGACTAATCTAGTTTGGCTGAGCGATATAGGTATCTGACCGGATTGCGGAGGACGTGGGTCCAATTCCTGCATAATCATTTTACGATTTTTTTTTTCATTTTAAACTAGAGTTTAAATCGGATCATACTAATTATTATGTCTTGCATTATAAGATAGCTTTAAAATCCTTTTTCAAAACGCGAATCCTATAAACTCAAATCCGATAAAATAATCATTCTTAATTCTATTGAATTACAATATAACACATTATAGTGCATAATGTGTTATATTGTACATACCATGTCTGTGAGATAATATTGATAGAACCGGGCGAATCCTTCTTTAAGCCACATAAAACTCCACCAGTGGCAGCTGACGAGATTACCAAACCACATATGAGCTATTTCATGCGAAATAATGCTTGCGATTCGCTGTTTGTATTGACTACTTGTTTGATTGCCTTCGGCCATTAGTAACGCTTCCCTAAAACAAAAAGTAATATTTATTTGGTGTCTTATTTATTTTTTAAATATTACAACTATTACCTGTATGTCAACAATCCCCAGTTTTCCATGGCACCAGCAGAAAAATCCGGAATAGCAACGTGAGACATTTTGAGTTTAGGGCTTACGGAATAATAGTCTATTTCTGTATAAAGGCTCATCGCAGTCAACAATTTAATTCCGACGTCTTGAGCGAAAACAGCTTGATTGTCATTTATAGCGGTACGTCTTCCTATGACTTCATGCAATAGCGTACTGTTCCCTTGAAATCCATTAAAATCAGCCACTGTTATTGCCACTATATACGTAGACATTCTAGGCGTTTTGTAGAAGACATCATCCTTATAATCACTGCAACGGATTTTGATGTTATTTTGGAGGGGTGTTTAATAGTTTAAGAAGTACAATATGACATCTACCTGTAAAGGACAAAATTTCCAAGTCCGTTATTAGACATGTCCTCATGTGGTTACGAACTAATGAACATAAGATTGGTGCAAAGATTGGTGTAAGAAAAATGCTTACAGCTGATTTGACGATACCATTCATAACATGGATGGACAAGGCACTGAATGATCATGTGCATCATGGGCAGTGTATAAAAACACCATTTAAAGAAAAATTAAAACGATAAACCGACAATAATGTTGATGGATTGATGGAGAGGGAAGTAAAAGTAGATCGCATGCATAATAAATTAGCTGTATAGGCAACTGAATAAGAAACAGATAAGAATAGAGGATGCTAAGAAGATTTTTCTGCCCAAACGAAACGAGACAAGGATGATGTTGACTATTTTATGAAGATACCTGTCTGTACTATTTTTAGTTAGGTCCAATTCGGTGCATGACCAACTGTGATGTGTGGTAGGCCTTCTTACGGTTATGTTGAAGGTTGCTTTGAAGCTGGGTTCATCATAACAAGGAAAAGCTGATCGTGCAGAAGTTGGAGCGAAAAACGTGGTAGCTATCCAACTAAAAACAAAAAAATAATCACTATGGTGTTTTTGAATGATGACATAAATTTAATTGAAGCGGTAAATAACTTATGAGTTGTATAATATCTTATATTCTTATATGTAATTTTTAGAATAAGATAGAACTTTAGACTTAACACTTTACAAAATAAATTGTCTTATTTGAAAGTCTGTTTGAAAACATGCGTGCATGCATGAAAAATTTATCTTTATAGTTGCTGACATATTTCTAGAATATGATCTTTCTAAAATCTTGTCTAAATTTTCATCATATTTGTAAGCAATATAATTTATTTCTGTAATTCCAAAGTTGACCTTGCGTTCTCAAATAAAGGATAATTAAAACTAATGATGCCAATGCTAATGATACTACTACTGAAAATAATGCCATGTAATACTTGAATTTTACCTGCTTATGACGACCTATTTAAATATAATTTCCCTAAACAATTACAATTTCCCCTTTAACAATAATTAAAAATTCCCCCCTTCTACCTAATGGTGACAATAAAAATAAAAACAACCAGTTGGACGGTAAATTTATAATATAATTTATTTTTTTATGTAACCCATTGTGGGTTACATAATATGATAAGATATAAAATTTTATTACATAAGCAGTATAATTAAAAAACCAAGACCAAAGGGTTCGGTTCGAGTCATTCTGGTCGATAACTACGAATAACTACGCTTAAGCTGGATATGTATCTCCGAGCCAAATCCGCAGGTTGATAATTTAAATTTTAGATAAAACTTTATAGAATAATGAATGTATACATAATTATATTATCTAATGTAAAAATAACGCATTTTGTAACAAGGCAAAATTAAATAATTACTCGTGGTCCAATACCGCAGGAAACGATATCTTAACTATTTACAATATCTACAATCGTATCTGCGCAGAGTCAATGATAAAATATCATTGTGCAGAGTGTATTTTTTAACGATGCCTCGTCATTACTTCCACTGAAAACGATAATTAGTTAAACGAAAACATAATAATATTATAATTTTTATAATTTATCTTTGTCATCTTTCCTACAATATTATTTTTGATTTTGTTTTGAATATTATATAAATGTTAGAATGTTAGAAATATTATATAAATGTTTCTTTGCTGGCCTGGAAGCGAAAAAATAAAGTGGAATGGGCCAGCCCCGTCTCATCCCATGGGTGTCGTAAAAGTCGATTAAGGGATATCTCCCTTATATCCCGGTGTAGACCAATAAGCGCCTTGGGGCACCCGAATGGGTAGAGTGAAAACCACCTACAACAGCATACCCAAAAACGGTTGGTGCCAGGCAGGAGGCCGGCTGTAAAACCTAAGCCAAAACCTTGAGCAGTATGGATTGGAATGTTGTCATTCCAATCACTCCGTCCATTTATCGGTCTCTCGATATGGTCCGTTCCGTCTCTTTTCTATACATTCCTTCATCACTAGCTCCTTTACGGTGTGATGGATGATATGAGTCAAAAGGGACTGGATGGCTCGATGGCGCCTGCCCGATTGAATGGAATAGGAAACATATTGCGCCGACCCCAGATAGACTGGGAACAGGGCAGGGAGAAAAAGATAAATGTGATAAAAAAATCGAAATTATAGTCTTCGGTCATCAATACTATATTTTTTGAACATTTTCTAACCTATATTTCTTTGTACAGTTCATATAAATTAAGACATGAGCAAATTAAAGCTTTAAACTCACTCCTATTATATGGGACCTAACATAAATGGCGAAACGAGGGTGTTTATTCATCTTAATTCACCTCTACCTCTTCAGACATTAATAAGTGTGATTTATATGTAATGCCTATTACCATTATGGGCTGACCTCCCTAAGTTACTTCAGCGACAAAAAGCTATCGACCATGGCATTCATTGTTTCATGATGGGACCAGTCCCCTTAAGTCAAACTTACCTTTCTCTGTCCGTGTAATTATTTTTAAACCAACTCCTGTACAAGCCGTGCATGTCACTTCTCAACTCCGCTTCGAAAGCGACAGACATTCGGTAGAGAACAGGGTTTCTTTGATTGTATTCTAAAGTTCCGTTGGTCAAACGCACCCGCAGGAAATGGTATGCAAGTTGAAGTGTATATGTCCGGAAGACTATGACGTCATCTAGATAGAGGTTCAATGAGGTTATTGTCAGGTCGTGAGCATGTAGGACGATTTCGTCGACGTCTGCTTGTGTAGCGTGCAAATAAATGTCCACTTCTCCAGAGAAGGAAAACCCAGTAATGTTGACGGCCCAAAGAATGTCGTAGTGTACAGGCTTCGTCGAAACTGGTAGGCGATATGGGCTCACATTGTCTGGTGACAAGTTACCGAAGTAATCGACCTTTTCAAAGGTTCCTCCTTGGAGTTTTTCGTCGTTGAAAATTGTGTTTCTGCGTACCGACTCTTGCGATGAACTTTCGTCAAAAATAAGTACTGCTAACAAGACTAATAGTCCCAATGATGTCATCTAAAATAAATTAAAAGAACTATACGAACGAGCTTTATTTAATACCTTTACCTGGCAATATTATTTTGTAGCTACTCAACTTAAACTACCTTAAATATATTGAATATTAGATTTCCAAAAACAACCTGGGGGCCTACCGCCTAACTCGATTGCTAAAGCAAAAGCTATATTTTATGACGTCATGCTGTCATTTCGCACCAAATGTACCTAAACTATTAGCGATAGCTTTGAACGAGTGATCACCGGATGATTTTGTATGAATTTGGCACAAAATCCATACTGCCTAAAAATTCAGGATGGCTGCTATAGCCGTAAGCACTGCATTGCTATATAGCTATCATCAGCAATCGAGTTAGGCGGTAGGCCCCCAGCCCGGCTAGCATGATCACCGAAACACGATATGATATAGCTATTTATCGCGCTGAACAGAAAACAATCATGGATTTGAACACCTGAATAAGCCTGAATTGAATAATTGAATAACCCTCTAAGACTATATAATGAAAATATAGCCATTTATCGCTTAGAACTGTCGAAAATCCAACGATTTTTTTAAGTTCAACGCGATAAACGGCTATATTATATCGTGTTTGGGTGGTCATGCTAGCCGGGCTGGTAGTTGTTTGTTTTTCTTTGTGTTTACGTTAAAAGTAACATAAAGAATTGGTTCGATTACAAATGTAAGAAATATATTAGTAAGACCATTCAGAAAAGACTGGGCAGTAGACTGTAATTGGTATCAATTAATGGAAAGAAATTCCTACGTAAGCATTGATATACGCTCCTACTTGTTGGCGCGTGATGAGCAAGAGATCGGTATAGGACTGTCAAAAAAACTGAAATAAAAAGAAACAGTATGCAAAAAAATAACGCAGGTGTGCCTGGGGATGCAGGATATATTCAGCATCTACATCATATTATGTTGATGCTGAATATTTTATCCTTAATTCGCACAATTATCTCATAGTATCTCGTATAATTTTTCGAAAATGATCTGACCTAATTTTCTATACAAAGATTAAATTATTGACAGGTTGTGTCCGGATTCGTATGAATCTGTTACGGAGCGATATGTGGGCCCAAGAAATAAAGCACTAATATCATTTTTGAATATGTAGTAACTTTCGAGTTTTAGAAAGAGGTGTAAAAGGAAGATAAGATTGTACCACGTTGCAAACCTTCTTATCACTATCACGGAGTAAGAATTAAGATAAGCGAAACGTGTCGTCATTTTTTTAAATACCCAAAGTTGTTTGTTTGGCAATAGTCAGTTGCTTATTTGCTGTCCTAAATCAGTCTTTATTTCGTTAATCGTAAAGGAAATGAGTAATAACGCATAATTATTCATAAAGTTTTGCTCCATAAACATAGATAAGTTTTAATCTTAAGCCTTTTATAGTTCCGCTGAACATTCTTTTAATTCCGTCGGAACATCCCCTAATTATTGAAATCTATGCCTACTCAATGATAGCAAGGATAATAATATTATAAATTCAATAATTGCAAAGGTGTGGTTTGAAAGATTGACTTTATGACAAGTAAATGGATGCTTGCAAGGTTTAGTCACGTAGAAAGGATAAACAAAGGGAGAGTGATAAAAAAATATATGTTGGAAGTAAATGAAAAAAACGCCAAAAAAAGGGCCAAGTTAAGCGTAGGTACCCAAAAACGACGGGCATGCATGAAGACAGTAATGAGATTGGATAAAGCGAAAGAAGTATGTAAAGATCGTTGGAAAAAAGAAATCTCTGAGCCCCTATAGCAGAATGAGTGACGTCTACCCCTCTCAGAGAAAGGCATGACATTATGTATGTATGTATGCAAATTGTACTCTTTGACTTACATACATAAATCACGCATTGCGTATTTGCGTAACTCCCACATTTCGTGTAATAAGTTCGAGCCGAAATTTCAATATTCACTGTCAAGTCAAACTACTTTATTATATTGATTGATATTTTTTTTTCTAAAACAATATTTAGGAAAAGGAATAGGCACTTTTACTGTTAACTGCTTTACTACATAACGTTGATTGATGATTTTCTTACTTATTTTATTTAACAATATTAAAAAAAAAACTTTAATTGTTAACTTTAATTTTTATTTAGACTAAGACAAAGAATACGAAATGTGGTAAAGCCTCAGAGGGTTGTTTAGATTATGAATTACGTCATTGAGTTTTTGCACAAGTTTCGATTCGCGATGTGTTAATATTTTGCGTGATAATACAATTAATGTTTTATTTCTTTATAGTGCACTTATATTTTTCTAATTTACAACAGATATGAGCATACTAATCACGTAATATGTGTTGCAAAAGTTATAGCTACCGGCACCAAATATTGAATCATGATTCCTCAGGGCCTGTACACAAAATTGTGTTGCCATGTCGCATCGTAAAAATCTACGAGCTCCCATGCCGATTCGCGAAGAACTTGCGAATTGATTCCATCGCGCATTCCTTGAATTTCATTCTTCTTTGTCGCGCCGCCTTGCCGCACCAAATCGCACCGCAGCAATTTACGTTGTATTTTTCTGCGTTGCCAATTAACATCGCATCAATTCGCAGGTTTTTGTACAAGCTCTAAGCAAGAGAGAATATCGAGATATTTTTTTAGGTCATAATTCAAGGTCACCTACCTGATACGGCTCTGTCATCCTTGCTTATCTGCCACAAATGCATCTATCACTGCACCATCAACCTTTACGCGTAAAACGGTCGCGTATATCGCGTATACAAGCGCACAATTGATGCTTCTGTCTTTTATAACGGTCACTGGAACTGCAAGTTACTTCCACTCACCGTATTTTCAAATACAGTGCTCCCATAGAAATTCTTCGACTTCAAATGGATTATTATAATCTTTGAAGTTACTGATAATCGGGCATCATAAACGACCGCTAAGCATTTACAACTCTCAAGTTATCGGACTGAACCCAATAGCTATCATATAACTGAATTTCTTTTAGAGTCACTTTCTATGTTACAATATTATGCATCGGCGGAAACTAGCCTGGAACTAATTTACAAGATGTCTACAAAAGATAGCCCTAATCTTCTTCTTCCTGCTTGCCTTCCATTCATATCGGTCAGAAATCATCAAGCCATCCGTTCCGTTTTGATTCATATCATCCATTACACCGGAAAGGTGCTAGTGATAAATAAATGGATAGAAAAGAGACGGAACGGATCATGTCTAGAGACCGATGAACGGAGAGAGTGATTGTAATGACAACATTCCAACCCATACTGTTTAAGGTTTTGGCTAAGATTTACAGCAAAAAAAATATATAAACTAATTAAACATAAACAACCATGACCCGAGAACAAAAGTCTGTGTTCGTCACAAAGATTTGCCCTTACCAGGATTCGAACCCGGGACTCAATGTGTCAATTCGACCAATATCTGGCGCAGAGAGAGGCAAGTTCTTAACTTATGTCTACAATTTAAAAACATCGTGTACCTACGAAATAAATAACTTTTAATTGCTTTTTTCACGTTCATTACGTACAATTTATTTTATCTGCTTATTTTAAATATCTACGGATGCAGAAATTATAATTCATTTTGGAGTTAACTTCAGGTTAACTCAATTAACCATTAATAGTCTTAATTTTTTTCAGCGAGAAATAAAACATGCAAGTCCATAAAAGTGTTTATTTCAAAGGCCTTCGCGTTAGTGACTGATTATTTTAAAAACCTTCTAACATTAATATCAATTATCTATACATAGCACTAATCAAAACGCTTGCTAGAACAACTGCGCTAGATACAAAAGAAATATTCGCCGAGTCTTTAAGAGATGGCGTCGACGGTTCTATCAAAGGGGACAGCGTGAAAGTCGCAGCGGTAGTAGTAGTAGTAGTTGCTGGGGTGGTAGACATTAAAGTATCGTCTCCGTTCGTTAAATAATTGCTGATGTCATCTGCAACTTCCGCTGCCCAATCCAACGCATCGAGCGATGACTGGGCGCTGTTGTAGACCGTCTGGAAGCTTGTGCCCAGAACCGCTTGCTGAGAAACGGCCCAATCACGGAACTGTAAAATTTGTAAATTTCTATTAATTAGTCATGTTCCTTGTTGAAAATTTAGTTATTTAAATTGTATAACCCAGACGCAAATAATTTTTGTTATAGTAGGTACTAATTAATAGCACTACTAAAAGAAAAAGATCTGTGCCCAATACAAAAACGGACACGAGGCTGATTTGTTAGTTTGTATTAAGAGAACGCGCTGCCATGCCAGCGGCGTACACACGGACAGATAATAAATAATGTCATGTTATACGTCACAAAATATTAGTAAATTTTCAAGATTTAAGCCGAGAAAAAGAAACCTATCATAAAATAAATTATTTTCAGTCGAAATAATAAAGTAAGAAAGGAAATTTCGTAAAAAGTGCTGTGGACTTTTTATTGTTTGCTGCCGTCGAAATAGACGTGAATTTGCACATTTTGTTACACAATCATTTTGTGGACCATGAGGGAAATTATAAAAGCAAATAAAATATGAAAAAAAGTATAAAATCGGTATTTAAATTTATCGTCACAAAGACGAATGATTAGCTTATCAGGGTAATTGAGCAACATTAGCTATCCAAGGTTAAACTATTGAGTATTATTATCTCGCCAGCGCAGTGGCATAGCGCGCTTGGCCTGCAATTGCGTAAACTAAGCAATTTCGCTAAGGCCGGTCATTGGATGGGTGACCAAAAATGTATTATCTCGAGTTCCTCCGTGCTTCGGAATTAACGTTAAGCCGATGGTCCCGGCTGAATCTGTAGTCGTAAATACCTACCAACCCGCACTGGGCCAGCGTGGTGGGTTATGGCCCAATCTCCCGATATTCTTCCATCCATAGGGAAGGCCCTTGCCCCAGCAGTGGGGACATTAAAAGGGCTGGCGATGATGATGAACTATTGAGTGTTTATATCGGAGCTTACCGCTTGTACCTCATCCACTGTTCTAAGTCTTGAAGATATGTACGAAAGCGGTATGGTGACTGAGTTGAATCTGGAAATGAAATTGTTTATTTGTCATTAGTCTGATCTGAAGTTCATTAGCGCTCTAGGGGATGGGGGAGCAAGACAGATATTGGGCAAGGGGCTATTTGGCAGTACATAAGGTGAGAGATGGGAACTTTGTTCCTTAATGCCGTCTTAAGGGAACAGACATGGAGGCTGGCGAGAAAACTAGAGTGTCCGTTTTACCATTGCCAGTACCGTTTTTGGATCTGCCGTAATTGTGGAGTGGCTTTTCTATTCGAACGCATAGAATACAAAACTATGATACTGACGCATTGAACTACTATTACTAGCGTATAGAAGCGACACCGCGAACAAGAATTTTAGTGCGTGCGTTGATGCTCCGGAGCAACAACTCATTTAGTCATTCGCCAACGCTCGAAGCGACTGCTTGCCGACATTGTGGCTACAAATCGATCTAAAAATGCCTTCTTGCGTGTTAAAAATATACAACAATCAATCAAAAACAAAACAAAAAGATAGTGGTGTGTTAATTGTAACAAAATATTAATTAAAACCTAACAAATATTAATTTAATAGCATAATTCCACATTTTGTATGAAAATCATAGATTATGAAAAGTGAACTATGCAGACTGGACAATTAATTGTTGGTGAATTTTGTAACTTCGATACAACCTGATTATTATGTATTTTTTATTACTGTTTTGTTATCATTAACTATAATTTCACTCTCACACGAATTACTTGTGTTTACTTTATAACTCAATGTACTGACGTTCTGTTTTCTCTGCAATACGTCAGTATCATACATTTGTTTTCTATGCGTTCGATTAGATAAGCTACTTGGCTAGGGCCACCGAACAATATTTTTTTTATCGAAATTTCTCTGAGTTTATTGGACTAATTATTTGACTCGTGCAAATAAAGATTTGATTTGATTTAAAATTTAACCTTGTTATTTAGATTTTTATTTGAACATTTTAAGAATGATAGAAAAATTATCAGAAGGCAAATTGTCGTCAGAAAAACCATGACATTTTAGTTGTCCGAGTGGTAGGTATAGGCATTTGCTCGAAATGCAGAGGACGCGGGTTCCATTCACGCATTAAGACTATAATTTTTTGAACTCTTTCCAAACACAATTTTCTTCGTAACATTGTCTTGGTAAACAATGGTCAATACTTTGCTCATTATTGGCTAAAGATGCACAACTCAATTTCATTCTTACAAGTATTGTTTCAAAATATGCAAAGCCTGAATAATAAAATATGTGCAGATTCAAAACCATCCGTATACCAAGCAATTTGGATATCCGAAAGTTGGCTATCAAAAGGTAAGTTGGAACAAATAAACTTCATTGCATCGTCGTATTGTCGAGGGAACTGCGCAGGAGGCGGCGTCTGTATACTGTTACATGAAGACTTGGAATTTGTTGAGCAAAAGGATATTGTGAACCTGTCAATAGAGCATGTTGTGCAAATGTGTACCATAGAATTACCTAAAAATAATATTCTATTAATAACACTTTATTGGAATGAGTGTGAGACCAATATTTTTTATAACCAATTAAAAAGTTTACTTGACGTATTAGTACTAAAACTACTGTAAAAATAATAGGTTGGGGAAAAAGTTTCTTCGCATTTTTTAAGAAAATTCAAAACATTTTTTAATATAGTTTATTTACATTTAACTAAAGTATGTAGGTGCCATTTTGTTCAATAACTTTTTGCCATCTTGTAGGTACATGATCATGATCCCATTGCTATAGAAATTTTAGGACTTCTGGTCAAAATACCGCGACAAGTGGTTTTGGCAGTCCTCTCGTGATGTTAACCTGACACTGCCTAAAGAATTCTGAAGAGACCGAAACAGGTGGAAATCTGAAGGTGCAAGGTCAGGACTATACGGCGGATGCATTAACACCTCCCAGCCAAACTCTCTTAATTTTTGCTGAGTGGCTAAAGATGTGTGAGGTCTAGCGTTATCATGATGAAAAACCACACCCCTTCTGTTGATTAATTCCGGCCGCTTTCTCTCAACTTCTTGCTTTAATCTCATCAGTTGTTCGCAGTAGAGTTCAGAATCGATGGTCCTGCCTGGTGGTAACAGCTCATAATGAATAATGCCCTTCCAATCCCACCCCACACACAGCATCACCTTGTTGCGAGTTAACCCGGGTTTCGCCACAGTCTGTGAAGCCCGACCGGCCTTTGACCACGACCTTTTTCGCACGTTCTTGTCGTACGTGATCCACTTTTCATCACCAGTTATCAGCTTCTTCAAAAATGGTTCGGTTTCATTACGTCGTAATAAAGAATCACAAATGAGTACACGGTTCATTAGGTTTCTTTCAGTGAGCTCGTGAGGTACCCAAATGTCGAGCTTTTTTGTGTACCCAGTTTTTTTCAAATGCGCCAAAACTGTTTTGTGGTCAATTCCCAGTTCTTCAGCTACGTCGTAACTACTGACATGCCGATCTTGCTCCACTTTTTCAAAAATGGCATCCATTTTATCTGTAATAGGGCGACCAGAGCGACGTGCATCTTTGACATCAAAATTTCCGGATTGAAAACGCTTAAACCAAATTTGTGCTACTCTCACAGACACTGCACTAGGTCCATACACATCGCAAATTGTTTTCGCGGCTTGCGTTGCATTTTTACCTTTTTTGTAGTAAAATTTTAAAATTTTAAAACAAATGAAAATCACACATTTTCCTAATTTGAATTTATGTTCTTTAAAATTTAAACTTACAATGATACCAAAACCAGCCAGATACAAATAGTATAGACAAAGAGATTTTATTACAAGTTTATACATACTATAATGCGAAAAGACTTTTTCCCCAACCTAATAAAATAATAACAGGGGGCGATTTTAACGTTAACATGTTAGAAAGTAACAATAAAACTAACTGCCGCACTCAAAGACATCAAATAACGTTAATGAGTACTTAACGTCAAAAAATGACAATTCAAAACTAGTCTCTATTCTTGCCGGGTCTATGGTCTTGATTTGAATAAAAAAATTTGACATTAAATCCTCATTAAAGTTAATTGACGTCTCTGAGTGCGGCAGTAAAACATTGAGTAACTCACGCTTTGATAACGGCTTCCAAATTGTTTTGAATGTAACTGAACACGACTTGGGTGTTGTTCTGATTGCCGGTGACAGCTGAATTGAAAGCTGTCGTGTAGTCTTGAGGGCGAATATATAAGTTGTCCCCAACGATTGCGTCTAAGTAGCTGTAAAGTAAGGAACAGCAACATTTATAATTCTACATACATACATAAATCACGCCTATATCCCCGAAGGGGTAGGCAGAAGTGAACTAGCACCCACGTTTCGCCAGTTATGTTAGGTCCCATGTAATAGGTGGCGAGCCTATTGCCATTATCGGGCACAAAAGTCGCAGTAGGTACATAGCTAGATGGTATAAGGGGAACGCTGCTGCCCATTCCTCATCACTGATTTATCCTTAGTCGCCTTGTACGACACCCACGGGAGAGATTTGGGGTGGTGACAATTCTATTCTACTCTGCCGTCACCACACGGCACTATTTATAATTCTACTCCAGTAAAACTTAGAAGAAGATTAGTCGCTATTCTTGTCAGGTCAATGGTCTACGTATATACTTAAATATACGATATAATTTTTTTTTGCATTCTTTCATTCTATCTCACTCATTATCGTCAATTGACGTCTCTGAGTGTGGCAGTTACAGCCTGTCCAGTATGCCTAGCACGGGACTCAGAGACGTCAATAAACGATAATGAGTACTGAATGTCAAAAAATGACAATTCATAACTAGTCCCTATACTTGTCAGGTCTTTGTTCTAAATTTAAATGAAAATTTTTGACACTAAGTACTCATTAAAGTTATTTGACGTCTCTGAGTGCGGCAGTCAGTAGCAGTTACAGCGAGCGGAAAATATTTGTCTTTCCCCAAAGAGATTTTGTCCACGTCCCGTGCTGGGGGCTGATGAGGCTTTTTACGCGCGAATTCTTCTGCGTTTTTGTGTACAACACCGCTAGTCCGCTACACTATTTGACTAATGCTGCTTAATAGCGAGCAATGTATAACGAAACGCTTCTCACTTGCGAGTGCATCTGAACAGGGTCTTATGCCGCCAATTACTCTTTCTTTTACTGGAACTTTCGTCTATCGCTATAATATATCATGGACCATACGTTCTTTGGGTGAAAATTGTATCGATCAAACATTATATTGGGAAAAAGGTAATGAGCCTTTTCTAGGTAAACCGTTTAAAGACTCAAGCTCATCATCATCATTACCAGCCCTTTTAACGTCCCCGCTGCAGTGGCACAGGCCTTCCCTAAGTATGGGAGAATATAGGGATGATGCCCGCCCAGTGCGGGTTGGTGGGTATTAACGACTGCAGATGCAGCCGGGACCAACGGCCAAGCGTGCTTGACGAAGCACGGAGGAACTCGCGATTATTAATTTTTGGTTACCCTTCCAATGACCGGCCCTAGCGATCAGTACTTGGTTTACGCAATCGCAGGCCGAGCGCGCTAAGCCACTGCGCTATCGAGCTCCTCCTAGCGATACATACATACGCAAACATAATCACCCTAAGGGCCGGTTTTTTGATGCATAGTTATAATCAACCAATTGTTAAATATTGTTATGGTTGTATATCAGTCTGATATTAAACTATTAGGAACAATTGGTTAAATAAACTAATTAGTATGCATGAAAAAAACAAGTGACTCAACCAATTGTTAAAAATTGTTAAATATCATACTGATATACAACCATTAGTGACAATTTTTAACAATTGGTACTTAACCAACTGTGTATCAAAAAACCGGCCCTAAAGTGGTTCTGAACAGACTGTTTCATGCATTCCGAATTAATTATATTTTCCTTATCAGAGTATCTCGATTGCATCACTCATTCATCTAGACAGATATCTTTTGATGCATAATAATATAATGCAAATGTAGTACCTAATTAAGTAGTAATATTTCATTCATTAATTATACTATCAACGCGTATCCAATGATGCAAATTGAGTAAAATGTGAAATCAATTATTGCATAAAAGATGATTGATTAGGGCTTAATAATTAATATTGTAATTTTAAAGTCGTCTGCCGAACATAATATTGAAGGTCCCATTTACAAGAGATTGTATGATATCAGTCATTGACATGCATGAAGACATGACATGAAGATTGTATGAAGCAAAAGAAGTGTGTAAGGTTCGTAGCAAGTGGAAAGAAGTTATCTTAGCCCCCGTAGCACAGGACGTGGACACATCTCCTTCGGGGGAAAGAAAATCTTTTCCTCTCGCTCTAACTCCCACTAAATTTCGTGACAAAACACTGTCAAGTGGTGGAGAGAGACTTGTCCACGTCCCTGTGTTGGGCTCGCTGACTACCCCTATGGGAGAAAGGCTTAACATTATGTTACATAGGTATGAATTCATTTGCACTTATTATACCTACACACTTACTTATTAAGTGACTGTTCGTCCTGAGTGCATCCCAGGGCTGTAAGTAGCACCATTTTCTCGTTGTACACATTTTGACTCAAATATCGGTTCCACAGAGCGTCGAAATCTGCAGCTGATCCATCGCGGAGCCCATTGCAGTAGACCCAATTCCTGTTGTCTGGGTGAATTCTATATGGAAAAAGAAGAAGGTACAAAGATTTCCCTATATTCTTCCATCCATAGGGAAGGCCCGTGCCCCAGCAGTGGGGACATTAAAGGGTTGGCGATGATGATGATGACAAAGATTTTCGTGGTTAGAAAAAGTTCCAAAAATTATGGTCTTGATGCGGAAATCGACCTCGGGTCCACTACAATCCGCGCAGGTGCCTAAACCACTCGGCTAGAAAAAAAAATTTTCTAACATTTATATAATCTTGAAATTAAAATCGAATAGTTTATAAAGCAAACCCAAGCTTAAACGAACGCACGGTATTTGTAAAAATATCTGCTTTGGAATGTTAGTTAATTTCTACATTGCGAGGATAACCGTTGGTTTACAACATGAATTGTAAGGTCAGAGAAATTTCGGAATCAGTGTCTTGGTTGGCCGAGCGTTTTAGGCACCTGCCCGGATTGCAGTGGACGCGGGTTCGATTCCCGCATCAAGACCATAATTTTTCGTACTTTTTCTACCATAATTTTTCTAACATGTATAATGTTGAAATTAAACTCGGAAAAAAGAAAGTAATACACTCATCATCATCACCAGCCTTTTAGGGTGCTTTACCACCAGAGCTGCGCGAGGATGCGTTCCGAGGAATGTGTTTTAGGAGAACCAATATAATCACTCCATTTTAAATAGAGTGATTGGTTCTCCTCAAACACATCCCAACACTCCAAAAAAATATCAATTCAAAACTAGTCGCTATTCTTGCCAGGTCTATGGTCTAGTTTTGATTGTCATATTTTTTTTTTGTATTAAGTACTCATCAAAGTTATTTTACGTCTCTGAGTGCGACAGTATTATTATTGCTTAAGCTACTTACTTTAAACGTTATGAATATGAAGTCATAAAACTCATGCTTGTTTCTTAGAATAGAATAGAATATAATAGTAATCTTTATTTGCCTAATATTGTGTTACATATTGATAGTAAAATAGGTTACCGTTCGATCATCAGTATCGGACCGTAATTTTAGTAGGTGTTGCAAATTAATAGCAACATTAAAATAATAATATTTAGTTACTATAATATTTTGCCGTGTGGCAACATTTCTCTTTGCCCATGCCTTTGGGAGAATAATACACGTTTTTCTATGCAAGCTATTGTTTTAATTAAAATCACCACCGAAAATACAGCAAACAGTGATACAGTCCACACAAAAGGCATGCAAATGTTTCCATTATTTTGAGAAGTTACAGTTATATTCCGACAACTTCGTGCGCGACCTTTCTGCGGGGTGAGAGACGTTGGGGGGACTGAGGCAGCACGTCATGCTATAGTCCGACAACTTCGTGGGCGACCTTTCTGCGGGGTGAGAGACGTTGGGGGGGCTGAGGCAGCACGTCATGCTATAGTCCGACAACTTCGTGGGCGACCTTTCTGCGGGGTGAGAGACGTTGGGGGGGCTGAGGCAGCACGTCATGCTTTAGTCCGACAACTTCGTGGGCGACCCTCCTGCGGTAAGAGAGAGTGAGTTTTCTCTCCTCCCCGCACCACTCGCCCCCGCTAACATCTGGAGTGCCCCGGCCCCGCCACCGGGGTAGGCAGAGGTGAACTAGCACTCACGTTTCGCCAATTGTGTCAAGTCCCATGTAATAGGTGGCCAGCCTATTGCCATTCGTCGGGCACAATAGTCGCAGCACATTGCTAGTTGGTAGGTCTAAGAGGAACGCTGCGGCCCATTCCTCATCACTGATTTATCCTTGGTCGCCTAATACGACACCCACGGGAGAGATTTGGGGAGGTAACAATTGTATTCTACTCTGACGTCACCACCCGCCATAGGAAAAAAAGGACTATAATTGCATTATAATAAAATTGACATAAACATAAAACCATTAATTAATTAATTAGTTTTTATCACTTACCGTGTTTCGTACAGTCTGAAATTTTCAAACTGCACCTTTGCAGCTTCTCGGCAATTCTGGTCGCCTAGACGACACAGTACGGGAGCCAAAAGGTAGCGCAGGTAAGTTCGGGAGAATGCTTCGTCGTCGATCGGGGAGTACGTAAGTTCGCTCATCACTTGAGAAGCCCATTTTATAAACAGGCCCTGGTAAAGAATACATACATACATACATAAATCACGCCTATATCCCCGAAGGGGTAGGCAGAGGTGAACTAGCACCCACGTTTCGCCAGTTATGTTAGGTCCCATGTAATAGGTGGCGAGCCTATTGCCATATATCGGGCACAAAAGCCGCAGTACATTGCTATTCCGAGGAGGTATTAGAGGAACGCTGCTGCCTATTCCTTATCATTGATTTATCTTTAGTCGCCTTGTACGACACCCACTGGAGAGATTTGGGGTGGTGACAATTGTATTCTACTCTGCCGCCACCACACGGCAAGGAATAGTGTTTAGAAATTAAATTAAATTGTGACATGTGGTGACGGCAGAGTAGAATCAATCATGACTTACCACCTAGCAATGTACTGCAACTTTTGAGCCCGATAATTGCCAAAAGGCTCGGCATATACTAACATAATTGTTCCTCTGCCTACCTTTCGGGCATATAGGCGTGATTTATGTATGTATGTATTTTAGAAATAAATTCAAATTCAAATAATTTGTACTCGTTTCGGTTGGTGGTAGGACTTTTCTCAAGTCCGCCTGGCGAGCTACCGCCATCTTAGCATAATCTGTCATAATAATTATGTTAACAGCATTACTGTATTCCGACAATTTCCTCTGTGGTTGAGGGTTTCAGGTGAAGCTCGATTCCATCATCGGCTCTTATCGTCACTTACCACCAAGTGAGATGAAGGCCAAGAGCTTCCCCGTATAGCATAAAAAAAGATTGTTAATCTATTCTCTTATATTGCGAGCTCTATCCACTGTTTTCAAAGGCAGAGTAGTCGAGCCTCCTTGCCAGTGTAAAAAAGAGCTGAAATACACTTACATTCAGTTCAATTTCCAATGGCGAGCCCACAAATCTGTTGCTGATCCAGTTGAAACCGGATATGGCTGCCGCCCAAGGAGCATAATCGGTTTCGTTAGTGAGGAATGACAAGATATTGAAAGCCCTCGTGTAGTTCATTATTCCAGACCGAGCGAATTGGAAGACATCGTCCACAATCTGAGAACGAAAAAAGAAACAATAAATAAAAATATAATTTTTAGATCAACAAATGAAATTATTATTATTTCTGTAGGAGGAGCTAGATAACGCAAAGGCTTAACGAGATTAGCCTGCGATTTCGGAAACTAAGTAATATTCGCCAAGGTCGCTCATTGAATGGGTGACCAAATATTAGATTACCTAAGCAACAAGGTGCTGAAACAAAACAAGCCATAATGACAAGTGTACCCGCCGCGATCCTTCTATGAGTGTATAGTTAGTGTGTGTACAAATTAGAAGATACTTAGATACCTACGTTTTGATAGGACTGACATATAGATAAACGTCATTTATATAAAAGAGATTAAAAAAAATCTCAACACTGGGACATAATTTTTCTAGCATGTTTTATTTGCAATATATTATTTTCATTAAGTAAAATAATGTTATCTACAGTTTAAACCATAATTTCAAAGCACGTCGTCTCAGAAAATAAATATAGAAATAACAATAACTACCTGAGCACGGTTGAATTCATGAATCAAGCTTCTATTAGTCCTTAATGCCATGGTATTAAGATCCCAAGTGTAATCGTCGTACAGGACTCGGTAGTAACCTTTGAAAGAACACGTTCAAAGACTTTATCAATGTGTCTTATAATATAAAATACGAAAATTAAAATGTGTAACGCCAATATTTCAAAGCAGCTAACAGCTTTATTTGTCAATAATTGATAATGTATTTTAGAATAAACTTTTCTTGTTTTAAGAGCATTTCGTAGATAAAGAGACATATTATCAAGTTTGTTTACAGTTTGTCTCGAGCCCAAGTGAATGTTGATCAAAAATTAACAAAGCAATGGTGATAAGAGCTAGTCAAATGGAAAACTTACCGATTTGTTGTTTATTGAAAAAGGTCCACTGATCGCCTTTAGCGTTTCGATCAATAACAGTCACAGAGTTCCTTACTATATGACTAGGCTTGGTATTGTTAAAATCTGGATTCGTCTCAGTCGCAAAATTGATTGGAACAATCCAATTAGTAGTCGCTGTAGAGTATCCCGTGTTGATGTTGAATCTTCGCTGAAAGAAGGAAAGAAGGAAGAATTATATAAAATTAACCCTTCTGTTTGAGCCACGAATCAAACATTTGACTCAACCTTAAGAGCAGAGTCGATAACGAAGCAAGCTACACACCAGCACAGCGGGGTTACTATGTAAGCCGATTGCTGTTACTTTCGTCTACATGTCACTCTCACACTTCGCTATTATTTTCTGTGAGTGAGAGTGACGGATAGTCGAAAGTAAATGCACTCAGAATACATAATAACTGCGCTGATGTATAAAAATCTATCGATGTATATGTTATAAAGCAAACCCAAGCTTAACCGAACGCACGGTATTTGTAAAAATGTCTGCTTTGTAATGTTTGAAATTTATTTCTACATTGCGAGGGTATCCGTTGGCTTACAACGTGAAGTGTAAAGGTTAGAAGAATTTCGGGAAGTTAATTAGTGTCTTGGTTGGCCGAGCGGTCAGGCACCTGCCCGGATAGCAGCGGACGCGGGTTCGATTCCCGCATCAAGACCATAATTTTTCGAATTTCATTTTCTAACCACCAAAATCTTTGTATCTATCGATGTGTTCCAATCGGTGTTGGTTGGGTATCTCTCCTACCTCTCCACTGCCAATGACGGCTGCTCCCTAGGGCAGCTTCCTACCACAAAAATCCAGCAACTTGCCAGGGCCACTTAATGCTTTACATGTAATTTTATGTATAATATCTATAAAGTAAAGTAAAATACATAATAATCCCTTAAAAACAATTGTTTAATTAAAAACAATGACCATTAAATTCATAAAGATCAATAAATCGTGATTTTATTTTAGCCAATATTAAATTTTATTGAAATGAACTACTACTAACTGTGAATACTACTAAGAATAATACTCAAATTTGACAATAGTACAGGATGTATAGGATTGAGGAAATAGCTTTGCAATCATCCTCTCATAGTCAGAGAGCAGTGTCTTCAAGAACTGTCGACAAAAATTATTCGGAGCATATTTTAACATACTTACTTGGTAAATTTTCATCTGGCCAGTGGTGTGGTCAACGTCTACTTTGAGTACAGGATGTCCCCCCTGTTCTGTCCAAGTCTTGTAATAATCAATAATATTGAAACTGTCTCCATACATAGAAATAGAATCGAATTCAACAGCTACTTCCTGCAGCGCTTCAAACAAGTGAATGGGCAAGGCAGTCTCTAAGTATCTGGAAATTATTTAAGAGTCACCTGTATGTAGATATAGCATCTTATTCTGAACTAACCATTTTAGTGCGTTCTGAAACTAGGATCCTCATTATATCTAATTGTCTCCTAGTTCTAGTCTTAGCGGGTAGAAGCTAATCTTTAAGTATCATTTACCTATTTTTTCAAGTATCAATAATTATTTTTTAAGTATAAATACCTATTTGCTAATTATCATTAACCGATTTTTAAGTATAATTTATCTATTTTTAAAGTATTATTTACCTATTTTTTAAGTATCTCCTAATCCCTTCGTGGTGTATATCAGTACCTAGAAGATGTTCAGTCATTCTGATTACTGATGCTCCTTTATTATAAGTAATGGTGGAGAACATTGCCCAAGCATCATCTGGACTACCCACGTTGGGGTTGCTAAGTGGGTGCGGATTATTTGACGAGTCACTGAGCAAAGAAGTGTGTACTTGCTCAGGTACAAATCGGGTGGGAAACTCCATATCTTCCTCGACCTAAAGTAACAAATAACTTTGTAGAAAACAATAAATTTAAATTTTCCAGTTACAATAACACTGAAATATATTTCAGGTATTGTATAGAATATTACAGTGGCGTTTGAGTAGAAAAAAGAATACGTCATCTTAGAATAGTTTTGAAACTTTAGTGTGACAAAGAAAAGTAATAAAACATCATAATTTTCAAAAACATATCTCATAACAGGATATAATAATTGATCTGACTTACTTATTTCTATGAAAAAGAATTTCCAACAATAATAAAGTATAACAATTTTAAAACATTCCAATTTACATCAGTACCAAATAGCATTATTTATCACTAGTAGTCGCCCGCGGCTTCGCTCGCGTTAATCTCAGTTATTATATATAGCCTATAGCCTTCCTCGATAAATGGACTATCCAACACACAAAGATTTTTTCAATTTGAGCCAGAAGTTCCTGAGATTAGCGCGTTCAACCAAACCAACAAACAAACTCTTCAACTTTATAATGTTAATATAGAAGTATAGATAATGAGACCTCTTACCAAGTCTGTAAGATAATACTGATAGTAACGTGCGAAGCCTTCGTTAAGCCAGACAACCCCCCACCAATCGCAAGTGACGAGATTACCGAACCACATATGAACTATTTCATGAGAAACGAGGTATGCGATCAGCTGTTTGAAGTGACTGCTTGTCTCCTGGTCATCGTTCATAAGGTATGCCTCCCTGGAAATAAAACAATACCGGTAAACCTAGAAATATTTAGAAATGCCTGTTTAATTTCGCCAAATTAAATCACTTACTGCATTTGGATTTATGAAATATGAACAGACAAGATTGCCCGAACAGAAACATTGCCCAATATTGAAAACACTTCGGTAAAATTTCAAAGCCTAAGCTTAAATTATTTATTTAACCTTACCTTACCTTTTAAGGTTGCTGTACAACCTAAGGTAATTTCATGTATTAACTACATCACGACAAATGTAAGTGAAACACCAGGACTAGAATATTTTTTTAGTTAAATTATCAAGAACCAGTTCCTAATCATTCACAAAGAAGTGGATAATTTTTATGACAGCTGACTGATATGTAAAGAAGTTTGCAAAGAAGGTAGCAAAGAAGGAAAGAATTGATCTCTGCCTACCTAATTTTAAACCTAAGGTTGAGAGAATTTTATATTCGATCTCATAGGCACACTTAGGTGCTACTTGCTATAGTTTTTTTTTGTCATCTAGGATGAGTTCTGTCACTGCAGACACAGCAAACATAAAGAAAGGATTTATGTGTGAAAGGGAGAGATCAAAATGTGTATGAATATGACAGCTGTATAGGCAGACTTATAGTTTTTTTGGTAAAAGTTGTCTTGTATACGCTTATAAAACAAATCTGTTGATACCTGTAAGTTATCAAACCCCAGTTCTCCATTGCACCAGCAGAGAAATCCGAAATGGCTACGTGACTCATTTTAAGATTCTTGTCTACAGAATAGTAGTCGATGTCGGTGTATAGACCCATCTCATGTAATAATCGTTGGCCAACATCTTGGGCATATTCCGCTTGATTGGTATTTATAGCGTTTGGTCTTGCCAGGATTTCATGCTCGGGTTCATCGTCATCTTCTGTACTCTTATAATCAGCTACAATAATGGCCAAAATGTACGTAGACATTTTAGGTGTTTCGGAAAATATATCCTCCGCATAAGTTCTGCAAAAGAAATAAAATGTCCTTTAGTGCTTTGTCACAGATAGACTTACTTCATTATTATTTTTGATTTTAATTTGAACATTATATGTATAAATTCAACTTATGAGACCTAACTTAATGGGTGAAAAGTGGGTGTTCACCTCTGCCTACCCCATCTCTGCCATTTTTATTCGCAATATTCAGCGGGAGCTGCATTTGTCCCTATCGCATAATATTTTGCCAAAGCGTGACAGCAACAGTTGTTTCAAATAGGCACCTACCTACCTATTTTTCAAATGTCTCTCAGCTCGCGTCCCTTCTTAATTGATTTGATACACCCATTCGAAGATAAACAAAAAAGATAAATAAAGAAATGATTTATTCTATATGTATGCAATATGTTTTAAAACTTAAAACAAAACCTTGAGCAGTATGGATAGGAATGTTGTCATTCCAATCACTCTCTCCGTTAGTCGATCTCCTTTACGGAGTTTACGGTGTGATGGATGATATGAATCAAAAAGGAAAGAGTGGTATAGTGACATCTGATCGATATTAATAGAAGAGAAAACATACTGCGCCGACTCCAGATAAACTGGGATCAGGGCAGGAAGAAGAAGAAGTAGATGTTTCATACCCATCAGTACTGTTCCTTGTTTCCAATAATTTGGTGCCTGCCCAACTTTTAAATGCGATTGGTCTTCTGATTGTTAGATTAAATTTTGCTTTGAAACTAGGCTCATCATAACACGGGAAAGCCAGACGAGCTGCAGTCGGGGCGAAGAAAGTTGTTGCCATCCAACTAAAAGAAAAACAGGTTAATGATTAAAATACGATGGGTGATTGGATGGGTGACCTAATATTTATTATCTCGAGTTTCTCCGTGCTTCGGAAGGCAGGTCAAGCCGTTGGTCCCGGCTGCATCTGCAGTCGTTAATACCCACCAACCCGCACTGGTCCAGCGTGGTGTGTTATGGCCCAATCTACCTATATTCTTCCATCCATAGGGAAGGCCCGTTCCCCAACAGTGGAGATATTAAAGGGCTGGTGATAATGATGATGATGATCATGATGATAAAAAACGGGTCAGAAAACATTCTGGTGCGGAATTGATAACTTTTTGTGAGACATTTTTCTTCGTAACCGTTTTCCCCGTTTGCACTTGTGTTATGAATACTAGATGACCTACATAATAATTATAGGTAGAAACATTTATTAAAATACTACATAAACACAAAAACATCCATGCCTCGAGAACAAAATTGTCATCACAAAATTTGCCCCTTCCAGGAGTCGAACCCGGAATCTCTAAACAAATAGCCAGCGATCTGACAATTCAACCAAGCCAGCCTGTCAAATCACTTCGATCTACTTGATAACCACTTTTATTTTATAAGTGGTGTTGATGACCACTTTTATTGTGTAAATTCCCGCGGCTTTGCTCGCGTTAATGTCGGTTGTTATATGGCCTATAGCCTTCCTTAATAAATGTACTATCCAACACAAATTTTTTTTTTCTATTTGAACCAGTAGTTTCTGAGATTAGCGCGTTTAACCAACCAACCTAACAAAAAAACAAACTCATCAGCTTCATAATATTAGTATAGATAATCAATGTATTGTGTGTAAACCACGATTTGTATTTTGTTGCTGTACCATGTTGATCTCCTAGAAGCATTTGGACTCACCTTTCTTGATCTGTGTGGCTGTTTTTAAACCAGCTTTGGTACAGTCCATTCATGTCCGTTCTCAACGGAGCCTCGAAGCTTACAGAAAGACGGTAGATGACATCGGCATAGGCGTTGTACTCGAGAGATCCATTCGTTAGTCGAACCCGCAAGAAGTGATATGCTGGTTGCAAAGTATATGTTTGATGGACAATAATATCGTCCCGGTAGAGGCGCAAGGAAGTTATATTCAAGTCGTGAGCGTGAAGAACTATTTCGTCTACATTTTCCCGTGTTGCATGCAAAAAAATATCTACAACGCCTGAGAAGGTACGATCTGACATGTTGATAATCCACAAAATGTTATAGTGCTCCGGTTTTGTCGTGGTTGGTAGACGATATGGATTCACATTCTCGCTCAAGACGTTGCTGAAGTAGTTGTAATTATCAAAAGGTCCACCCTCTATCGTTTCGTCACTGAAAATGGTGTTTCTAGACCTAATTACCTCTTGCGAGACGGATTGACCCAAAATGTGAGCAAAAGCCACTAAAATTAATAAGCGTGTCATCTGAAAATGAAAATAATTTTATAAGTTCTTAAACTGTATCAAAATTACAGCACAAGATGTCGTCAATGGAACTTAGGTCTTGTTGAGAAATATGACAAAATTAAATATCTAAGCACCTCTCAAAACTACGAAGTTGGTGCGTCGATCGTCACAACATGTTAACTTTGACTAGGTACCCTATCAGGGAATGTATTAAGTTCCGCGTAAACTAAGCAATGCTCCCAAAGGCCTAATGTTGAATCGATAGCCAAAAATGTTTTATCTCGAGTTCCTCCGTGCTTCGGAATGCACGTTAAGCCGTTGTTGGTCACGGCTACATCTGCAGTCGTTAATACCCACCAACCCGCACTAGGGCAGCGTGGTGGGTTATGGCCCATTCTCCCTATATTCTTCCATCTATAAAGAAGGCCCGTGTCCCAGCAGTGAGAACATTAAACGGCTGTACGGTATACTATTTGAGTACACTCTACGTACGTAGGTACCTTGTAATATTTTATGTATTAGTATAGAAGGAACACTGAAGAAGCAATGTATGGATTGCATGAAAGATAATATGAGGTTGAAGGATGTTCATGGGATGGGATGGAGGGATGACGGTTTGGAGAAGAAGAATAAATAAACTATAAATTAACTTAATTGTTTACAATCACTCACCCTATCATTATTCGGCAACATACTTCGCTACCACACGACTAAATACATATTAGCTGAAATAATCTTAACGATATGGACGATTAACTAGAGATAAGTATTGAATTGTGATATGCTATGTTTTATCGGGTTCATAGTGTTGATCAATTTCAATTCTGCCATGCGTCGTCTTCAGAAAACAATATTGATAAGTCCGCTTCAACAAACTTATTCAGTTTATCATTGAATACTTCCAGATATGATATTGGCAACAATACTTACTTACTATTTAGGTATATTTATTTAAGTTCAGGAGCTCGCTAGCGCAGTTGCATAGCGCGCTTGGCCTGCGATCGCGTAAACTAAGCAATGTATGCTATGGCCGGTCATTGGATGGGTGACCAAAAATGAGTTATCTCGAGTGCCTCCGTGCCTCGGAAGGCACGTAAAGCCGTTGGTCCCGGCTGCATCTGCGGTCGTTAATACCCACCAAACCGCAGTGGGCCGGCGTGGTGGGTTATGGCTCATTCTCCCTGTATTGTTCTCTGGTGATGATAGTGATAATTATGTTTATATTTATTTATGTAAGTATATACACATCCCGTCTGACGGCTGACAAGAATACAATTTGAAAAAAAAAACCATACGGGTACGAATTGAGTACTAACTTCCTCCGTTTTTTCGTCGGTTAAATAAAAAATCTTTCACAGATTAGACTCGCGTATATTTTGATGTTTTCCATTTTTATTATATTTTAATTTAATCCAACGTTTTAATCACTGTCAAAATACGCCTTTCCTGCTGGCCTGGGAGCGAAATAACGTAGAATGTGCCAGGCCCGACTCAACCCAGCGTTGTCGTAAGATTCGACTAAAGTGATATTGCCCGGTAGACCAATAAGCACATTTGGGCACCCAAATGGTGGTGGGCGAACCACCGACAGCATACCACATATAGAGCCTGGTGTCAGGCAGGTGCCCGGCTGTGAACCTAAGCCAAATCCTTGAGTTGTATGGATTAGAATGTTGTCATCCCAATCACTCAATCAATCTCCGTTTATCGGTTTCTTGCCTCTACATTATTCCATCACTATAATTTCCATATGAATCAAAAGGGTAGCTTGATAATATCTAACTCAAGTATCTGACCCAATGGAAGACGAGGATACATACTACGCCAACTCCAGGAACAGGGCAGGAAAAATAAAGACGCGAGACTACTGTATAGTGCTTTATACGCCAGTCTAATCCGTGAAGGTTGTTTCATTTTAAATGTGTTTTGACGGCCGCCTTGGTCGAATGCTCAGATTGCTGGGTATTGGCCAAGAGGTCCCGGGTTCGAATCCTGGTAGGGGCAAACTTTGTGATGACCACAAATGTTTGGTTCCGAGTCATGGTTGTGTATATGCTTATGTAGTTTATTTTCAACATTTATATACATAATTATATTAAAAATATGTCCGTCATCTAGAAACCATAACACAAGTGCTTAGGCTACTTACTTTGGGCTAGATGAAGGTGTGAGTGTAAAAAAAAAAAAAAATTTTTTTTAAATATATTTAAATATTTTAAAAACACCGCCGTGTGGCGACGTCAGAGCAGAATACAACTGTCATCATCCCGAATCTCACCCGCGGATGTCGTACAAGGCTACCGTGGGAAGTTAGCTTTACAAAGTTACCGGCAGAACTGTGAATATATTATTATTATATACAAGATCCGACGAAGTACAGTCGGGCCTCGGTCTCCGAGCAAACACCCGGCTCGGTGGAAGATCGCCCTAGCTAGCTTCGTAATATTATTCGTCCGTAAAAACGCGACCGGACGCGGACCAAGGGGCCTACCGCGTAACTCTATTGCTGATGATAGCTATATAGCAATGCACTGCTTACGGCTATAGCAGCCATCCTGAATTTTTTGGCGGTACGGATTTTGTGCCAAATTCATGCAAAACCATTCGGTGATCACTCGTTCAAAGCTATCGCTGATAGTTTAGGTACATTTGGTGCGAAATGACAGCATGACGTCATAAACTATAGCTTTTGCTTCAGCAATCGACTTAGGCGGCTTTGTCGTCTCGTCCGCGGTAGCACAGGACGTTGAGGACGTCTGTGGCGGTGCGCTGGTACCTATCCCTCGCAAGGCAGTATAGTGCGTTTCATCTTATAGTTCCTATGCCGTCATGGTGGTAGTATTGCAAGAAAATGATACCATGTCAACTTTATTGTCTTACCTTTAATTCAGGGAGTTATTTTTTCATTACCTACATAAAAAATTATGCATCTATATTATTTTGTTACTTAAAACTACTAGCGGTACTAAGCAGTAGTTACATATCAGTTTTTTTTATGAAAGTCTTATAAGCTAACTCGTGAAAATTTGCGAGAACCAGTTAGTTCATGATATTATTAGTATGATAGAAATTAGATAGATAAATATAAATTGTAGTGACGTAAGAAGGATAGACTCTTAAAGAAAAAAAAGGTTAAATTATAATAAAATATTATATTTATTATGATTAACAATAATTGTGTTCATCTAACATGTCTACATTTGACATTTCCTCACTCTTGTCAGTCGTTAAATCGTTATAAGTACTTTTTATTTACATTTATAAAACTGTAATAAATATATTTTATTTATTGATCAAACACTTAATAAAACTGATACTGGTAACCCAATTTAATGACGGCAATCCGAACTTGTACACAGTAATATGGATTATGCGGCACCACCTTACGTTTTTCACGTTCACAAAACACCTTAGCTTTTAACACAATTAATCTTTCATCACTTTTCTATGTATTGGACATCATTTTCTCAAATATTGTCTATAAAACATAAACAAACCTGCAACTATGACTTACGGGTTGATGTTGTTGACAGACAGGGCAGCCATCATCACGGCATAGGAATTATAAGATGAAACGCACTATAACTTCAAAGGTGCGGTTCTCTCTTTCACTCTCTTTCATTTTAAGCTTTGAAATAAAGCTATCAAAAGATATACACAGACCGACACGCATCGTTGACAGAGCTCTGTCGGTGTGCGTTGCCGTCCGTGGTCGTCGGCTATGCTGTGATGATCCGCAGAAGCAAGCACCGTGACTTGGCCTTAACCTTTTTAAATAGACTTTCAATTGTATTTTAAAAGATCCGCCTAGGTTTTCCCCGTCCCATTTCTCCATTCACTTTCGTCATAAAAAAAAAATTCTCATTCTCCTTTCATTCACTCTTTCGACGTGACCAAACAATGCTAGCATCCTTTTCTCAATTCTTGGCGTTGCGTCTTCTTTCAAACTAAGCCTTCCAACACACAGGTTCAGAAAACTTACTAAGTCGCCTCTTACCTTTAGGTGGTTTTCCACCAGAGTGGCGAGACGAGACGAGGCGAGAAGATAATTGAAATCGCACTGAACCATTTCCGCCGTAGGCTTCATTCAAAACAAAAGAGCTGTGCAATCATCTACGTCACGCACAAATAATGTACTCATGCGGGTATGATAAAGATAGTTATAAATAAATAAATATTTTTACACTCACACCTATCATCTAGCCCAAAGTAAGTAACCTAAGCACTTGTGTTATGGATACTAGATGACGGACACATTTTTAATATAATTATGTATATGCCCCTACTAGGATTCGAACCCGGGACCTCTTGGCCAATACCCAGCAATCTGAGCATTCGACCAAGGCGGCCGTACACAAAAAAAATATTTCAATTCACGCCTCGCATATTCTCGTCAATCCACACTGTTTCCACCAAAGATGCGCTCGTAGAGGATTGAAAATTTGCAAATTTCAATTCTCTTCTAGCCTCATCTCGTCTCGCCTCTTGCGACACCCACGGGGTGCGGAAAGAAGAATAAGAAATATGGATTCAGTTCTGTTGTCACCACTGAGTTAAAAACTGTTGCGCTTCTAGTAGGCAGAAATAAAAACAAAGATGGGCAGGAATAGGGTTGCATAAGTCTGAATACAGTTTATTACAAAACTACAACTTAAGACGATACTAAAGACTAATAATTATTGCATTGACAAAGGACAAAAAATAATAATATGAACAATCTTCAATTAGCGACGGAATTCCAATACCCTGCCTCGTAATACATCACTAGACTACAATTACCTATAGACACAAATAATCTCTTACAGAGTAAAATGTAAAAAGGCAGCGAAAGTGAGAACTAACGTTGATAACAATGAGGTACTGGCAGAATCGGGCAGGTTTGGTGTCGACGGAGCCTGAATGTTGGGCAAAGTGAAGGTCTGAAGAGTGGTAGTGGTGGTAGGCGCCGGTGTGCTGGTAGACACTGGTGGGACTTCTTCCAGAATAGCGGTTTCCACAAAATCTTTTATGCTTTCCGCAAACCTCAGAGAGGCTTCTGTCGATTCAATTCCTTGTATTACCCCTCGGTAGCTGGTGCCTAAGTCTCCTTGATTGGCGTCGGCCCAAGCACGGAACTGAAAACATAGTTGGTGATTTGAGATGTTTTGTGGATTGGACAACAGAAAGAAATTGCGGAAAGAACCCTGGTTTGCGGTTTAAAAAAATTACCTATCAATCCATTGATTATTATTCGACGCGCTCATAGGTCTAAAGATGACTATAATTACGTGGCTGTTAGCTTTCAATGGTGATTTTGTGATGCAGTCACAATTTAACCTATATACCATGTTTTAAGCAAATAAATAAATATCTTATCTTATCTTAACAGAAATAAAGATTCAAGCATTTCGAAGATCGCGGAAAACATGCTAGTATGGCATGCTTCTTAGCACTAACTGCCGCACTCAGAGACGTCAAATAACGTTAATGAGTACTTAACGTCAAAAAATGACAATTCAAAACTAGTCGCTATTCTTGCCGGGTCTATGGTCTAGATTTGAAAGAAAAATATTAATAAAATAATAATTAGGCATACCTAGAACCGCCGCTGGGTCATTTTTGACCCATTCTGTATTCTAAACAATAATTCGATGGAGTATTCTGATGAAACATGGAAATTATGTAATAAATGCGTTTATTACATAATCACCTTATCTTAGAAAACATAATAATAAACAAAATAGCAAGCGATTAGATGACTGGGTGGTAAAGAAATTAATGGAGCCTTACACCAACAAAGGCAGAAATGTTACATGACTACTTTTTTACTTTACTTTCAATAGCTGAATACTTGAAGTTTAAAAATATTATGAGCAAATAGTATCGTTGGGATAGTTAGTAAAGCTTGCAGAGAACTAATCTGTATTCGTAAAGACCGCAAAAGAATAAATATACAGGTGATATATATCTTTAACTGTTTACTAGACCAAATCTAATAAAATGTTCTGATGATTAGCACTATGCCCACCAACGTAACAAAAAGCTCTAGTAAATAATATCTGAGACAGTGCTATTCTACAACAGTACAAAATATGGAGTAGACTTAGATTGAATGAGTCGCAAAAATACAGTAAAAGCGGCTTCGAGACGTGGGGACCAGTACATACATTTTGTAATTTGTTATATTCACAGGGTACTGTATAAAATTTAATTTGGTGCGTATTTCTTATTCCAGGAACAAATATTTAATTTGAAATATTAAATAAATCTGTTACAATTATATATAAAGTAGTTTTATCACAATTTTCATGCCCTAAACTAACAATATCGTGGCATAAAATATAGTGGGACAAAATTGGTACGGCAGCGGTTTAAGGGGGGTCGTAATTTTCGGCGCTTCTAGTGTTAAAGTTAATTGACGTCTCTGAATGCGGCAGTTAGTGTGTTGGAATCATTTACAAACTGTGAATAAAAATAAGATTACCTCAGCAATCTCCTGAGGAGTTCTTAATCTGGAGGATATGGTGGCAAGGGGCTGGGCAATTGAGTTAAATCTGAAATGCAAAAAAAAACAAATTTAGTTCAAGAAAAACCAAACTTATATAAGATTTACTTTTAATTTTGTATGGACTATAAACCTTAATCAGCATTAATTTGACAAAAAACCAATCTCTTTTTCTGAATTTTGTTGTATTCAATACTTATTGAATAGTTCTTATCAAGGCCGAAGCCTCATAACGTTAAATCTTTAAAAATGTATTGTTAGTAAATCTATCTCTCATTATTCTAACTAAATTCACCAAACGAACAAACCTTAGTTGTACTAAAAAAAGTGATTATGTTGAATTTCTCGAAACCTACCATTGTTGAGATTATGCTGCTTGGCTTAGGTATTTATAATTCAATATAAAGTACAGTTACTTCTGTAGTCCTAATGGCATGTCATATAATCCAGTAAAAAGTAAAGTCGATGAAGGAAATTTGGTACTCATTTACTGAACGTCGTTAAGCAGAAAAACGACCAATGGCCTTTTTTGCGAAAGTGAGTAATAATGTCCATGGTATTAGGTGTATTGTTATTCACCTTATGCAGAAACAATCAAAGGCCTAAGGCATTAATACATTGGGAGATTTAATGTATCGAATAAGACCAATTACCACTTTCGCATATTTTTACTAAAAGCGACCAACCAGCCGCTGGTCCTGTAAGAATGCATATAAAATAAAAATGATTTTGTCTCTTCTTTTCATGTTCATATTCATTCATATCGGACAGACGTCATCTAGCCATCCACTCCCTTTCGATTCATATCGTCCATCACACCGGAAAGGTGATGCGATAAATTGAATGAAATAAATACAAGAAAATATAGTAAGCAATTGCCTTTTCGTGAAAAGTTGTTATACAGATGATCTATAATACTACTTTTAATATTAAATTTATATCATGTTCATACTCACGCGTTGGCAACAAGAGTTGTGTGTGCCTGAATATACTCGAAGACGAGTTGAGTGTTGCCTTCATTTCCGGTAACAGCAGAGTTGTATGCGGTGCTGTAGTCTTGTCGCCTTATTTCAAAGTTCTCTTCGAAAATTGAATCCAGGAACCTGAAATTTGAAAATTGTTTTCTGATTATCTTAATTGTATTTACCATCCACCAATCATTATGACTTATTATTGCGCTTCTTATCCGATTGACTCGAACACGAGGAAATGAGATAGGCAACCAATAGGGTAACACTTGAATTAATGGTAAGTGGCCAAACTTTAACCTTTGAATGGGTCAAAGCGTTACCAAAATTATTAAGAGACCCAATTAATAGGGTAACCGTATAAATTAGGTTATCTTATAATAGGGTTAACTTATCAATATGCTTAACTTTGAAAAGGGGCTTTCCGGTCCTTGGTGACGTCATTAGCCATTGACGTCTAAACAGGGCGGCTAGCGTTTCCGCGCGAAAATTCAAAATCATAACAATATTTTTAAGGCATTTATGTTAAGTACCGGTTTTGTAAAATTGTAATAAAAATTCTACCGGCGCATTACGAACTCGGGATCAATCAATCAGTTTCCAAGAAAAGATCTAATACCATATTTTATTAAGGGCCTGTTTCACAACCGACAAGTAAGTTCTAAGTAGCTTACTTCGCAGATTATTAATTTGATAGTTGTAATATGAATTAAATGACAATTAAATTGCCAAATAAGCTAGCTTCGAACTTACTTGTCGATGCACATGCAATCTTATTGTGTAGCCATTTTCTTAATTATTTTAGTGAAAAAAAAAATAAGCAAGCAACTTATTTTGATAAAATGTTTTTTTTAATACTATTATGTGTATACTAAAATGTGTAATGAAAGCGTTATCAGGGCTTTTTATTTTAATAAGACACAATCTAATTCTTGGAGCAATTAGGTGTTTATTAGCAACCTGAATTCATTATTTAAAATGAGTGTAGTGAGTATAACTGAATGAAATACAAAATATTTTTATATCAATTTCTTCATTTTCTACATCTTCTAGAATTAAGATGTTATCTAGGAACGGGTTGAACCTATTAAGTTATTTTGGTGTCGTGCGTAGCCATCCTAAAAACCAAACAATAAGTATTCACCATCGGTGAAAAAACACGTTTTACTGATATTTAACCATTTGTTACAATTTTTAACAATTGTTTGAGATAACTACGGATCAAAAAACCGGCCGTAAGGGCACAACAACCAACAGTTTGTTTACCAACAATACAATTGCAGCAATAACCCCTAATAATCGAGAGCCGTTGTGGGATAACAAAAAAAAAATCTGTGTTCACCACAAAATGTGTCCCCACCAAGATTCGAACCCGGGACCTTTTGGCTGACAGCCAGTGATATGACCATTCGACCAAACCGAAGGTCAAAATGACTAAATAACGTTGAAGGCAACGGGTATACTTGCTATCTTTATCTAATATTAAACACATGCACATCATTTATTCGTAGACATGCTGTGTGGCGTTCTATTGTGTGCGGTAAACTTTCTCACACAGTTATATTACGTTGAATCGTGCAAGCGAATGTAACCATTACGGTGGGCATGGACTTCAGGCGCTTTACTGTACCTGTACAGTGAATTCCGATGTGGTGTACATCCCAAGACTTGGAGAAGTAGGATTTTTTCGGTGTACACGTCGTGCGTCAAGAATCTATTCCACAACATTTGGAAATCTGCCTCAGTGCCATCGCGGAGTCCGTTGCAGTACACCCAATTACGACTGTCTACTGGAACACTGTTATAACAATATTCAATTAGTAAACAGTTACACCTTCCAAATACACTAGCAAATGAAACGGATTAGAAATAAACAAAACGAATGTTCAGAACAGTAGAATTAGGAGGGTAAAGACAGCAATAGGTAATGGGCAGCAGCATTCCTCTCATACTACCTAGAAATATACTGCGATTTATGTGCCCGATTTATGGCAATAGGCATGATTTACATTAAGGCGTGATTTATGTATGTATGTAATGTTCAGAACACCATAATCCCTCAAGGGGTAGGCAGAGGTGAATTTTTTTTTACACTCATTCCTTTTTATCTAGCCCAAAGTAAGTAGCCTAAGCACTTGTGTTATGGATACTAGATGACGGACATATTTTTAATATAATTATGTATATGAATGTTGAAAATATACTACATAAACATATACACAATCATGACTCGCAAACAAACATTTGTGGTCATCACAAAGTTTGCTCCTACCAGGATTCGAACCCGGGACCTCTTGGAAATATGTGGTGACAAAAAAAAACTCTTAGCCGCCTTGTACGACACTCTCTTGGATATGGGGGTCGTGACAATTGTATTTTACTCTGCCGTCACCACGCGTTAGTATAAATGTGTTGTATATTTTACAATTCCTTACAATGGGCCTCAAAAGAAGGCTCAAAGTGACTCCAAGGGCAATGGAGCTGTTATTCTGGGTGTTTCCCTATGTGATCTTAAGACGAGGAATGATCCGCTGGAGAACTAAAATCACTTGCATGGCCCAAATCGCGGGTAGTGTATGTAGGACCGATCGGTTTGGAGATCTCTGGGGGAGGCCTATGCCCTACGGCGGACGTCTCTCGGTGGACTGCATACATACATACATAAATCACGCCTATATCTCTGAAGGGGTAGGCAGAGGTACCCCTTGAATTAACACTCACGTTTCGCCAATTATGTTAGTTCCCATGTCATAGGTAGCGAGTCTTTTGCCATTTATCGGGCATGAAAGTCGCAGTACATTGCTAGGTGGTATAAGAGGAACGCTGCTGCCCATTCCTCATTACTGTTTTAACCCTTAGTCGCCTTGTACGACACCTGAGGTAGAGATTTGTGGTGGTGACAATTGTATTCTGCTCTGCCGTCACCACACGGCACACTGTTTGACTGACTGATAGTTTACGTACTTTCCACCGGCTGTAAAGTTTGCGAATTGCTCCCTCGCCGCCTCACGGCATCCGGTCTCATTGAGACGACAGAGGACAGGTGCCAGCTGATACCGAAGGTAAGACCTCATAAATTTCTTCTCATCCTCATCAGAATAATCAGTCAGTTCACTCATCACATTTCTTGACGAATCAATTTCCTCCTCATCTTCATCAGGACTATAAGTCAGTTCACTCATCACATTTCTTGACCAATCAATAAATATGCCCTGTGGAACAATTTTACACAATTATGCTGTGCTAAATTCTTGTCAGTGTGTTGCCTGAATTCAACCGTAATATTTACATACAGCGAGAGGAGCTCGCTAGCGGGGTAGCATAGGAACTTCGCCTGCCATTGCTTAAACTAAGCAATGTTCGCTAAGGCATTGGATGGGTGACCAAAAATTTATTATATCGAGTTCCTTCGTGCTTGTGTAAAAGGCTGGAGAGGATAATGATTTACGTACATTATTATTAATATAATAAATTAATATACCTTAGGTACACTTATCACCTGATCCATCGAAAGTAGCATAAGCAAATGAGTCGACATGAGTCGAGGACAAAATAATGCCTGTGTTTATCTCAAAGATTTGCCCCTACCAGGATTCGAACCAGGGACTATCTTCTTCTTCCTGCCCTGTTCCCAGTTTATCTGGGGTCGGCGGTGTATGTTTCTTATTCCATTAATATCGGTCCGTCTCAAACCCATCTACTAGCTTTTGATTCATATCATCCATCACACCGGAAAGGTGCTAGCGATGAATGGATGTATAGAAAAGAGACGGAAAAAACCATGTCGAGAGATCGCTGACAGAGAGAGTGATTGGGATGACAACATTCCAATCCACACTGCTCAAGGTTTATATTCGTTTAACTCACAGACCTCTTAAAAACAAGTACGCTGGACTGTAGGTTGTCATCCAAAATATGAAGCCAATTTGATTATCGCCATCTTGACGCTGATGGCACTGGTGTACGAAGGTGAACGTTCACGGAACTAATATTAGAGATGCATTTGTAATGTCAAATACAAGCAATAAACGTCAAATTTAGTACCTTTGTGAATAATAGCATTAAAGATTAATTTATAGTTATGAAGTAGCAACACTGTTTTAGCTGTCATTCATCTCTGTGTAAAAATTGTATCGTGTGGTTGTTGAAAATAGAGAAGATTTATAATAAAAATTAATCCATTTATTTATTCCCAATAACCAGATCAAACCCCTGCCCACAGTATCCCTGCCGCTCGATGGGGCGCTTCAAATCGGCATAAGAAACATATGCCATTTTAGTAGAAGTATTCAGTCCAGCATACATGTTTAATAGAGGTCAATGGTTAAGCTTGATCGCTGTCACAGCAAGCAACAAATATCAAGCTGCTATATTTAAACTAAGTGCGAAAAGGATAGACAGAAATGTGTATGAGTTTGACAGCTGTCATATCAATCATCCTATAGTTTACGTTTGTAAAAAAACCTAACCCGATAGTTTTATAGGGTTAGGTTTTACAGCCGGCCGCCTGCGCGATGTCTATAAATACCCTCTTTGGGTACTAACAAGTAAAGTTAAAATGTAATACTAACAGCCAAAAGAGATTCAGTTTCGGTCCCGATAAATCTGCTGTGTAGCCAGTTGAAGCCGGTTATGAAGGCGACCCAAGGCGTGTATGAAGTCTCATTCCTCATAAAAGACAATATGTTGAGTGCTCTTGTATAGTTCATAATACCAGAGCGTGCGAACTGGAAGACATCGTCTACGATCTGTAAATAATATGTAATGTTATACAGGGCTATTTTTAAAACACCATAAACCTCGCAGGAGTAGATAGCTAACATCATAAGCAACTATGTTTGTTCTACGACTTTTGATAATTCTTAAGATTTTACTTTCATACAAAAATAAATTCTAATTTAATTTACCGCTCTAAAAGTCAATAACTCTACGTACACCTACTTGCATCGGCATTAAGCAGCGCGCGGGTTTTTGGTGTTTTAAAAATAACCCTTTATATAAATATGAATTGCTGTTCGTTTGTCTCGGCAAAACTCGAGAACGGCTGGGCCGATTTTGCTGATTTTGGCTGATTTGGGCCAGCCCAAGGCAATCGTTTCAAGGCAGGAAAGGTGAGAAAATGTGGATAAAATGTGAGGAAAGAAGTAAAAACAACAATTTCATTTTCCCATATAAACTGATTTCCTGTCAAACATTCGACGTAACCATTGCCACCAAATTGTAACCATGGTTGGGGAATAATTTATATGGCATAACAATGTAGGTAGCTAGTATAATATAAATATTAACATTTCTTACACTCACACCTGTTTATATTTTAGTTTAGATAGTTTAGGGACTTTTCCGCACTTAGCCCACTTATTTGGGCATGGTGCGTGAATATTCGCTAAGGCCGGTCATTGGATGGGTGACCAAAAAAATATTATCTTGAGCTCCTCCGTGCTTCATAAGGCACTTTAAGTCCTTGGTCCCGGCTGCAGTCGTTAAAACCCACCAATGCGCTTATTTTTGGTTAGCAAAAGTTCGAAAAATTATAGTCTTAATGCGGGAATTTGTTGTAGTAGGATCTTATTAGTCAGTGGCATAGATATCAAAGAGTGGTTGCGTGGCAACATTTGTTTTTAGTTTGACTTGTAAATAGCATCTTAACAAGAAAATACAATATTATTACGAGTTCTTTGTTTATTATTATATAACAGAATCGAACCCGCCTCCTTTGCAACCCGGACAGATGCCTATACCACTCGGTCAACAAAGACGTTTGTGTTAACTGACTTGTATTAGGTTAGGTTAATAACCATAATAATAAAATAGTTTGTTATTTTTCTAACATAGCCTATGGCCCGAGTTGGTCATCCACTATCCATTTAGGTCGATACACGTGCGTCCTTAACGTACACAGGTGAAACGCGACTGGGCTCAAAAGTTGCCGGATCGAAATGTCTGATGATGTACGTGATGAGTGCGGCGAGCGTTAGAATTTTTCTGATAGTATGCGGCCGGTATCTTTAATTTACGTTTTGGTGAACTCCGGCCATATATCTAGGTAATGTTTAAATTAAAATCAAAATAGTGTTTATAATTATTGTTCCGATGTGTGTTACATACATTAATTGAAGAATATTTTTATTTTGTATTAAATTTACCTGAGCTCTGTTGTGTTCGTGAACTATCTCCCTGTTTTCTCCTCGCAGCTGCAACGAGATAAGGTCCCAAGTATATTCGTCATAATTTACTCGATAGAACCCTGTAATAATAAAATTAAATATAATTTTATCTCTCCCGTGGGTGTCGTATAAGGTGACCAAGGATAAGACATTGATGAGGAATGGGCAGCAGCGTTCCACATATACCACATAGCAATGTAGGTACTGCGACTTTCGTGCGATATATGGCAAAAGGCTCGCCACCTATTACATGGACCTAACATGATCAAATCAAATATCTTTATTGCATATCACATAACATTAATGGTTGTAGTTCCTGTGATACCCCTTAGGGGCACTGCAACTTGAGAGAGTGCGTACATTATTTACTTAAGGTCTATAATCCTAATCACACTAAACTATGACTATATACTGTATTACATTCATACCTATTTATTCACTATTTTAACATATTTATATAATTTCAATATCATCCGAATTCTTTTATTGTATAGTGAAGATTGGTTGTATATGTATGTGAATAATTCGGTATTAGTGTTATATTAAATGTTCATTATAAAGTACGCCGCGTGGCGACGGCTGAGTAGAATACGTCACCACCCCAAATCTCTCCAGTGGGTGTCGTACAGTGCGACTAAGGATAAATAAGTGATGAGGAATGGACAGCAGCGTCCCTCTTATACCACCTAGCAATAGTACTGCGACTTTTGTGCCCGATATATGGCAATAGGCTCGCCACCTATTACATAGGATCTAACATAATTGGCGAATCGTGGGTGCTAGTTTACCTCTGCCTACCCCTTCGGGGATAAAGGCGTGATTTAGATATGTATATACTATCGCGGACTCCCACGGTTGATTAATAATTTACAAAAAATTGCTTTGCCGTATTGAACTACTATTACTATCGTATAGAAGCGACACCGCAAACAAGAATTGTAGTGCGTACGTTGATGCTCCGGAGCAACAACTCATTTAGTCATTCGCCAACGCTCGAAGCGACTGCTTGCCGACATTGTGGCTACAGATCGATCTAAAACTGACTTCTTGCGTGTTAAAAACATGCAACAATCAAACAAATACAAAACAATAAGATAGTGATGCGTTAATTGTAACAAAATATTAATTAAAACATATCAAATATTAATTTAATAGCATAATTCCACATTTTGTATGAAAATCATAGATTACGAAAAGTGAACTATGCAGACTGGACAATTAATTGTTGGTGAATTTTGTTACTTCGATACAACCTGATTATTTTGTATTTTTTATTACTGTTTTGTTATCATTAACTATAATTTCACTCTCACACGAATTACTTGTGTTATGGATACTAGATAAATACATAATAAAGGGTTATACATTTTTATAAACAAACTACAACAAGGGCTAGTCAGGAATTGTAGTGATGAGTATGTGTGTGTGTGTGTGTGTCTGTCTCTCTGGGTGGATGGGTGTGTGTATGTGTGTGTGTAGAGGGGGAGGGCGGGTGTTAGTTTTATTAACGTTTAATAAACGTTAATTTTAATGTTACCGATAGCTATTTCTCCTTATAACTCAATGCTTTGCCGTGTAAAATTCACTCAGAAGGCACTGATTGCATATAATAATTCTACTACGCCCAATAAGATGTTATTCAAATTAGTCCCTAACTGCCTACAATATCCGAATTGTCTGAATTACGAGACGTCGTCTCACTCGCACGCACGCCCGCTGCGGCCGCGCGGATATGCAAGCGATTTTCGCCTTAATGGTGAACGCACACTTAACAGAACCGAACGCGGCGAACGCGCCGAACTCAGCGGAGGCCTCGCTCACCTATCCGCGCCGAAGCAATCGAAAATTGCGCGAGTGCCAGATAAGTCTGCGCGCGATGGGTGGCGCTGCTCGCTCATATTGACATTCCTAGACAAAAAAAATAGTAGCTGCGTTCGGTAATTGCGTCCGATCAATCTTTTTAGTCTGAATCGTTCGTTTATTACATCTAGAGGTAGTGGAGATAAATCTGAATCGTTCGGTAATTACCGCTCCAGATCGGTCCAACGTAAATCTGTTTGCTCGGTTAATCTGTGATCAATCGGTTAATCTGTGAACAAAAATCCATCGCCTCGGTGATTAATCTGCGAAGTAATTACCGAACGCAGCTAGTGAGCGGAGTTTTAGTTCCAATTTTGACCACGCGACTGACTTATCTGGCGCGCACTCTAGTACTGAATTGACAGATCCGTCCCCGCCGAAGGATTTTTTTCCGATGACGTCTTCCGAATTCTTAAGGGTTCTTAAGTTTTTGACAGAATCGGACGAATCGGTCGATTTGACTTCGGCAAAATAATAATGATCTTTATTGTTTTTATTGTGATACATAAAGTTCGTAAATTTCATTCATTCATTCATAAATCACGCCTATATCCCCGAAGGGGTAGGCAGAGGTGAACTAGCACCCACGTTTCGCCAGTTATGTTAGGTCCCATGTAATAGGTGGCGAGCCTATTGCCATTTATCGGGCACAAAAGTCGCAGTAGGTACATAGCTAGATGGTACAAGAGGAACGCTGCTGCCCATTCCTCATCACTGATTTATCCTTAGTCGCCTTGTACGACACCCACGGGAGAGATTTGGGGTGGTGACAATTGTATTCTACTCTGCCGTCACCACACGGCACACGGCACGGTTCTTAATTTAATATAATATATTTGGTATGTTATGGTTTCCCGCATCAAGACCATAATTTTTCGAGATTCTTTTTCTAACCACCAAAATCTTTGTTTTAAAAAATGGTCTACAGAATTCGTCAGGTGCAATGCCACATATAGCCCTAATAGATTTCTTTTGTGCAATGAATATCCTGTTCTTTTCTACACTATTACCCCATATAATTAGGCCATATCGAATAATCGATTCTAATATATATAGGCCCGGTAAGTGTTTCATTGTGATTCTTTCTTTGAGGTGATTCATTAAGAAGATTTCGATGAATTCGTTGACTTCGGCGCGTTCGACTCGGATAAGTGTGCGTTCACCTTAAGCCTGATCAAGCGTCCGAGTCCGCGATAGTACGTATTTTTTATGTAAAACCTTTAGAGGTTAATTTCTACTTACCAGTCTGTTGCTTATTGAAAATTATCCAGTCCTCGCCAGCGACTTGGCCCCTTAAGACTGTGATGGCTTCCCGGATGATGTGTGATGGTTTCGTGTTGTTGAAGTCGGAATTGGATGCCGTGGCGAAAGTGATTGGCACTATCCAGTTGGACCTGGCAGTGGAGTATCCACTGTTGATGTTGAACCGCCGCTGAAAGGAACAAATCGACATCGTGAGCCGCTTTAAGCGGGGAATAGGGATGATGACACTAACAAAGAATCACTGATATAATGATTCATAATAATAATTTAGGATAAGGAGATTCGTCAATAGTCACTTGTTATCAGATTATACTTGTGATTGATATTTATTTTATAAAAATAAAATTACATAACTTAGCAATCCGCCATACTTGCTAAAACGCTGCGTGACGTCATTATTTAGTTATCTCCATTTTGACATTTTATTTGCCAATCAAATATAGAAACTGGCCTTTTTACGGAATAGTGACGTCACGCCATTGCTATTTTGGCGTTTTGGTAAAAATTTTAATTTTTTTTTATAAATAAAAACCTATCATCTAGCCCAAAGTAAGTAGCCTAAGAACTTGTGTTATGGATACTAGATGACGGACATATTTTTAATATAATTATGTATTTAAATGTTGAAAATATACTACATAAACATATCCCACTTCGGTCAGGGGCGCCTAAAATTTTGTACCTACTTAACTCGGGCGGTAAAAAAGAAAGCACCAGACCGGCTAGCATGACCAACTAAACACGATATGATAAACCCATTTCTCGCGTTGAACTTACAAAAATCATTGGATTTTCGAGAGTTCAAAGCGATAAATGGCTATATCTTCATGATATAGCCTTAGAGGCTTATTCAATTAATAAATTCAGTCATGATTTGACTGTTCAACGCGATAAATGGCTATATCATATCGTGTGGTCATGCTAGCCTGGCAGATCGCGTAAAACACTTGCGATCTGAGACTTTTTTTGTTTTACCGCCCTTGGTAATAAATGTGCTATTACTGTATTGTGAGCGAAAATAAACAATTATTATTAAAGTATGGTAATTCATGTTGCCAATTTGACATATTTTCAGATTCTAGATCATCCTTGATATAGCCGTGATCATAGCCAGGTGGTGACGGCAGAGCAGAATACAATTGTCACCACCCCCATCTCTCCCGTAGGTGTCGTATAAGGCGACTAAGAGTAAAGACAGCGATGAGTAATGGGCAGCAGCGTTCTTCTCATACCACCTAGCAATATAGCGATTTATGGCAATAGGCCCGGCAACTATTACATGGGACCTAACTAACATTAGCGAAAAGTGGGTGTTTAATTCACCTCTGCCTACCCCTTTGGGGATATAGGCGTGATTTATGTATGTATTACCTGGTACACAGTTATGTCTCCCGTGCGACGATTGACATCGACATTAAGAACTGGATGCCCCGGTTGTTCAGTCCAAGTCTTGTAATAATCAGGTATATTAAAACTGGCCCCGTATTGCGAAATAGCATTACTTTCAACCGCATACTCCTGAAGATCTTCAAAGAGGTCCATGGGGCTGGCAGTCTGGTGAGATCTGGAATAAGACATGGCTAAAATGTTATCTTTTCGGATATTCTATACACGGTGACTTTTTTATCAGTATTCAATTTTTTTTCAGACATTGGGTATCGTTTATAGATCCCATTTTTGAAATAAAAAGGTCGATCAAGTTTTCACAAAATAATATTATGTCCTAATCAATTATTAACCTAGCGTGGTTACCGACGGTTGCTATGACTACGACTTTGTGCCGCCCGCCACTGGGTATTTTCCGGAACCGCGCGCCGCCGCCGCGCCGGCGCGGCACATCAAACAAACAGGCACCCGCGCATCCCCTTTCTCAAAACGTCACGAAAATTATTTTAATTTACCTTTAAATGCGTGTAAGTGCTTCCACAATTATAGGTCACAGGAGTATAACGAATTTCCTTCAGAAACAATTGGTTAACGTTAACTATGAACACGTTTATGTCAATTTGTTTTGAAATACATTTAAAAAAAGGACTTAACTAATGCATTTGTGTCAATGATGTAGTGACTTATGGAGCCAAAACACGATAGTGCTGGCCAAAAATTTGAAGGCGCACAACGGACTTTTTTTTTACATAGAGAGAAGAACAAATCAAAATAAACACAATATGGTGACATAGCTATATAGGTACAAAAGCATAGATTTACTATCACTCTAACACTATACATACTAGTAGTTAAAGTATCCATAATGGGTAACTTGATGTGCTGCCGTTTGTAATAGTAGATTAAGCCAAAAAATGTGGCTTACAGACGTACTCAGAAACGTCAATTAATGTTAATGAGTACCTAATACAAAAAAAATCATTTCAATCTATACCTCACAAGAATAGCGACTAGTTTTGAATTAACAAGAAGCTCGTTATTGAACCCATAAATTTTACTTTATTTCTCTGAGTAAGGCTGTTACCCCCGAATACAGAAACGATACTCAAAGTTTGAGTCCTGCTTTTAAATTTAAGTATTGTCAAAATCGACGTTTTTCCATACAAATTGCCAGGTATTATCCACTTATCTCATAAACCAGTGCTCAAAAGCGTAGCGTTTTTGTATTCGGGGGTATGTCGCTTTTAAGTGAATGAATCTTTCAATATTATGAGCCAGTTAAACTGTAACTGTCACTTATACAGGAATAGTTCTTAGATAAAAACTTTTAATCTTAAATTTGTCTGATTGAGGGTTAGCGGCTTTCTAGGTAAAGGACGGCTGCATATACATGCCGATGCATATGATCCCCATGATTAGTGGCGATGATAATATACAAACATAAACAACAGGTATGCAAAGCTACCAACAAAATCTCACAAACCTTTTCACTAAATATCTGTTGAGTGCCAGCCTGTGGTTCTCGGATCCCATAAGATGCTCTGTCATTCTGATGACAGCAGCGCCCTTGTTATAGCTTATTGTTGAAAACATAGCGCTCACGCTCGCTGGACTGCCTACCCCTGGATTTGTCAAGGGTTGTGGATTATCAGCAGAATCAGCAAGAAGAGAAGTGTGAACTTGTTCGTTAATAAACCGCCTTCCGAGGCCCATGTATGTTTCCACCTTTAAAAAAAATATTGTGTTAGTGATATCACCAGCATCATCTTTATCTTTAATAATGTAACGTTTAATAATGTTTTAAGCTAATTTTTTTTGTAGCTAAATAATATTAAAAGTAATTTTTGCAAGCCAGAAATGGGTAAATTTATGTGCTGTAACTGTAGCGATTATGATTATGACAAATACCACCTTTATGATACCCACATTTGTGCAAATAAATGATTTGATTTAGCCTGTTTAGGAGAATTGTGAAGCTGTACATTTTTGTACGAAAAGCGACAACATTATTCACCCCGTAAAGGTTTGTACGTTTTTATTTTAACGAAATATTGCTTACGATAAACGTTGTTAGCAATGAAATATCTTATATTATTTTTGGCATAAAAACTTGTTCGAGCCTTTCCTTTGTATTTAATTAAACTAAACTAAATTAATTAAAAAGTAAAACGCACAGACTTAGATTAAAATGTACTGAATATAAAAATAAATAAAATTTTCTCATTTTGTAAAGTTTTAGGGGAGTGAAACCTTATCGCTCAAGACATGTATACATTCAAAAAATTTAGGCATTATCCGCGTATCGGCACTTCACATCCTCTTGGGGTACTTTTCTGCCCTATTATCGAAAAATGTCGTATGCAACTCGTGTGAGCGTGTGTCATCGTGTGCATTAATCAATACACACTCAGTTCGCCTGCGGCTTGCGCTTACTGCAATGCCTCGTGTATAATGACTTAGCACACTTATACCATAATCTAGGTACTATTCTGACATTTGTATATTATTCAAATAAAAATCAAAATGCACAAAACTTACCCAATCCGTGAGGAAGTACTGGAAGTATCTGGCGAATCCCTCATTCAACCACAGGACATCCCACCATTCGCAAGTAACCAGGTTGCCAAACCACATGTGCGCTATTTCGTGGGAGAGGATGTACGCGATCAATTGCTTGAAATAACTATTTGTATCTGCTTCGGTGTAAAGTAGATAAGCTTCCCTGTAATAACAGCGAAACATTTGTTTTCATCATCATCACCTGCCTTTTTGTGCGCTGTTGGTACACATACCTACTTTATGGATGGAACATAATAATGAATTCTTCTTCCTGGCCTGTTCCAAATTTACCTGGGGTATTTATGTTTCCTCTTCCATTAATATCGGTCACACCCTATTGATTCATATCATCCATCACACTTGTGATTAATGAATGTGTAGAAAGAGGCCGAAGGGACCATGTCTAGAGACCGGTGAACGGGGAGAGTGATTGGGATGACATCATCCATACTGCTCAAGGTTTTGGCTTAGGTTTTACAGCCGGCCGCATGCCTGACATCAACCCTCTTTAGGTAAGCTGTTGTTGGTGGTTTACCCTCCACCATTCGAGTGCCCCATAGTGCTTAAAGGTCTACATAAGCACCTTGGGGCACTCGAATACTTATAAAACCTAAGCCCAAAACCTTGTGCAGTATGAATTACAATGATCCCAATCACTCTCTCCGTTCATTAATCTCTCGACATCGTCCTTTCCGTGTCTTTTCTATACATTCATTCATTACTAGCACCTTTACGGTGTGATGGATGATATGACTCAAAAGGGCGTTAATGGCTTGATGACGTCTAACCGGTATGAATTAAAAAAGGAAACATACTGCGCCGACCCCAGATAGACTGGGAACAGGGCAGGGAGAAGAAGAAGACCAGTACGTACCGATAGGTAAGTAAGCCCCAGTTTTCCATAGCACCAGCCGAGAAATCGGGAATGGCTGCCTGTGTCATCTTAATATTGTCTGTTGAATTAAAATCTATTTCCGTAAACGTGTTCATTCTCTCCAGAAGCCGCTGACCGGCATCGAATGCATAGTACCCTTGACCGCTTTCGAGAGCCTCTGGTCTTGCGATCACTTCATACACTATCCTTCCTTGATCGTCTCTCACAGGCAAACTACCATATGGCGCCACAATCAGTGCCAACAGGTACGTCGACATAACAGGAGTGGTATAGTACACATCAGTAAAGTAACCTCTGAAAAATAAAAAAAAATATCACTAGTTTGATCTATATTTATACACACATCTAAATATCCCCGAAGGAGTAGACTGAATTGAGGTGAGAAATTGAAGGGGTAAGAACCCACGTTGCGCGTATCATGTTAGGTAAGGTTAGCCCTCGTGTAATAGGGGGCAAGCCTAATGCCATTTATCAGGCGAGGCGTAAATCGTAGTATACCTTCATCGAATAGCGTTCCTCTTATACCACCTACTAAAGGTGGTACTATAAGAGGAACGCTGTTGCCCGTTACTGATCGCTGTTTTTTTTTACCTATAGTCGCGTTCTACGACACCCGCGGGAGAGATTTGGGGTGGTGCCAATTGTATTCTGATCTGCCGTCACCACACGGCACCACACGGCACTACGCAGCTTAACAATATAATTATTATGTAAAATAATTACTTTACCCATTATAAGGAAGAGTATTGTTGATTCTCATACATGACCAGCTGTAGTAGCCTGAGGGTCGTCTAATGGTGATGTCAAAGGTTGCCTTGAAACTTGGTTCGTCGTAACAAGGGAAAGCGAACCTTGCAGCGGTCGCTTGGAACTGTGTTGATGCCATCCAGCTAACGGAGCAAAATATCATATTATTTACAGATGTTGTAATTCACGACGGTGGGTGAACTTTACAAGTGGCTGAATGTGTATACGTGTAACATAAAAAGTAATAAATCCGGATATGATTTAAAGGCACTATTCAGCCAGGAGATTATTTGTCTACCCAATTTAGTCGAAGTGATTATTGACACAGAATTAATCACATTGACTGGAAATTTTATATAATATCTTCGAAGATTTGTATATAGTAATAAATTCTATAGATTCTATTATATCACAAATCACAGGTGGTTCATATACAAACCTACCCTCACCAACCCATGTCGGTAAATAGTAACATTTGAGATATTTACATAATACTCACTCGCCGTTGTGAATTGTGCATCAAAATGCGTTTGGACGCTTACATTTTTTTGAAACAAATACTAATGTAATAATGTCAATAACAAACAAATCATTTTCAATAATTTCACAGTATCCATCTCGCACTTTCACTCACTATTACTCGCTTCCATATTAGGTATGTAGATCATACATAGTTAGTTATATGTAGGTAGTTTTATCAGTTTACAATCACAAAATTTGATATCGGTAGTATATTAAAAAACAAGCTAAAAGTCGACTCACATTTCTTGTTCGCTTGTGGAGTTCTTGAACCAACTCTGATAAATGCCATACATGTCTTGCCTCAGAGGTGCACCGAAACTGATCGCTAAGGTGTAGATCACAGGGTGTGTGGCGTTGAATTCAAGGGGTCCAGCAACGGGACGTACTCTGAGGAAGTGGTATTCTGGTTGCAGAAGCCAAGTTCTAGCCACCTCATCAGATCCTTTGTAAAGCTCCAGCGATATTATGTTCAAATCATGCGCGTGAATAACAATCTCATCAACATTGGGCTGTGTAGCATAAAGATTTATACGGACATTACCAGAAAATGCCTTGAGAGCGATGTTGACAGTCCATGTTAAGTCATAGTGTGCAGGTTTCGTAGTGGTAGGTAGGCGGTATAGGCTCGCTTGAGTATTCAATGGAGTGACTCCATTGATAGCGTCTTCGTCCTCAAATATTCCCCCTGTCAGTTTCTCCTCGGTAAATATGGTGTTTCTGTAAGGCAGGGGTCTGTCAGGGAAGGCGTTCACAGCTAGACACGCTGCAGCCAGCACTAAGTACCCCAACGACGCCATCTGTAACACAATTTCAATTAATTAAACATTCAACGTGATTATATCCATTTTCAATTATAGCCGTGGATGTCGCAATTTTCCACAAGACGACTTTTCTTGTCTCTTTCTTTTCTTTCCGTCGTGCGGTGACGGCAGAGCAGAATATAATTGTCACCACCCCCATCTTTCCCGTTCACCGTGGGTGTCGTACAAGGCGACTAAGGGTAAAGACAGCCATGAGTAATGGGCAGCAGCATATCTCTTATACCAGCTAGATATATAGCGATTTTATGTGCAACTAGAAATGACAACACATTCATCATCTTCTTCCCCTGTTCAAGTGTACCTATAAGTCGGCGCGGTAAGTTTTCTCTTCCATCTATATCGATTGGACATCACCAAGCTATCCACTCCCTTTTGATCCTTATCATCCGCACGGTAATATTATCTATCATCTGTCACGCTCGATAGCGCGCTCGGCCTGCGATTGGGTAAGCCAAGTAATGATTTCTAAGGCCGGATAGATGACAAAAATTATTTCGAGTTCCTGTGCTTCGGAAGGCACGTTAAGCCATTGGTCACAGCTGCATAATGCAATCGTTAATACCCACCAATCCGCACTGGACCAGCGTGGTGGGTTATATATAACCCATTCTCCCTATAATCTTCCATCTATCATCCATAGGGAAGGCCTATGCCCCAGCAGTGGGGATCGTAAGGGCCTGGTGATGATGATGATCCAAAAAGGAGATGGTGGTGAATGCATGTATAAAGAAGTGATAGAAAGGACCATGTCCAGAGACCTATGAACGGAGAGAGTGATTGGGATGACAACTTCTAATCGGTATCGGTCCAGGTTTTGGCTTAGGTCTTGCTGACAGCCAGTCTAACTTCAGGTGCTTCAAGGTGCTTGCCTTAATAACAAATTTAGCTGCTTACTAATAATCGTTCAAGTAATGACGTTTAACACAAGCTCATGTTATTATCATTTCGTAAAATATTTTCGATAAGTAAATGTTGGTGCCTAATCATTTGTGAGTTGTATTAAATCTCCGATAAAACCTGTCTGTAGATAGTGAATCTTATCGTTAAATGCCGAATATTTTATATTATTGACAAACCGATTTTTTTTTAAATTGGTACTGTAATAATTGTTATACATTTTTTATTTCTTTTTAGAATAGCAGACATTTTAGCCGTGCGATATTTTGTAAAACGGAGCTCGAATTGTGGTAGTTACATGACATTTATAAGTCACAATTGCTACTACAAGCCTAGATGCCTTGTGATGGTGGCAGAAAAGAATACCAATCTCTCGAGAAGGTGTTGTATAAGACGAGTAATGGATAAGACAGCGATTAGTAATGGACAGCAGCGTTTCTCTTAAACCAATTAGAAATAATTTACGATTTATGTGGCCAATAGATGGTAATAGGCTCGCCACCTGCCCAACTACATGGGACCTAAAATAATTGCCAAAGCGTGGGTGTTAATACACCTCTGTCCAAACCCTTGGGGGGTGATAAGACGCGATAGTATGTCGACACCAGAAAACGTATTTGCTGTAAGCCGCAAAAAATACTTTTTTAACATCATATTGAAGATAAAAAAATATTGCGGTCGCTGGGTCTCGTATTTCTGCGACGAAAAAAAATCACTTACGCGGTAAGTATTTTGAACAATGTTGGAGTCTTCTTTGCTGTAAGTCTACCAAAAACTAGTATTTCTGTTGCATTTGTTGGTTACGTCATTCTTAAGTTCAGAAAATTAAATTTTTTTAAGTTCAGAAAAGACGGCGTCTGGACTGAGTTCATTCTAATTATCGCGCATTTCATACAAGATAGACGCCACCCAAAAACCACTTCGAAACATTGTGTATTCAAAATGTCTAACAGTAAGACTCATTGTTTATAGATAAGCTTTTTTGATTTGTGTCTCTTTCATATATCTATGACATTTCCTGTGGGTGAAAGAACATTGGAACACTGTGCCATAACCCCCCATGCAGGTGTACGCTGGTGTAATCGCAAAGGACTGCACTTTGGTGGGTTTTATCGACTGCAAACACAGCTGGGGGGACTAACCGCCTTCAGAAGCACGTAGGAACTCGAGACGACATGTCATATCCGTCAACCATTCAATGTCCGTGCTCTTAGCTAGCGAATTATTTGATATTGTAAGTCATCGACAACTTTTGCCCAGTGTAGATCAATAACCACCTTGGGGAACCCGAATGGTGGAGGGCAAACCACCAACAACAGCATACCCAAAGAGGGTTGGTGTCAGGCAGGCGGCCGGCTGTAGAAAACCTTGAGCAGTATGGATTGGAATATTGTCATACCAATCACTCTCTCCGTTCATCGGTCTCTCGACATGGTCCGTTCCGTCTCTTTTCTATACATTCATTCATCACTAGCACCTTTACGGTGTGATGGATGATATGAATCAAAAGGGAGTGGATGGCTTGATGACGTCTGACCGATATGAATGGAAGAGGAAACATACTGCGCCGACCCCAGACAGTCTGGAAACAGGGCAGGGAGAAGAAGTAAGTCATCGACAACCTCCAATAAATTTAAATTATTTGAGTGCTTAAAAGGCTTAAAATTATAGATTGGATGAAGCGAAAAAAGTATACAAGCGGAAAGAGGTGATGTCTTCTTTCATCAGAAGACATCACATATTCAGAGATGAATTAGATGCATAGATTGAACCGATTACTTGACCACTTAGAAGACGATTAAAAAAGATTGCACTAAGCAAAGTTGAGGATGTCTAGGTGTAACAAGAATGGATAAGATAATGATTAATGAGGTAAGTATGACAATAGAGAAACGAATGAAAAGGGAGAAAGGAAGGCGGCTATGCTATATATATGGAGTCCCATATTGAAAAGAGACGTCGATCATTTCAGCAAAAGAGCACTGATAAAGAATTTTATTTAGTTGAAGAGGATCACCAAGAAGGAATCTATATAATTGTGTTAATGGTACATACATCCCGCCTTTATCCCACAGGGGTAGGCAGAGATCCCTTCTATCCGCTTACATACTTCTTTCGCTTCATCCAATGTCATTAATATCTTCAAGCATACTCATCGGTTTCGGGTAATTTGAACTTCCTAAAGACACTTTCAATTTGATTATGAACGATCCGCCTCGGCCTAACCATTCCAATTTCTCCATTCACTTCCGCCAGTTCTTGTCATAACGTATTCTTTCAAACCACACTATGAAGAAAAGGGCGTAGATGATTTATAGACAAATGTTAGAGAGAGCGGAACTGCCTGCCACAAGTGTAATTGTTATGTTTACTAGGCAGCTCCAACAACATGCATCGTTATAGTATTGTAAGATTTAAAGTAAATAAATATTTTTCATTTTTCATTTAATTTTCATAGACGGCTGAGCGAGATAAATTATTGAAGAATAAAACTAACTGCTCTGAACTCGGGTCCAGGGAACAGGTCGCACGATTTTTTTATACCATACATGTTAATTAAACGTCCTATCTGCGACATTTTGTTAAAAAATCTTTGATTCCAATAACACCGTCATTGATTGGTAATTCACAAAGGTTTTAAAATTGTTATATTGAATCAATTGTATTATTTTACTAAAATAATGCCAGACTTACCTTATCGGCGACGGGTACCACAATAAAGCAAACGTTCACTGGTCAAATCTAAAATATGGAATTATAACGCACACTTATTATCTTCTACAGATAATCTTATTATCGAAAACCGTTACAAGTGATAATTGGGAATTGTAGAGTTAATGAGTTCATTATTTAATTTAAAATGCTAACTTCTATCCGTGACTGTTTCAAGTAAAATATAACATTAGGTATTTTACAGATTTCATTTAGCTGCTTGCTGGCTGCTTTTTATTTAACTGCTGGCTTTTAGTCGTACAAGGCGACTAAGGGTTTGAACAGCAACGAGAAATGGGCAGCAGCGTTCCTCTCACACCACCTAGCAATGTACTGCGATTTCCGTGACCAATATATATGGCAATAGGCTCGCCACCTATTACATGGGGCCTGACCTCATTGGCGAAACGTGGGTATTAATTCACCTCTGCCTACCCCTTCGGGGATATAGACGTGATTTATGTATGTATGTATGTATTTAGCTGCTTGCCGCGGCTGTTATGTCGAGAGAAATATATAATAGCAAGGACAAACATCTAAATATACGCTAGTTATATTGGTACAAACTCTTTGTGAAGGCAGAGCTAGATTGGGGGTGGTGTCAATTGTACTCTACAATTGACACCACCCCCAATCTATCTCCTGGATGTCATTCTACGTCAGACTGCATCCGCCTACGAATCGCTGACCTCGAGGCATTAAATACCAATGTTGATACAAAACACTACCCTACACCTCACTAGCAAAACGGCACGCGAGTATGCTGTAGAGAGGTTTCTCTTTATTGTCAATCATCATCTCGTCATTGTCAATATATTGTAAATGGTGCACAAGATACAATTCCACAACTCGCTAATCACATTAATCGAAACATACTGCACACAAGCAATCAAATAATTTTAATGTAATGCAAATTGTCTATCCAGCCTCTGGGTTTAGTCCAAACAATGCTACCCCATTTATCATCAAGATTTAACAGGATGGAACTCCTCCATCAAATCTTCATCGGCTGATATACAGTTTTCTATGGTCCATCGTATAAAAGGGCATAAACTGCATAAACAGATCCAATTAGAAAACAAATTTTATTATACCTATATAAATGAAATAATCAGGCTGCTTTCGAATAACTTATTAGTAGGTAATCGTTACACATACTTAGAAGGTGAGTATGTTTAATCATCCATCACTATCTAATCAAAGATAGGTGCAAGTTGATTTATATCACTGAAATGATGTGAATTGCAAAAAATATTCATTATGCCGATGTGTCGATAATACACTATCATCTAGGTATATTTACTACCTTTATATTAAAGCAAATGAAGGGTGATCCTTTCATGGCCTGGGAGCCGTAATACCACGCCAAAACCTTGACCAGCATGGAATGGAATGTTGTCATCCCAAACACTCCACGCTTATCAGCCTCTCGAGATTGACCATTCCGTCACATTTCTTTTTTCATTTATCACAAGCAGTCTGCGGTCGGTCATGATATGAATCGAAAGGGAGTGGATGGCTTGATGACGTCTGACCGATATGAATGTAAGAGGCTCCGATGATGATTGGAGGTTGGACAGTAGTGGATGTGTCGACGTGATCTAGACGGGCTTTGATCGTCTCGATGAAGTGACCAGTCTCCGAAACTAGTGTTATTTGGAATATTTGAAGATTTGTTGTAGTTAATATGTAGTACATACATACATACATAATTCACGCCTATATCCCCGAAGGGGTAGGCAGAGGTGAACTAGCACCCACTCTTCGCCAATTATGCTAGGTCCCATGTAATAGGTGGCGAGCCTATTGCCATTTATCGGGCACAAAAGTCGCAGTACTTTGCTAGGTGGTAGGTATAAGAGGAACGCTGCTGCCCATTTCTCATCACTGATTTATCCTTAGTCGCCTTGTACGACACCCACGGGAGAGACTTGGGGTGGTGACAATTGTATTCTACTCTGCCGTCACCACACGGCTATAATAATATGTAGTTTCTATAAAAAAGTTCTTAGGTGTTAATATTTCGTGGGTATATGGGTTGGATTATGTCGATATACCTTTTGGTATCCCGCAGGGCTCGCACCTAGGTCCACTTTAAAGAAAACTGATATCAGAAAATTTTCGCAAAATTATTGTTTTGGTGTGGAAATCGAGCTCGCGTCCTCCGCAATCCGGGTGGCAGCCTTTTCCTGTTTTGGATGTTAAAAATTTATTTCTATTGTTCAACAACTTAGTCCGAACCTCCTGCGGTATGAGAGACGGTGGCGGGGACGGGGCTACTCTCCCGTCACCACACGGCACAGTGTTTTTAACATTTGTAATTCATGTTAATTAAATAAATAAAATAAAACACTTATGTTGAAACAATAAGGTTTCTAATATTATGTTTTGAAATAATTTCGAATTTTTAAAGAATATTTTGAGAAGTACTATTTTTGATTTCAATTTGAAAATAATATAAATTATTCGATTTTAATTTTAACATTATATAAATGTTAGAATATTAGTACAAAGATTTTAATGGTTAGAAAAAGAATTTCGAAAAATTATGATCTTGAGGCGGGAATCGAACCCGCGTCCGCTGCTATCCGGGCGGCCTGACCGCTCGGCCACCCAAGATACTAATTAACTTGCCGAAATTCTTCTAACCTTTACACTTCACGTTGTAAGCCAACGGGTACCCTCGCAATGTAGAAATAAATTTCAAACATTCCAAAGCAGATATTTTTTTTTCTAACCATTAAAATCTTTGTACTAATTTTTCTAACATTTATATAATGTTAAAATTAAAATCGAATAGTTTATAAAGCAAACCCAAGCTTAACCGAACGCACGATATTTGAAAAAATATCTGCTTTGGAATGTTTGAAATTTATTTCTACATTGCGAGGGTACCCGTTGGCTTACAACGTGAAGTGTAAAGGTTAGAAGAATTTCGGCAAGTTAATTAGTATCTTGGGTGGCCGAGCGGTCAGGCACCTGCCCGGATAGCAGCGGACGCGGGTTCGATTCCCGCCTCAAGATCATAATTTTTCGAAATTCTTTTTCTAACCATTAAAATCTTTGTACTAATTTTTCTAACATTTATATAATGTTAAAATTAAAATCGAATAGTTTATAAAGCAAACCCAAGCTTAACCGAACGCACGATATTTGTAAAAATATCTGCTTTGGAATGTTTGAAATTTATTTCTACATTGCGAGGGTACCCGTTGGCTTACAACGTGAAGTGTAAAGGTTAGAAGAATTTCGGCAAGTTAATTAGTATCTTGGGTGGCCGAGCGGTCAGGCACCTGCCCGGATAGCAGCGGACGCGGGTTCGATTCCCGCCTCAAGATCATAATTTTTCGAAATTCTTTTTCTAACCATTAAAATCTTTGTACAAATTTTTCTAACATTTATATAATGTTAAAATTAAAATCGAATAGTTTATAAAGCAAACCCAAGCTTAACCGAACGCACGATATTTGTAAAAATATCTGCTTTGGAATGTTTGAAATTTATTTCTACATTGCGAGGGTACCCGTTGGCTTACAACGTGAAGTGTAAAGGTTAGAAGAATTTCGGCAAGGTTAATTATTATCTTGGGTGGCCGAGCGGTCATGCACCTGCCCGGATAGCAGCGGACGCGGGTTCGATTCCCGCCTCAAGATCATAATTTTTCGAAATTCTTTTTCTAACCATTAAAATATAAATTATGTTATGTGTATGTACGAACAAATAACGTAGAATTGGCCAGCCCCAACTCATCCTATGGGTGTCATAAAAGTCGACTAAAGGAGATTGCCCGGTGTAGACCAGTAAGCACCTTGGGGCACCCGAATGGTGGAGGGCAAACCACCAACAACAGCATACCCAAAGAGGGTTGGTGTCAGGCAGGCGGCCGGCTGTAAAACCTAAGCCAAAACCTTGAGCAGTATGGATTGGAATGTTGTCATTCCAAACACTCTCTCCGTTCATCGGTCTCTCGACATGGTCCGTTTCGTCTCTTTTCTATACATTCATTCATCACTAGCACCTTTACGGTGTGATGGATGATATGAATCAAAAGGGAGTGGATGGCTTGATGACGTCTGACCGATATGAATGGAAGAGGAAACATACTGCTCCGACCCCAGATAGACTGGGAACAGGGCAGGGAGAAGAAGAATTTGAACATAATATAAATGTTTGAAACGTCCTGGTTGGCCGAGCGGTCTAGGCACCTGCCCGGATTGCCGAGGGCGCGGGTTCGGTTCCCGCATCAAGACTATAATTTTTCGAACTCTTTCTCAGCGCAATATTCCTATTCCATTTTTATTTGTCGGTGTATTCTGTAAAGTGCTTTCAACGTTTTTTTTTATGCTAGCCAGGGAAGCTCTTGCTCTTCATCTCACCTGATGGTAAGTAACGATAAGAGCCAAAGATGAAATCGAGCTTCACCTGGGACCCTCAACGACAGAGGGGCTGGCTATCTTATGACACATTGTCGAAACACAATAATGCTGTAAACATTATTATTATGGCGACAGATTTTGATAAGATGATGGTAGCTAGCCAGGCGGGCTTCAAAGAAGTCCTACCACCAACCAAACTGAGTACAAATTTGTACCCTCCTGTGTATCGAACCTGGGTGCTCTGTATCTTAATTCCGGTGGGCGAATCAATAGACCACGAAGGCGCCTAAATATACTAATCTTACCGTTTTTGCTATTCTCATTGATAACCACGCATAATTGACTCCAACAGATTCCCATTATAATAATATTAGTTGCAACATTAGCCCAATATCTAATCAAAGTCAAAAATTTTAATTCTGTCATTACTGATACCTGATTGAAACAGACTTTAGGCCCGAGTTCACCAACATATAGGGCCGGTTTTTTGATGCATAGTCAATTCTTAAAAATTGTTACCTAATGTCCAAATATCAGTCTGATTTTTAATCATTAGTAACAATTTTAGTACTCAACCAATTGTTAAAAACTGTTATTAATTGCTTAATATAAGTCTGATACGTAACCATTGGTAACAATTTTAGTTACTAATGTTGCTTAGGGCCTGTTTCACAATCAACATGTAAGTTCTAAGTAGCTTACTTCGCTGATCATTTGACAGTTGTAATATGAAATATATGTAATATAATTTTACTGCAAAGCAAGCTACTTCGAACTTACTTGTCGATTGTGAAACAGGATAAATACATACATACATACATAATTCACGCCAATATCCCCGAAGACCCCTTCGGGGATATTGGCGTGAAGGCAGAGGTGAACTAGCACCCACACTTCGCCAATTAGGCTAGGTCCCATGTAATAGGTGGCGAGCCTATTGCCATTTATCGGGCACAAAAGTCGCAGTACTTTGCTAGTTGGTAGGTATAAGAGGAATGCTGCTGCCCATTCCTCATCACTGATTTATCCTTAGTCGCCTTCTACGACACCCACGGGAGAGGTTTGGGGTGGTGACAATTGTATTCTACTCTGCCGTCACCACACGGGCAATATCAGTCAGATATTGTTACTAATTGTTAAATATCAGTGATATTTAAAGATAAGTAACAATTTTTAACAATTGATTGAGCAAACTACGCATCAAAAAACCGGCCCTTAAATAGACGATTATTATTTTAACCGACGGTTTTAGCCATTTTTTCGTATGGAAGCATTGAGTTATAAAGTAAACGCTAGTAATAGTAGTTCAATGTATGGAAGACTTGTCAAAAACTTACGGTTATATTTTAATCGTTTGCTTTATGTGTTAGTGAACTCAAGTCTCATCGTTTATAACGGTTATTTAAATAAAAGGTTAAGAAATTGCTATGAAATTGCCATTTTGTATTAAATAAGTCAAATTGGATTTTTTTTCAAACTTTTTTATTTCTGTTATTCAAAGTAATCACCTATGCAATCGATGCAATTTGCCAACCCAGTGGCAGTTAATTGACGCGCTTCTTGTAAAATTCAGCTGGACGGGAGCCAACAAATTCTTCAAATGCGTTTTGTACTGTTTCCCTTTAATTAAAATTTTTCACGCTAAAAAGTTGTCCAAATTTTGAAAAACTTATGTTATGTACTGATTTGAATACTTATGTTTACTATACGAAATAGTTATTAAGTAATATAACCAGGAATGGGCAACAACGTTCCTGGTGCGCCATCTAGCAAATTACTGCGATGAAAGCTCCCGGTGAATGGCAATAGGCTCGCCCCCTATTACGTCTTCTTCTCTTCTCCCTGCCCTGTTCCCTGTCTATCCGGGGTGGGTGCAGTATGTTTCCTCTTTTATTCATATCATCCATCACACCGTAAAGGTGCTAGTAATTAATAAATGGATAGAAAAGAGACGAAACGGACCATAACGAGAGACCGATGAACGGAGAGTGATTGGAATTACAACATTCCAATCCATACTGCTTAAGGTTCTGGCTTAAGGTATACGTGACAATTGTATTTTGCTCTGCCGTCACCACATGCTCGGCACCACACACACACTCTTAGTATACTGTAAACAATTCAAGACGGTAATCCAAACTTGGTGTACACAACATGCAAATAATGCAATAAACGGAAAATGTAAGTGCGTAAAGATAATTTATTTTATAAATTGCTCAGGCTAATAATTAAATTTCAAGTAGTAGGCTATATAATGTTAAGTATAAGGGCCATCGTTCTATACATTCTGTATTAAAGTGGGTGGTAGACGTACGAACTTAAAGTACGCGGTTTTATCGCGAACTTACTCGGCTCGGCGTCGGTGACACACGTGAAGCTTACTCACTCTGTATTGCGATGTTGTCGATAATAAAAGCCTTGTGTCATTTAGGAATATTATCGATTTATTTTTCAAAACGAAACAAAGGCGAAGTCGACATGTGTGGGTAAAGAATTTACTTACGAAAGAGCGCGTTTATCACAAGTGAATTTAGTCAGGCAGTAAATAATAAAAATCTTCTATAAATTCGATTCGTAGTACATGCGAATAATTTCGGAAATCATTATTTTGAGAAATTTTGTGAGTCTAAATTTATAATATTACAAATTGGCATCCACGGGCTGGCGAAACAAAATGGCGGCTCGTGGCTCCCAGTGCTGCCACACGTACAAGCGGAGGCGGGTTACGAGCAAAATTTCAAACTTGTTGAATCGTCTACGAGCTTACTCGGCGGTTTTAGAGTACGCGTAGCTACTTAGACCGCAGACATACGATTAAGTTACACGATCAACTTGAACAACTAAGTTGCATAGTCTGCGGACTTGCATATAAGCCCGCTCTAATAAGCTATCGGCCGATAGTTGTACAGCTTTTAAGTTGTACGATTTAATTGGAAAGATATTGTGCGGGTAATCATACGTTTCTATGACTATTGGTACGATCTGCGATTTAGCCGGCCAACTTGAAATCGTATGTCTGCGGTCGCTCTTAGGGTGACACACCAGCGAAAAAGTTCGTCGAGTCACAAGTTCGCGTACGCTCGCCCGTCTATCACCCCTTTAAATGTGGTTACAAAAGATAATTCGCAATAACCGCTGCAGCGAGGGCCAGTGTCGATATGAAGGCTTCATTGGCGGCGTCGGTCAGATTTGGCGTGACGGGTGCTTGGATGTTGGGCAATGTGAATGTTTGAGCGGTGGTGGTAGTCGTTGGCGCTTGGGTGCTCGTAGAGAGCAACTGTTCGGACGTGAAGTAGTTATTCATGTCCGGTTGGACTAGCTCCGCCCACTCAATAGCGCTAAGAGAAGTCTGGGCAGCATTACGCACTTCCTGGTAGCTGGCTCCTAGCAGTGCTTGGTTTTCGTCGGCCCATTGGCGGAACTGCAATTGAGGGTAATTAAGAAAAAATAGGTAACATTTATCGACAACATTAAAAAAATAATTGTAATCCCCTAATATAAAAACAAAACTTCGTTACAAAGATATTGCTAGGTGGCACAAGAGGAATGCTGCTGCCCATTACTCATTGCTGTTTTTACCCATAGTTGCATTTCTTTCAGTCACAACTAGCATTTAGGCCAAAGCAATTGGCGAAAGTAAAGCTCTTTTGTTATGGATATTAGATTGCAGACAAATTTTAATATTCATAATAATTATATATACAATAATTATACTACATAAACATATAACAACCATGACTCTAGAACAAAATATCTGTGTTCATCACAAAGATTTGCCCCTACAAGGATTCGAACCCGGATCTGACCATTCGACAAAATCGACAGTATTTTTAACATAATATTGAGTACGTACATCATTAACTTCGTCTTTAGTTCTCAACCTTGAAGAGACATAGGAAAGACCAGTAGTCACCGAGTTGAATCTAAAAATGAAATACAAAGAATTAAGTATTTTCTAATGCTTGATCAATTGAGAATTGAACTCCTTCCTAAAACAAAACAAAATACTAGTAATTTGAAATGTGCGGAGGGTGTCGTAAAGATCGATTAACGCTCGTATCTATAGGCAAGTCAAAGTAATTACTTGAGTAAAAGTCATTACTAACTGCCGCACTCAGAGACGTCAAATAACGTTAATGATTACTTAATGTCAAAAAATGACAATTCAAAACTAGTCGCTATTCTTGTCGCGTCTATGGTCTAGATTTGAATGAAATTTTTTGACATTAATTACTCATTAAAGTTAATTGACGTCTCATGTTATAGTCAAAGTTAATTTGAATGAAGCAAGAACTGTCTAAAGTAGGAATATTGCATAAAAATGACAATCTAAGTAACGACTTTTACTCAAGATTACTTTGACTTGACTATAGTTACGAGTGTTGGAGATATTGCCCCGTGTAGACCAATGAGAAGCACCTTGGGGCACCCGAATGCCGAAGACCAGACCCATTATGAAAACAGATTGCAGTTACTTTGGTCTTGGATGTTGGGCAATGTGAATGTTACTACCCGTTACTCTCACACTTCGGTATCATTCCCAATGAGTGATAGAGTCAGGTAGACCAAAGCAACTGAAATCGGCTAACATAATACGGTGGCAGAGCACCAATACATTGTCAGGCAGGGGCGGCCGGCTGTAAAACCCAAGCCAATCAATTCCTCGGGTCGTCAGTCTTTCGACATAGTCCTTTTTCTACACATTCATTCAACACTAGCACCTTTCCGGTGTGATGGATGATAATGAATCAAAACGGAGTGGATGCTGATGTCTTTCTTGATGATATCTGAGCTAGATGGATGTAAGAGGAAACATACTGCGCCGACCTCAGATGAACTGGGATCAGGGCATGAAGATAATGATTTGAGAAATGAAGTGAATCCGGAATACAAAAAATATAGAATCGCCACCCTAATCTCTCCCATGCAGGGGTGTCGTAAAAGTTGACTAAGCGAGAGTGCATAGTTTGCGAATACGATTGTAATTATTGCATTGGTAATGAAATAAGCTAACCTTAGGCCGCTTGCAGACTTCCGATTTTTTCACCGGGTAACAGACGGTCAAGATCGTCAGATGGTGTCCGCCGGACCAATGTCCGGTGCATGTGCACAAATTAATTATAACGCATCGTCTCAATAGAACGCGATTGCGCGATCATCGCGCGAGTAAGCGACGCGACCATCGCGTACAAACGTGTGAGTCGCACGGCCACGTCATGCCATTGTCAATGAGGACACATATTCGAGTTCAATATGTTTGATCGCGCGTTCGTTTGAGTAAAACTCGCGCGAACCTACGATTATCGCACATTCGCGTTCTATTAGGACGATGTCTAAGGCGGGTCGCCCACAGACACAAGAGTCGAGGCGGCGTCGGGGCGCGGGCACCGAAGCGGCACGCCGCTTCTAGCTTTCCTATAGAATAACTAGGCAGTTCGCCCACTAATCAACCTTTAATCAAGCGTACTTGTATGAGGATGGTTGATAAAAATGCCATTTTAACTATCGTCATCTCGGCGCTGATGGTTCAGGTGTATGAAGGTGAACGTCCACGGAACTAATATTAGAGGTGCATTTGTAATGTCAAATACCAGCAACAAAGTCCAGCGTGCGTGTATAGTAGAGGTCAGTGCGACACGTTGAATGGAACGTCTAAAGAAAGCATAACCGCCCGCCCTTCGACTGTGCCGCGAAGCCGCGCCGCCCCCGCCGTTTCGTCGCCTCGACTTTGCAGTGGGCGACCCGCCTGAGTTGTCCGGTGAAAAAAACGGCCGTCTAAGAGCGGCCTTATAATACAAAAACATTTCAAAAAACTTACGCTGCAGTAACATTATCGAAATTGTTCTTGATGTACTCGAATACGATTTGCGTGTTGTTTTCATTGCCCGTAGCGGCGGAGTTGAAGGCTGTAGTGTAGTCTTGGCGACGCACAAGGTAATTCTCTTGTACAATGGCGTTTAAGAATCTGAAAGCAAATTATATTAAATCTCTAAGAAAAAGTGCCGTGTGATCATCATCATCATCACCAGCCCTTTGATGTCCCCATTGCTGGGGCACGGGCCTTCCCTATGGAAGAATTCAGGGAGATTTGGCAGTCTGGACCCACGGTTTAACGTGCCTTTCGAAGCACGGAGGAAATCGAGATAATAAATTTTTGGTCACCCATCCAATGACCGGCCCTATCGCAATTGCCTAGTTTACGCAATCGCATACCAAGCGCGCTGTGCCACTGCGCTAGCAAGCTCCTTGTGTGGTGAAGGCAAAGCAAGATACAATCGTGACCACCCCACCACCAATAACTGTAATGGCAGCGATGAGTTTCCCTTATACCACCTACCAATATACTGCGACTTACATGCCCGATAGATGGTAATAGGGTCGCCATATATTACATGGAACCTAAAGTAATTAGAGAAACGTGGGTGTTAACTCACCTCTGCCTACACATTCGGGGTATAGTCGTTATTTATGTATGTATCGTGGCCAAATCGTAGATCTGATCCCATCATTTCATGAAATGGTGGCATTTCAAGAAATGGCCAACTTAAACTGATCATATCATGATAATGGTTTGGCCGGATCAATGAATAAACAAAGTTTAACGATATGAACAGCTAAACGCATTGCTATTTCATGATACGGCCAAACATTATTAATCATATCGTAAAATAGTTACATGAACCACCGTTAGAGGCGCTTTTTTCGATTTGTTTTTGTGATGCATCATGGTGGCGGACAATTACATCATAATAAACAAACTATTAGTAATGTTGTAATGGAAGATAAAAGTGAAGTGAAATGTCGTTACGACACCAAATTACTAGAATATTATGTTTTAAGCCACCCAAAAAACGAGCGCAAAGTAAAAATACCAACGTAAAAATAACTACAATAATTATGGCCAAACGTTGATGGACATATCATCAAACGTTGACGTTTCAACGATATGGTCAGTTTTAGCTGGCCATTTCATGAAATGCAACCATTTCATGAAATGGTCGGCCACATCATGATGTGATCAATTCTACGATTTGGCCACGACATATGTATATTTATAATAATGTATGTCTAAGAAAAAAGTAAGAAAATATTCGTACACTTATTCTGGTTGTTTTTCAAACAATTTATTATAATGTTCAACCTACGCGTATTACGTTAGTTAGGCAAACTTAAACTCATTTGATTATAAGAGCTATGCATGCCGTTATTGTGTGACATATCAGATACTTTGTACTGTGAGTTGTTACTATGGTTTAAGATATGTATCCTGGGGCTGTACTTAATATTAAATAAATAAATAAATACGCGCCTCGAGCTTGGTACAGATCCAGTCGCGAATGACGGGCGGAGTTACAAAACTGCATACAGTCTGTTCCATCTAGCTCGTCCTATTGGGTAAACAATCTGGGCACACCTTTTTATTGAAAATGCAGCATTAATAGCTTTCAGTCTATTATAACGATTTATTGTAATAGATTATTCACTTTGTAATTATTTTACTTTTAATGGATGATTTTTTTTTAAGTTGTGGCAAAATTTTTTACTAAATAAGACAAGTTGGATAGAACAGACTTTAGACGACGTTACCGTGCTTGAATAATGCTTACTTGTTAAGAGAATCTGCGTGCGGAGTACATCCCAACACCATAAGCAGTTGAATTTTCTCATTGTACACCGGGTGCGTCTCAAATCTTTCCCATAAGTAGTCAAAGTCATCAACTGTACCATCGCGGAGGGCATTACAATACACCCAGTTACGGCTGTCCACTGGGACCCTAAAAATTAATTAAATGAAATTAAAATTTCGAAAAATTATGATCTTGGTGCGTCTTAGTTGGCCGAGCGGTTTAGGCACCTGCGCGGATTGCAGTGGACGCGGGTTCGATTCCCGCATCAAGACCATAATTTTTCGAACTTTTTCTAACCACCAAAATCTTTGTACTAATGTTTCTAACATTAATTTAAATCGAATAGTTAAATTAAGTGATTTTGCTGGTGTGAAAAAGTGTGATCAGTTTCTTCCATGCTGGCATGGTATCGAGAAAATAGCATAAAAAAATTGTGCTAGCCCCTACTCACGCCAGCGGTGTCGCAAAAGTCGATTAAGGGAGATTTCTGGGTGGTGGGCAAATGAAATGTGGGCCTGACACCAACCCTCTTTGGGTATGCTGTTATTGGAAACAGCATACCCAAAGAGGGTTGGTGTCAGGCAGGCGGCCGGCTATAAAACCTAGGCCAATACCTTGAACAGTATCAATTGGAATGTTGCCATCCCAATAACACTCTTCTTTCATAGGTCTTTCGACATGGTCCTTTCTATCACTTTTCTATACATTCATTAATCACAAGCACCTTTTCTGTGTGGTTTGAACAGAAACGAGAAATGGGCAGAAGCGTTCTTCTTAAACCACCTAGCAATGATCTGCGACTTCCGTGCCCGATATGTTTGGCAATAGGCTCGCTACCACCACATAATGGGACCTGACCTCATTAACCAAACGTGGACATTATTTCTCCTCAGCCTACCCCTTCAGGGATATAGGCGTGATTTATGAATGTATTGTATGTGTACCTTTCCCGTGTGATGGATGAATTTGATTCAAAAGGGAGTGGATGGCTTGATGACGTCTGACCGATATGAATGGAAGAGGACCCCAGTCCGACTAGCATGACCACGCAAACACGATATGATATAGCCATTTATCGCGTTGAACGTACAAAAATCATTGGATGTTCGACAGTTCAAAACGATAAATTTTTATAATATAGCCTTCGAGGGTTATTCAATTATTCAATTCAGGCTTATTCAAGTGTTAGAATCCAATGATTTTTGACGGTTCAACGCGATAAATGGCTATATCATATCGTGTTTCGGTGGTCATGCTAGCCGGGCAGGAAGAAGAAGAAGATTATGAGTAAGAAATGAGTAAGAAATTAAGATTATGAGTAGAGTTAAATTTCAAAATACATACTCATACATATCGTTGACCCTGAGTTCTTGGTACTGGTTCCAGGCAGCGTCACGGCATTCTTGAACCTCTAACTGGCACATCACCGGCGCTAATTGGTACCTCAAATAGGATCGCATATATAACTCATCCTCAATGGGGTAGTATGTCAGTTGACTCATTATTGGAGTAGCCCACTCTATAAACATGTTCTGGTAACAAAACAATAAAAAATTGAGATTTTTTAGGCGGGAGCAATGGGTATACCAGTCACTAAAAGATCTTGACTTGACTAGAGCTTTCGTAAGCTCTACTCTAGAACGGGTGTCTAAGGCGGCTCCCACAGAATCTTACCAAATATGACTGGGCAGAGAGAGAAGTCGCATTTCGTAGATAAAGAGACATATCAAGATGGTTGACATTTTGTCTCGAGCCCAAGTGAATGGGGTATAGGCGTACCGTCTGTATTTTTGGAACAAGAAATGTAATGGCAGAGTAGAATACAATAATGTCCTCACCCCAAATCTCTCCTGTGGGAGCCCTACAAGGCGACTAAGGATAAATCAGAGAAGAGAATGGGCAGCAGCGTTCCTCTTATAACACCTAGCAATGTACTGCGCCTTTTGTGCCCGATAAATGGCAATAAGCTCGCCACCTATGCGATGGTACCTAATATAAGTGGCGAAACGTGGGTGCCAGTTACCCCTTCAGGGATATAGGCGTGATTTATGTATGTATGTATATAAATGTACTTACATTGAGCTGGCTCTCAAGGGGTGTACCGATTACTCTGTTCCTGATCCAGTTGAAACCAGTTATCGCAGCCATCCACGGCGTATATCTAGTCTCATTGCTGAGGAACGAGAGAATGTTGAACGCTCTTGTGTAGTTCATAATGCCGGAACGAGCGAATTGGAAAACGTCGTTGACTATCTGCAGAAACAACATTTCGAGCCATGACCGCCAAATTATCGTGAGCTGCGTAATTATCTAATAATTCTAGCGTAAGCGAGTCCACACATCAAATTTTTGTCGTTTGCTATAAAATTTTAATTGTTACACCTAAAGTTCCAAAATTTAGAATTGTATTGTTAAATTTCAATTTTATAGTCTCTTATTTGTAAAAATATAAAAAAAAACGACGGTGATGGCTCGATTCTTTCAGAGTGAGACTCAAAAGTTTGTATTTATCGCAATCCTAATAACACGAACGCATCCGTATACCAAAATACTGATATAACAAATTATGGGGACTAATGAAAATGCAGACCAATTTGGACAATTATTAAATTTAAATTCGTTTCTGAAACAATAAGCTTAACACTTCGATCATAAATAATGGTACACAGAGTGTATTTTTTTTCGTGTTAAACCTTCAAAACTAAATATTTTGTCCCTGCAACCCAAAACAATCATGATGCTTCGAAACTTCATTGACATCTATTATAAGTTTGTGAAGGCCATAATCGAATTTCATACCTGAGCTCGGTTATACTCGTGTATGCTTGTTCCATTCGGATTTTTCAATTCCATTGTAATAAGGTCCCATGTGTAGTCATCGTAATACACTCTATAAAAGCCTGCCAAAATGGAAATGACGTTAGTTATAATAATTAATCTCCGTTGAACTGCTGATTATTTCTGATTATTCGGTACCAGCTATCATACCAAGCAATGGCTGATCCAATAATTATTGCCCCAATCTTGTGTAAATAGTGATAAGGATCTAAAGGAATTTGCTTTATACACCTTGGGGCAAATGGACGAGGGAAAACCACTAAAAACCGCATACCCAAAGAGGGTTGGTGTCAGGCAGGCGGCCGCAAACATATCAGGCGACCAAAACCTCGAGCAGTATCGATTAGAATGTTGTCATCAAATCACTCTCTCCGTTCATTAGTTTCCCGCCATGGTCCATTTCATCACTTTTCTATACATTCATTCATCACAATAGCACTTTTCCGGTGTGATGGATGTTAGGAATGCCTTGATGACGACTAACCGATATTAACGGGAGAGGAAACATACTGCGCCGACCCCAGATAAAATACGTACAGAGCAGGACGAAGAAAGAAGTGATAATGAACTATATTGTTAAAGTATATCAGAGGACAAACATAATAAATTACCAGTTTGTTGCTTGTTGAATAAAACCCACCGATCACCGGGTGGTATGTTAATGACAGTAATAGAATTTCTAATGATGTGACTAGGTTTTGTGTTTTCAAAATCAGCATCGTAAGCGGTAGTAAATGTAATAGGAATGATCCAATTAGAGCTGGCTGTTGAAAACCCACTGTTAATGTTGAACCGATTCTGGAAACAAACATTGCAATTAACATATCAGTAATATTTGAGGATCACAAAACAAATATGGGATACCGGATATCTTTATTGTACATAAATAATGCACACCCTGAATGCTACCCATGCTAACCTAGTCATATAAATACTATGGTGTAATAAAAAATCGAAATTATATTTTTTTTCTTCTCCCATATTCGTACATACATACGTACATACATAAATCACGCCTATATCCCCGAAGGGGTAGGCAGAGGTGAACTAGCACCCACGTTTCGCCAGTTATGTTAGGTCCCATGTAATAGGTGGCGAACCTATTGCCATTTATCGGGCAAAAAGTAGCAGTATGTACATAGCTAGATTGTACAAGAGGAATGCTGTTGCCCATTCCTCATCACTGATTTATTCATTACCTTAGTCGCCTTGTACGGCACCCACAGGAGAGATTTGGGGCGGTGACAATTGTATTCTACTCTGCCGTCACCACACGGCTGTCCCATGTTCGGTCTCTTTTATATAGCATGAGTAGTGTTCAGGGTGTGCTATATTTCTGTTACATGTTGAATATTATACATAAAGTTACGGCTTACGCATACAATATAGCCAAATTTCAGTACCTGATAAATAACCATTTCACCTTTCTGATAGTTCACATCTACAAACAAAACGGGATGTCCACTCTGCTCACTCCAAGTCTTATAGTAGTCGATAATATTGAAACCACTATAATTAGATATGGCACCCGTTTCAACTGCCACGTCCTGGAGAGCTTGGAATAAATGGATCGGAAGAGCAGTGTTAAACTGCCTGCAATTTAAATCAGAGACATTAAATTACCCTAGAAAACAAATCCAAATAACCTACAAAGCTTCAGAAATTCTTTGTTTATCAATTCATCGTCCTCTTGCCCTTAGTCCATTTCATTTGAGGTCGGAACAGTATCTTTTTTTCCTTTCATTCACTCCTGTTAGCTGTCATCTCCTCATTCACTCCATTCACATTCATGTATTTTCGCACGCAATACATCCATCTCTTTTTTTATGTTAGACAGGGAAGCTCTTGCCCTTCATCTCACCTGATGGTAAGTGACGATAAGGGCCATAGATGGAATCGAGCTTCACCTGGAACCCTCAACCACAGAGGGACTGGCTATCACATCACAACTGTCGGAACACAATAATGCTGTTAACATTATTATTATGGCGACAGATTTTGATAAGATGGTGGTAGCTAGCCAGGCGGACTTCAAAGAAGTCCTACCACCAACCAAACCGAGCACAAATTTTGTCCCCGCCTGGGGATCGAACCCGGGACCTCTGGATCTTAATTCCGGTGGGCGAACCACTAGACCACGGAGGCGGTTAAAAGGCTTTTCTGTGGTCTTCCCGTTCCTCTCCATCCCATTCATGTTCATAACTCTTTTACATACATGCGTTTCTTCTCATAACATGTCCATTCCGAGCCAAACCTTTAATTAACTAAACCCCTAAACTAAACCCTTTAATTATCTTCTCTGACAATGGTGCTACTTTCAAACTCTCTCTTTTATATTCATTGCTCACTTTATCAATTATGTCACGCTGCATATCTAACTCAACATTCTCATCTCTGCTGCATGTAATTTTCTTTCGTCAGTCTTCTTCAATGCCCAACATTCCAAAGCATACATGACAGCAGGTCTGATCCAATTGTGTTTTTTATATTAAATAATCGCTGGATATACCTGTTCTTTAGATATCTTTGTAATCCTTTTCTGTGATTTTCATAGCCCATAAGATGCTCAGTCATTCTGATGATCGCAGCGCCTTTATTATAACTGATTTGTGTGAACATTGTTCGGACTTCGACAGGACTGCCCAGGCCCGGATTGGTCATTGGATGAGGGTTGTTCGCTGAGTCCGTAAGTAGAGCAGTGTGTATTTGTTCAGGGATAAACCTTTCGCCCAGCCCGAGAAGAGGTTGAACCTTTCAAAATAATGTCTGTTACAATCCAGCTTTGTCGAATTTAATACATACATACATAAATCATACCTATATCCCCGAAGGGGTAGCCAAAAATGAATTAACACCCACGTTTCGCCAATTATGTTAGGTCCCATGTAATAGGTGGCGAGCCTATTGCCATTTATCGGGCACGAAAGTCGCAGTACATTGCCGCGTACATTGTTAAAGAATGCTGCTGCCCATTCCTCGTCACTGGTTTAACCCTTAGTCGCCTTGTACGACACCCTCGGGAAAGGTGGTGACAATTGTATTCTGCTCTGCCTTCACCACACGGCACCTGAAATTTAATTTAATCACACCATCGAAATTGATGTGGATGGGTAGTATTAATGGTGTGCTTTATTTCTGTTAAATGTCGTATATGAACTTATAATTCTTTTATGCTTACCTCGTCTGTAAGGAAGTACTGATAATATCTTGCAAAACCCTCATTCAACCACAAGTTGTCCCACCAGTCACAGGTGACTAGATTACCGAACCACATATGAGCGATTTCGTGGGACAGTATATAGGCAATTAATTGCTCAAAATAACCATTGGTGTGATTGCTACTGTGCATTAAATAGGCTTCGCTGCAATAGACCATAAAAAGTTAAGTTGTTAATATATTCAATAATATAAGCCCACGTCTAGCATTCGGTGGTTTGAGTACTGTGATACAAAATTAGCTTGAAAATTTGTTATTTTCATAGTAGATTATATATCAGTTCAGATACCAAGGAAAAAGGCAGTGTCTTATGCCTCGGGTACAGATTGGAATCGCGAGATTAACGAAGCATACCGGGATTTAAGGAGGGGCTCGCTAGCGAAACCTTGCAAACTTGCGTAAACTAAGCAATTTCGCTAAGGCCGGTCATTGGATGGGTGACTAAAAATTCCTCCGTGCTTCGGAATGCACGTTAAGCCGTTGGTCCCAGCTGCATCTGCAGTCGTTAGTACCCACCAACCCGCACTAGGCCAGCGTGGTGGTCTATGGCCCAATCTCCCAATATTCATCCATCCATAGGGAAGGCCGTGCCCCTGCAGTGGGGACATTATATGGCTGGTGATGATGATGACCGGGACTTAAGAATAGAGTCTTGAGTGCAGCGAGACATTTAAGCGCACCTAAGCTATAAGACTGTTGTTTTCCCAAAGAAATACAATTGTATTCTACTCTGCCGTCACCGTGTGGTGACGGCAGAGTAGAATACAATTGTCACCACCCCAAATCTCTCCCGTGGGTGTCGTACAAGGTGATTAAGGATACATCAATGATGAGGAATGGGCACCAGCATTCCTGTTATACCACATAACAATAGCAATGTACTGCGACTTTTGTGTCCGATAAATGGCAATAGGCTCGCCACCTATTACATGGGACTTAACATAATTGGCGAAACGTGGGTGCTAGTTCACCTCTGCCTTCGGGGATATAGGCGTGATTTATGTATGTATGTATATACTGTGCTTTTCGTACCAACTGCGAGACAATAAGAACAAATTGACAAGAATAATAATTTTGTGATTTGGCTGAATGCCCTTGATCCCTTTTTTTCCATTTCAAATAATAAACAGCTGAAACTGGGGGCCTAGACAAAGTAACATACCGACAAAGATAACGAAGTTCGATAAAGCAAAATGTATGGGATTTGACGTAAGTCGTCGTGAAATCACGTGACCAAAATCGTCTTCGTAAGTTCCTAGTTATGTTGGTAACGCAAGCTAAGACGCTGTAGATACCAAAATAATATGGCCGATCGTGACGAACTTCGACACGTTATCGTTATGAAACGATTGCCACTTGACTACGGGCCCTGTACACAACATGGCGGAACTATTTTTTAATGAAACAAAACATTCAGTATTAAAATAAGGTTAGGTTAGGATTCAGTATTAAAATAAGGTTAGGTACTCGAGAAATCTCTGACGGTCATTAACTACTCACAAAAGACTGTGTGAAGATGCTATTCTTTGCGATTTCAAAATGAACTTTAAAACTTGAAAACAAAGTCACAAAGTGCATTGTAATTATTTTGGAAATCGTTTCAAAACCGTCTTGATGCGGGAATCGGACCACCGTCCTCTGAAATCTGGGCAAATGCCTATACCACTCGGCCCACCTAGACATTAGCTAACTTGCCAAAATTTTACGTTGTAAGCCAACGGATAGGGACTCTCGCAATGTACAAATAAATTTCTAACATTCCAAAGCAGATGTTTTTACAAATATCGTGCATTCGGTTAAGCTTGGGTTTGCTTCAAGCATCAAGACTAAAATTTTTCGAACTTCCACAATTTATTTTCGACCAACAACCTTCAAATTATAATCAAAATAATAATATCATCATCATCATCACCAGCCCTTTAATGTCCTCACTACTGGAGCCTTCCCTGTACCCTGTACCCACCACACTTGCCCAGTGCGGGTTGGTGGGTATTAATGACTGCAGATGCAGCAGGGACCAACGGCTTAACGTGCCTTCCGAAACACGGAGGAACTCGTGATACTAAATTTTTGGTCACCAATCCAAAGACCGGCCTCAGCGATCATTGCTTAGGAGGAGCTCGCTAGCGCAGTGGTATAGCGCGCTTGGCCTGCGATTGCGCAAACTAAGCAAATAATAATGTATTTACCGATAAACCAGTAGTCCCCAGTTTTCCATGGCTCCAGCGGAAAAGTCAGGAATGGCAGCATGTGTCATCTTCAGATTTGGATGTAAATCATAAAAGTCCATGCCTGTGTGGTTGCTCATCTCGGCTAACAGACGTTGGCCTAAATCATACGCAAATACATATTGGTTATCGTCCATCGCAGCCGGTCTGGCAATGACTTCATAATTCAGGTCGCTACCCTGGGCGTCTGATACACTTTTGTATTCGGCCACTATGATGGCCAAGAGGTACGTCGACATCACTGGAGTAGTCGAGTAGATGTCTTGTTCGTAGCCCCTGAAACAGAATAATGTATATGGATGACTTGATAGCGACGGATACAATTCTTGTTCTCCCTGCCCTGTTCCCAGTCTATCTGGGGTCGGCGCAGTATGTTTTCTCTTATATTCATATCGGTCAGACGTCATCAAGCCATCCACCCCCTTTTGATTCATATCATCCATCACACTGTAAAGGTGCTAGTGATGAATGAATGTATTAGAAAATAGACTGAACGGACCATGTCGAGAGACCGATGAACGGTGAGAGTCCATACTGCTCAAGGTTTTGGCTTAGGTTTTACAGCTGACCGCCTGCCTGACACCAACCCTCTTTGGGTATCGACGATAAAATTAAATTGCGAAATTTCAATGCAGATTCCGTTCCGATTTTTTACGTGTTGGTGAACTCGGGCCTAAGACTGGAGTTCACTAAAACTTAAACAGGCGTTTATTATTGAAACATCCGTTTTTGACATTTTATCGTATGTAAGAACTGTCAAAACTGACGGTTATCTTTTAATCGCTTGTTTCACGTGTTGGTGAACTCGGGCCTTATACAGGGTGTCGGATTGGCAGTACTTACGGCGTGGTGGAGTTGACGGTGTCATTTCGCCTAGTGCAAAACCAGCTGCCGAACCCTGTAGGTCTGGTGATCCTCACGTCGAAGGTGGCTTTGAAGCTGGGCTCGTCGTAGCAGGGGAAGGCGAATCGTGCCGCTGTTGCTTGGAAGTGGGTTGACGCCATGTAGCTATAATAAGCCAAGGAACCACTTTAGTTCATCATCATCCTCATTCAGCCGAGAGACGCCCACTGTTGGGCATAGGCCTCCAAACCAGTCGGTCCAGCTCGCATCCAGCGGGCCTCATAAGAAGGCTCAAAGTCACTCAAAGGGCAATGGAGAGGGCTATGCTCGGTGTTTCCCTGCGTGATCATATCAGAAATGATGAGATCCGCAGGAGAACTAAGGTCACCGACATAGCCCGAATAATTGCGGACCTTAAGTGGCAGTGGGCAGGGCATGTTGCGTGGAGGACTGACGGCCGTTGGGGCGGAAAGGTCCTCGAAAGGTGGCCGCGCACCGGGAGACGCAGCGTTGGACGGCCCCCACAAGGTGGACCGACGATCTGGGGAAGGTGGCATAACGCGCTTGGCCTGCGATAGCGGGAACTAAGCAATGTTCACTTAGGCCGGCCATTGGATGGGTGACCAAAAATTTACTATCTTAAGTTCCTCCGTGCTTCGGAAGGCACGTTAAACCGTTGGTCCCGGCTGCATCTGCAGTCGTCAATACCCACCAACCGGCACTGGGCCAGCGTGGTGGGTTATGGCCCAATCTCCCTATATTCCTCCACGGAAGATATACTAAGTCGATGATTAGTATTTATGTTTGATTAGTTTCATGTTTAGTATCATTTATCTATTAGTTTGTTAGAGATTTCAATTGTAATTATTTGTTTATTTTCTTTTAAATAAATTTAAAAGTATCCGATGCAGCACATTAAACAATGTATATGGTTCGCCAAGATACAGGCTTAGCCTAGTTTGGGGACCTCTGTCTAAATTTAATATTAGTACATTTTGTGACTGCACTGTTTTGTTAACTCTTCATGAATGTATGTTTGTTTGTTTTTAAATAAAAAATTATTATTATTATTCTTCCATCAATAGCAGCAGGTACTAACCTAATCGGATCCTCAGGATTGTTCCTGTACCAATTTCTGTAGAGGCCAGTCATGTCTCTTCTCAGTGGTGCTGCGAAGTTAATCGAGAGCGTGTACACTGGCTGCGTTTCGTACGTAGAGTTGTATTCCAGCGTTTCGCTTGTAAGTTGCACGCGCAGAAAATGGTACTCCGGCTGACGTGTGTACGTCCGGAATACGTTCCTGCCGTCCTGACGGAGCAGTACCGATCTGATGTCCATGTCGTGAGCGTGCAGAACTATTTCGTCCACACCAGGCTGTGTGGCGCTCAACTCAATCTCTACGTTCCCCGAGAACGACAAGGAGACCATGTCGAAAAACAAGTTCAGGGTGTAGTGATGGGGTTTAGTCGTCGTGGGTAGTCTGTAGGGGTTGTCCGTGGTTAGGGGAAAGTTGGTGATGGAGTTGCTGAACTCGAAGGGGCCCCCCTCCAGTTGCTCGTCGCCGAAAATGGTGGTCCTGAACGGAAGATGTTTTTGTGGCAGCGCGTTGACTGCTAAGCAGGCGCCGGCCAGGACCAATGCGGTGATGACCGCCATCTGGAAATTGAACAGTTCAATATAATACGATACAAATTGTCGTTAGTAAAAGTTCGAAAAATTATAGTCGTGATGAGGGTATTATAATAGAGTCTTCTATGCTGGCCTGGGGTCTTCTATCCTGGCCTGGGGTCTGGAATTTATTTTTGTATGAAAGTAATTTCTATGGAATTATCAAAAGTCGTAGAACAACATACATACATACTTAAATCACGCCTATGTCCCCGAAAGGGTAGGCAGAGGTGAACTAGCATAGAACTAGCGTAGAACAAACAGTCTTAGCTATCTAGTCCTGAGATATTGCCGGTACCTACTTTACAATTAACACTGTTAAACACTGTATAATATAATACGTCGAAAAAATGTCAATACGTCGATTATGGAGGCTCAATTATTATCATAATACCTATATTTGATGTTTAATTAAGTACTGCTTTTTAAAATGTTTATCGTTGATGCTTTAATCGTATCGCCTTGGCTTTCATTTGCGCAAGGATAAAGGATACCCAAAAGGATGGGATAAGAACAGGATGATGATGATAATGATTATTGAACTGTCTCTAAATAGTACCTATAGTATAATTCTTAAGTATAACATTAAAAAATGATATAAAACAAGATTGTATTGGGAGGTCCTTAATACTAAGAAGAGCAAGTTGAATTTAAAACTCTAATTTTGTGACAGCCAATACACCTTTCAATCTTGTGATTCCAATTCTTATCGATGTGGCAAACTTAAGCATAAACTAAACCTTCTAAACAGGCATATTAATACTGGAGATAACAATTAATTTAAGAAACAGAAACATTAAATTTAAATTAAATATAAATTATTATGAAAAACTTACCTTGTCAGTTACGGCAGCGGTCAGGCCGATCTAATAAGAGACACAGTCAGTCTATCAAATGATAACTAACTAACGATAACCACTGATAATTATTGATAACTTCTATTCGTTACAATAAAAAGTAGAGATAGACCGATCTAATCGGAAACCAAATTAATGTTGCTAATAAACATTTATTTTCGCCTAAGATAATATTCAAAAATGTCTTGAATAGCGACGTCGGTATTATTGCCCTATTAAGGACGATTTTTCTTGTACTAAGCAATGTTCGCTAAGGCCCGTCATTGGTTGGGTGACCAAAATATATTATCTCGAGATCCTCCGTGCTTTGGCAGGCACGTAAAGCCGGTGCTAGCTGTATCTGCAGTCATTAATACTCACAAACCTGCACTAGCCCAGCGTGGTGGATCATGGCCCATTCTCCCAATATTCTTCCATCCATAGGGAAGGCCTCTACCCCAGTAGTAGGGACATAAAAAGCTGGTGATGACGATGAAGTTTTCACCACCGTATGGTGGTAGAGCAATTAAGAGAATACAATTGTCACAACTCCTCACCTCTCCCGTGGGTCTTGTACAATGTGTCTAAGGGTAAAGACAGCGCCGAGTAATGGTCAGAAGTGTTCTTTGCCCGATAGGTTACAACAGGCTTACCCCTATTACATGGGATGTAACATAATTGGTGAAACGTGGGTGTTACACGTTTCACCAATTATGATACCTTACTTATACCTTAATTATGTCACCAACAAATTCACCTTCGCTTAATTCTTCGGAGATTTAATACATAGATAAGTCACGCCTATATCCCCGAAGGGGTAGGCAGAGGTGAATTTACACCAACTTTTCAATTAAGTTAGGTCCCATGTGCCCGATAGATGGCAAGGTGGCGAGCATCTTGCTGTCCTATCGGGCACATAAATCACAGTATATTGCTGGGTGGTATTAGAGGAATGCTGCTGCCCATAGCTCATCGCTGTCTTTGCCTTAGCCGCCTTGTACGAAACCCACGGGTATTCGGCTCTGCCGTCACCACACGGATTTTTTTATGTTTACCTTAATAATCATGATAAATAAATATTCAAGTTAGACACATTTTAACACAGTTCAAGGATATAATGAAAAAACGTATTCCAAATTAAGACATTTATTTACAAAATTAATTCAAAATCAATACGGTTACAATAAAATAATACTTCGTCATTAGAACCTACGATTATATATTAAATCAAATTAATTATCAACCACTGCGGTAATATTTATACGGCAATAATAGCCAGAATTGTATGTCGTATAAATCCTACTGTAGTAGTGAAAGGTAAATTTTAGACACTTTAAATATCTTAAGGTAGGCCTCATCAAGTTATTAAATACTTCATAAATATAGAAAAGGTATTATAAGATTACTCTAGATAATATATAACACCATCATCGAAGTGCGCTAATGTATTAATTACCTTAAATTAATTACTATTGTGTGTTTTCTCTTATGACTACTGCCTAGTTACAATTAAATTATTAAATAAGTTTTGGTGTTCTTAACATTTGTATAATAGTAAATTTAACTAAATATTTGAACACAAAAACATTGCAAATACTTTATTTATATTACATAATTAAAGTAAGACGTCACAAACGACAAAGTATGTGCCACATCACATTTGGCTTATTCAACACAAAATGGCATAACTCCATAAACACTTAAAAACACTGTGTACTAATAAACATTGTATAATAAACATTGTGACATTACACTGACTTTTGCCAAGCATCGTTTGGAGGAGTTTTGAGTTATGTCCCTTTTGTGTTTAATAAGTGATTTGGATCCTTCCATTAATTCATTTACAATTCATAGGGGGATCTACGTTATGATTACTTTGTAACTATCGACTAGGAAATACTCAGAACAGACCAAAGAGTGTGCAACGAAATTAAATATTTTTTCGGTTAGGAATAAGATTTATAGTGGCGTAATATTTTTATTGAAACTTATGTACAAGATATAAAAGAATATTTATTTTTAGGTCTGCAATATTTTAAATATAATAAATAATAAATATTATTTTATGATATTATTTTTAGACAAATTAACGAAAAGTAGACACGTTTGCAGAATATAGATATTTTTTTTTTAAACTCATTTGCGTACAACTAGAATTAGAATGCTAGATTTTGATTGAGTTAATTTGAGAGTATGGTTCCGGATTTTTTTCATTTAATATGATTACAGTGCTGTGTTTTCAATACAAACTACTACTTAATAACTTGGTCTGTTTGAGACAAAATAAATGGCGGTTAGGAATTAATAGAATGTAATTTAGGATGTGGTTGGACACGAAAGTAATCCAAATTTTCATTATCAACTGTCTTTTAAATTAGCAAAACGATGCTGATATTTCGCAATCAAGGCTTCCAAGTTTTTAGATACATTTTATAATTGTGCTCTTTTGGATTTTTGATTACTTGTAACATCTAATATTTTCTGAAAAATTACCGCTAAGCTGAGGCGTTCTTTGTATCGCCCAAGGTTAGTATATAGTTTTATGTCACACATAACCATAAAGTGGACTTTTTCGCCCGTTACGCGTTCGGAAAATCCCACTTCCTGGTCAGGGGGTGACGTAAAATTATGATCTTAGCTCTGGCGATAAAAAACAAGGCCTCATTTCGCATATTTATTGCCTACTTGCGATCTGAGCCATTCTTTGTTTTATCGCTAAGAATTTAGATGTCCGTTGCGTGTTATTCTTCTACTTCTTTCATTTCAAGGAAATTACACAAAAAAGTACCTAAAACAATTAATACTAAAAATATATAATTATAATTTTCATTACGAATCTAGACATAAATACAATTGTAAGATAAAATTATTTAATGTTTTTTTCATTTCAAAGGGTTATCGATTTGCAATAAGCACTCAACATGGCTCCGAATTACGAGGAGTGACTTCTGTTTTAAACATTGTCTAAATAAACTTAAAGCTTGACACTGCTTACTGTTCTTAGATCATAGCAATACATTGGTCGCAATCGCATCTATCGTCTACCTATTTCCTAGTCACCTCAAACGTTTCAACTACATTCGAAATAAACCGTTACTGGCTGCGTCACCAGACCTTGGTCTCTTTGTCGTTAGCCAACAACCAGTCGACAATGGTTTGGTAGTTGCTCTCCATCCACTGGACATTGGCTTCTGTCCTCTCTAGGACTTGCAGTACCGGCCTGCCTAGTTCTGTGCAGGACTCCGCAATGAATCTCTTGAGCTGTGGACAATAACGCCGAGAACTTATATCATCATGATCATCTGCCTGCAATCTCTGTTTGTGCTATCTACTCATTATGACACATGCATTGCATCTCGAAGGACCATTTATCCGCGCAGTACATTTTTTTTTTTCAAATATTTATACACTCACACCTATCAATCTAGCCCAAAGTTAGTAGTCTAAGCACTTGTATTATGGATACTAGATGACGGACAGAATATTTTTAATATCATAATAATTATGGATATAATTGTCGAAAATATACTCATGACTCGGGACCGAAACAAATATTTGTGGTCATCACAAAATTTGACTATACCAGGAATCTAACCCTGGACCTCTTAGCCCATACCCAGCGATCTGAGCATTCGATCAAGCCGGCCGTCGACCATTTATCCGGCTTGAAGGACCATTTTGTTTGAACTTGAACTAATCGTACATACATACATACATAATGTAAATAACATTCATTTATGTAAATATGTAGGAATCTATTAGTACACGCGACATCCACGTATCTAAAGAATGTCTCCTATCACAGGTGGGTTGGAAGAGATTTCTTTTAGAAATAAGCCACACCTTTTGTACTGTTTTTAATTTAGTGTTTTTCCTTGTCTTGTAATTCTCGTGTACAATAAACTATTAAATAAAATAAAAATAAAAAAATAATTCACGCCTATATCCCACACTAATCGTACTAATACTTACCATAATGGACGAGTACGAACTAGTTTCGTACTCGTCCATTGTGGTCCATTATGGTCCATTATGGTCCATTATGGTCCATTATGGTCCATTATGGTCCATTATGGCAGTATTGAACTAATATACTGGATAGAAATCACGTGACAAAGTATTACAAAGGAAATAAAGTCGAAAAAAAATCCTGATGCGGCAATCGAACCTGCTTCTACAATAAATCCGGGCAGATGCCTATACTATTCCGCAGTACATGATACTTTGTTACAATTATAATTATATTGGTTTGAGGAAAACTCTTGTAACCGCGCTATAAAAAACTATACCCGACGCCATCTATTGGCTAATGGTACTAATGAATGCGTAAATAAAATTGACGTTTTTTATGAGTATAGCACTAACACCCCTGTCGCTAACACCCACTAATCCGCATTTAACCAGGAAGATTATGATAACTAATTTATTTCAATTCTAACTAAACCGAAGGTTTGGTCCCTTGTCTAATCATCTCATTTCAAATTCTATTCTTACCTCTTCGTACTCATGAGGCTGGTTTAGTCTTCTTGTCACCACTTTGACGATTGTGTTCAATGTAGATATTGATCCAACACTGTTAAAATTAAAAGGACTATATTAGTAAAAGATTAATTGACATAGTGTGCGGAGACGGCAGAGTAGAATACAATTGTCACCACCCCAAATCTCTCCCGTGGGTGTCGTACAAGGCGACTAAGAAAGGATAAACATTGATGAGGAATGGGTAGCAGCGTTCCTCTTATACAACCTAGCAATGCACTGCGATTTTTGTGTCCGATAAAATAATATTATATACCTCTGCCTACCCCTTCGGGGATATAGGCGTGATTTATGTATGTATGTATGTACGAAATTGACATAGACAACCGTATTCTTTGATGAATAAATACGATGATTTAATTATTATTCAAACACTTCAATATGAATAAATGTTGGATAAGTTGATAAATGTTAATGTTAGATGTATAAATGTTAGCGGTCTTCCCTTCTGGCATGGGAGCGAAAAATTAATGTAGAATTGGCTACTCCCGGCTCATCTCATGGGTGTCGTAAAAGTCGACTATGGGTGATTTCCCAGTGTAGACCAATAAGTATCTTGGGGCACTAAGCACAGCATACCCAAACAGGGTTGGTGTCAGGCAGGCAGCCGGCTGTAAAACGGTATGGATTGGAATGTTGTCGTTCCAATCACTCTCTCCGTTCATCGGTCTCTCGACACAGTCCGTTTCGTCTCTTTTCTATACATTCATTAATTACTAGCACCTTTACGGTGTGATGGATTATATGAATCAAAGGGAAAAGATGGCTTGATGACGACCGACCGATATGAATAAAAGAGGAAACATACTGCACCCACCCCAGATAGACAGGGAACAGGGCAGGGAGAAGAGAAGAAGACGTAATAGGGGGCGAGCCTATTGCCATTCACCGGGAGCTTTCATCGCAGTAATTTGCTAGATGGCGCACCAGGAACGTTGTTGCACATTCCTGGTTATAATATAACCAGGAATGGGCATAACTATTTCTACTATTTCGTATAGTAAACATAAGTATTATTATAAAACAGAACAAAACATAAGTTTCTTTTAAGTTTGTCTCTTTTCTATATATATAATATATTCATCACTAGCACCTTTTCGGTGTGATGGATATGAATCAAAAGGGAGTGGATGGCTTGAAAACGTCTGACCGATATTAATGGAAGAGCAAACATACTGCGCCGACCCCAGGTAGTCTGGGAACAGAGCAGGGAGAACGACAGGGATTTTTCTGTTTCAGGGACTACCAACAAGACATCTACTCGACTACCCCAGTGATGTCCCCAAAGAGCCTGGGAACAGGGCAGGAAGGAGAATAATGAACAACATACATACATAAATCACGCCTATATCCCCGAAGGGATAGGCAGAGGTGAACTAGCACCCACGTTTCGCCAGTTATGTTAGGTCCCATGTAATAGGTGGCGAGCCTATTGCCATTTATCGGGCACAAAAGTCGCAGTAGGTACATAGCTAGATGGTATAAGAGGAACGCTGCTGCCCATTCCTCATCATTGATTTATCCTTAGTCGTCTTGTACGACACCCACGGGAGAGATTTGGGGTGGTGACGATTATGTTCTACTCTTCCGTCACCACACGGCTAATAATGAACAACATTACTTACTATTCTTTGATCCGCTGCCAATTGGCTCTGACGAAGTTTAAAGCTATCGGTTGGCCAATAGCAGAGCCGGCAACAGCCGAAAAGACCCGAACTGTGTCTTGCTTCCGTATTCCACTGTCGTTTCTCAACGAGAGTTCGAGGTACCTAGGAAAGGGTCAATGGTCAGATTACCCGATTATTAAAAAAGAAAGCAGATTAGGAACTAGTGAATCGTTAAATTGCAGAGCAGTTTTTATTTATATTTTGATTGTATTTTATTTCATCATCTCGTCTTCACTGCAGGGCACACACCTTCCCTATGGATTGAATAATATAGGGACAATAGGCCACCCTGGCCAGTGCGGGTTGATGGGTATTAACGACTGCAGAAGCATCCGGGACCAACGGCTCATTGCTATTTTTAATTTTAATTTTAACATTATTAAACCTTAGAAAAAATAGTACAAGAGATATCATTCAATTGAAGAGGATAAATTTAAGGAAAATAAAATAGTTCGTTGATTAATTATTGATTCTCAAATAATAATTATAATTATTATAATTGCTAAAAGTGAGATATATGATCCAAGGGAAGATAAAATATTTCATGGGATATAACTGTCAGGGTTATTGTGGTTCGAAAAAGTTCGAAAAACTTTTTCGAACCACCGAGTGTATCGAGTTGTACACCCTAGCACCGTGAGCAGTAGCTCCCTCTCGGCCGGGGCGCTTATAATGTACTATTGTACCTTATCTTGTACGTACCTATACAGCAAGTAAGGCGCCCTGGTACACCCTAGCACCGTGAGCAGTAGCTCCCTCTCGGCTGGGGCGTTTAAAATGTACTATTGTACCATATCTTGTACGTACCTATAGAGCAAGTAAGGCGCCCTGGTACACCCCAGCACCGTGAGCAGTAGCTCCCTCTCAGCCGGGGCGCTGGCCACCCGGAACCTCTCCCACGCGAACCGCCACTCCCTCGCACCCCCCGCCTGTATCCCCACGCAGTACACCGTGCTTCTGATGTCAGCGTGGATCCTGGGGAATGGACACACCGTTCACTAATTCAACACTCCGCGGGACATGGCGTCAATTAACAGATGCCCCACAAAGTGTCAATTAGAATATTAACATACCTACATACGGAATCACACCTATATCCATGAAAGTATGATCTAAAGTCTGTCATCTAACTTATCTTATTTGGTAAACACTTTTTTTTTTTAAATCACCCTAAATAAAATAACAAAGTTAATAATCTCTTACAATAAATCGTTATTATAGACTGAAACCTATTGAATCCTAGTTATCAGTTGATTATTAATGCTGCACTTTCAATAAAAAAGTGTGCCGAGATTGTTTACCAAATAAGACAAGTTAGATGGTACAGACTTTATGTAGGGAGAGCTCGCTAACGCAGTGGCATAGCGCGCTTGGCCTGCGATTGCGTAAACTAAGCAATGTTCGCTAAGGCCGATCATTGGATGGGTGATCAAAAGTTTATTATCTCGAGTTCCTCGGTGCTTGGGACGACACGTTAAGCCGTTGGTCCCAGCTGCATCTGCAGGCATAAAAACCCATCAATGCACTGGGCCAGCGTGGTGGGTAATGTACTAGATGACATGGAGGAACGTTGTTACCCATTGCTCATCACTGTTTTAACCTTAGTCGCCTTGTACGACACCCACGGCAAAGATTTGGGGTGGTGACAATAGTATTCTACTCCAGCTACAAACTAGCTACCGCCGTCTTATTACAATCTGTCGCCATAATATTAATGGTTACAACATTATTGTGTTCCGACAATGTGTGATAAGATAGCCAGCCCCTCTGTGGTTGATGGTTCCAGGTGAAGCTCTATTCCATCTTCGGCCCTTATCGTCACTTACCATCAGGTGAGATGAAGGCCAGGAGCTTCCCTGTATCGCATACAAAACTTTACCTCTGGATTATAATTTATGGGTATTCCTCCAGAATACGGCTTCTGCGTTTGTTTTCGAGATTTGACCCTGAACGAGTTCACGGCTTCTTGCGGCATTCCAGCCATCAAGAGTCGTGTATGTGAGACAATTTGTTTACTTTCCAAGGTGAAGCTCGATTCCATCTTTGACCTTTATTTATTTATTTATTCCCTGTCTAGCATATGAAGGCTAAGAGCTACCCTCTTCTTCTACCTGCCCTGTTCCCAGTCTATCTGGGGTCGGTGGAGTATGTTTCTCTTCCATTCACATCGGTCAGACGTCATCAAGCCATCCAGTCTCTTTTGATTCATATCATCCATCACACCGTAAAGGTGCTAGTGATGAATGAATGTATAGAAAAGAGACGGATCGGACCATGTCGATAGATCAATGAACGTAGAGAGTAATTGGAATGACAACATTCAAATCTATACTGCTCAAAGTTTCGGCATAGGTTTTACAGCCGGCCGCCTGCCATACCAACCCTCTTTGCGTTTGCTGTGGTTGGTGGTTCGCTCTCCACCATTCGGGTGCCCCAAGGTGCTTATTGGTCTACACCGGGCAATCTCCCTTAGTCGACTTTTACGACACCCATGGGATGAGTCGGGCCTGGCCTATTCTACGTTATTTTTTGCGCTCCCAGGCCAGCATAGAAGACTAAGTGCTACCCTGTTTAGCATAAAATAAAGGACTTACTCATTGTACGCATCAGGGTTAGGGCTGAGCATCCAAGTCGTGTACATTCTGACTGCATGCTCTAAGCAGTCCAGATGCTCCAGGTGGCAGGCCGTCGACAGCAGATCCGCTCTCTGCTGCGCCCGGACCACACTCTCGTTCGCAGACACCTCCCATCCCAAGTCCTTGACAGCACCGTCGAGGAGACGAAGAACGTAACGCTGGTGCAGAGAAAATATTACTTTGTAACAAACAGTGTTGTTAAGAATCAGTGATAATAACTTAAACATAATATGTACTATAAATTCTTTGAAGAAAAATGACTTCACACCGCCTGCCTGGCTAGCATGACCATCGAAACACGATATGATAAAGCCATTTTCATCCCACCATCTCGGAAAAGGCGTTTTTGCTCTTCGATATCTGAGTGCAAAAGCCGTTTTTATCCTCTAGAGGTTAAAGTAAATTTGAATTTAGAACATCGTGTGCAATGAGTTTGTGAATTCAAAACATCATTAAACCTATTTATTTCTACCTCCATGGTGCCGAAATTATCATGCAACCTATTTTAATTTGTTAAAAACTCAGACTCGGAACCTTCTTGGTGTACTTTTTTTGTAATTTGCTTTGCGCGCGCCATTTCATTTTCACGTCATAAATTTGTTAAAACCTTGGAGTTCCGTGACGGTCAATCAGCTTGGCGTCAATCTTGCTTTAAACATTTTGATCGTCTACAATGCTTGCTTGATGCTTGAGTCAAGCATTTAAAAGCTTTTTAGGTTTGTTTGATTTGTTTACGCTAGCAACGGAACAAAAACATACAGAAAATCAACGTGTTTCTGGGCGAATGGGTGTTTTGTGGGTGTTTCTGGGTGACTGGGTGATTTGTGGGTGTTTCTGGGTGAATGGGTGTTTTGTGGGTGTTTCTGGGTGAATGGGTGATTTGTGTGTGTTTCTGGGTGAATGGGTGTTTTTTGGGTGTTTCTGGGTAAATGGGTGTTTCTGGGTGAATGGGTGTTTTGTGGGTGTTTCTGGGTGAATAGGTGTTTTGTGGGTGTTTCTGGGTGAATGGGTGTTTTTTGGGTGTATCTGAGTGATGGGTGTGTACTGCGGGTGTGAATGTTGTGGGTGTTTCTGGGTGGGTGTCGAGAGTGTGTTTGGGTTAATGGGAGGGTGTTGTGGAAGTTTCTGGGTGAAAATAGAAACTGTTGTGATTGTATTTTTTTTTTTTGTATTTTGCAATTTCCTCGTTGGGGGGATGAAAAGTTACGTGTTGCACTCGAGTGCAAAGATTTTTCACCTTGTGCTCTTTTGATTCCCTCGCTATCGCTCAGGATTCTAATTTTTGAATCACTCGCTACGCTCGTGATTCAATTTTAGAATCCTTCGCTAGCTCGGTCATCAAAATTGAGCACGCGGTTAAAAAACAACTTTGCACTCACGTACAACAAATAACTATTATCGCTTTGAAATTGCAAAAATACAATGATTTTGACAGTTCCAAGCCATAAATGGCTTTATCATGTTTCAGTGGTCATGCTACTCGAGCTGGTAGATAAATGAGTGAAAGGGGAGTTCATTCATCATCACCAGCCTTTTAATGTACCCACTGCTGGGCCACAGGCCTTCCCAATGGATGGAAGAATATAGGGAGATTAATATGAAAGGACAGTGACAAAAAGCATTTATATTTCCGAAGTGAATGGAGCATTACCGCAGGGACAACCACTGATCTTTCATAATCACCGTGTGGTGACGGCAGAGTAGAATACAATTGTCACCACCTCATGTCTCCCCCGTGGGTGTCGTACAAAGCGACTAAGGATAAATCAGTGTTGAGTAATGCGCAGCAGCGTTCCTCTTATACAACCTAGCAATGTGCCTACTGCGACTTTTGTGCCCGATAAATGGCAATAGGCTCGCCACCTATTATATGGGACCTATCATGACTGGCGAAACGTGGGTGCTAGTTCACCTCTGCCAACCCCTTCGGGGATATAGGCGTGATTTATGTATGTATGTATGATGTAGCAAGTGGAAAGAACTGATCTCTGTCTACCCCTGTGGGAGAAAGGCGTGTTGAAAATAACATTTCAATAGTTTCAATTGTTTACCTTGTACTCCAAATAATAAGCTCCTTTCGACAGCATGGTGTCGATATAGCCCAAAGCCATTAAGCCAGCCTTCCATGGCACATAGCTCCTTTCGTGTACCAAGTAGCTGGTAATGTCCAAAGCTGTTCTGTAGTCAAGTCTGCCAGATAGAGCTAGGTTCATAGCATCATCCACAATCTGCGCTCGGTTGATCGGGTGTATCTCTTGGAACCTCGATGGATCGTTCAACACGTCCACCAACAGCTTCCAGTTGTTCTGGTCGTAGTTGATTCTGTAAAAGCCTGTGGACATCACAACTGTTAATAAAATTTTTGGTGAGACGGTCAAAAGATTGACTCGGCGCTTCTAGGGCGGTTCATCAAACGATATGCCTGGGGGAGAGACTAAGCAGGTATTATGTGAACGGGTTATAAAATATTACTGATATGATCATGTTCAAATTAAAATCAAGTCATTAGTAATCGTAGGTTATGGAAATCATAGAATAAGAAAAATAGTGGACTGTAAAAAATTTTTACGAACAAATATGAAGAAATTGGTCTTGAAATAGAACATTTTTGTTTACGTTACCTCACAAACAAGAAATCCGATTCTGACATTTACTACGATCGGTTGTCCCATTGCCCTATTATCTTGTAGCTTTTAAACGGATTCAACAATTTTTTTTTAGAAAGTTATTGACAGGATTTATCTAATATACTAGGAATGAGATAAATACTTTTTTAAGCATTTTTTATTTATTATAATATTATTATGTATTTAAATAAGTCTTCTGGTAGCTTATTAACACATCATTTAGATTTCATACTTCATGCACATTATAACCTAGTCTTATGATATTAATAATCAATATGTTACCGGTTTGTTGAATATTCGCAATGAACCAATCTCCTTTCGAGACACTAATGTTGGACACTTCTATCGACCTCTCCCCTCTAAGCCAAAGTTTCGGCCTGGTTGACTTGAAATCCTTCTCCGTAGCAGTGGTATAAGAAACCGGAATCCACCACACTGGCGACGTTTTGTTGTCAATTGTGTTATTGATAAGAACAAAGCGTTCCTGTAACAACCAAAAGTTGAAGTTTGTAGATGCCTCTTAATCAGAAAAAATCCTTAAAAACACCATCACATAGAAGAGTATGGAAGACGAAGACATGTTGTGGTGACCCCATTTAGAGTGAGAAAAGAGCGGGAATAAGAGAATTTGTTTTATGAGCCTTAAATAACTAATTTTGTACTAATTTTTCTAACATTTATATAATGTTAAAATCAAAGAAGCTATGAATAGCTTATTTGATTCCGGTCAAAGCCCGGGTGAAATATGCGGAGCTGACTGCCAATTTTCACTATACCCCCATTCACTTGGGCTCCAGACAAAGTATAAACAATCTTGATGTATCTTTTAATATAAAATACAAAAATAAAAATGTACATACATACATAAATCAAGCCTATAGCCCCGAAGAGGTAGGCAGATGTGAACTAGCACCCATAAAATAAGAATGTGTAACACATATATTTCAAATAGCTAACAGTTTTATTTGTCTAAAAATGATACATTTACACATTTCTACATTTCTTGTTTTTAAGAGCATTTCGTAGATAAAGAGACACGTCAAGATCGTTTACATTTTGTCTCAAGCCCAAGTGAATAAGGTAAAGTTGAAGAGGCACTAGTAGAAGAATAAAACAACTCACTTGTTTGAACGATATAGAACCGCCGTCATAGTCCCTGGTGATGGTGAGAACCGGGAAGCCGGTCTGCAAGGTCCAGGAGTCCATGATGACTGCCACGTCGGCGTCTAGAGCGCCCCTCTGATGAGCAGCGTCGGTGAGTGCGCTCCATAGGTCCCTCTGTTCTGCGTCCCCGAACTTCTTCGCGTTGAGGTACGCGGTGATACCGGCGTTGAACACGTCGTCGGTGAGGAAGTGGTTCATCATCCGTAGGATTGCGGAACCTGTGCAAATGTAAAGAGGGCGATAGAGAAAAAGAACACAGGTAGAAAGAAAGAACAGAAGAATAGATATTGGTAGCAACATTTTTAAAAATAAGATAATTATCTTCAGTGAACAGCACGTGAAGTTACTACAAACTGTTGAACGAATGATATCGAGTTTACAATTCAACTCTAAGTTGAATCGCTGTCAAAAGCACCGCGTCGCGCGTCGCAAAACTGAGTCGCGTAGATAGCGTCGTAATACGAATTAGCGATTCTACTCAGTTAATGTTCTAAACTGGATCGCGATAAGAGATGGTGGTAAGCCCCCTGGTAAATTTTCTCAATCTGTTTGACTGTTTCCGTTGAAAATTGACTGGCGACATCAATCACGGTTTGTTTATCACCTTGACCAGCTCTCAGATTAATCTAACTCTGGTGAATTCGATTTTAATTTCAACATTATATAAATGTTAGAAAAATAAAAAATACAAACATTTGTACTAACTCTGATGGTTAAGGGGTTAAACCAAACATTTGTTACTTGCTAAAACTATAAATTCAGTAAATTTTAATCGAAATTCTATTTCTACTATGGTACATCATAATTTCGACCCTTTAAAAATAAGATATTCATAAAATTAGATCGCGAATTCTACCTGGGTTGGATACTCTGGAAAAATGTGTTTATAAAAATTTCGAATTTATACTTTTGATGCGGGTCATGACGTGAGACTATACGAATTTTACGACCTTTTTCTAACCACAATTACTTTGTGATAAATTTTCTTTTTCTTTTATACTAATATTTTAAAGCTGAAGGGTTTGTTTGTTTGATTTGTTAGTTGTTTGAACACGCGAAACTCAGGAAAAACGGACTCAAATTGAAAAATTATTTTTGTGTTGGACAGTCCATATTATTATATCTGGAATGGCTATAGTAATTGATACTCGGCTTAGGTTCTGGAGTATTGTGGGGAAGCGACGCACCTTTGCCGTACGATATCTTGTCAAAAATGGCGCCGATTTCTTCCGGGTTGCCAACCTCGACTGAAATTTGGTGTGACGATGTCAGGGCGTCCAGCTTGAATACGCTTTGCACTTCATTCAGCACGAACACCTCCATGGATTCCCACGTATTTTCTACCTGCAGTCAAGATAAATCAACCATCATTCATCATCACCAACAGCTCATGCTCAGATGCTGGGTATTGGCCAAGAGGTCCCGGGTTCGAATCCTGGTAGGGGCAACTTTGTGATGACCACAAATGTTTGTTTCCGAGTCATGGTTGTGTATATGTTTATTTAATATATTGTCAACATTTAAATACATAATTATATTAAAAATATGTCCGTCATCTAGTGTCCATAACACAAGTGCTTAGGCTACTTACTTTGGGCTAGATGATAGGTGTGAGTGTAAAAAAAAAAAAAAAATAATAAAATGTATGAGGTGTGATATGATGACGAGTGACAGAAGAGAGTGGAGAAAGAGGACCATGACATATTGCGCGTCCTCAAATATTTATTTATTTTAAGGTACACAGACAGATTGTCATCAACAAAATTCAAAATGATTATCTCACTAACAAGGACAAGACAACAATCCACTATTAGTGTACACAACATGATTAAATATGAATAATAATTATAATAATTTATGTTAATGTTATATACTGGAATTGGAATAGACTGGGAAAGGGTAGGGTGATGATCTTCTTTTTCCTGCCCTTATCCCACTCTAGGCAGGGTCCACACAACATGTTTTCTTCTTTCACTCCTCTCTATCCTTCACCAATTTCTCATCCGCCCCTCTCGCTATCAAAATATCCTCCTTAACACAATCCATCCATTTTTCTTTGAGCTTTCTCTAGTTCTTCGTCCTTCCACGTTCATACCTCATAATCTTCGGCCAATATAGATTTCATCTATTCGCATGACATGACCAAACCATCCAAGTCTATCACTCCTCAGTCTCTCAGTCACTGACGCTACTCAAACTTTCAAGCAAAGCAGGGTGATGATTTGATGATGATTACAAAAAATACTTGATCCACTTACAGCATCGACCGCGACATATTCCACGTAGCTGGCGAAGCCCTCGTTTAACCAGATGTCGGACCACCACGCCGGGGTGACCAGGTTACCGAACCACTGGTGAGCGATCTCGTGCGCCACCACCGCCGCCACGCGAGCCTTGGCGGTGGTAGGGTAAACGCCGCTGTCGTACAACATTGCTATTTCCCTGTTGAAAGTTAAAAATCCATTAGGAAAAGGTGAAAATATCAATAATTGGAGAAGCCAATTCTATAAACAGGTTCTGTTAAGTAGCAAACAAGACAAATTTAAGAATCCTAAGGTGGGAGCGAGGGATATACCAGCTAAATCCCTATATTAATTACTAAAAGACATTGTCTTGTCTAGAGATTTTGTAAGTTCTACATTAGAACGTGTGTCTAAGGCGTCTCTTGAAGAATTTTACCAAATATGGCTGAGCAGAGAGAGAAGTGGGGGTAGCGAAGGTGAGTGTTGGCATGTTGTGAAAGGATCCCGTAAACCTACACTTGGGTCACAGGTACCAAGCGCAGCTAGTGCTGCTACTGACTTCCCTCTCTGCCACACTTAGGACCCGGCACCCGCACAGTGTATCCGTGGAATGCTAAGAGTTATCATCTCAAGTATTCCAAAATTCCAAATGTCATCACCATCAACATCATCAGGCTTAATTGTCCCATTGCTGGGAAAATAAAAAATATTGAGAGAATAGGCCATAACCCAGCAAGCTGGCCCCGCGTGGATTGGTGGGCATTAACAACTGCAGATACAGCCGCTACCAATGGCTTGACGTGCCTTCCAAAGCACGCAGGAACTCAAGATAGTATATTCTTGGTCACCCATAGAATGATTGGCCTTAATATCAGCGTAAATATTACACTTATTGGTATCTTAATACGTTTATAACTTATGCATAAACATTAAGAATTTTTTTTATTTAAGGTGATGATAGTGAAAGTTTTCTAGAAATATTAAAAAGTTCTGTCATTATTATAAAATTGCCTTATTTTATAATGTAATATATGTCTTGTTACTGTCATAATTTCATCTAACATAATATTCACATAAATTAAAAAGTTATACCAATTAAAAATACTGTTGAGAATAAACTAAGCTTGCTGAGAAGCTCAACGTTTGACTGTGCTTAAAGTCCATACTCAAAACGCACACAGCATATATTTAGGTATATACATTATACATATACATTATACATGTATCTTTATAGTGTGACTAAACCAATCCCGGGTGTCAGCTGATTGAGTCACCCTTAATTGCGGGGTTGATAGATGGCCTCCGAGTGGCTGAGACTAATGAAGTGTTCCCCTCCGAGCGATCGGCGATCGATGCGCGACCCTATTCTGGATCACAAACAAACTGTTACTATTCTTTAGTTAGGACGCTTTAATGTTATTGGTGCGCAAATGAATCTACACGTAGAAAATCTTCTAGTTTATTATGTAGTTAAGTCAGTCAATCGACCGCTTAACTGAAATCAAATAAAAATTATATTGAAATATAAAAAAAAACAATTTGAAAATTACATACAAATAACGCCTTTATCCCCAAGGGCCTACCCCTAGAGGCGTTTTGCCAGGAGGCGAGTCTATCGCCATTTAATGGAAACTTTTTTAATTTACCCAGGGACATGCCCATTCCTGATTATATATTAATAACTCAGGCTTGAATTCACCAAAACGTAAAACAGGCGATTGCAAGATAACTGTCAATTTTGAACAGTTCTTCCATACGATAAAATGTCAAAAACCGACGGTTACATAATAATCACGTGTTTATGTGTTGGTGAACTCTAGCTTTAGTCGCCTTGTATGACCTCCACGGGAGAGGCAGGGGTAGTGACAATTCTATTCTTCACAGCCACACGGCAAAGATGGTAAGTATATCTATAGAAAGATTATTAAAAGTCTTTCTCAAAATAAATGCCTTACTTTAAGCTTCCTATCTCTTCCCCGTCAACTTTGCATCAGAAATATAATTTATGGGAATTCCTCCAGAATACGGCTTCTCCGTTTGTTTTCGAGATCTGACCCTGAACAAGTTCACGGCTTCTTGCGGCATTCCAGCGACCAAGAGTCGTGTATGTTTTTTTATGCTAGACAGGGATGCTCTTGCCCTTCATCTCACCTGATGATAAGTGACGATAAGGGCCGAAGATGGAATAAGGCTTCACCTGTAACCCTCAACCACGGAGGGGCTAGCCAGCCCATCTTATCACACATTGTCGGTACACAATAATGCTGTTTATTTATTTAGGACAGTCAACAAGTTCACACCAATTAACATTTTCAAATGTACAAGTAATAGTATTAAACTAAGTGTTCATTTAATTATAGGCCGCTATCATTATTATTATGGCGACAGATTTTGATAAGATGGTGGTAGCTAGCCAGGCCTTCTATGCTGGCCTGGGAGCGAGCAAATAACGTAGAATAGGCTAGCCCCTACTCAATCCATGGGTGTCGTAAAAGTCGACTAAGGGAAATCGCCCGGTGTAGACCAATCAACACCCTGGGGCACCCGAATGGTGGAGGGAAAATTACCAACAACAGCATACCCAAAGAGGGTTGGTGTCAGGCAGGCGGCCGGCTTTAAAACCTAAGCCAAAACCTTTAGCAGTATGGATTGGAATGTTGTCATTCCAATTACTCTCTCCGTTCCTCGGTCTCTCGACATGGTCCGTTTCGTCTCTTTTCTATACATTCACTCATCACTAGCACCTTTACGGTGTGATGGATGATATGAATCAAAAGGGAGTGGATGGCTTGATGACGTCTGACCGATATGAATAGAAGAGGAAACATACTGCGCCGACCCCAGATAGTCTAGGAACAGGGCAAGGAGAAGGTGGTAGCTAGCCAGGCAGAATTTCAGGCCAGAATTTCACCAGAATACGGCTTCTGCGTTTGTTTTCGAGATCTGACCCTGAACAAGTTGCGGCATTCCAGCCATCAAGAGTCGTGTAGGTATGTGACATAATTTACTTACTTTAAAATAAAAGCTTGCCAATTTTAAATTTTGTAAGTGCGTACCTACAGGTAACTGTTGTATATTTACCTTATTTTATCTGGTAATTGGAATTGTTTTATGTTAGACTGGCAACATTATGATACATCTTTACTTATTATTATTAAGCTGAAGAGTTTGGTTGGTTGGTTGGTTAAACGCGCTAATCTCAGGAACTACTGACTCTGATTCAAATTTTTTTATTGTGTTGGATAGACCATTTATTGAGGAAGGTTATAGACTATATAACATCACGCTACGACCAATAGGAGCTTAGTATCGATTAATCTATTGGAACCATTTGACTCACCTGAACGTCAACAGCCCCCAGTTCTCCATTGCACCAGCCTTGAAATCCGGCAAAGCAATCATGTCTATCTTCGGCAAGGGAAACTTTATCTTGTAATACTCTTCCAAGAACTTGAGTATCTTCGGTCCGATACTCAGCGCGTATTTGGCCGAGGACAGCGCCTCTTTTCTGGCCCACACCGTGAAGTTCTGGTCGCTGATGCTCCCGAAGTCTGTGACGGCGAAGGCGACGAGGTAAGTCGACATCGGTAGAGATTCTGCGTAGTGGTCCCACGAGTAATCCGGTAGCGTTTCGCTGTGGAATAGAAACAAATTAACAATATATGTATTAATCTATACTATGAATCTGACTGAGTCTTCCATCCATAGGAAAGACCCGTGGCCCAGCAGTGGGGACATTAAAGGGCTAGTGATGATAATGATGATGAAGCTAAAGAGTTTGTTTGGTTGAACGCGCTTATCTCAGGAACTACTGATTCAAATTGAAAATTAATTTTGGTGTTGAATAGTCCATTGAGGAAGACCATAGCATTGACTATAATAATATAACAACCGACATTAACGCGAGCGAATCCGCTAGCGACTACTGGCTCTAAAAATCTTGTCATAGTGTTTGTTATCGAACCGACCGATTTACATAAAATGTTCAGTGTATCAGATCTGAGAATGAGTCGTAGACTATTTTTAAGCCCGTAGGTGATAAGGGCAAAACAACGTTTACCAGTTCAGCTAGTCTTCTTCTCCCTGCCCTGTTCCCAGTCCATCTGGGGTCGGCGCAGTATGTTTCCTCTTCCATTCATATCGGTCAGACGTCATCAAGCCATCCACTCCCTTTTGATTCATATCATCCATCACACCGTAAAGATGCTAGTGATGAATGAATTTATAGAAAAGAGACGTAACGGACCATGTCGTGAGATCGATGAATGGAGAGACTGATTGGAATGACAACATTTCAATCCATACTGCTCAAAGTTTTGGCTTAGGTTTTACGGCCGCCTGCCTGACACCAACCCTCTTTGGGTATTGCCAGGTCAGATAGTATCGTATCAATATTGCACTTACATACTCCAAATAACGTTAAAATTAAAGTTACATACAAAAATCACCCCTATTTATCTCCGAAGGGGTGAATAAACACCCACGTTTTCGCAATTAGGGCCGATGTAATAGGACAAGCCCCTTCAATATACATCCATAAATAAATCACGCTCTTATTCCCGAAGGGGTAGGCAGAGGTGAACTAGCACCCACGTTTCGCTAATTATGTTAGATACCATGTTATAGGTGCCGAGCCTATTGCCATTTATTGGGCACAAAAGTCGCAGCAGCGTTCCTTTTATATCACCTATTGCTAGGTGATATAAGAGGAACACTGCTGCCCATTAAATAATGATTATGGAATTTGTCATTATGCTCGACTGACTCCTAATATTATCTTTGAGAGCCCAACCTTAAGGAATTCTCCACATTCATCGGAGCAATATTGATCAAAATATTTGTGACTCTCGGAATTTCAATAAACGTATGAGACTGGAATAGGTCATGAAAATTCATCTCCTGAACTGGATATGATATGAATGATGCATCCAATATAAAGTTGGACTGGCTCAAGGTCGTACTAAGCAAATATCAATTTCATACATACATACATAAATCACGCCTATATCCCCGAAGGGGTAGGCAGAGGTGAATTAGCACCCACGTTTCACTAATTATGTTAGGTGGCGAGCCTATTGCCATTTATTGTACACAAAAGTCGCAGTACATTGCTAGGTGGTATAAGAGGAACGCTGCTGCCCAATCCTCATCACTGTTTTATCCTTAGTACGACACCCACGGGAGAGATTTGGGATGGTGACAATTATAGTCTGCTCCGCCGTCACCCGTCACGCCACACGGCTTCTTGTTAATGTCTAAGTTAAATGAACAGTCAGCCACTTACTGCTTCTGTCTGTCCAGGACGTTCATGTTGGAGACCGAGCTCATGTTGGACGGTCTCGCGATGCTAATGGTGAATCTCGCCTTGAGAGCTGGCTCGTCCCAACACGGGAACGCTCGCCTCGCGTCCGTCGCCTGGAACTGGGTCACAGCTATCCATCTGAAAAATGAATGCGTCCAACAAACTTGCCTCATTATCTGGTGCACCAGAAACAAAAGCGACCGTGTGTGTAACTTTTAAAGCAACTTTCGTTGACGCGAGTTCAAATTGGGTCGAGGAAGCCTTTTGCTGTTGAGATGAAAGCCACAGGAATTAGTAAAAAAATTGTTGTTCGCATACAGAATGTTGAGGTCATGGAATTCTCGAGAATCTTCTCGAAAATTCAATGTGAATATAGCCTTTACGATATTCACTTGGAATTTTCGAGAAGCAACCTTCGTAGATTTCTGAAAAGTGCCTTCGAATTCCTTGAAAGATTTCTCAATAAAAGATGCCTTCCTAATATCAAAGGAAAAATAAAGTATTATTAACTAAGTGCATGGTCTGACTAATTCTGAAACTATTTAACAAAATTAATGACACTGCTTAAAATTAATGAAAGGCTTACAAGTAATGCTTATTAAATACTAAATTAATCACGAGGAGACTCTGAGAAATGTAATAATTTCTAAAATTGTTAAGATAAGTGGGAAAAGGTCTATTATACCAGGGTCTATCATCTTTTCTAATGCTACTAAATGCTAATATACTACCAAAGTATGTAGCATATTAACTAGTATGGTAGCATATTACCAAATGCTAATATGCTACCATACTACCAAACTTCATGGATTCAAAGTCGATATTTAATGTTAGAACTGCTGTTATTAAGACAACGTGTATTTCATCAACATGTCTTCAAAATTATAATGTCAAATCATTATGTAGAACTGAACTACCAACACGAAACAAGTCTCGACTCCCTCCTTTAAAGTGGCAATACAAATGGTTATTCATCGAACCCACTTACAAAGATTAATTGCTAGTTTTATGAAAATGTATTGCTACCACTCAATGCACAATGTAGGTGTAATGATCACAAGGAATCCAGTGTTTATTACACCCCTCAATAAAATGCACGGGATCCAATTATTCACAATCATTTTCACTTGGGGTGTTTGCTAGAATTTTTCGGACATCATATATACAATTTGACCTTGGGCACATCTGTCCAACATAAGAGCCCGTACACATAGCTACGAATTGGTGCGATGCGAATTCGCAACGCAGAGAATTGCAATGCGAATTTCTGCGATTGGATTTGATGCGGCAAGGCAGCAAAATAACGAAAAATATAATTGAAGGAATGCGCCATGCGAATCAATTCGCAAGTTCTAGCGATGCGGCATGCGAGCTCGCTAATTTTTACAGTTTTGTGTTCAGGGCCTTATTTAAGGGTGTTTTTGATGTGATGTGAAACAATATTAGATTCTGTACTGGCTATTAGTACCCGAACAGCGGAACAAAAGGTTTCATTAATACGATTCGGAGTTCCGACCGTGAACAGAGGAAATGCAACGCTATAACCTTCAACGTTTTTTTGGACTATGTAGCCGATTGAAGGAAAAATGGTAATAAATCAATGTCAAGCAAACAACTAAGTAGTCAAACTGTATCATTTAATAAGAAATCAGTATTTCGAATAATAATCTCCCGTTCTTCAACGAGTTAGCTAAACAGCAATAAATTTATATACCTTGGTATACTGCGCTTACAAAACCGCCGTCCCGTGACTCACTACATGAATCACACCACGCGGTAATATAAACGCTGTGTTTACGTTTTCTTTCTAATTTTATAACTTTATAGCGAATTAAAATCCTTGTCTCAGCTGATTGTGGAATTAAACACACCATTTGTATTCAGTGAGGGTGCATCACGTAGAAGTTGATTCCGCACTAACTTGGCCTCCCGCTACGGAATATCAATTAATGGTCTATTGTGAATCTTACTACACGCCAAACTGGCAACCTTATATGAATGTAAACAAGAAATCTGGTACTAGCCCAAAATCTATCAAACATTTATTCAATCTACTAAAATTAATGTACATGGAAAATTTTGGTTGTAAAAAATTCGAAAAATTAAAATCTTGATGCAGTAACTATAATGTGTAACTTTGAAAATTGTAAGAGAACTCATTGGATTAAAACTAGAACTCGAATGGAAATTACGGATAATAGTTTCATAGTCTATTTTAGAGAGATCCACGCTTAAAATAAAATAGTAACGAGATCACTGTAACAAGAATAAAGCATGCAGTTGATATAAAATTGTAGGTATTCTTTAATTACCTTGTTATACTTTTCTCTTCGTAAGAACTCCTGTAGAATCCGTGTAGGTTGTCGTTCAAAATCCCCGTGTATGTTATGTTGAGGACGTACTGCTGCCCCGCCTTCAACTGCTCGTTCAATGTCAAAATTTGGAACTGCCTCGCCACGTCCTGCGTCTTCCGCACAATCTTTATTTCTCGCTGTCCGCCTTTCTCGTACAAATTTATACTGTGAAACGTGAGTTCCACTCCGTGGAAGGTAAGCCTTTGAGTATCGTTCTTAACCGTTATCACTATACTAACTTCACCATCAAACGTAAAGTTCCCTTCGTATATGTACGGAGTTAGCTTGAGGTAATACCTGTCAGGTTTAATGTTAGTCGGGAGCCTAACATCGGTTACCGTCACTTCAGTCTCTTCTGTCGTGGTCGTTACCGTCGTCGTCGTTTCTAGAGGGACGACACTTTTGCTACTTTCCGTACTAATTGGTAACACTAGGAGTTTGTTTTGGTCACAGTGCGTGAGTTCGTACTTGGTGACGTTGGCTAATTGGTCAGTTCTTGGGCAAGCGGCGAAGTTGTACACTAAGAAGGCGGTCGCGACGAGCGCTAGAGCAAATATGACGAGAATGACGAAGGCTAGGCCTTTGGAGAGGTAGACGCCTCGCTTGGTCTTGGTGGAGAAATCGCACGTGGGCGGGTTGCCGTCCATGATGCCGAGGGGTTCCCGCGCCTGAGTCATCACACCACCCTCATATTATCTGGAACAAAAATTATTTTAATTATAACCGCAGTGTAACAAGATTGACAGGCGGACAATCGTGATTCTGAGCACGCAACCGCGCGCGTAGGGAATGGTAAATTGAAGGTAGGTACCTATGTAGATTCCGTTTACGAGTATTGATACAAAGTCCTTAAAATATTGCTATTGTACCGTCGTGACTGCACTGCTTATACTACCCAACCCAGCAACAGGATAATAAGAACTAAACATAACGAATCCAATCACAATCTGAATATTACTGTTGATGTTGAAGAGTTCGCCTCCGAAACTTTTATCGAGTCACGCGAACGACAAACGCTCGATCTGAACTTTTAACAATCTTGTTAGACAACAATTTAATGGGCTCTCCACGAAATTGAACCTTAAGTCGACTTGTACAAAGTTGAACGGCATCGTAAGTCTAATACAATGTGGTGTAAGTCTTAGATAAGTTGCTGGCTCACGTGCGGGCTTACAAACAAAGTTTCTGAGATTCAAATATAATGTTGTGAGAGGGACATTGACCTGATATAATTCAACATCGTTGAGGGTGATGATAATGTTTAAGTAGTTAGACTATATCATTCTCTAGCATTTCAATTTGGATTGAGATTTGTGATCCACCAATGTAGATTACTTCTGTTTACTATTCTTTATTATCCAGAATTATCGATTATATTATAGGAACAGTAGTTACTTGTATGATTACTATTTTGATTTTGAAAATTGTATAAATGTTAGAAAAATTAGTACAAACAATATTGTGAACGTCTTGGTTGGCTGAGTGCTGACCGGATCGCAGAGAACGCGAGTTCGTTTCCCGCGTCAAGACTATAATTTTTCGATCTTTTTCTACTACCACAATATTCTTAGTTGTATGATGTCGTCCCTCTGCCCTCAGCGATCATGGAACAATAAAACCATACCCCAAAGCATTTGTCATAACTGTATTCCCTTTTTTAACGTTCAATAATAGCCGTATCGAAAATGCATGATCGCGGAACAGTTGTAAAATGTTAGATTAACTGTGGGTGCGAGTGATCACCCCCTTCGATTCATGGTCGTTAAATCATAGATCCGCAACTAGTATGCCCCTGGGGAATGATGTTCAGGGGACAGTTTAAATCTGATATAAATTGTTAGAGGTCTAGTCTATATATAGGTACATTTATTTTATTTACTTAAACTAAATTTCTAAAAAAGAAACGCGCAGACTTAGATAAGGACGTACTGGATCTAAAAAGACAAATTTTTTTTAGGGGAGTGAAAATTTATTGCCCGAGACAAGAATTCAAGAGGAAATGTAATGAATCAATCACAATCCTTTGAATGAAATCCAAAAATAAGCATGTATATATGTCATATTTTCGAAAAATAATTTCGAACGTCTTTTTCTTCATACTCGTTATTATTCATCCCGCTAATCGCTATGAGGTCTCGGGAAGATTCACTGAACCACACTCATTACTCTGTTCAATGACATCAAAAGAAACATCAGTAACAAAACGAAATCTGGCCCCGGCACAGACAATAATAAGTTTGTACCGAACAAAAGCTTGCGTTAAACTTTGACCCAAATTGAGTAGTGCATCTGTTTGCTGCATCTGTGTTAGCGTTATTATATTTAATATGCGGCTTAAGCGACAAGCGAGTGCGACTGTGGGCAGACACAGAGGGATATAAACTATTTTTATTCAGAAAGCCCAAGCCCAATTCATATCAGTAATCTCCTTTTTATCCTAATAAATAAACATTTCTTATTCATATATGCCTATCATTAGCCCAAAATACGCAGCTTAAGCAGTTGTGTTATATATTAGATAGTAAGGGCCGATTTTTCGATGCATACTAAACTTAACCAATTGTTAAAAATTGTTACTAATTATTAAATATCAGTCTTATTTATGCATTAGTAACAATTTTAGTTACTATATTGGTTAAACATCAGTCTGAAATTGTTACTAATGGTTAAATATCAGACTGATATTGAACGATAAGTAACAATTTTTAACAATTGGTTGAGTTAACTGTGCACCAAAAAACAAAACAAAAAAACAACCATGATCCGGAACAAAAGTGTACATCACACAAAATTCACGCGACCTCTCTACCCGCTTTCGCCTGTGCCTCGCGCGACTCAAGTGTGATGATTAGTAGAACAGATTTCAATCAAATCTTAATACTGGTGATTGTAACAGAACAGACTTTATTGTATCCAAGGCGGTTACGAAATAACTTACATGGACAATAGATCTCTATGTGTTGTTCCTTTTTTCTCAACAGACCAATAGCAGCCAACTGCCCCCACAAAAAAAGAATTTGTCGCATGCAGATCCTCTAATTCGGCATGTTATTAAATATCTATGTAGCGGCTACGTCGTTACGCAAGCAAAGTGTCGAGTAACCGAGAAATGGTTGATCAGCATGAAGTGCGACAGCTCACGATAACATAGGAGTCAAAACCAACATTCGACCTAATGACTGTTGCGATAAGGCAGAACGAGATTGGCAGGTCGTAAATCGCGAACACAAAGTTTCTAGCAGAACTCAGGATATATACAAGCTCCGAAGAATTACAGTAGGACCACGGTCCCCTGGCTCGGAGGAAGATTTTCCCTTTTTCGCTGATTATGCGAAACCTACCGCATACCAACAAGCCGACCAACTCAGAAGTCATCCTAGAAGAAGCACGGTGGACGAGAAACATCGTAATAGGACAAACTATGATCACAACAGGTATCCTCCTTTATACGGAATTCACAATTCTGTAGAAAGAAGAATGAAGAAAGTCCCGGGAAATAGCACAAACACAAAGCAGTACACCGACCCACACAGCGTTACAACAACGTCAGCAATTTTTATATATTCTGTGTCAGCAAGTTTATATAAACTAATATAATAAAACTGAAGAGTTTGTTTTGTATGATTAAACACGCTAATCTCAGAAATTACTGGTTCAAATTGAAATTATTTTTGTTTTGGATAGTGAATTATAGCCTTCCTCAATAAGGAAGGCTATAATAGGCTATAATATAACAACCGACATTAACACGAGCGAAGCCGCGGTCGACCACTAGTAGACTAATAAAATTTATAAAACATACGCACCTTGCTTAAGTGATTTTTTAACACTACAACATGCAACATTGACTCAGAGTAAATAGGATTGACTTGGCATTTGAAAGTGAGAGCGGTGAGAACTGATTAGCTAATAATTCATTAAAAAAGTCTATTGTAATTAAACAATTTGACACGTTAGTTCAAACACCGCGATAGGATCCCACTGTCTCTATTATTTGTTAATTTTTATCTCACGGTAGCTACAAAGGGAAATGATGGAAAAATAATTAGTTTGTAAATTCGCAATTAATTGTAACATAAATTACCTAACTTTTACATTTATACGATAACGCTATGTGGTTGTTATATACGAAATACTCTTCAGTTTCATTGTAAGTGTAAATGGTAGGAAATTATTAATAAAGAAGAGAATCCCAGTAAATAATATTTTCATCCCCCCAAAAGCGTTTTTGTTCTTCGATATCTGAGTGCAAAAGCCGTTTTTATCCTCTAGAGGATAAAGTAAATTTGAATTTAGAACATCGTGTGCATTAAATTTGTGAATTTAAAACATCATTAAACCTATTTAATTCTATCTCTATGGTGCCGAAATTATTATGCAACCTTTTTCAATTTGTGACAAACTCAGACTCGGGAACTTCTTGGTGTACTTTTTTGCAATTCGCTTTGAGCGCGCCATTTTCTTTTCACGTCATATTTTTTTTTAAACCTTTGTATTTCGAGGCAGTCAATCAGCTTGGCGTCAATCTTGTTTTAAACATTTTGATCGCCTACAACGCTTGCTTAATGCTTGAGTCAAGCATTTAAAAGCTTTTTAGGTCTGTCTTGTTTGACCTAGCAACGGAACAAAAACACACAGAAAATGAACGTGTTTGACTCAAGCTCAAGCAAGCAAGTCTCGGAATCTCAATTTTTATTAGGTACTCACAGGTTTAAGGCAAGTAGAAAATAATATTGTGGTGAGTGTGTCTGAATGAATGCTGCGGTTGTCTGGATGGATGTTGTGGGTGTGTCTAGAGTTCAATGGCTGTTTTGTGGGTGTTTCTGAGTGGATGGGTGTGTGTTGTGGGTGTGACTGAGTGGATGTTCTGGGTGTGTCTAGGTGGGTGTTAAGTGTGTTTGGATTGATGAGTGGGTGTAAAATTTGAAAGTTGAAATTTTTTTGTATTTTACCATTTCCTCGCTGAGGGGGGATGAAAAGTTACGTGTTGCACTCGAGTGCAAAGATTTTTCACCTTATGCTCTTTTGATTCCCTCGCTACGCTCGTGATTCAATTTTAGAATCCTTCGCTAGCTCGGTTATCAAAATTGAGCACGCGGTTAAAAAGCAACTTTGCACTCACGTATAACAAATAACTATATCCGTTCAAGTTGAAAACTTTGCCGTATCCAGAAAAAAATATCATGTTGCGCATTAGGCTTATTAATTCGTTTTTTTTTTTTTTTTAAATGTTAGAAGATTTCTATAGTCTGGATGCCGTAATCGAACCCGTGTCCTCTGCGATCCGGGCTCTGCATTACCACATTTTTTGTTACTTATGTTTTTCCATCTGTACATAATTTAGTTTCAGAATACAACAATGAAACAGAAACGTCCTCTGCTAAGCAGTTTATTAGGAACACTCCAGATGAATCTAATCAAGACACTATCCAAGTTGATTTCCCGAAGACAAACTAGCTTAAAGTTAGCCTCAAGTTACTAAGTCACTTAGCAACAGTTACTGCAGAGTGTTATAATACCCCCGAGCCTTGTGGAGAAGTGATTAAGATGGTACTGACAAAAAGGGAAATTATTGCGTAAATTATTTTGACGCTTACATTTATCACGCCTAATTTTTTCCCCGAAGGGGTAGGTAGGCAGAGGTGTATTAACACCCACGTTTCGCCAATTATGACAGGTCGCATGTAAATAGGTGGCGAACTTATTGCATACATACATATGTACGCAATTGATTTATATTCTGCCGTCACCACACAGCTGCTTCTCTGATGTCAAAGTTAGAATTGTGTACTTCAAATTGTTGCATGCGGGCTGACTTCCTTCCTATCTTCCTTTATGTCTCAACTTCTGACGTCCTTCCTTCGCAAAATTTTTATTTTTTTTCTTTACAACACAAGAGCTCGCGCGTTCTTGAGTTTCATTTTGTATACGTTCTATCAATTGGACCACCCATGTCCATAATTATTATGACATGCACATGCACACATAACACACGTCAAGGTTTCATTCTGAGGGAGTATTTATTACGCCACGAAAAATATTTTCATAAGAATGAAAAGGCTATTTTTAACAGGATCGCATTTGGACTCTCAAATATTATTATTTTGACTTTTTCTGGAACATTATAATTATTATTTATAAATGTTAGAAAAATGAATACAAACAAAGAGAGGCTAGAAACTAGAACTAGAAAATTTTTTCTTAATTTTTACAACATATATCATGTCTGTAATTAGGTACCTATAATTGTAAGAGCAGTTAGTGTAATTACCTATAATTGTAAGAGCAGTCAGTTATGTGCAAATGTTAATCATTTATTAGTTAATTTCAAATGCTGTATCTTATGTTGGTAATTCTGAATAAATAAATAAAATAAAATGTCTAATGTTTACAACATAATCAATCGTCTATTTAATCCCAAAGTGATTGACAGAGGTGATTAATCACCTACGTTTCGCCAATTATGCTAGGTCCCATGCCCATGTTATGGGCTTATTGCCATCTATCAGGCACGGTAGTCGCAGTATGTTGCTAGGTGAAATAAAAGGGAACGCTGCTGCCCATTACTCATCGCTGCTTATCACTTAGGGCCGACTTCACCGTCTCTTCACCGAAAAGATTTTTCTGTTCTATTTTTCTTTGCATTGAATAATAATCGAAACGCCTTTATTTTAACTACCTAAAAGAACCCATCAAAATAATTAGAAATTTACGCTTGAATAATATATTATTTCGAGTCGTTAAGAGTTTCACATATCAGTAAAAAAAATTTTTCAAAATTTTGACTTTATTTTGTAATCGAAATTTTTCGTTATTTATTCTCTTAATGCTGCACTCAGAGACGTCAATTAACTTCAATGAGTATTTAATGTCAAAAATTTTCATTCAAATCTAGACCTGGCAAGATTAGCGACTAGTTTTGAATTGTCATTTTTTGACGTTAAGTACTCATTAACGTTATTTGACGTCTCTGAGGGCGGCAGTAAGTCATTAAGAACCTGATTGGTCCTAGAAAACATTCAGCTACTTCGCTTTTAGCAACTTTGTAGTACAGGCCGGAATGAATCTGCAGGCTCATTAAATCTTTACGAGAGCTCCGCTAGCCGGCTTTGAAAGCGTAAGAGGGGTCATATATTTTTTTTCTGTTTTCGGCCCACCTCGTCATTCTGTGAAAAAACAACTTGTTACGAAGATAATTTATGTTATTTAATTTATGTCTAAATTATGTATATGTATAAATAGAGGTCTACAACAATCTTTTTCTTCCTACCCTGTATAGCCTAGTGTGTTTCCTCTTCGGCCGTGTGGTGACGGCAGAGTAGAATACAATTGTCACTACCCCAAATCTCTCCCGTGGGTGTCGTACAAGGCGACTAAGGATAAATCAGTCATAAGGAATGGGCAGCAGCGTTCATCTTGTGCCACCTAGCAATGTACCTACTGCGACTTTTACTCTACATGGGACCTATCATAACTGGCGAAACGTGGGTGCTAGTTCACCTCTACTACTTCTACCCCTTCGGGGATATAGGCGTGATTTATGTATGAATGTATTATATGTATGATTCCTCTTCCATTCATATCGGCCTGACGTCATCAAACCATACACTCTTTTTGATTCCTATCATCCATCACCTAAGGCGACTGAGAGTTAAGACAGTGATGAGTAATGGGCATTCATGTACATTCATGTACATTCATGTACCACCTAGTAATATACTGCGATTTACGTGCCCGATAGACGGCAATAGGCTGTCCACCCACATGGGCCCTAACCTAATTGGCGAAACGGGGGTGCTAGTTCACCTCTGCCTACCCCTTCGGGGATATAGGCATGATTTATGTAGGTATGTATATGGAACTCCGCTATCTAAACCTTAAAGATCTGCTACCTAGCGAATTATCACGAAACAAACGAGTAGGTACCTACCAAAGATTTTAGGGTTAGAAAAAGTTCGAAAAATTATGGCCCTGATGCGGGAATCGAACCTGCGTCCGCTGCTATCCGGGTGCCTGACCGCTCGGCCAACCAAGACACTAATTCACTAACCGAAATTATTCTTACCTTTACACTTCACTTTGTAAGCCCAAAATCTTTGTACTAATTATTTTTCTACATACATAAATCACGCCTATATCCCCCAAGGGGTAGGCAGAGGTGAACTAGCACCCACGTTTCGCCAATCATGTTAGGTCCCATGTAATAGGTGGCGAGCCTATTGCCATTTATCGGGCACAAAAGTCGCAGTACATTGCTTTTGCTAGGTGGTATAAGAAGAACGCTGCTGCCCATTCCTCGTCACTGATTTATCCTTAGTCGCCTAGTACGACACCCACGGGAGAGATTTGGGGTGGTGACAATTGTATTCTACTATGCCGTCACCATACAGATTTATTTTTCTAACGTGTAGGTATATAATTTTAAAATAAAACCGAATAGCAAACGAGTACCTACCTACTGACTGGCCGAAGGTCGCAGGACATACCACTAAGGCACACTAGACCAGATCTGAATTTGCGATTCAATGAGATGTCTTGTCTGCCCACCAATTGTGGACCAATTGGTGTTTAGATAAGTATTTTATTGGTCTTTTAAAGGAATTATGTCAGTTCCTATTTCGGTGCGAGCCGCATAGGTACTGTTGGGATTCTTTAGCCTTTATAGGTACCATTCCTAGTCTGCGTATGTGGAAAACGTGGGAAAACCCATGACAATTGAACTCAAAACTTAGAATTTAATGTATTAGCCCAAAACTGCGTTGTCAATTATTCATTTCGCTAGCAAACGTGTACTTTTTCATGATTACTTCATCATCATCATCATCACCACTGCTGGGGTGACAGGCCTTCCATAAGGATGAAAGAATATTGGGTAAATGGACCATTACGCTGGCCCAAAGTAGGTTGGTGGATACTATTGAAGATGCAGTCAGCACTAACTTCCTTTCGATGTGTCTTCCGAAGCACTTTCTCTTCTTTGGTTCAATAAAATTTATACAAGAATCATCACAAAAAATTATTTCAAAAACATAATATAAATCTAGTTACAAAATTCTCGTGTCACAGTGTTTATTATGAAATTCCACCGAAACAGCTGGACCGATTTTTATGATTTTTTTTTTGTGTAATTATTTATTTATTTTATTTATTTATTTATTTATTACAAGTTACAAAAACCACAGACCTTATAAAAATAATATATCTACATAAATATCTAAAGCTTACGTCTAATTATGGTTTTACTTTTTATATTTTTTAACAGGAAGAAAGAGAGGGTTTACAATACCAAAATTGGATTTACTACATATGATTTTTACTAAATGTATATGTGTTGCATGTGCGTGTGTATATGCGTGTGTGTGTGTGTGTGTGTGTGTTATAATTCATAAATATATAATTATGTATTTATATAGTTATATTTATATTTTTCTATTCTTCAGGACATTTATGGCCTCATTTTTAAATTTTCTGGGACAGGTGTTAAAAATATCTATGGAGTTAAAGTGGTCATCATAGAGTTTTTGGGAGCGTCTTATAACAGAATTTGCGCTGTAATTGGATCGTACACTTTTTAGATGGAACAGACGTGCGTGTCTTGTGGGGTAGGTTGGTGCTCGCAGCTTCATGTATAGCTCAGTAAGTTCGGAACTGTCCACTGCGCCTTGGCATGATTTGTGGAGGAACAACACATCTAGGAGTCTGCGTCTATCCTCGAGTGACAGCATATTATGGAATTTGCAAGATTCTGTGTAGTCTTTTGCGAGATGATGTGTCCGATAATTCAAATGTTTAATGAATTTCGACTGAATTTTTTCAATTTGTTGTGTATGTGTAATATATTGAGGGTTCCAGATAATGCTACAATACTCAAGTATAGTTCTTACATATGCATAATAAAGAATTTTAAGACATTTTACATCGGAGAACGGCTTAGTGATTCGCAGAATGAAGCCGAGGCTTTTATAAGATCTATTTGCAATATCCGAAATATGTTCATTGAAGTTCAGTTTGGAATCCAATAGAACACCCAAATCCCGCACCAATTGTGTCTTGTTAATAATTTTACTGTCAATTTTATAATCATACGCAACATTGTTTCTCTTTCTTGAGGAGATGAATGAGCATTTATTAACATTAATTGATAGTTTATTCATTATATAGTATTCATTAAGACAGTCTAGATCCCTCTGTAATTTTATACAATCTGATTGGTTTTTAATATTAAGATAGATTTTTGTATCATCAGCGTACATTAGGTATTTAGCATAATTGAAACATTCTCCAACGTCGTATAGGTAAGCTGCGTACAGTAATGGTGAGAGTATTGATCCCTGGGGAACTCCCGAGGGTATATCTATAAAGTCCGAACGATGTCCTCCCACTACTACTGCCTGACAACGATTACGTAGATAAGCCTCCACCCATCTCAAGAGATCCCCACAAACACCAAGTTCTCGAAGTTTGCGAAGTAGGATGGCGTGATCCACACGATCGAAGGCTTTCTCAAAGTCCGTGTAGAGCACGTCAACCTGGCAGCCATAAACCATTCCATCCAGAACATCAGTTACAAAACTTGCTAAGTTTGTGGTGGTTGAACGGCCCTTAATAAATCCATGTTGCTGAGAAGGTATGTGATTGTAGATAAAGTGATAAAGGAAATGGTGCGCCACCTTCTCCATAATTTTGCCTAACGCATTCAATATGGATATAGGACGATAATTTTCGACACATGTCTTCTTACCCTTCTTATGAACTGGAGTGATGTGTGCAGTTTTCCAGATTTTCGGATAGAATCCTTCACGAAAACATATGTTGAAAATATAAGCTATAGGAAGTGCCAAAGATTCGGAGCATTTGTAATAGAAAATAGGAGGGATATTGTCACAACCTGGGCCTTTGGACGTGTCGAGTTTCGCAAGTATTTGCTTTATGAAGTCCGCCTCAATGTGTATAGTATGCAGAGAATCATTACTGATATCTTTAGTGGATTCGACGGATAGATCTCCCGATGGCGGGCTAAAGTTTTTATAAAAGAAGTCATTGAAAGCCGAACATATTTCCCCATCATCGGAGCAAACTTGATTATCATAGAACATAAGTTTTGGGTAATTAGAACCGTGTTTCCTTCTTGAGTTTATGTACGACCAGAATTTTTTTGGTTGTTTTTTAATATTATCTTCGGTTGAATTAATATAGGATTTATAGTCTTTTGACTGTAGTAATTTGACTTTTGAGCGTAGTTCCGAGAAGAATTGATATTCTAGCTGATTATTATATTTTTTCCAATTACTGTGAGCTTTGGCTTTTTCTTTGATTAATTTTATGAGTTCGCGGCTATACCATACAGGATAGATGTGTGAATTGGAAATAATAACTTCAGGTATATACCTTTCAATGGCTGAATTAAGCACTGAGTATAAACTATCAACTGCCTGCTCCGCACTACATGATGATAGTTTTTCACACCAGGTATGATTTTTTAAATATTCATTTATGGCGACATAATCAGCCTTATAGAACTGTCTCTTTTTACGTTTTGCTTTTTTTAAATGAGGTATAATTATGTCTGTAGCATCAATGGTAATCGTAGGGTGATGTTTATCCTCTTTAACTAACGGACAACTTGATCTTTCGACTGCTAAGCAGAAGTTTGCGAACACTAGATCAAGAGTGTTATTGTTTGAGTTTACCACGGAACAGTATTGGTTAAAACCTGCATTAGATAATTCGTTGATAAGTAGTGAGGCAACAGTCTGAATCTCTACGGATCCTTTTTTTATAATATGTGGGGTACCTGTCGACCACCGAATACAAGGTAAATTAAAATCACCCGTTAAAAGTATTTTATCATTTGGATTACTAGATAATATCATGTTTAAAATACCTAGAAGTTTATGAATGCGTGAAGGTATAAGCCTATCAGGAGGTAAGTAAATGGAGGAGGAGGACATGGCGGGCGCGGGTGGGGTGCGGGCCTTGAGCAGGCGCCCCGGCACAGTGATCCAGACGCACTCGACATCATCGCATTGCCATTCCGGTCGCGCACGCGCAGATAGGCGTGTAGCGCTCATAATCATTACTCCTCCCCCGAGCGAGCCGCGGTCTCGCCTAAATATATCATAATTGTTACTACTTAATTCGGCGTCAAGTATACCATCACATAGCCATGTTTCTGTGAGGAGGATCATGTCGGCGTCACAAATAAAGACACTATTATGGAAGTCATTTGTCTTTGTTCGGAGGCCACGCAAGTTTTGATACAGAAACTGGAAACTGTTATTGGAATTCATTACAGATAACAGGTTTGATAATGATACCTATAAGTCAAACCGATACTATTGATTACCGAGAAAAGTGAGATATGTATTGGCGGTTTGTCGCTTAAATTGGGAATATAATGTTGGAGAACCGGTATCTTAACCGTAATGGAATTAATTACTCTAAGTCTTGAGTAGTAATGTGGTGTTGATAATTGGATAAATATTATATGGTAGATAAATATTCTGAAGACAGAAACCAGACCATTGTCCAATAATAATGTGATGTTAAGTGTTTGTGAAAGTGTGTTTAATAAATGAATAGTGTTATGTAATATGTATGTAAGTAGACATATTGATAATAATTGAAATAAATAATGGCAGAACAAATTAAATGTGTTTATACAGTACTTATACATTAATTCATTTTCTCCAAGTCTGTAATGCATACTATTGGAATAGGAGGAGAGGTATCCGTTTTTCTTATAAAAATTCGGCAGTTTTTTGTCCATACGTGTTTGTAGTTATATTCTGTGGCCTTTAGTTTTGTAGATCTTAAAAGTTGTTTATTATTTTTAGTAAGATGTTCATTTATAAAAATTTTTTTGATCTCACCTCCTATTCCGATATCCTTTGAAGTGATGTTTCGATGTTTACGGGCAGCAGCAATCACAGCGTCCTTGGTAGCTCGTTGCCTGAACCGGGCAACAATAGTACGGCTGGTGCCTTTGCGGGCCTGGTGGCGTGGTTGTACTCGATGTGCGAATTCAATTTCTTCTGGGTTGATTTGGAGTCCCAGTTGAGCAGTAACCTTTTCAATCATTTTGACTGGGGACTGCAACTCAGCTTCTGGTATTCCGACGACTTCGATGTTTTGGGCCCTGGACCATTGCTCTTGATGGGCGTGCTCCTCCTCCAAGTGTCTCATACGAGCCTTGACCGCAGTAAGCTCCTCGCGAAGTTGTTTATTATCGTCACTGAGAGCGGTAATGCTTTCTTTTGTAGTTGAATAGAATTTCAAAATATCATCACATTGGTCACTAAGATATTTTATAAATACCAGGATGGAAGTTTGTTATAATTAGTAGGTCTCTGAGAAGTCGTAGGCAATTTTTTACCCCTACGTGATAAATACAAAACTACGTTTACCTTTTTAGCTAGTAATTAAATAAAATTATTATGACGGCAGAGTAGAATACAATTGTCACCACCCCAAATCTCTCCCGTGGGTGTCGTACAAGGCGACTAAGGATAAATCAGTGCTGAGGAATGAGCAGCAGCGTTCCTCTTATACTCGTACAACCTAGCAATTCACTGCGACTTTTGTGCCCGATAAATGGCAATAGGCTCGCCACCTATTACATGGGGCTTGACATAATTGGCGAAACGCGGGTGCTGGTTCACCTCTGCCTACCCCATCGGGGATATAGGCGTGATTTATTTATGTATGTATGTTACATACATAAATCACGCCTATATCCATATATGTATGTATGTATGTATATTAAATTAAAAAAAAATCTGTCATCCAGTAGGTATCCATAACACGCAAGTTACTTTCCTACGTGAATTTTGTATTTTTGATATTCATAAGCCTAACATGATGACTCAAATAAGGTTGTCTCTATGCGAGTGTAATCCAGGCGGCATGACAGATACGGATAGGCCGTTGAATTATTCATCCAAGAAAAGAAATGGGCATGCCCACGTGCTTTCGAGATGATGGATGCTCAATTCAAAGGGACGGTGTTGAACAATATAAATATAAATAATTTCGCTCACCTATATCGTCATTTTAATATTTAAAAAAACCGACATAATTAAAAAAATACTTCGAAACAAAACGACAGAAAAAATTTTTTTAGAAAATAGTTTTTGGTTAGTATTTTTCATATATTCGAGAAGCGTTTAGATAACGAAGTAAAATAAGTCGGTATATAACAATCGTTCAAATGGAAATGCCACGTGGTGAGCGTTGGGAGCAGAGCATAATACAATTTTCATCTCCCCTAACTCTCCCGAGGGTGTCGCACAGCCTACCCCTTCGGGGATATAGGCGTGATTTATGTATGTAATTACATGTGACCTGACCTGATAATTGGTGAAACATAATATGCGTAAGCAACTGTGATATAAAGCAATTTAACATGTTATTGTTACCTTAATATTAGCAGAATCACACCCCAGGAAGCACGAGAAGAGTTTTTACCCGCCTCCGTGTATAGTGGTTCGCCCACCGGAATTAAGATCCAGAGGTCCCGGGTTCGATCCCCGTGGGGTTACAAAATTTGTACTCGGTTTGGTTGGTGGTAGGACTTCTTTCAAGTCCGCCTGGTTATCTACCACCATCTTATCAAAATGTCGCCATAATAATGTTAACAGCATTATTGTGTTTCGACAATGTGTGATAAGATAGCCAGCCCCTCTGTGGTTGAGGGTTCCAGGTGAAGATCGATTCCAGCTTCAGCCCTTATCGTCCTTACCATCAGGTGAGATGAGGGGCAAGAGCTTCCCTGTCTAGCATAAAAAAATATGTATATAATTGACCGGCTTTAAGAGAGCCCTGGTCATCTAGTTCGTTTGGATGGCTCGTAAATTAGTTTTTGTCAAATTACAAATGGTTTTAGCAAGCAAAGACCACGGCGGACCCGTGGCTTCATTAAAATTTCACAGAGGCGCACGAAACGCTGGAATTATTCACAGAGCTTTGTCTGAGCAAAATAGTTACGCATTCGTCCAGTTTTCGGTTTGAACCACATGAGTAAAGAAACGGAACAGAGAAAAAGCTTTTGAAGTGCTCGTAAAATTTATAGGTTGCTATTTTGGTCGGGTTGGCACCGTAGGTAGGATAAAATTAAATAAAGAAAATTTAATTTTTTGCACATATTTTTACTAAGTATTTTTTTGGGTTCTTTATTTACACGCCTACTCTAAAAAAAATTATAACTTTTGGTTCTCGATAATTGGTAATGTCTTTTAATCGAGTAATAAATTCTAAATCAAGCAACAACTATATTTTTAGTAGTAATAATTAAATGATAATTTGCATTTTTTTAAGTTTAATAACCTACACGTATCAAATTATAAACATTTTACTTAATAAATGTGAAAAGAAAACAAAAGACGCCCAACTTTCGGGTGTCGAGTCGTGACTGTTGCCCTGAGATTGACCAATGGCTGAGCTGGGTTTGAGGCGGTTTCGGCTCATACGTGACAAGAAGCCAATGGTCACCCACACACACACTTCCCGCTTGTAGTAGTGTGCCTATCACAGCCAACTTGTAGCTTTATCTCTGTCCCGTATCTGTACTCTGTCGCTTTGAACGCTTTAACCCACCCGTGTGGAAAACTGTCCTAGTTAATGTGTGTATGTTATTACGTAGAGATGATGGTGTTGATCTGTCGTGTTTGGTGACGTACCTACGAACTTTTCGTAATTAAAATCCAAATGTTGCCAGTAAACATTTACCTAAAGAACTACTAATTTGATTGTAACGTCTTGGTTGGCCGAGTGGTATAGGCATCTGCCCGGATCGTAGAAGACCCGGCTTTGATTCCCACATCAAGACTTTTTTGGACATTTTCTAACCACAATATTCTTTGTAACTATGTACATACTTAAAAAAAAAATCAAATGTTCCCAAAGATGTTTTGGTGGTTAGAAAAAGAATTTCGAAAAATTATGATCGTGAGGCGTGAATCTAAAGTTAATTAGTGTCTTGGGTGGCCGAGCGGTCAGGCACCTGCCCGGATAGCAGCGGACGCGGGTTCGATTCCGGCCTCAAGTTCATAATTTTTCGAAATCCTTTTTCTAATCACCAAAATCTTTGTACTCATTTTTCTAACATTTATATAATGTTAAAATTAAAATCGAAGAAAATGTTCCTGTCTTTTTTTTTTGTTTTAAACTAATGCCATTAAAAGTCGCACTTTAACACAATTTACGAAAATAGTGCATCCAAGAATTATTCTGTGTCATCACCAGCCCTTCAATGTCTTCACAGCTGGGGCATAGTATGGACGGAAGATATGAAGTATTGGGGCCAAACACACCACGTAGGCTCAGTGCGGGTCGGTGGGTTGTTATTAACGGTTGCAGGTGCAGCCGGAATGAACAGCTTAACGTGCCTTCATCATCATAATCATCACCAGCCCTTTAATGTCCCCACTGCTGGGGCACGGACCTTCCCTATGGATGGAAGAATATAGGTAGATTGGGCCATAACCCACCACGCTGGCCCAGTTCGGGTTGTTGGGTATTAACGACTGCAGATGCAACCGGGACCACCGGCTTAACGTGCCTTCCGAATCACGGAGGAACTCGAGATAATAAATTTTTGGTCACCCATCATATAACTGGCCTTAGCGATCTTGCTTAGTTTACGCAATCGCAGGCCAAGCGCGCTATCCCACAGCGCTAGCGACCTCCTCGCGTGCCTTCCGAAGCACAAAAGAACTCGAGATAATATATTTATATTTCATGGGACCTAACATAATTGGCGAAACGTGGGTGCTAGTTCACCTCTGCCTACCCCTTCGGGGATATTGGCGTGATTTATGTATGTATGTATGTATATAATGGAAGCTATAGTAATATTGTAGAGATTGTTTCCAAAACAATTAGCAAATACAACGTAATTGGTATCAGATTTTGGAACAACTTTGTGAGTATTTTATACTGTGTTATAGCATGCTAACATATTTATAAAATGTTTCTGTGTTTAAATAAAATACTCATGACTGTAACAACTAAAATTCGATTTAATACTATACTCGTAGATACATTACAGATGTATTCATGATTTAATATACGTCCGATCGTATGTACCTACTATGTACTTGCTACGGAACAAACAATATTTTTATGATATTTTCCGAAGGTTACAATCGTAAAGTGTATTTTAGGCTCGGAGGAAGAGCAGGCTAGATTTATTAGTAGGCATAATGACATTAACTTTCTAGAACATCCTCACTACAGGTTAGAACTACTTTATAGGCATTACGGGAGAAAATAGAGAGTTAATTTTTTGCGCACCCGGCCTGCGATTGCGAAAACTAAGCCCGACCATTGGATGGGTGATCGAAACTGTAATGGCCACTATACTCTTCTTCCCAGGACATAAAAAACTATGCCCAAGCAGTGGGAAATTAAAGGATGGACGTTGTAGGTCTGACGGATATCCATCATCTGATATTCATCATCTGATATTCATCATCCGATATTCATCTTCTGATATTTATCATCTGATATTCATCATCCGATATTCATCTTCTGATATTTATCATCTGATATTCATCATCCGATATTCATCACCAGATGTTCATCATCTGATATTACATACATACATAAATAACGCCTATATCCCCGAAGGGGTAGGCAGAGCGAACTAGCACCCACGTTTCGCCAATTATGATAGGTCCCATGTAATAGGTGGCGAGCCTATTGCCATCATCTGATATTCATCTTCTGATATTTATCATCCGATATTCATCACCTGATATTAATCATCTGATATTCATCTTCTGATATTTATCATCTGATATTTATCATCCGATATTCATCACCTGATATTCATCATCTGATATTCATCATCTGATATTCATCATCTGATATTCATCATCTGATATTCATCATCTGATATTCATCATCTGATATTCATCACCTGGTATTCATCACCTGATATTCACCATCTGGTGATGATCAATATCCGTCTGACCTACAACGTCCATCTTCCCCGATCTTGCCCTACGGTAGATTCAGCGCAATAACCACGAGATTTTAAACAAACTTTTATAACGCTACATTCCAGCTAAAGTTAAACCAATAGGATTTCCCTCTCACACATATACACTGTCTCCCTCTTTCAGTAAAACGCAGTGCCAATTGGAAAAAAGTAGTATTTTGTGTACAATGATTATTTTTTGATGGTTTTTCGTTAGTTACGAAAAAAACTAGGTAAACTACCCCTAAAAGGGGTTTTTTTGATGTAACTCAACCAATTGTTCAAAATTGTTACTAATGTTTAAATATCAGACTGATATTTAACCATTACTAACAATTTTAGTTGCTGATGGTATTAATTGTTTAATATCAGTCTGATAATGTTGATACATACATACATACATACATAAATCACGCCTATATCCCCTAAGGGGTAGGCAGAGGTGAATTAACACCAACTTATCGCCAATTTAGCTAGGTCCCATGTAATAGTTGGCGAGCCTATTGCCATCTATCGGTCACATCAATCGCAGTATATTGCTAGATGGTACAAGAGGAATGCTGCTGCCCATTACTCATTGCTGTATTTACCCTTAGTCGCCTTGTAGGACACCCACGGGAGAAATGGGGGTAGTGACAATTGTATTCTACTCTGCCGTCACCACACGGCGGATAATGTTGATAATGGATAAAAATATCAGACTGATTATCAGAAATCAGATTGAATTTTTAACAATTGGTTGAGTTAACTATGCATCAAAAAACCGGCCCTTAGAAGGTCGGTTTCAGGCAGGCGGTCATTTCATAACCTAGATAGATTTACTACCGCAATCAGCGACGTTAATTAACGTTAATGAGTACTTAATGTCATTAAATGATAATTCAAAACTAGTCCCAATTCTTACCGGGTCTAACTGCCGCACTCAGAGACATCAAATAACTTTAATGAGTATTTAATGTCAAAAAATTTTTAGACCATAGACCCGGCAAGGATAGAGATTAGTTTTGAATAGTCATTTTTTGACATTAAGTAATCATTAACGTTAATTGACGTCTCTGAGTGCGGTAGTAAGTACTAATAAAAGTTAAATGACGTCTCTGATAAGCGACAGGGGTGAGTGTGCCGATGAAAAAACATGGTTGTACCATGTTAACTTCATATCTCTCTTTTTGTTTTTCGTAAACTAATCATCATCACATCAATGGTGTATGTAGCACAGGCCTACCGTATAAATGAACCGTATAAGTACTGATGAACTTCGGTAGGCACGTTAAGCCGTTGCTTTTCGAGGTAATAAATTTTTGGTCACCCATCCAGCGACCGGCCTTAGCGAACATTTTACTTAGCTTAGCTTACGAAATTGCAGACCGAGCCACTGCACCATCACCAACACGACCAGACTGAAAGCAATTACTGCTTTCATATCTTTCTCGTGTCAAGACATACTGTCATAACAGGCCTCTAGGGTTATTGTTCAAGCGCGCTGTCTTCTTTCCGTGTTTACAAACAATAATGACGAGAGAAAAAACTAATTGTAACACAGCAAGTGAACTAAGTAAGATTGAGCGGACAAGAAAAACGCAACAAACCATGACTTAACTCAGCTTGAGAAGCGTTTATCATAATTGTTAGCATAATAATGGTAACCGATTGCTCTCTGGATTCGCTACTGAATAGTGCTCGGTGTGAACGCCCGATGTTCGTAGTCGAAATTATCATTTATTTAATAATTATCAAATCACTTTATTTGCGATTGCTAATTGTAAATTATAATTGTGATTGGTAATTGTACTCAGTTGTTGTAATTGTGATTGCTAATTGTACACAGTAAAAGTACAGAAGGTGTGGCTTATTTCTAAAAGAAATCTCTTCCAGCCCACCTATGATAGGAGATGTGATGATTTTCTTTTATATTACGATAAATAACAGGATAAATTACGATAAATAAGCTGTAGTACGTCTATCTACAACTGTTATAATATTGGGACCCGCCGTTAATCTGTCTGTTCTGTGGTCTTGCTCTCATTCGATCTCGATCAAAACTCCTATTTTAGTAATTTACTTTATCCCATCAAATTTTATCCCATTTCGATTAACTTCTTTGATTAACGGCGTTTGTTCAATATTATTTATTGCAGTGATCTCAGTATTGTAATGATAAACAGATCCATACTAAGCCAAAAATATAAGCACTTATAAATTGTCACTATCACTCCTTGCGGATACGCTCTAACATAGTCATTCCTTATTTAGGTAATCTTTTCTCGGCGCCCCGCACATCCATCTCAACATTTTAGTTGGTGGTAGGACTTCTTTGAAGTCCGCCTGGCTAGCTACCACCATCTTATCAAAATCTGTCGCCATAATAATAATGTTAACCAGCATTATTGTGTTTCGACAATGTGTGATAAGATAGCCAGCCCCTCTGTGGTTGAGGATTCCAGATGAAGCTCGATTCCATCTTCAGCCCTTATCGTCACTTACCATCAGGTGAGATGAAGGGCAAGAGCTTCCCTGTCTAATATAAAAAAACATTTTCATCTCTGCTGCAGGCATTGAACTACTTACTATTACTAGACGTACTTACTTACTATTACTTATTAGAAAAATAATAATAATAACTAATTCTATAACAGTTTGCGTGTTCATTTCAGGACACTTCACTCATATAACGGTAAGAGTGGAAAGGTTTTGAATTTTTACGCATGTATAATGCAGAAAAAGCTCAAAAATATCGAGTGTAAAAAAAATTACGTTTATAATTAATATTTTACTTACTAAAATAATTATTGTAGTCCGGCATAAATTTAGTATTGCACGTGAATGAACAATGATCAACCGAAATATCGTTCATAAAGCCCACTATAAAAGCCACAAATAAAAGAAAGTAAATTCGACAACTTTACAATCCCCATAGTTTGTTATCGACGCCACCACTCTTAAGTATATTAAAGCAGAGCAGTCTAATTTATCGTGGAACCAGATAAGCTAATAAATCTGTACCAACGGCATATGCGGAGGGACAACTGGTCCCCACATCCCCAAGTCACAGCCCAACCCCATTGTTATAATGCTTCTAAAACGTGATGCTTACAAAGGGTTTGTGAAGAGACGCCGGCGCCGACTAAACAATGATAACCGTCACAGTGGTCTATTACCGTTGGCACAACATTATTTGTTGTACTATTTTAGTTAAATGTTGGACAAATAGAGAAAGAAGTGTTGCGTCTATGGAATTTTATGTTAAAGTAAGTAACTAGGGTACCTAAATAAGCTAGATGTTTTGATTAGTAAAAAGAAAAAATATTTATAAAAGGTAACACAAGTTGCTAGTACTATTTCAACACTATTGGGGGGAATATGTAGTTACATATTTATTACCTACATTAAATTACAACGACAATTCAGTTTTACCCAAAGACGAAGGTTAGTATTTTATAAAAGCAGGGACGGTGTTGTAAGTTTTGGTTTATTGTATATTGTAATAATAGATGTGAAAATACCTCTTCCAAGCTGTTGAAAGAAGTCATAAAATTAATATACGAGATTCCATCCATTTTAATGCCGTGTGGTGACGGCAGACTAGAATACAATTGTCACCACTCCAAATCTCTTCCGTAGGTGTCGTACAAGGCGACTAAGGATAAATCAGTGATAAGGAATGAGCAGCAGCGTTCCTCTTATACCACCTAGCAAAGTACTGCGAGTTTTGTGCCCGATAAATGGCAATAGGTTCGCCACCTATTCCATGGGACCTAGCATAATTGGCGAAGTGTTGGTGCTAGTTCACTTCTGCCTACCCCTTCGGGGATATAGGCGTGAATTATTTATGTATGTATGTATCCATTTTAATGCTGTACTCGAATGTTGTAATGGAATATAAAAGGAGGAATGTTCAGATGTAATGTTTTAGAATAAAAATAGACTTGGGCATTCACAAAAAACGTGCACGTAAAACACAAAAATGTTCAGGTTTTTAAATTAGTCATGTTTGCTTTGGGTGAAACTTTTATATACAATTTTGTATTTTTGTACATATAAAGTTCCGTTCAAAACATACTGTCGCGCCTGTTAAAATAATCCAACATATTTAGGATTTAGTACTTTTTTTTTAGTTATGAAACGAGCATTTTAAAAAAAAATTGTAATTTTAAATTTGCTGCCATGATTTATCGCTTTATCGATAGCGATCAATCAATAGTTAAACAATTCTGTGACGCAAATAAAAATTAAAAAATGGCTTCTATAATAGAGATAGTCGCAACGGGAACAACCCTAGCTAGATACAGTGGGATTGAAACGTTAGTAGTTTAGTAGGGGCCCTTTCTATGGGGTGATAATTTTTGTGCCACCAAAAGCACAATACGTTGCCCCCAAAGCTTTGGATTAAAAAGCGCTATGATAGATTTACAATTTTATAATGTCAGTCTAAAATAACGTTATTTATCGGAAGATTACATTCTTTATACCAACACACGAAATATTCAATAGGTACACTTGCTAATATTTAGGTGGTTTATTCGTCGTTCTATTCGTTAAAGGCCTGTGGTTACAAAGATATTTAACTACACCAATTATTTTTTTAAATCGTAAAAAACCTATACATACTTTATTAGATACGTTTTATATTGTGGTAAATGTTAGTCTTATGTTAAAATTTACAATGTTAATTAAGATATTAATAGTTATTCTCAAATTTAACTGTGATTTAAGTTAACTTTAGATCGAATAATATTCTTTAATGAGGCGTAGAAATCGCAACAAATATAACTTAGTAAAAAAATATCTGAAAGTGATGTAGAAGCGACTATTAGAAAGTATGGAGTAACTGAGAAAAAGTAGATCAGCGAAAAGTACAGCAACTAGCGATTAGTAGTAATGGACCCTATACTAGGTCTAATAACTGTTGTGATAAGGCAGGGGAAGATTAGGAAACCTCAATCACTATTATAAAGTTTCTGACAGCACTCAGGATATTTACAAGGGCCGACGAAATAGAGTCGGAACGCGGTCCTCGGCTACGCGTCTTTTATTAAATAATAAAAATGTACCTAAGTATTTAGTGTTCACTATGTTTCGAGTCAATCATTCAAAATTTAAACAAAAATAACCCTAAACATGTTTCATCCAACGTGAAAACTGTGCAAAAATACATCGCCAACTAAACAATTTATGCATCTGCCACACAATGTATTAGGTAGGTGCTGTTTGATCCGGAATATCGCCAAACTGTAAAATGAAATTGCTATTCAAATATATTCAACTTTTAGGTACAACAAATTTAACCTATATCAACATTTTTTTCCGATGGTACAATAAGATAGGACACGAACCTAATATGATTATGAAAAATTTGACGCGGAAAATCTCAATTTTGATTTTTTTGTAGTTCCGCGATATTATATTAGGATAGATAATAAGTAATCTATCTCCTACGATTGTAAACTGGCAAATTTTGTGGTCAGTAACAATTTATCTGTTCACTTCTTTATAAGCACAACTTACTAAATCGAATTATTTTTTAGGAAAACACAGTCAGCATCCTATAATGTTCTCTTATATTTGAAGGAGCACTACACATTTGAAAAACAACTTTAACGCGTTTATAAGACTCGCGTATACATATTTAGGTCTTTGGCATTTTAATTATTTAACGCGACGTGTAGATCACTTTACCGCACTCACGGGGAACATCCTGGTCAGTTTATAAACGGATCAGTCAGAAATATTACGTAATCCAGGTCTTGCGCAAAAGAGTCGTTTTAAAACCAAGTAAACAACCGGGACGGGAAGCCGAGTAACATACAAACATACATCCATTAATCACCGAAGGGGTTAGCAGAGGTGAATAATTAACACCCAGTTTTCGCATATTAAGCTAGGTCCCTTGTAATAGGTTGGAGAGCCTATTGCCATCTATCGGCCACGGAAATCGGAGTATATTGCTAGGAGGTTCAAGAGGAATGCTGCTGCTCATTGCTGCTACTGTTTACCCTTAGTCGCTTTCTACGACACCCACGGGAGAGATGGGGGTAGTGACAACGTAAGTCTGTTGTGCCGTCACCACATGGATATAAGCAGAGTAACGTATTCAAGAAAACCCGCGTTTTGACGAAAACTTTAAAGTAATCTGTTTACGTTATCTGTCCATTGCACCACTGTATTTGCTTCACTATTTTGTGACAACTTTCTATTGAAATAGAATTAGTTGTATTACAAATAACTAAAAAAACACAAAAAAACTGACTGACTCTTTTAAAAAAACAAGTTTTAGTTTCAGGGTGAATTGAGAATAGACGTCGCTATAATTTAATGTTAATAAATTGATAAAACGGATCCAACTAAACCAAAAAAGTTCTGCAATTTTTCTCTAAACAAAATGTCCCTTTTGGTATAAATTAATAAATTCGTTGCAAAGAGAATAACGCATCAATTTTTCTAAAAATTTTCTCACTTCCACTTTCTCGAATATTATTTCTCAAATGTTCAAATATCAATACATTTGTTTATAATAATGCGGCTCCTTTTAATCAGACATACAAATCGAACTGAACATGCACCACGGTAACATACCGGTGCGACGGAGAATATTGTTTACCAAATCGGAAAGACGAGAAAAACAAAACTTGTACTACACCAAACTCAGGGTCGTCACTCACCGAGTCGTCATGTCTGTTCGCCGCCGCAGTATATTTCTCGCTCGTGGAAGTAATAGGTGTGCAGTGCAAAAACGCGGGTTCTCACTGACGTTTTGCCATTGTCTTGGCTGATTATCTGTCAGTCTGTTTGTGTCGTCGCGTGAGCGGTCCGGCCGCGGCACTAGTCGGGTGTCGACTGGCGGTCGCGCCAACCCGCCGGCCGCAACACGCCGTAGCCCCAGCTTTTCGACGGACTTTCTTTGATAGTTGATAGTTAGTGGCTGTTTAACCCCTAAACTTTTGCGTTAGTGCGATATCACTCTGTTTTAGTTGCATTTCTTTGACAGTTAATAGAAGCTGTCTAACCCTAAACTTCTGGCGTTAGTACGATATCACATTAAGTTTTCTAGAAATAAAAATAAATTTCAGTCTTGTTATACAATAAACAAAGTGTTATATTGGATGAAGTAACGCAGGTTCGTGACCTAGGAGTAACTCTGGATAGTAGACTAACCTTTATCCCTCATCACGACTCTGTAGTCAGAAAATCTTTTAAAATGCTTGGTTTTATAAAACACAACACTGTTGACTTTAGAGAAATTATTAAATATAAATAAGTAGCCCCAACAAGTCAACGAACGTTATCAACATACTTTCTTCGGAAGTTAATAGTGGCTGTTTAACCCCTAAACTTTGGCGTTAGTACAATATCACTCTGTTTTAGTTGGGTTTCTTTGATAGTTAATCGAAGCTGCTTAACCCCCAAACTTGTGGCGTTAGTACGATATCTATTACACTGTTTTAGTTGCGATCACGATCTCCTTGCATCATTCATTCTTTTATCTTATTGAAACTTTTTGATATCCTGTAGTCTAGATGTTTCAATGGGAAGTTAATTTTTCTATTATATTTTAATCATCTTAAACGCTCCTTTTGTTGCTAAAGTTTCATCATCATAACCAGCCTTTTAATGTACCCACTGCTGGAGCACAGGCCTTCCCTATGAAGAGAATGGGACATAACCCCCTCACGCTGGCCCAGTGCTGGTTGGTGGCGACTGCAGATGTAACTGGGAGCAACGGCCAGGTGTAACTTTCATTCTTTTTCATGGGGTATCAAGTTTGTTAACATTATTTTGGCCCGGCTTCATCGGTCATCATCATCATCATCAAACGCGCTAATCTCAGGAACTACTGTCTCAAATTGAAAAATTATTTTTGTGTTGAATAACCGACTATTCGTTAATATACCCACCAACCAGCACTTGCTCTTGGAGTTGGCAATGATTGACTATCATTGGCGTTGTGTTTGTTTGCTTTAAATGAACGTAAATTCATGGAACTTTGATATGTTTATAGCCGTCCCTTTCACACTTCGCCGCTCTAAACCATTCCTAGTGGTTGGATGTAGTAGATTATTTTTCTATTCTTCGTCATCATTATCGTCTTCATGTTTGTTGCCAGTTTATATGTGCTCAATTTCACACACGCATACATACATAAATCACGCCTATTTTTCCCCGAAGGGGTAGGCAGAAATGAATTAACAGCGTTTCGTGAAAGATAAAATGAAAGACGAAAGTGAATGCTGATCGTTGTTACATGGACGGTGTAGGTCCCTTCCTAAACTATTGGTCTAGAGACCTTTACGGCATCTACGGGGTTATTTGGGGACACAGAAAACTTTAATGATCCTCGAGACTTGCGATCGAGCACTCACTGAGAGGATTTTCCCAAATCAGGGGGGCAGGCATCTTCCGAGGAAATCTCCTAGGCTGCTACGAATGTAGAGTAGATAAGAATGTAGCGTTGCAACTGCTGAGGACTGTGTATAAGCGATAATATATATAATATTATCACGATTGTACTTATTAATTATTTATTTTATTTTAATATTATCGTCACAACATTTCTTAACTATAAACAGTATATTAGCCCTAGAGCTGACAATATTCTAATACGTGCCTATATCTGCATAAAAAATGTAAATATTTTTAGCGTTTTTCCCGGGTTCGAATGTTGGTAGAGACAATTTCCCTTTAACCGCCCGCGTGGTCTAGAGGTTCGCCCGCCGGAATTAAGATCCAGAGGTCCCGTGTTCGATCCCCAGGGGGGTACAAAATTTGTACTCGGTTTGGTTGGTGGCTAGCTACTACCATGTTATCAAAATCTGTCGCCATAATAATAATGTTAACAGCATTATTGTGTTCCGGCAATGTGTGATAAGATAGCCAGCCCCTCTGTGGTTGAGGGTTCCAGGTGAAGATCGATTCCATCAATGACCCTTATCGTCAGATGAAGGGCAAGAGCTTCCCTGTCTAGAATTAAAAAAGTGTTATTGTTATATTCTCGGACTCCCTATACGTTATATAGTATACATTCAAGATTTTTAACCAAATTACATAATAAATAATAATACTGTGGTAAATTCACGATTGTTACTTTAATATTAGCAGAATCAGGCCCCGAGGGGATGATCCGTCAGAGAGCAGGAAATTCCATTTCCATCTTTCTCCACACAGGAGATGGAAAACTACGGCAGAGCGTTGCTTTTTATAAAGAATGGTGAGACCCAAACGCTAGGGCCACATAAGGCCTGGAACATAAACTACTACCTTCATTAAATTCATACATACATAAATCAGTAGCACCCAAGTTTCGCCAATTATTTTAGGTGCCATGTAATAAGTGGCACAAAAGACGCAGTACTATTGCTAGGTGTTATAAGAGGAACACTGCTGCCCATTCCTCATCACTGATTTATCCTTAGTCGCCTTGTACGACACCCACGGGAGAGATTTGGGGTGGTGACAATATTTGTATTCTACTCTGCCGTCACCACGCGGCTATCATTAAATTCAGAACATTTTAATTTTGGTAATTGTTTCATTATTTGTAGATTATATACCAAGGGCGATAAAACAAAGAATGGCAGAGGTCGCAAGTATTTATTTGCAAGTGAATATGATCAGAGACTTTCCTTTCTTTTCGCCCGGGGTAAGATAGTTTTATGTTACTAGCTGACCAGGAAGTGAGATTTTCCGTACGCGTAGCGGGCGGAAAAGTCCACTTTATGGTCAGGTGAGACACAAAAAATGTATTATTTAATAATACACAATGTACACCATACTGTTTACAATTATTACAAAGATAAACGCGGGGTTGGGGTCCGAATTGCGATCAAAATGTTTGTGTAAAGTAGGTAAATACAATTATTTAAGATCTCTTTTGTGTTTGAACATCAGATTTAAACACTTCAACACTTTTTTATCATAAAACACCATAATTATTATTTATATATATGAGAATATAACAGTAAAAGTTAAATACACAGACTAATTGTTAATAATTTAATATTCTACGAAGTTTACATTGTCTGGTAGAGAGCATAGAGGACATTTTCAGTAATTTGTAAGCTTAGGAGCTTTGATCGAATCTTAGAACATATGAGCTCCATCATATCTTAATCTCAATTAATACTCCAACTAATAATTCTTCCCAAGGAGAATGAATAGAGCTGAAAAAATCCGTCATTTTAACCCTCTTGTTCATAAAAACTAAATCAGTCTCTTACTGCCGCACTCAGAGATGTCAATTTACTTTAATGAGTATTTAATGTCAAAAATTTTCATTCAAATCTAAACCATAGACCCAGCAAGAATAGCGACTAGTTTTGAATTGTCATTTTTTAACGTTAACTACTCATTAACGTTATTTGACGTCTCTGAGTGCGGCAGTAAATCTCTTTTCTCTCTTTATTTGTAGCAGGATCTTTATTGAATATCTCCACTGATGTGGCACAGGCCTTTCCTGTGAGTGTCGATAAATTGACAATATTGCTTTGCTACCTACTCTATATCTATTATAACGTAAGAGATCAATCCACCATAGAAGATTTCATTCAAATAGGTACCTACCTTATACCTAGGTTGGTTAGGTTAGGTTACCTACTAAAATAAAATCACATAAAATTATCATTAGTACAGTTACTGCCATCTATCAATCCAAAGAGGTACTAAATTCACTATCTTGCATTCAATTTATTACTATCTCAGTGGACGGAATGCTAAGCAAAGTATTGAGTGGGAATTAGTTCGGTGACGCACAACTAGATGGTGCTAGTCCTGCAAAACAATGAGCAGATTTTTTTTTCTTTTCGATTTCTTATTAATACAAGACAAAATATGAATGAATAATATTTAATGTAAATATAGAGCGTTTTAAGAAATACTTTCTCGGTTGTATTCGTAACTATTCTAAGCAAGTCTTACTGAAAAATTCAGTTACTTACAAAATAATCGTGTGATGACTTACTGCCGCACTCAGAGACGTCAATGTCCAAGTCAAAGTCAAAATTCATTTATTCATATCATTACAATACACATAAGAATCGTCAAGACGCTAGATACCGAAAACCCGTGTGTCCAAGAAAAAAATAGGGGAGGGGAGGGGAATTCGATTCCTAGAACTAGGCTAAAACTCTATTTTCTTGCAAAAAAATATGATTTTGAATACAAAATTTTCAAAATGTTATGCAGAAGCATTTGAGTTTTACCGTTTTTTCATTTAATGGTCGATTTGACTACGTCAGAAGGAAGGAAGATGTACAGGGAAGGAAAGTGGTAGAGTAGCTTGCCAACGGTGCTAGCTGCTCTACTCTACCAATACTGACTACATTAGTATCGTTAGTGGGATAGTCAGCACCACAGATATATCATATATCTGTGGTCAGTACTATACCGCGCTACTCTACCCTATACTCAACCATATATTCTACCGTATACTCTACCCGTGTACAGCAGGGTACGAAATTTAAAGCTTTGAAACTCAGTAGCGGAGTTGTGTCAGCAGTTTGACGTCAGTACCAATTAAAGCTAATTTGTTTGTTTACTTATCTAACCTAGTCCATAGTGAATCCATTTATTTGGATCAGTACCCAGAACTCCACGAAGGGTTTCCGTAATGTCGATAGTTATAATGATTTTGGTAAAAGTCATTAATTATGATCATCATCAAAAGGCCTTTAATGTCCCCACGCCTGGCACTAATGAAAAATACTGAAAGAATATAGTAACAGTTGAAGAACTGGCCGCTGAGGATTGTGAAGTGCCGATATGCGGCGCGAGTAATGCCTACATTTTGTCTTCATTACATTACATAATATTTACATTATTATTATATTATTACAGTACAAGTTCGCAAAAAGGAAATCTTTTTGAGAACTTGTCTCGAGCGATAACGGTTTCGCTCCTTTAAAACTTTACAAAATGAGAGAACTTTTGCCTTTTTAGATTCAGTACCTACATCTTAGTCTAACTCTGTGCGTTTTTCTTAAAATAATGCGGTTTAGTTAAAGTAAAAACACCGTCAAGTAAAGACACAGCCAAGTCAAAGTAACTACTTGAGTAAAAATCATAACCTAAATTGTCATTTTTATACAATATTGAGAGAGAGGTGTAGTAATATTTAAAGGGGTTATTCAGGCCATTGAACTGAGCAACTTTCGCTAAGAGACCAAAATCAAAATCTCAGAAAAAAAACGTTTGATGGCCTGAATAAAAATATGACTACACCTCTCTGTTACACCCAGTAGATACGAGTGTGGTTTTCGTCTCGTCTTCAGTCAGAACGATTATTGCATAGCATTTGAACTACTGCCTTACGCTACAATATTAACTGTGTAAGACAGTGCTTGTTTACGTTTCCCGAGCTTAAATAATTATGGCATCAACCAATTGATCGGTGCACGAACAGTTGTATGGGCGAGTCCATATATTTCACGTGTTTGAGGGGATTGGGAAGTGACTGTGAAAATATACAGGCGAACCTGAAAAAATATAGTGACGTAGAAACTGCACGCGTGTTTTAATCACTGTTGAACATTTTGAATTGATATAATTCCACTAGAAAACAGTTGAATGCCTACTCATTACATTTCCACATGGCGATGGCGCCAATATTTTGTTCTGGTCAAATATAATCAGGTTAAAAAACTCAAGTACCCTATTTTGTAAACAATCGTGTAGTCAAGTACCCTGTTTTGTAAACAATCGTGTAGTCAAGTACCCTGTTTTGTAGCAAATCGTATCAACAATACAATAAGTAATCCTGTTTGCTTTCTACCTAAAAATACCTTCGATAGGTAGGTACTTAATGTCGGAAGCTAGCATTTCATGTAAGATTTCTAGCCTTAGGAAGCTAATAATGCTATAACACTGGTTAACCATATTCTCTCGACTATTAATTGCTCTAGAATACAATTGTCACCACCCCCATCTCTTCCGTGGATGTCGTACATGGCGACTAAGGGCAAACACAGCGATGCGTAATGGGCAGCAGCATTCCTCTTATACCACCTAGCAATATACTACTATTTATGTGACCGACTCGCAACGTATTACATGGGACCTAACTTGATTGCCGAAAAGTGGGTGTTTAATTCACCTCTGCGTACTCCTTCGGGGATATAGGCATGATTTATGTTTGTAATAAACAATGGTTCGTTATTTAAGAGAGCTTTCGGAAGCAAATAAGAACTCTAGGTGAAATATTCTTGGCCCACCCATCCAATGACCGGTCTTTGGGAGAGTTGCTTAGCTTACACGATCACAGGCGCCATCGATCTCCGCACCTCGCAAAAAAATCAAATATTTAAACACATTATACGGAATTCTCATAAAAACAGACTACCGCTACTTAATATCTGCATCCATATTTAAAAGGTTAAGAATCACTTAAATGCAATATTAATGCGGAGCTCGCTCGGCCTGCGATTGCGTAAACTAAGCAATGTTTGCTAAGGCCGGTCATTGGATGGATGACCGAAAATTTACTATCTCGATTTCCTCCGTGCTTCGGTAGGCACGTAAACCCGTTGGTCCCGGCTGCATCTGCAGTCGTTAATACCCACCAACCCGCACTGGGACGCGGTGGGTTATGGCCCATTCTTCATATTCTTCCATCCATAGGGAAGGCCTGTGTCCCAGCAGTGGGGACATTAGTAAGGCAAGTGATGTGTGTTGGTGATACATTAACGATTTTTTTCTATTTCATCATCCCCCTGCCCTTATCCCATCCTATTTGGGGTCGGCGCAGTATGTCCTCTTTTTCTATTCTCTTCTGTCTATTCATTCATCATCTCCTCATTCACGTCCATCACCTTGATATCACACCTCACGCAATCCATCCATATTTTCAGTGGTCTTCCTCTACTTCGAGTTTTTTTTTTATTTAATGAACAAAATTAAAGCGAAATGACAGCGATTGTGGTAATTTGCATGTCGGGTCGAGCGCTGGCTATGGCTGTCGTAGCCAGTCAGTCAGCGGTAGGACCGCGCGTCGTGTAGACGCGTCGCGTGAGTGATGTCGCCCCAGAGACAAACATAACGTGCTCAGTGCCCCGACCTTCGTACGAAAATATACGTAAGTATCACGATAACAAAATAAACTCGAATCAACGACAACTGCCAACGGAACTTTTAATGGGAAACAAACAATGCGAATTTTATTTGCAATTAACGACATGTTTCGGTGAAATTAACGAAGTCCAACTCGTGTCGGTGTAAAATGTTTTACTGTATTTTGTTTTTATAGTTCCGATAATCAATAATTTTCCATATATTTATTTTCATGTGTTTTATTTATAGAAAGGCTCTACATTTTGATCGTCTATTTATTCGCACTCAATAAACATTATTTTTGTTTCAAATAGTTTGGAGTATTGAGAAGAAATAGTCGATAAAGTCAACTCATAAATAAATAACTACTAATTTATTAACTAACCGAGATTTTTAATCGACATGACCTAGCAAATTAATAAAAAAAAATGTTAATTAAAAATATCAATTCATTAATTAACGCTATTGACATTTACTGAATGTGATTAGAGTTTTTAATAAGACAACATTTTCTAACTGCCGCACTCACAGACGTCAATTAACGTTAATGACTGCTTAATGACAACAAAAATTATTTAAATCTAGACCATAGACCCGGCAAGAATAGCGACTAGAATTGTTATTTTATGACATTAAGTACTCATTGACGTTAATTGACGTCTCTGAGTGCGGCAGTATGACTACAAAGCAAGTATTGTCGCTCTCAGTATACCTACTAACACTTTATTACCTTCTTTGTCACAACAATAAATTGTGGCAACTACACGGGGCTGCAAAGAAGCCATGTCAGTAGGTAACAAAAAACGAATATCCGAAAACTGATTTGTTTTTTAATTATAGGACTTAATACTGATATAGGAGTTTACACCTTTAATTCAGTTTAGTTAAATATGTTGTTAAAATTAAACTCTGATTAAGGTTTTAGTTGATTATTCTGCCACTCTCTCCCTATGTTATTTATATAGGGTTAGAAAAAGTATATATTCATGATGAAGAGTAAATATTAGACTGATCATGTTTTAGTGGCATCTTACATTTTAGACTTGAATTGTTTTATATGAATTTTGTAAAATTTTGCATATGAGGAACTATAAAATATTGATTGGAAGTAAACGTGCGAATGATACACGACTTTTAATAAACTTCACATCATTAACATTCGATGGGTATTCAAATAACAAAGAGATATTTCTCTTTTCATTTCTGATATGGATTTTTTTTTTCTAGCCCAAAGTAAGTAGCCTAAGCACTTGTGTTATGGATACTAGATGACGGACATATTTTAAATATAATTATGCATATAAATGTTGAATATATACTACATAAACATATACACAACCATGACTCGGAAACAAACGTTTGTGGTCATCACAAAGTTTGCCCCTACCAGGATTCGAACCCGGGACCTCTTGGCCAATACCCAGCAATCTGAGCATTCGACCAAGGCGGCCGGATTCTTTCATTCTTTGTATCTTACAATGTTGAACTTTGTATAGTTGTTTGTGTGATAGAAGAATAGAGAGTGGAATGGGCCATTACCGTCCACGCGAGGCCACTGAGGCTTAAGATGCCTTCCTAAGCACGGAGGAGCTCAAGATAGCATATTTTTGACCACCCACCCCAATAACCAGCGTTTGCGAACATTGCTTAATTTATGGAACCACACTATGTAAGTACCTAATTAACACTGCATCAGCAGACTTTTCTATGAATTATTCGATTTTACAAAGATTTTGGTGGTTAGAAAAAGAATTTCGAAAAATTATGATCTTGAATTTAAAAATTAGAGTCTTGGGTGGCCGAGCGGTCAGGCATCTGCCCGGATAGCAGCGGACGCGGGTTCGATTCCCGCATCAAGACCATAATTTTTCGAAATTCTTTTTCTAACCCCCAGAATCTTTATGAATATTACCAAAATATTACCCAGTACCCTAATAATAACTCTGCCGCACTCAGAGACGTCAAATAACTTTAATGAGTACCTACCTAATGTCAAAAAATTTCAATTAAATCTAGACCATAGACCCGGCAAGAAAAGCGACTAGTTTTGAATTGTCACTTTTGACGTGAAGTACTCGTTAACGTTATTTGACGTCTCTGAGTGCAGCAGTTAGGCACTTAATGCTTATAGTAATGTAGTGCCGAATATTTGTAATCTTTATTTCTTAAGTTTCAATATTATTTTGATTTTTATTTCAACATTATATAATGTTAGAAAAGTTATCACAAAGTAATTTGTAGTAGAAAAAGTTTGTAAAATTATGTCTTTCCCACATCAACACTATATAATTTTTCGAACTTTTTCTGAACACAAATTTCTTTGTATCCGTATACAGTCAAGTGCCGATCAGAAAAAAAATACAAATATTGCTCAATATGAACAATTAAACAATTGTTTCGCCCTATCGAGAAGTGGTCAATGGAAAATTGGACGTTATTATTTGATAAGCAAGAGTACTATTTGGAAAGCTTCCAGGTATAAAAATACAATACCTAGCATTTGTCTCGGCGCGAGTCTGGCTGGGAGACGGTGACGTTACGTTTATGACTGCATTCCTTACATACATAAGTGCATACAATCAACTACACATTTTCCGATGACGTCTATATTATGTAGACGTCATCTGGCCTGGGAATCTTCTATGCTAGCCTGGGAGCCAACATTTATCGTAGAATAGGCCAGCCCCGTCTCATCCCATGGGTGTCGTAAAAGTCGGCCAAGGGAGATTGACCGGTTTAGACCAATAAGCACCTTGGAGCACCCGAATTGTGGAGGGCAAGCCACCAACAACAGCATACCCAAAGAGGGATGGTGTCAGGCAGGCGGCCGGCTGTAAAACCTAAGCCAAAACCTTGAGCAGTATGGATTGAAATGTTGTTATTCACAATCACTCTCTCCGTTCATCGGTCTCTGGACATGGTCCGTTCCGTCTCTTTTCTATACATTCATTCATCACTAGCACCTTAACGGTGTGATGGATGAAACATACTGCGCAGACCCCAGATAGGCAGGGAGAAGAAGAAGAGTCTATATTATGTAGACCCTTTCTCATACATACATAAAATCACGCCCATATCCCCGAAAGGGTAGGCAGAGGTATTTCACACCCACGTTTCGCTAATTATGTTAGGTCCCATGTAATAGGTGGCGAGCATATTGCCATATATCGTGCACATAACCTAGCAATATAGGTATTGCGAAAGTACCTACCTATATTGCTAGGTGGTATGAGAAAAATGTTGCTGCCCATTACTCATCGCTGTCTTTACCGTCGCCTTGTATGACAGCTGCGGGAGAGATGGGGGTGGCGACAATTGTATTCTGCTCTGCCGCCACCACACGGTGACGGCATATAAATAAGTGCATACAATTAACTAAACATTTTCCGATGACGCCTAATTAACCCCTTTTCTCAGGTATGGCACAAAGGTGGTCTTAGGCCCTGTACACAAAACGGCGATGCGACGACGCATCGTAAAAATCTGCTAGCTCGCACAACGCAGTTACCATAACTATTAATTATAATAATTTTATTGATTTATTATTTTAACACACAGCATGATTATTACCCACACAAGCACCCATAAAGGCCATTTGAAACTGCTCTGCATATCAGTGATTTATGACTTCCAACGTGTGTGCCAGTTATAATTGACCCAATATGGGCCAGTTAGAAGTGCATTTGGAGCTTGCACTATTATATTAGGATTATTTAGTGCAATATTAGTTTAATAACATTTTTGAGGAAGTAAAAAACTATTAGCATATCTCTCTTATCTCCACTGGTGTCAAATGTAAGAGGAGTTGTCAAATTGACATTTGTATTCTATTCGTTTGAAGGTCACTTGTCTAGAGGGGCTGTAAATTCTTTGTATTTTTAATATTTTAACTTAATTATTTAGACGCCTATATTGGTGGTATGACTTTTTCAAGTCCGACTGGCTAGTTACCATCATCTGATCAGAATCTGTCGTCATAATAATAATGTTATCACCTATTTGATTTTAATTTTAACATTATATAAATGTTAGAAAAATTAGTACAAAGATTTTGGTGGTTAGAAAAATAATTTCGAAAAATTATGATCTTGAGGCGGGAATCGAACCCGCGTCCGCTGCTATCCGCCAAAATCATCAAAATCTAACCACCAAAATCTTTGTACTAATTTTTCTAACATTTATATATAAAATCAAATAGTTTATAAAGCAAACCCAAGCTTAACTGAACGCACGGTATTTGTAAAAATATCTGCTTTGGAATGTTTGAAATTTATTTCTACATTGCGAGGGTACCCGTTGGCTTACAACGTGAAGTGTAAAGGTTAGAAGAATTTCGGCAAGTTAATTAGTGTCTTGGGTGGCCGAGCGGTCAGGCACCTGCCCGGATAGCAGCGGACGCGGGTTCGATTCCCGCCTCAAGATCATAATTTTTCGAAATTCTTTTTCTAACCACCAAAATCTTTGTACTAATGTTATCACCATTATTGTGTTCCAACATTTGTGATAAAATAGCCAGCCCCTCTGTGGCTGAGGGTCCCAGGTGAAGCTCGATTCCATCTTCGTTCCTAATCGTCACTTACCAACAGTAAGGTAAGATGAAGGCCAAGAACTTCCCGGTTTAGCATAAAAAACAAAGTTTTCGGCAAATCGAAAATCAGAGAGCTGACAAGAAGTGAATACCGATTCACACGAGCACCTCTTCTTCTCCCTGCCCAGTTTCCCAGTCTATCTGGGATGCGCGCAGTATGTTTCCTCTTTCACTCATATCGGTCATACGTCATCAAGCCATCCACTCCCTTTTGATTCATATCACCTGTTCACACGAGCACCACTTCGAACGAACTCAAGGGTCCATTGTAAGAAGCCCTGCGTCAATAAGGCTCAATGTCCTGTAAATTAAATAATTCATTTGGTGCTATTGTGGCAAATTGTTAAAGTGCCAGCTGTGAGGCCCTTTAATAGCGATGGTGTAATCCGCGCTGTTGTACATTGTCGCCTCTGAATGTGGATCCAATTCATACACAATTCGTAACAAGGCCATCTTCATTAAAAACACAATTATAATCGCTGTCTCGGATACAGATAATAAGTGTTGCCAATCTAAGCGGTTGGAATGCTGACGAAAATCAAATGACATACAACCACGCCTCTATCGAGGCATTCTAGCAGAACCGAGTAAATGCCAATTATGAGAAGAATGAAGGTTAAATTTTGAGTGTCGTAGATAAAGCTCCTGCATGTATACGGTTTTGCCAGATAAAAAGAGCTGAAAAAAGTAAGTGTGTCCATGTATGTAATTTAAATTTCTTAAATCTTGCACACATTTCGTTCTGCCTGAATACTTACGATATATCCCCAAGAAGGATAGGATAGATCCCCGCAGGAGAGATTAGCGGTGGTGACAATTGTATTCTGCTCTGCCGTCAGCACGGCACCAATAAGTACTGCTAGAAAAAATCATAATCAAAGAAATGGATCCCCTTCAATTCAAAACCAATCTAATAATGGTACCATGATCTATACTATCTATATAATATTGATCTATACCCAATATTCAACCGTGAGGACACGACTGATGATTACAATACACTTATGAATCGTCAAGACGCTGGACTTCGAAAAGCTGTCTGTCAACGGGAGTATAACGCTAACGAAGAGCTGAACCCTTCCAGGCATCACTTTTATTGGTGGTTTGCACGCCACCAGCACATCCAGTATACCCAGAACAGTAGTTTATCTGCGGCCTGTCGGCGGGTTATTAGCCTACTCTTGCGTTGACGCTAGCTAGGATTGTAACCAAAGCGGCAGCTGCGAGCGCGAATGTGCAAACACTTTGTACACGCGCGATCACATCGAACCCTTAGCCCCCGTATTTTATGTCAATGTGTGCGTTACAGTGCGTACCTACACGGCGCCGAGTACGAAAGCACACATTCTAATGGACAGCGGCCAGTTTGTATGAAGAATTACTGTTTTGAGTTTACTGTGCCACCAGCAATTAATGTTGCATAGCATAGAATGTTCTTATCCATAGAATCTTGCGAATAAAATTATCCATCACTGCTAAACTGTATTCTGCTCTGTCGTCGCCTTGTGACGATGATGAAGAGTGAGAAAACAGATTCGAGACACGATATACACAAAACTGCATATTTGACCTTGACAGGGTAGACAGAGGTGAATTAACCCCCGCTTCTTGCCAATTAAGTATGTAAGTTTTAAGAGCCATTTTAAATGCTCATCAAAAGTTATTGTAGAAAAACTATGCCTACTTTATGTTATTATAGTTAAGTATAACAACAATTGGATGATAAAAAAGGAAGTTGACTAAATGAATGACCCCGCTACCACTGTCTTGATAACATATGTGATATAACACTCCGAAGGTCAAGTTGAAGGAATAGGGGCTGACATTTTTTTAGACTAGTACTAAGGACAACATTAAAAGTAATTAACTATTAACCTGATTGTGATAAGAGATCATCATAAAATTACGCCTTAGTCGCCTTTTACGACACCCGCGGGAGAGATGGGGTTGGTGAGAATTCATTTCCCAAAAAAATCACTTCCCCGTACTAAACCGAGAACCAACTGACATCAGTTTGTATGGGGGAGTGTTTATTTTTTCTGAGATTTCGATTTTGGTCACTTAGCGAAAGTTGTTCAGTTTGATGGCCTGAATAATGCAGGTGTCGAATAACCCCTTTAAATATGACTACACCGCTCTGTTACCCCTTGTATAGGCGTGATTTATGTGTTTATGTATGTTTTTGTTTCTCTTCTCAGAGCCTTGAGCTGCCACGATGGGGGCGCTGTTCAGGAGCGAGGAAATGGTGCTGTGCCAGCTCTTCATGCAGCAGGAGGCCGCATACATCTCCATGTACCAACTGGGAGAGGCGGGCATAGCGCAGTTCAGGGATGTAAGTATTATTATGGCCAGGAGGTACATACATAAATACATACATACATAAATCACGCCTATATCCCAGAAGGGGCAAGTACGCAGAGGTGTATTAAACACCCACTTTTCGCCAGTTAATTTAGGTCCCATGCGAGCCTATTGAGATAGATGGCTATCGCGCACATAAATCGCAGTATATTGCTAGGTGATGTAAGAGGAATGCTGCTGCCCATTACTCATCGCTTTGTTTACACTTAGTCGCCTTGTATACGACACCTACGGGAGAGACAGGGGTAGTGACAAAATTGTATTCGTCACTGCCGTCATCACACCGCAGCACACGTGTACAAATTATTGGAAAATGTACTCCATAAATATTTAAGCCTTATTTGCAGGGCGATCAAAAACAATGCTACTACGACACCTGTGACTAATCTAGGCTCTAGAATCAATATTTATGCGTGGTCTGCATTTCTTTAACAGACATTTACGGAATATTTAATCATAATTAAAAGAGAAAAAAAAAATATAATTGATGAGAAGAAACGAAATGCATGTGACTAAAAGAGTTAGAGGAGATTGAGAAAAAGGAAAAGACGACAAAAGAGATGGATGGATTGCGTAAATAATTAATTACAATATGAATGTGAGTGGAGTGAATGAGAATATGACAGCTAACAGGAGTGAATGGAAGAAAAAAAACATACGCAAAAAGGATGAAGATGATGATAATAATATTAATTTTGCTAAAGGACATCCTCCATTAGGGCACAAAATCAAACGTGCCGGCCAATAAAAAGGGCTGTATTCCGACAGAACACGTCGGCTTTAGCATTCGTTAATATGGCACCAAAGCTGTAGCACCAATATTAGTAGTGCTATACAGGGAGGAAAGTTGAGATGGGGCATTAGGGCAGCTACCAGATCCCTTGCTGCCACGCGAAAATGGTCTTTGGAGACCCTTCCCAACTTTTTTATGTGATTTTTATGTGATGACAATCGACATTCACAGATATTTAATTAAATGTACGTAATGTAGTATGTAATATTGGTGCTACAGATTTGATGCCATATTAAAAAATGCTAAGGCCGGTGTGTTCTGTCAGAATATAGCACTTTTTTTTATCGGCCGGCAATTTTGGTTTTGGACCAAAAATGTATGGAAAGTGGAGGATGTCCTTAATCAAAATACAATCTAATTTCTAGGTCTTGCTTAGAATGATAAATTTAACGAAGTAAACAAATGAGACAATAATAGAAAGACAATTCTCTAAAAATCAACATGGCAACCAAATAAATGAATTCTTGGCAGGTTGATGATCTGTTTTTATGAAGGTCACACAGACATCTAGAGTTTAGATATTTTAATGGGATTCTACTTACTACAGATTTTATTGAAAACCACTTTTAAAAGGTCTTCATTTAATTAAGACGAGTATCGAAATATCGAATGGAATAGGAAACATACTGCGCCGACCCCAGATAGACTGGGAACAGCGCAGGGAGAAGAAGAAAGAAGTATTTGTCAATTGAACAGGGACAATAAACAGAGGTGTGGAAACTCAATCAACATGTAAATCCCAAATATAGTAGTATATAATTTTAGTCCTCATTTTGGCTCAAGGAGACATCCTTGGAAATTATTTGTGCCACCAGCAACTACAACTTTTTTATTAAATTCAATATTTATTTGCATAAAACATGGTACAATGGAGATGTTACAATTTAATAGAAATAGAATTAATAGAAATAGAATTAGTACTAGTATCCGATTATTTAATTCACTTTCGAATTGTATTGAACATCAACCATTATCTATTTTTAGATAGATTGTATTATGAATTTTGATAGAGCATTGCTTTTACGACAATATAAAATTTTGCATGAATTATTAAAAATAGTTGACTGGCATATTAATTTGATTATTATTTATAATGTCACCTTGAATGTGTGCTGTGTATTCCGTTTTTGTTTGTTATTTTTTCAATCAATTCTATATATTTTAATATTAATTGAGTCTTATGTAATTCTTATAGCTATGTAATAATAATACGTTATTCGATTTTGATTTCAACATTATATAAATGTTAGAAAAATATTGGTGGTTAGAAAAAGAATTTCGAAAAATTATGGTCTTGGTGCGGGCTTGATTCCCGCATCAAGACAATTTTTTAAATTATACACATTTTTTAAATTAAATCTTATTATTACCTACCTTTGTCCGACGGAATAACAATTTTGTTTATTGATAGATCGATTACAAGTGTACACATGCACAAACAACCTTGACTCCGGAACAAATGTCCGTGTACGTACCTACATCACAAAATTTGCCCCTGGCCGACAGTCAGTGATCTGACCATTCGATCAAACCGGCCGTCAAGATGCACATACACATATACATTATACATAAATAACGCCTCTATCACCGAAGGGGTAGGCAAAGGTGAATTAGCATCCACCTGGCGAACTGCCGACCCTTTCGCGGACATAGGCGTTATTGATTAATGTAAGTGTGTATGTATTTTCCAATAATTTGTACATTTACATCCATCAAGTAGTGCAAAGTATGGAGCTAAGCGACTGCATTGATATACTATATGACATAGGTGTACATAATAATACTTTGACATAAACGTACGGTCACAAAATCGAAACAAAATGTATGAGCCGTTTTTGTTTGTCACATACAATACAAGACAAAAGTCTATTTTCGGAAAACAGTTATTACAGATGTTAAAAATAGTTATGTAACTACGTGTGTTTAGTCTACTCGGAGGCATGCAAATTATTTGAAGAATTCAATTAAACATTCAAGATAAACAACCAAAAAACACTTTAGAAAATATAATACTGTTTTATAAAATCCAGAGATGGAGTCATTTAGTTAATATTGTTTTGAGAGACGTTCCGCTATATTTTTGTATATGTATATTCAGGGAACAGATTAAATAGAAGTATACTCCTATTGTATATATTTCGTTTATACATGTTCTTGTTCTAATCATTATTATTTATTTTAATGACGGATATATTCGAATTAATGATTACAAAAAATATTCGGCAATTATGATTGATTACCGAAATAACGACAAAAATTAATCAATGTCAGAGATACATTAAAATAACAGTAGAGTTAGAAATATGACAATTAGAGTTATCGTGTTTGTGGCATGTCGCTTTCATTTATTAAACACGAAGCAAAGTTCCCAAATGTTACTTACCCCTAATAAACATACATAAATTTACCCCAAAGGGGTAGGAAAAAGTGTAATAACATCCACGTTTCGCCTATTATCTTAGGTCCCAAGTAATAGGTGGCGGTCCTATTGCCATCTATCGGGCACGCAGATCGCAGTATATTGTTAGGAGGTAGGTGGAATAAGAGGAACGCTGCTGCCCATTATTCACTGTGGAGAGATGGGGGTGGTGAGAATTGTATTCTGCACTATCGTCACCACTCGGAATATATAGGGATATTATATTTATATTCCTTGTTCACATAGGTTCACATTCCTATGTTCACATAGGGATAGATTGCGAAAGAGAAAAATCAAGAAATATAATCTTTGGTGCTCTCCTGCAAGTCACAGATTGGACTTTCCTGTTTTAGTGTCATCATCATCATCATTACCACCCCTTTAATGTCCACACTGCTGGGGCATGGGCCTTCCCTAAGGATGGAAGAATAGAGGGAGATTGGGCCACATAACGCAACACGCTGCCCACTGCGGGTTGGTGGGTATTAACGACTGAAGATGCAGCCGGGACCAACGGCTCAACGTGCCTTCCGAAGCGCGGAGGAACTCGAGATAATACATTTTTGGTCACCCATCCAATGACCGCGGTCTAAGCGAACATTGCTTAGTTTACGCAATCGCAGACCAAGCGCGCTATGCCACTGCTCTAGCGAGCTCCGCCTCTCGAATTGTCCGGATCTTGGCAGCAATAACACATTATTGGTGTTGTTACGAGATACCACATGACCCGGGCAGATAGACGCTCCTCTTATTAATACAGGGACAAATATTAGAACCGTTATCTGCTCGATTGCGTAATGTATTTGGACTGAGCTACTGTCTGTAATGAATGAGTCATTGTGCGACCATGTTGTTTTACAAAGGACCAATGAAATGAGAGTGACAACAAAGATTTTTATGACAGTTGTATTTAAATTGATCACTTGTAAACCTATTAAATAAAATAAAGCCGTTTGGTGACCGCAGAGCAGAATAGCATTGTCTCCAACCCCATCTCTGCCGTGGTGGGTGTGGTATAAGGCGACTAAGGGCCGATTCCACCGCAAAATTAAACGCGATCAATTGAAGTTGAACTCGGTTTATGCTCTAAACTGAGTTCCGCTACATAGTTTGCATTAAACAAAACCAAGTTTTATTAAACTCAGTTTCTATGATAGACGGCGAAATCGGCCCTAAGTGTTATGCAGGGATAAGTAATAGGCAGCAGCGTTCCTCTATTACCTAGCAAGTTACTGCGCTTGACGTGCCCGATAGATGGCAATAGGCTCGCCACCTATTACATTGGACCTAACTTAATTGGCGAAAAGTGGGTGTTCAATTCACCTCTGCCTACCCGTTCGGGGATAAATATTCGTGATTTTTATATATATATATATATATATATATACATATATATATATATACAGGGCGTCCCACGGCCATGCCACACGGAGGAAAAGTATTTAATATACTTTCCCTCAAAATTTTAAAATAAAATGAAAAATTTTATGATCTTAGTTTCATTTAATATGCTAGGTTATTTAGGAAAAAATAATGCTTAAGAGTAGCCCTTTCAAACGCTATTATAAAATACAAGTAATTTTTCTATCACATTTGGCGGGTTCGATTCCCGGTTGAGGTAGGCGATTTTAAAAAAATCTGTGAATACAGTTCTACTTATTATTAAAAATAAAACGATGTCTTCTTTTAGTAAAATATCCTACGTACAATATTTAATATACTTTCCCTCCGTGTGGCATGGCCGTGGGACGCCCTGTATATCGGAATAGTACCAAGAGCATTGTATTCAACAATGAATAGGTACTTAGAACAATTAATGACCCATAATTACACTCAATGGATTTAATGAGATTACTACGCAAGGAACGCAGGCACCTATTAAAAAAACAAAAAACTTAATGCATGGCGTAAAGACATCTGTTTCATTGTGAAACAAACAACTCTTAACTTATAAATATGCAATTTAGCTCCGAAAAAGGTTATTTTCAAAACGTTCGTCATCAATAGAGACAAGATACAGTGATATGTCAAAATATAAAAATATCTTCTAATAATAATAAAATCTCTTCAAATAATTATAAAAATCTCGTGTCACAGTGTTTGTAAATGAACTCCTTCGAAACGGCTGGACTGGTTCTTATGGTACGCCACGTGGTGACGGCAGAGTAGAATACATTTGTCACCACCCCAAATCTCTCCCGTAGGTGTCGTACAAAGCGACTAAAGATAAATCAGTGATGAGGAATGAGCAGCGTTCCTCTTATACCACCCAGCAATGTACTGCGACTTTTGTGCCCGATAAATGGCAATAGGCTCGCCACCTATTACGTGGGACTTGACATAGTTGGCGAAACGTGGGTGCTAGTTCACCTCTGCCTACCCCTTCGGGGATATAGGTGTGATTTATGTATGTATGTAAGTATTTGGTAGGTCTGAGAATAGGTCGTTAGCTACTTTTTATTTATATAAAACATCTTTTATCTTCACCACTTCATCAATCGCCATCATGAGGTCTGTTACCATTCGATTCGCGCCAAGCACTCCCTTCTAATCAGATGTGTCACACCCATATTTAAATGTAAAATTCAAGAAAAGTAAAACTGAAGACTAGACTGTATGGGCTAGATCCCTTTGCCATCCCTAATAAGGGAGAATTAAAACAAAAAAGAGAAGTTGTCAAAAATTTTCATAATCTATTGATTCGAATAAACAAGTCCCTGTAGGCCACGAAATATTTAGCTCTAACTCACACTAAATCCCGAGACGAAAAACTTTCAAGTGGTGGAGAGAGATTTCGGCCACGAGGCCTACTGCGGGCCTAGCACGCGGACGTGGACAAGTCTCTCTCCACCACTTGACATTGTTATGTCTCGGGATTTAGTGGGAGTTAAAGCGAGAGGGAAAAGATTTTCTCTCCCCCGAAGGAGATGTGTCCACGTCCCGTGCTACGGGGGCTGTTGTCGTTTTTTTCGCTGTAAAAGATTTGTGTGCTCACCTGCGTTAACCCCAACCTTTCCTTGACCCGAATACGTTTCGCATTTCTGTGGGCCGTCAGCGAAAATCGCTACGTGCCTGGCCGCCTGAATTTGCGTGCCTCTTGCGCGCGGGGAGTGCCCGTGCCGTGACCAGACTGCCTATCGATTGGGCACCTGGCTCGTATTTAATTCAGACCATCCAAAGGTCTCGCTAATGTTAGGTTTTGGTTTAAACTTTTCTGGGGACATAGCAAGTGGCCAATCTATTCGAAAGAACGAATAGAATACAAATTAATGTCAATTTTTGACAGCCTCACAAACTATTCGATTTTAATTTCAACATTATATAAATGTTAGAAAAATTAGTACAAAGATTTTAGTGGTAAGAAAAAGAATTTCGAAAAAGTGTCTTGGTTGGCCGAGCGGTCAGGCACCTGCCCGGATAGCAACGGACGCGGGTTCGATTCCCGCCTCAAGATCATAATTTTTCGAAATTCTTTTTCTAACCACTAAAATCTTTGTATTAAATAATTTATTTGCATAAGTGCATTTAATGGCAATATATTTCTAGATGGTAAAAAAGAACGCTGCTGCCTATTGTTGCGCATTCATCACCGTCTTTAACCTAGCTTCTATGGATAAGCATTTAACGCTGTAAACTATTTACATACATACATACATACATAAATAAAAATGTCACCACCACGTTGGTGACATTTGTATTCTACTCTGCCGTCACCACACGGCCTTAAACTATTTGTATTAATAAAAACCACGGTACATATGCACAGTAATGTTGTATTTATATCATTACTATTCGAAGGTGGTCTGGACTATGAGGGTCTTTAATCAAATAACTAACTTGTTTGCTTCTTATTCGCAGAAGGGCTCCCGATCGTCAGCAGTTCTAACTTTTGACGATCTTGCTATTTATAATAATTATTGAGAATAGGTGTGTGTGCGAGAATGATGGCGACAGTATTAAGACACCCATAGCCTATTGTAGTACCAAAGGAAATATCACATTACAGCCTGCCAGTCCCAACAACAAAATTATAAAATTGTTAGTTTTACAAAGAAAAAGACCTAAGAATTTTTCCAAAAAATTATGATGGATGCAATAAGTTTGTAACATTTTAGGTACCATGTTCGAAAAAATAATAATCGTTTGTTTTATTTACGTGTGACGATCAACATTATTGTGAAAACTAAGCTATTCTGGGCAAATTTTGATGATTAGTTACACACATTTAGTTACATTTCTTTTTAGTGAAAGACGGGTTTACAATCAATCAATCTTCAATACAAATAAACTGAAATTTGATTTAATGCGCTGCAATCTCCTTCGAAATTGGCATTACATTTTACATGACACTAAAAGAAATGACGAAATTACCGTAATACCGCTTTTCGTGTTACATCCCACATGAAATTACCACAGTGGCCTTATGATTTTTGAGCAATTATAATAATATATGAAACTATCCAAAAACAATCAAATTTAAATCAAATAATCTAATTTATAAATAAAATAATAATCAAATTTGATATGAATAGGTATCAAACAACATTAACCAAATACACGTTGATCAAAGTCAAAATTCACTTAGAAAACTATTTATTCAGTGACCACGTCCGTAATAATTTACCTGACAACGGAATGATTTCAAAATTAATGATAATACGCTTCGTTATAGTGACTATTTACGTAGATTCCTTGACCTTTAGACGCTGTGTTGGATACCTAAGTAGGAATGGCTACCTAACAGATATTATTATATTTTTACACCAGTTTTTTTTTTATTTTCTTATTCTTCAGGAACCAAAAGGTTATAATTATAGCTGTTGTAACTAATTTTCTGTTAAGTTAGTTAACTCGATAGCGCAGAGAAGCTCGATTGCGAAAACTAAGCGATATTCGCTAAGGCCAGTCGTTGGATGTGTGACCAAAAAATTAATCTGGCCAGAGTTGTGGGTTATGGCCCATTCTCCTTATATTATTCTATCCATGGGAAGGCCTGTGCCCCGCAGTGGGGACATTAAAAGGCTCGTGATAATAGTACTTAAATAATTAATAACTATTCGTTAATCTTCTTCTTCTTGCCCTGTTTCCAGTTTGTCTAAGGTTGGCACAGTATATTTCTTCTTCCATTAATATCGCTCAGACGTCATCAAGCTATCCATTCCATTTTGGTTTATATCATCCATCACACCGGGAAGGTGCTAGTGATGAATTAATGTATACAAAAGAGACGGAACAGAGCATGTCGAGAAACCAATGAACGGAGAGATTGATTGGGATGACAATATTCCAATCGATACCTATGTACTTATCATAATAAACTACATCCGGCCGCCTGCCTGAAACCAACCCTCTTCGGGTATGCTGAGTTGGTGGCTTATCCTCTCCCATTAGAGTGCCCCACGGTGCTTGTTGGTCTACACTGGGCAATCTCCCTTAGGCGACTTTTACAACACCCCTAGGGTGTGTCGGGACTGGCACATTCTACGTTATATTTTCCCTCCGACTAGCATAGAAGACCGAAGAACTATTCGTTAATATCCAGTCCAAAGAAATCCAAAGTCCAAAGGATCCAAGAAAAATGTAAATTATTATGTAAATTATAAAACAAGAGCTCTGATATTTTTTACGAAGACCTCCCAAATAATTGTGGCTATTTCTTGATTAAAATCGATTTTAGCCGGTCGATAGTTTTGACTGTAACATACGCAATGCCCTGGCGCCTTACCGTGACCTTATTGCGAAAACGAGACAACGCTCTACGCATATAGATCGGCGTCCCGCTTCAACAGCTACGTTTCGATCGCGTCCTCATTATTATGACGTTCAATTTATTGTTAATTTATTCGTAAATCAATAATAGATATTTAAGATGCTCTTTATTGGTACAAGTGCTGTGACACAGCCTAAACTAGTGTTTACCTTATAGTTTGTAATGTAACTATTTAACAAACTTGAAGGCAAATAATATTTACAAGCTGTTTGCTGATTATATATCAAATATGTCAAAAATTACAATATGGTTCATGGATGGTTTTGAAAAAACAATTTAATGGAATTAATGATTCATTTTCATTATCATTTTACAGGCGTACTGTGTGGCGTACTGTGTGTGTGTAAATATTACCAAACATAAAAGCATCTGTGGAAACTTTACACATTCCGGTTTACACATTGTGTTGAAGTAAAATTGATTGTTTGTATCCCAAACAATAAAAATCACGGCTGTTTGCCCCCGAAGGGGTGGTGTACGAACACCCAAATTTCGCTAACTATGTAACAGGGGGGGACCTTATTACCATCTACCAAATGTAATACCTATATCTATTAGAAAGAATATAAAGAAACTTTTCGAAATAAAATCCTATTGTAGATTTTTTTTGTAAAATATTTTTACAGTGCATTACGTGTACCAGAACTTACTTAGACTTACTAACTGCCGCACTCAGAGACGTCAAATAACGTTAATGAGTACTTAACGTCCAAAAATGTCAATTCAAAACTATTCGCTATTCTTGCCGGGTCTATGGTCTAGATTTGAATGAAAATTTTTGACATTAAATACTCATTAAAGTTAATTGACGTCTCTGAGTGCGGCAGTTAGTGGTGTACCAGAATGGCTTATGACCATTTCTCATTTTCTTTCGATAGCCCTTAGTCACCTTTTACGACACGCTCGGCTAATCCCAAGCAATTTAAAATAGAATATACAAAAAATGTCAGCCAATTAGATAATCACCACCGTCCGCTCCAGTCGCTGGATCATTTATAACAGCCACGATTTGCGATGAGAAACGCAAAACTCGGGCGACAAGCGATCTGAGACATTCTTTACCGCCTTAAATACATACATAAATCACGCCTATATCCCCGAAGGGGTAGGCAGAAGTGAACTAGCACCCACGTTTCGCAAATTATGTTAGGTCCCATGTAATAGATGGCGAGCCTATTGCCATTTATCGGGCACAAAAGTCGCAGTTCTATTGCTAGGTGTTATTAGAGGAACGCTGATGCCCATTCCTCATCACTGATTTATCCTTAGTCGCCTTGTACGACACCCACGGGAGTTCTTTGGGGTGGTGACAATTGTATTCTACTCTGCTGTCACCACACGGCAACCGCCCTAGGTAATAAATATTCAATTAATGATTTGTAAATAAACTGTCAGCTAATGTTGTATTTATTTATATTTATATAAAATAGCTAGCTTTTACCCGCAGCTTCGCTCGCGTTGATGCCTTTAAATAACTATCGAACTCTTTCTTATATCTAATCTAATTTTCTTTCATCTTTATTATAATAATTAACAACAAAAAATTACGGGGAAGAACTCCGAACTTGGCGCTTGACTATGACCGTGACCTCGACACTTACTTGTCCTATGTAAGACCTCTACGAAAAATCAATTATAAGACTGATAAAGGATAAGTTCGCCCTTGAAAACTGTATCACTGTTTACCTACTTGTTTAACGTAAAATAAATAGGGATCGACTTATTTGTCCACCATAATCCGTTGACCGTGTGGTGAAGGCAGAGCAGAATACAATAAATTGTCACCTCCATCTATTCCCCTGGTGGCGTACAAGGCGACTCACTGCCGTGGTCAGAGACGTCAATTAACGTTAATGAGTACTTAATGTAAATAAATGATAATTCCAAACTATATCCCGATTCTTGTCGGGTAGTCTAGATTTAAATATTTTTTTTGACATTAAGTAGGTACTCATTAAAGTTAATTGACGTCTCTGAGTGCGGCAGATAGACCAAATATAATTGGCGAAATGTGGTTAATTCGCCTCTGCCTACTTTGGGGATGAATAGACGTCATTTAGATAAATGTATGTATGTTTATGCCTAAAAATCCGAGCACCAACCAAATAAGTTTCGATTTAATCACGCTAAAAGGTTTTTGGCCGCAATGTTTTTCAAGGATGCGATGGTTTTGACCGATTATAAATATTATGATGCGCTTATGTTACCGTATCGTTATTTTATACTAGGTGGAACAGAAATGTGCAGTTATATTGAAAGGGCTTCTTATTCAGGACATCATACGGTACAACACTTTAACGACAACGTTCACCAACACTTAATCAGGCGATTATTATTTAAACGTCGGTTTTTGATATTTATCTTATGAAAGAACTGCCAAAAACTGACCGTTAACTTTTAATCGCTTGTTTTATTCGGGCACTCGGTGAACTCGGGCCTTAGGCTGGAGTTCACCAACACTTAAACAGGCGATTGAAAGATAAACGTGGTTTAGGCAGTTCTTCCATATGGTACATACAATGTCAAAATCCGACGGTTAAATATTGGTGAAAAGATAAATCACAGTATATTGCTAGGTGGTATTAGAAGAACGCTGCTGCCCATGACTCATCACTGTCTTTGCCCTTGGTCGCCTTGTACGACACCGAGAGACTACTAGTTGAAGCAATGCCATCGTGGAGTCCCAATTAGGGGTGGTGACTATTGTCACTTATTCAAAAAACAAAACACTTGCTAATAACTAACTCTACTAGTTGAAGCAATGCCATCGTAGCGACCAATTCCTGTCCAGAGTTAACTTGGGAATCGCATAAATCATTTACGTTGATTCGTGCTCGCGAAGAAGCGTCATTGTTTTAATTGAAACGACAATGGGCCCACGTCTACGGCTCGAGGTCTGATGGTGGATCTCGATATTCTAGCTGCAGATATAATTTAGCTTGCTGAAGGTCTGTTGTCATGCATTTTAATATTAAATTTCTAATTTCGTAATGAGTATATTTTACTACAGCCGTGTGGTGACGGCAGAGTAGAATACATTTGTCACCACCCCAAATCTCTCCCGTGGGTGTCGTAAAGGCGACTAAGGATAAATCAGTGATGAGGAATGGGCAGCAGCGTTCCTCTTATACCATCTAGCTATGTACCTACTGCGACTTTTGTGCCCGATAAATGGCAATAGGCTCGTCACTTATTACATGGGGCCTAACATAACTGGCGGATATAGGCGTGATTTATGTATGTATGTATATTTTACCGCGTTAACGTCGGTTATTATATAGCCTTCCTCGATAGATGGCCTATCCAACACAAAAATATTTTTTAATTTGAGTCAGTAGTCGAGCCTATTGCCATCTATCGGGCACATAAAAAGGTATGTGCCCGATAGATGGCAAATGGGCAATGGGCAGCAGCATTACTATTATAACAGCTAGCAATTTACTGCGATACTTTTATTATTGTCAAAAAAATATATTTTTTTGTCACTCAGATCTTCCGAAATTTATTTATCGTCATTTGTAGCATGTGATTCAAATTCACAGGCACATGACTAGGTATATAAGAGATAGCCGTGGCCCAATAACAAACAATAAGTAATCAGCGTTTAAATTTGGATGTGAACAACACAACAAACAAATATACCACTCCATATATAGACCCGCTAATGGGATAGGCTTATGCCCTTTGATAGGAAATCGTAATAGTTAAAGCGATGATAAGGACGGCTGGGCTCAAAACCTAAAAGGACTACAAGGTCTATTGCAATTCAATCCATAAGTTGTACAAATAATGTTCTGATAATTCGAATGCAGTTCAACTGCCGCACTCAGAGACGTCAAATAACTTTAATGAGTATTAAATGTCAAAAAATTTCAACTATTTAGTTGAAGACCATAGGCCTGCCAAGAATAGAGACTAGTCTAGTCATTTTTTGACATTAAGTAACCATTAACGTTAATTGACGTCTCTGAGTGCGGCAGTTAAACTGCATTCGAATTATCAGAACATTATTTGTACAACTTATGGATAATGATATGATATGGTAAATTAGAGAATAGACTCAAACCGTTAGGCATCTGCTCGGATTGCAGAGGGCGCCGGTTCGATTCCCGCACCAGGACAAAACAGACTTTATTTTTTTGTCGAGATAAAATACTCTTGGTCACCCATCCAATAACCGGCCTCAGCGAACGTTGCTTAGCTTACGCGATAGCAGGTCGACGCCCTAAGCCACTGCCCTACCGAGCGTTGGTATAGGAACGAATAAAACTTAATACGTCAGTAGCGAAACGATAAATAGACCAGCATGGCTCATAAAACGGAAGCAGCCACGTAACTGTCCCTAATATGACCAATTGGTGTTATTTTTGGATGAAAGGTGCGGCTGAACGGGAATAGGATACGACTTATATAGTATCGCTTTCATTACAAAGGGAAATAGGTTACAATAAATATAATCACAATGGAAATAATTGTGCTTAGAAAAAGTTTTCTTTACAGAGAGAAATAGGTTAGAAAAAAATTATGATCACAAAGAAAATAATTGTGCTTAGAAATAGTTCGAAAAATTATAGACTTGTTTAATGCGGGAATCGAATCACCGTCTTCTGCAATCCGGTTATAAGCCCATGTTGAACTTTTCCTAACCACAATTTTCTATCTGTAAAATCAGTGCTTTAGCCCTTAGGGGTTAAAACAGCGATGAGGATAGCCAGCAAGTTCGCCCCCTATTACATGGGATGGAACTGAACTGAAAATAACCTTTTCACTTCTCATGCTCTGAAAGTGCTTGTTTGTGCAGGATATAGGCTGCACAAAATCTAATTTTATGCTCTAGAGCATTAACGTATCTAATCATAAAAGTATCTATATTAAGGCAAAGAAAATGAGCTATGCAGCCAAACTCAATAAGAAATTCAGACATAAAATTTATTATTTTTTGATATTTACTTAAATTTATTTGCCTAATGTGTTTTTTAAGACATAAAAGATATTAAAATTTTAATTCAAGTAGGTACGGTAAGTATTAAATTAATTTAAGAAAATTATTATTTCAAAATTAATTTAATACTTGGCTGTATAGGTCTGCAGCCCAAGCCTAATATCAATGGGAAAAACAATTTCCTTTAGTATTCAAAACTGTACTAATTTTAGTTTGAATTTTAATAAATGTTAAGATAAATTACTGTTTATTTCCTCGCAATCGAAGTGAAAAGCAGAGTTTCTAACTCGTCCACAAAACCATTTTTATCCTCGACATTACTATCAGCCCTCGCCTTCGGCTCGGGCCGCTAAAAGTCTCGGACAAAAATGATCCGTTTTGTGCACTTGATGGAAAATCTACTATTCCACTTTGACACGTCCACACTTTTCCAATGTTTAACGTATTTATTTGACAATTCATAAATGTACCTATGTAATGCTATATAGGTAATGATACCATGGTATATTGCATACATACATAAATCACGCCTATATCCCCGAAGGGGTAGGCAGAGGTGAACTAGCACCCACGTTTCGCCAATTATGTTAGGTCCCATCTAATAGGTGCCTATTGCCATTTATCGGGCACAAAAGTCGCAGTACATTGCTATTGCTAGGTGGTATAAGAGGAACGCTGCTGCCCATTCCTCATAATTGATTTATTTATCCTTAGATTATGGATTCAGATAGACTTAGATAGATTTATGGTATATTGTATATGAATAAACCTTTTTTTTTACGCCGTGTGGTGACGGCAGAGTAGAATACAATTGTCACCACCCCAAATCTCTCCCGTGGGTGTCGTACAAGGCGACTAAGGATAAATCAGTGATTTGAGCCCGATAAATGGCAATAGGCTCGCCACCTATGCCACATGGGACCTAACATAATTGGCGAAACGTGGGTGCTAGTTCACCTCTGCCTACCCCTTCGGGGATATAGGCGTGATTTATGTATGTAATAAACCTTTTTTTTATTCCTTTAACTGAATTCACAAGCCAATAAACGCAACATAAGAAATAAATATCACACCTGCTCTTCCTTCTACAGCTGAACCCTCGCGTGAACGACTTCCAAAGGCGATATGTGAGCGAGGTGAGGCGACGCAGTGAGATGGAGAGGAAGCTGCGGTGGGTGAGCGGGGAGCTACCTGAAGCCCCGCCACCCCCCAAGCCAGGCCCACGCAACTTAAGCCCCAGGGAAATCAACATACTGGAGGTGAACTAAGTAGAGTCAATAATGCGATTAAGTTAAAGTCCCTTTAAGCCAGATTGCGTAGTTGGGAGTGTGTTTATGTATTCAGTACTATAACAGTGATTACGCAAGCAATGGACGCTAGGAAATTGGATGGCTGACCAAAAAATTCTGAACCTCGCGTTCCAGCGTGCTTTTGCGTCATTTGTTATTTAAGAACAAAATATACCACTAAATTATTAATAAAATAAGACTTGGTGGGATGGGAAAATAAGATGGGATGATGTATGTATGTTTTGTTTTGTATTTATTTCCTCACAGTTGGTACGAAAAGCGGAGTATATTCCTCGGGAAAAAGCTGTCTTATGTCTTGAGTGCGCTTAAATGCGGCGCTGCACTCAGGACTCTATTATTATATGTATTATAATTATTTAACACCCTCGCTCCGCTTGAGAGTTAACCTTAGAGTCCTTCGTATCGCTCGTGATTTAAGTCTGCACCTGTGACATAAGACACTGTTTTTCCCTTGTTATAATAAAATATAATCCAGTATTGTTTAAAGCTTTATTACTAGTTACATGCATGTCATTCCATCACATACAATGTCCATCTCAAGACTTTCCTTTTTAACTTCTATTTTATTTTATTCTCTCATCACTCCATTTCAAGGTTCTTATATCTGCTACAAACTTCCAAAATATAGAAGTTGTGTAAACCTAGTAGGCATCATACATAAAGTCCCAGTAACGACATAAACACCGCGAAATTGAACACAAATTCATTATCCGGAAACATTAAATGTTAATTAAAACATCAAAGGTGCGTTTTACACCGACGAATTCTGAAGACTGTATGAAATAACCAGGTGTTCTTTCCATGTTTTTCTTGTAAGCTAACCTTGGGGTCAATCTATTCGAGCGAATAGAATACAAATAATTTTTTTATTTTATTTGTAGCTTCTGAGGTTCCAAGACGGTCAATCAACTTGAGTCAAGCACGTTGAATTTCTGTGTGTTTCTGTTCTGTTGAATCTGTCAAACAAAAAGTTCTGTCAAACAAATCAAACAGACACAAAAAAGTGGTCAAAATTGGAACTAAAAATTCGTCTGCTATTTTGTTTGTCTACGAGTGTCGATGTTAGCGAGCAGCGCCATCCCTCGCGCGCAGCTTTATCTAGCCCGCACTCTAAATGCTAGACTCAAGCATCAAGTAAGCGTTGTAGACTATCAAAATAATTGAAGCAAGCTAAAATTTACGTGATTGACGCCAAGCTGATTGACCGTCACGGAACCCCATTCATTTGACGCGACAGTCGCCATGTTGTTTACTCTGTAATACGTCAGTTTCATACGTTTGTATTCTATTCGTTCGAAATTGGCCACTTGTCTAGAGGGTCTTGACAAATCATCAGCCTGCCCTTATCCCATCCAATTACAAGCTAACCTTGATAAATCATCATCATCATTACCAGCCCTTTAATGTCCCCACTGCTGGAGCACGGGGCTTCCCTATGGATGGAAGAATATAGGGAGCTTGGGCCATAACCCACCACGCTGGAATTGGTCACCCATCCAATGACCGGCCTTAGCGCAAATCCTCTTGATAAACCTTGAACCTTGATAAATATTATTAACATTAACCTTGATTAACATTAACCGTGTTCCAGGAGAGAATAGACTACATAGAATCTGAGATCCAGGAGATCACACGGAACGCGCAGAACCTGAAAACAGATTACCTGGCGCTGATAGAGCTGAAGATCCTCATTGAGAAGACGCAGACCTTCTTCCAAGACCACAGCGCCCACAGGAAGATATCGGCGTCCGTGCAGATTTATAACAACGAAGCCTTGGGTCACCTTGGGTTTATTGCTGGTGTGGTAGCGACAGCCAGAGTGCCTTCGTTTGAGAAGATGCTGTGGAGAATATCGCACGGCAACATATTCTTCAAGCAAGCCCAGATAGACAAGCCTCTAAAGGACCCTGTCACGGTGAGTGGTGGTTGGATAGGCAATGGAAACATTCTTATTTTTTATGCTTAAGCTATTGACCTTCATCTCACCTGATGATAAGTGACGATAGTTTCATCCCCAAATGGTTGTATTATCTATGAAAAACCAAAGTGACCATAAAACTTCGTTCAAACCTATTATAACTCCATTCCTAATGCGTATCTTCTCCAAACCTAGCATTGGCAGAATGGGCATCAGATTAGACAGCGGCCATTCATACAAAAAGATATATAGATAAGAGACGATAAGAGATAATGATAGAATCTCTTTGATTATGAAAGATCCGCCTGGGCCTTCCCCTTCTCATTTTTCCATTCACTTTCGCCATATAAATCCTTTTTGTCATTCTCCTTTTACTCGACGGCAGTGAAGTGTGAAACTGTCTGTACAAACTCTATGTATACTCGCTAGGGCATGTAATTATAACTTCTTTCAGGTCGTTGTCTGTCTATATTAAGTATAGCGTGGTTATATTGAACTTTAGTTTGGTGAACTTGAGTTCGGGCATTAGCTATACATGCGGCAAATGCTTCTAACTAAAATAGAACGACTTTGACCACGCTAGCCTGCGTTACTGGGGAAGGCACACCTTGCCATAGTATCGTGGTATCTAATATAATAATATACCTACCAATATTTAGTATACCTTTTAGACGTCGTTTGATATTCATGATAAGGATTGTTGGCAAGTTTAATTCTACGCGAGTTTACTTCTTCCAACTGTTTTCTCAGTTAATCTGAGGTCGGTGCATTAATTTTTTCATGTCGTAAAAGTCGAATCAGTGTGATTGCCCGGTGTAAACCAATAAGCACCTTAGGGCAGCCGAATAGTGCAGGGCAAATCACCAGCAACAGGATACCGAATGAGGGTAGGTGTAGACAGGCGGTCGGCTGTAGTACTTTTTTAGCAGTATCGATTGGAATATTGTCATTCCAACCACTCGAGTCAATAATATACTTGTGATCTGAGGCATTCATTGTTTTGTCGCCCTTCGTATATAAAACATACTTATGTCAACAGAAATGCCAATAAAATGCCGCACGTCATTTTATTATTAAGCTATTAAAATACTAGTCGTCACGTCAGTTGATTTTATTGGATAGCATTAAACCTAAAGCATAACGAACGCTTTGCTTCAATCCCAATAGTTTATTGTAGTGCAGTTAATACATCATCAAACAATGCCAATGAAGTCATGACTCTGTTTTTTAATAAATGTATGGTAAACTATTTGGTTTTGATTTCAACATTATATATTTATATTAATTAGAGAGAGTTAGAAAAATTAGTACAAAGATTTTGGTGGTTAGAAAAAGAATTACGAAAAATTATGGTCTTGATGCGGGAATCGAACCCACGTCCGCTGCTATCCGGGCAGGTACCTGACCGCTCGGCCAACCAAGATACTAATTAACTTGCCGAAATCCTTCTAACCTTTACATTTAACACTAAATTATTTTTCTAACCACCAAAATCGTAAGAATTATTCCTAAAGGTAGGGTAATAAACTGCAATTGCTCTATACAACATGTAAAGGCGAGATTCCACCAGTGTGCTGAACTGTACAGCACAGCTAAAGACCAAACAAATACTCCGCACATCCCGCCTTAACAGAATAAGCGCACACCCTGACCACATTGCTTCCTCATATACCACCTAGCAATATACTGCGATTTACGTGCCCGATAGATGGCAATCCTATTAGGTTAGGTCCCATGTATTAGGCTCGCCACCTATTACATGGAACCTAACCTCATAGGCGAAAAGTTAGAGTTAATTCACGACTGCCTACCCCTTCGGGCATATTTATATCTATCACACTGCCTCCAGTACGATCCTCAAGTCCAAAATTTGTGAAGCAAACTTTATTCTGAAACCATGTGATGACGTGGGGCAGTAAGTCGCATGAGTAAGAACGTGCTGTCGCGGGTCGTTTACCCTGGTTTATTATCGATTTTCCCCTTCGTTACTGTTTCCATGCTTTCGTAGGCCGTGTGAACAACGGGACGGGACGGTAGGTCGAATCGATGGTGATTTTTACGCAACCATTCATATCGATCTCGTTTCTGCTATCACTAACACCATTACCAAAAAAGCGTTCCCTCAATTAATTTGAAGAAAAAAAACAACACAACAAATTGAACAAGCCTGTATTTATTCTTATTTTGGCCTGGTCCCAGTTTATCTAGAGTATGTGCAGTATGTTTCCTCTTCCACTCATATCGGTCAGACGTCATCAAAACATTCACTCTCTTTTGTATCATCATCATAATATCATCCATCACACTGGAAAGGTGCTAGAAAAAATGTAAAAAAAAAATAGACAGAAAGGTCCATATCAAGAGGCCGACGAACGGAGAGCCTGAATGGGATGACGACATTCCAATCCATACTACTCAAGGTTTTGGCTTGGGTTTTAGAGCCGGTCGCCTATAAATGACACCAACCTTTTTTGCCTCCACTATTCGGATTGCCCAAGGTGCTTAATGGTATACACCATTTCCATTAGTCCACTTTAACAACACCCCTGTGGGGTGAGTCGGAGTTGGCTCATTTTTGACTTTGACTTCATTAATTTTTCGGTCGGCTCTATCATAAATCCTATATAGCTTTAACATATACGTAGATAAAGGCATTTATCGCTTTGAACAGTCAAAAATCCGGTATAATGAAAATGAGTCTATACGCGCAATAAACATTGTGTACATATATCGCGATATATTTACAATTTTTATTCCTGCAATGCGAAAGTGTAAAATGTTAGTCAAAAATCCCATGTTTTTTTGACAGTTCAAAGCGATAAACGTCTATATTATATCGTGTTTCGGTGGACAAGCTAGCCGGGCAGGATGGAACGGCCTATAATATAAGTTGAGAAGACAATTGTTTTGTTCTAGGGCCACGAACTCCTCAAGACCGTATTCGTGGTGTTCTTCCACGGAGAGCAGATCAAGCTGAGGGTGAAGAAAGTCTGCCATGGGTTCCAAGCCACGCTTTACCCTTGCCCTGCCACATTCAAGGAGCAGCAGGACATGCTAGCCGGAGTCGGAACCAGGATTCAAGACTTGAAGATGGTACGTTCTTTTTGTCATCATCATCATGGCCACGGGCCTTCCCGATTAATTGAAGAATATAGGGAGATTGGGCCATAACCCACTAGGCTGGCCAATGCGGGTTGGTGGGTATTACTGCAGATGCAGCCCCAACCAACGGCTTATCGTGCCTTTCGATTCACGGAGGATCTCGAGATAATAAATTTTTGGTCACCCATCCTGGTGGAGGGGAGCTCGCTAGCGCAGTGGTATAGCGCGCTCGGCCAGTGATTGCGTAAACTAAACAATGTTAGCTAAGCCGGTCATTCTCCCTATACTCTTCCATCCATAGGGAAGGCCTGTGCCCCAGCAGTGGGGACGTTAAAAAGGCTGGTGATGATGATGATGGTCACCCATCCAATGACCGGCCATAGCGAACATTACTTAGTTTGCGCAATCGCAGGCCGAGCGCTCAGGTTACAAATATATAGTTATAAAAATAAACAGTGTTCCTCCAGGTACTTGAACAGACAGAGCAACACCGAAGGTTGGTCCTTGGCAACATAGCTAGAGACATCAGCACGTGGATGGTGGTAGTAAGGAAAGAGAAAGCCATATACCACACAATGAATATGTTCAGCATGGACATTGTGAAGAAGTGCCTTATAGCAGAGTGTTGGGTCCCAAAGAGTGATTTGCCGATACTGCAGAGGGCTTTGGATGACGGAGTGGTAAGTTCTAATTAAGTGTTGAACACAATGCGCCTCACAATAGCATTTAATAAAAGGCACAAAGTCAAACAAAGGACAGTGGGAAATGTTACATAAAGAATATCGAAACCATCTGTACGCTTAAGAAGAAAAATGTAGCCACCTTCATACAACATGCCAACAATCGTCTAGGTACCCACTAGTTGCGACACCTTACCCGTATACGGCAAGATGTAACCACCAGAACAATCGTCTATATACGCACTAGTTATAACCACATTAACACACTGTTCAGAAATGAAGAGCTACCTACGTAGAAAAACGAAGGTCACCTTAGCCCAACTTAGCCCAAAGGATTCCAAACCTTAAGTGGTAGTGAGTAGGTCACATTTCTAGAAAGACAAGTGGCTGTTGGCGCGGCAATGTCGCATAGTGGCGACCACGTATAGTCACTGCCCCAAACTCACAAAAAGTGACAACAAATTAAATTCAAATACATAATTATTGTTGCAAAAAATTCAAACGACGATATCGCCCTAGGAAGAATGTTTTCCAATCATAGAACATATAAGAGCATCATTGTTCTATTATAAGCACAAGTCAATTGAATGATCGATATTAATGGCACCATCGCTCTTAATAATGCTGTATCGTGCAAACGACCAATATAATCTACAAATGCTTTTCAGTAACGAACGATAACAGGTGGCCGTGCTAATTTTGCAGATACTAAGCCATTGACACGAGGCAGTTAAAATATAATACATAATTATATGCGATTCTTTCAAAAATCCCTTATCTCCCAAGTCAGTTACACTTGCTTAAATTTGATTAAATGTATCTGTCAGAATAATTCGATCTAATTTATATTCATTAGGATTGGGTGTCTTTTATATCTTTACTGCTAGGGCTCCATACTACTATAAAAGGAAGGTTTCGTAGGTTATTTAAAGCTTAAAATTAACTAAATTTCAGAAGGCCAGCGGTAGTCCTATTCCGCCAATATTACATCAAGTGCCGACTAGAGAAATACCGCCAACGTTCAATCGGACCAACAAATTTACGAAGGGCTTCCAGAACCTTATTGATTCCTATGGAATCGCCAGCTATAGAGAAGTGAATCCAGGTATTTCCATTACAATTGCTAAGACTACACAAGTAGTATTTAAAAATGATTTCCCGAAAGGATAACTTTTTCTTTTCTCGTCGCTTGAGCGACATAAGAGTAAATAAGGACGTATGACAAAGACCTGGTTAGTCTGAAGTTACAATTTGGGTTTTCGGTTTTCAGCTCTCTATACAATAATTACATTCCCGTTCCTATTCGCTGTGATGTTTGGAGATGTGGGCCACGGTATCATAATGACGATATTCGCGAGCATTCTCGTCATATTCGAGAAGAGGTTCATGAAACAAAAGACCGACAACGAAATTTGGAACATTTTCTTCGGCGGTCGCTACATTATACTTCTTATGGGCATTTTCTCAATGTACACCGGCTTGATATACAACGATATGTTCTCTAAGTCTATAAACATATTTGGGAGCAGCTGGGTCAATCTTTATGACAATGAAACTTTGAGAACACATAAGACGCTCGACTTAGATCCAGCCGAGGCATATACTCAGACTCCTTATCCATTTGGACTGGATCCAGTGTGGCAGGTTGGTATGCATGCTCAAAATGATTATTTAACGTCAACAAAAATTTATAAAACTTTAATGCAACAATGTAATTTATTGTTTCAGTTTGCGTCAAACAACATAATTTTCTTGAACTCGTTTAAAATGAAGCTGTCCATAATATTTGGTGTCTTACACATGGCCTTCGGTGTAACAATGAGTGTGGTAAACTTCAAGTAATTAAAAGTATTCATAGCTAGTCTTAGGCAGTTTCAAATTCTGGTCTACGATTTAGAAAGTCGAGTGAAAAAAAAGCTTTATTTCATCATCATCATCACCAGCCCTTTAATTAATGTCCCCACTGCTGGGGCACGGGCCTTCCCTATGGATGGAAGAATATAGGGTGATTGGGCCCTAACTCACCACACGCTGGCCCAGTGCGGGTTGGTGGGTATTGACGACTGCAGATGCGGCCGGGACCACCAGCTTACCGTGCCTTCCAAAGCACGGCGGAACTCGAGATGATAAATTTTTGGTCACCGGCCTAGCGAACATTGCTTTGTATACGCAATCGCAGGCCAAGCGCGCTATGCCACTGCGCTAGCGAGCTCCTCTTAACTTTATTAAAAAATGAATAATCTGTAAATCGTAGACAGAAAGCCCACGGAATAGATTTTGCAAAATTCCTCACAGCTGGAACGGATACACGTGAATTTTTATTTTTGCAGTTTCTTGAAGAAACCAGAGATGATATTTCTTCAGTACATCCCACAAATTCTGTTCCTACTGTTGCTGTTTTGGTATCTATGTATACTGATGTTCATGAAGTGGACAATGTACTCAGCAACGTCTACAGGTGAGTCTGGCTTACTTTAATGTTCACAACGTAGATTAGAAGCAGGAAATCATCACCACATTAGACACGAATATATTTATTGATTGGTATTAATCATGCTATCTTAATAATTAAAGAGGACTGACTGCTTTTGGGGCAGAAAGAAACAGAGCGTTGGTAGGCCCCCCCACATGAAGGTTCGACGATCTGATAAAGGTCATGGGAAGCCGCTGAATGCGGGCACCGCGGGATCGGATGGTTTGGAGATCCTTGGTGGAGGCCTATGCCCAGTATTGCCCAGGTATCTCACGTTTGATAGAATATAGTAATAGCCTTAAAAATTAGGCTATATAAAACAATTAAAATTAATTTATAAATAATGTTTTAATTCAGATGCATCAACTAGGGAACCAATTATTTGCAAAATAAAATGCAGTTTTGCGTCACAAGCCGGCGGCCTTTTGTTATTTTTGTGACGTAGGAACAATAGAATTCCCCAGGCTGTAATATCGTCACGCATGTAATGAAAAACCGCAATTAGCATTCCTAAGAGCGATTAAGTCCCTATGGCTTCACTCGCGGTGTTTAGTGTGTTTTAATTATTTACACGCGTTATAAGGCCACTGTTTTCTGCTTGGGACTATTAGGTTACATACATCCGTATTGTTGTTTGAACAAATATCACGAACAAAAAGAGCTAACAAAATATTTCGACCTCAGCCTTTACAATCGTTATTCAATCCGGGCTGGACTATTAATATCCCTTTATACAGAGTGGAAAGTTGAGATGGGGCAGTAAGGGCAGCTACCAGATCCCTTACTGCCACGTGAAAATGATCTAACAAGACTTCACCAACTTTTTGAGTAATGACAATCGACATTCACAGATTTTTGATAAAATATTTTTTTTGACACTCTTTGAGACCAACTGAGGTTAGAGTTTTAAAACACCCACAAATGAAAGAAAACTTTTTCCATACATTTTAGTAGGGTAGGGCAAAGTGGGATTTTCTTAAGCTTAAAGATCATTAATTTTTATCGGAACAACATCCATTAAGATATTAAAAATAAGAAAAATCGGTATTCTTACAAATAAAAAACTATTAAATACGATACAAACTTTTTTGCTACACAGATGAAGCTGGCCGTTATGGATGAAAAGCTTAATAATGAAAAAGGAATGTACGACGAAAATTTAAACTTTGAATTTAGAACAGTGGCGATTATCTGATGTTTTATTTCAGTTTTTGTTCTTTTCTGGAACATTGAAATGGTTTCAAATCAAGAAAATGTTAGATTAGTTGGAGACTTCTTTTTTGATTTTAGTATCGTATTTAGTGGTTTTTTATTTGTTTTTTTTTTCTCCCATTTTTAATGTCCTAATGGAAGTTGTCCCGATAAAAATTGATGATCTTTATGCTTAAGAAAATTCCACTTTGCCTTACCCTACTAAAATGTATGAAAACGTTTTCTTTGTATTGTGGGTGTTCTAGTACTCTAACCTCAGTTGGTCTCAAAGAGTGTTTTAATTCTCTATGGGAATGGGATCGATTGGCATCATAAAAAATATTTTTCAATTCTGACAATTTTCTCGCTGACTGTACATTTTACAAAAAATCTGTGAATGTCGATTGTCATCACTCAAAAAGTTGGGTGAGTCTCCTAAGATCATTTTTATGTGGCAGCAAGGGATCTGGTAGCCGCCCTTACTGCCCCATCTCAACTTTCCATCGTGTATTGTCCCTAATACGGTTAGTACGCATTAGTTATACGACTGCGGAAGATGCGGCTTCGTATCTCGCATCATTGTTACCATTCTTGTTTTGGTTATTGTAAAATACTTTATTAGTTAAGCGACTCAACAAATTGAAAAGCAAGACAACATTAATAGTAAAATTGGAGTAAATCCTTATTTAAAAAGGTTTAATATTCGCGATGGCCGTGTGGTGACGGCAGAGTAGAATACAATTGTCACCACCCCAAATCTCTCCCGTGGGTGTCGTACAAGGCGACTAAGGATAAATCAGTGATGAGGAATAGGCAGCAGCGTTCCTCTTATACCAACTAGCAATGTACTGCGACACTTTTGTGCCCGATATATGGCAATAGGCTCGCCTTGGGATCTAACATAATTGGCGAAACGTGGGTGCTAGTTCACCTCTGTCTACCCCTTCGGGGATATAGGCGTGATTTATGTATGTATGTACGTAATATTCGCGAGGCTGTAAAGCCTAAATGTTCATCATCTAATATCCTAGGCTGGAGACGATGACGAGTTAAGTTTATGCTTGTTTATGTTGCAGATCCAGCGTATGGCACGTCATGCGCGCCGTCGGTTCTGATCCTCTTTATCAACATGATGCTGCTGAAGGAGTCTGAAGACAAGGCCCCATGTAAGGCCTTCATGTACGACGGCCAAGACGCTGTACAGAAGACGTTTCTGGTGTTCGCGTACCTCTGCGTGCCGGCCATGCTGTTCGGAAAGCCAATATATCATAAGATGACGGCTAAGAAACGAAAGGTTTGTAGAATCAAATGCTATTTCATTTCATTCTTCTTCTCCCTACCCCGTTCCCAGTATATCTGGAGTAGGCTTTACAAAATCTATACTTATATTATAAAGCTGAAGAGTTTGTTTGGTTGAACGCGCTAATCTCAGGAACTACTGATTCAAATTGAAAAATATTTTTTGTGCTGGTTAGTCCATTTATTGAGAAAGGTTGGGCTATTAGAACATCACGCTACGACCAATAGAAGCAGCAGAGCATCAATGAAAAATGTTGCAAAAACTGGGGAAAAGGTGATCTTTCTTAGCCAATAAGATCGCCCATTGTACATTCTACAGTTAACATCCTTTTTTTGTCATATGTGTTATATTAATTTGTGTAAATGTGCAATAAAGTTTTATTCTATTCTATTTATTTCTATTAGGTAAGTTTTTAGGAAAGTCTTTGCCTTCATCTCGTCTGATGGCAAGTGGTTATTTGTAATAGTATTTTACAACAATTGTGTTGTATTTCAGCAAGGTGTTGAGGATGGGGAAGTAACCACGCCGGACAATGACGGGGATAGCATGAGCGAAATGATGATCACGCAAGCGATCCACACCATAGAGTACGTTTTGGGCACCGTCTCCCATACCGCGTCGTATCTGCGTCTGTGGGCGTTGTCTCTTGCACATGCTCGTAAGTACCAAGATTACATATTCCTGTATTGGGAAATATCATATACTTTTCTATAATAAGACACCAGTGGCCGTGCCATGAAGTATTAGTGCGATCCAAACGCGGGTGACAAAACGGGACGCTGCTCTACTGGGCTTATAGCGTTGTCTCGCTTTTACAATAATAATATATATATTTTTTTTTTACACTTACACCTATCATCTAGCCCAAAGTAAGTAGCCTAAGCACTTGTGTTATGGATACTAGACGACGGATATATTTTTAATATAAGTATGTATATAAATGTTGAAAATATACTAAATAAACATATACACAGCCATGACTCGGAAACAAACATTTGTGGTCATCACAAAGTTTGCCCCTACCAGGATTCGAACCCGGGACCTCTTGGCCAATACCCAGCAATCTGAGCATTCGACCAAGGCGGTCGTCAATAGGAATTGAGTCGCGTTTAGAGTTGGTGGTTATAATAAATAACCACGATTTTATTAAATGTTGTACAAATTTTTTCACACTGTATATTGTTCAAATTACTGACCTCTATTAAATACTTGTATTTTATAGGGCAGTGGTTCAAATTGAAATCAAAATAATTAGTGCCAATCATAAATTTGTTCCAGAACTATCTGCTGTGTTGTGGCAGCGAGTGCTTCGGATGGGAATGGGCACACATCGCGGGATGGCCGTGGCACTGTTCGCTATTTTCGCAGTGTGGGCCTTTTTCACCTTAGCCATCCTAGTGCTGATGGAGGGACTTTCCGCGTTCCTGCACACACTTCGGTTGCATTGGTAAGATACCATTTACTATATTACCCTATTCACTTGGGCTTGAGACAAAATGTAAACAATCTTGTTAATTATGTCTCTTTATCTACGAAATGCTCTTAAAAACAAGAAACGTGTTTTCTTAAATAAATCAATAAATTATAGACACATAAAAGTGTTAGCTGCTTTGAAATAATGTTGTTATAATACACATTTTTATTCTTGTATTTTATATTAAAAGACACATCATGGTTGTTTACAATTTGTCGCAAGTCCAAGTGAATGAGGCTATAAATAGTGCTTTCATTTGTTAAAATTCGAATATAATTTTAACTCAAGAAAAATACAAAGGTCGTCTTGCCGTAACCACGGCCAGAGGTAAACCCATATTTTTTTTCGTATACCGGCCGATATATATTTTAATCATAAGGTAATCACGTCTGTAAGTCTCTAGCAAGGAGACTAACAGACTGACTACGAAATACCAAGATTTTGAAATGATATTATATAGGGCGTGTGGTGACGGCAGAGCAGAATACAATTGTCACATTGTCACCACCCCAAATATCTCCCACGGGTGTCGTACAAGGCGTTTTCCTTTTATACCACCTAGCAATGTACATTGCATATGCCTAGTGCCTAGGTACTCGAGAGTATCAGTTTTATGCAGTGCGCCCGCTTTGGCACTTGTGGCTACCTTCCATATCAGAAAATTAACATTTCCAACAATGATTAAGATATGCCTCATTCTTCAATTCAAGGGTGGAGTTCATGAGCAAGTTCTACGAAGGGCAAGGGTACGCGTTCGTCCCATTCTCCTTCTCCGCGATTTTGGAGCACGATGACGACGAAGAAGATGGCGGCCAGCCCGACACCAATTGTGGCCCCCCCGAATGACCCCGGCACGAGTGGGTGGCGACCCATAAAGACAGTATCACCGACTGGTGAAAGAAACCCTCACTCGATGAAGGTGAAATTGTAAATGACACAGCGGACTGGTGATAATCGTTATTGTTAGAGCGTTTACGCACTACGTCCGATCCGATCCGAGAAAAAATTGTTGGTCTAGAAATCTCGCATAGTGATAGGATGTAGCGCGTAAGTGACCATAGAATTAGTTCTACGGCTACAACAGACCGTGAAAATCACGGATTCGGATCGGATATAGTGCGTAAGCGCTCTTCAGACTACGCCAGATCCTAATCCGATACGAATCCGTGCAAAATTATTGGTCTACAAAACAGGGACAATTCAGGAGCCATATTTTGGAATATTTGATTTGACGGAAAGAAATCGGATGATGGAGATTGAATGTAGTACGTAAGTTACCATAGAAATAGTTCTACGGCTACTACGGACCATATTTTCAGGGATTCGGATCGGACGTAGTGCGTAACCGCGTATAATGTTTTGGTGTAATTCGGTTTAAATGCACATTTGTATCTTACTTTACGATTTAGGACTTAATATTATTAATATGTCGTAAGAAGCAGTAACAATGCGAGTGACTTCTTGATTATGGAATTTCGAATTAATAATCCCATTATTAATACCCAAAATCCTGGAAGACTCGGAAACTCCATTAATAAGTACACAACAGTTATTCATTTGTAATTTTAACGTAATTATATTTTAAATAATCCCAATAATCGCTTCTAAAATACGAAAGTGACGCGACTCAAAATTGCATTCCTGCAACAGTAAGTCTTAAAGTAATACATTTAGAACACACAATGTCTCCAAGTTTTCGACTAGTGTCTTTATTCTATTAAATGAGCAGATTATGTCCTGATTCGGAAAGGGAGTTTTCCTCATCAGAAAATATCACTCAATCTTATCTTAAACACTTTATTTTACTTACCTAATTTACAGTGCATTGTTGTGATTAATAGTCATATTATAACATCCAAAAGGTGTAGTACACGTAACCATCAATGGTAAAAAAAATATTCTATTTTCGCGATATATTTGTCCACCACACGCTATTCAAATAAGATGCCTTTTATAATATCAGATTTCATAGAAATTGGTACAATTTTATTCACAAATAAAGTGCGCTTACTGTTTTATAGTTCATAAGCAGATGCTAGTTAAAATAAGGAGTTAATAAATTGTTTTAATATATTGGTTAGTGGTTAAGTGCATATTCTAGATTACTGTTGATCCTTATCATCTTTGCCGTGCCGTGTGGTGACCAGAGGGCAGAATTGTCACCACCCCCAATCTCTACCGCGGGTGTCATAAAAGGCGACTAGTGTTAAGACAGCCATGAGGAATGGGCAGCAGCGATCCTCTTATACCACCTAGCGATAGATGCGATTGCCGTACCCGATAGATGGCAATAGGTTTGCCGCGTGTTACGGGGACCAAACATAGTCGGCGAAACGTGGGTGCTATTTCACCTGTGACTACTGATAAATACCTAACTGGATTACAATGACATACGTGATTTTTAGTATGTTGGTCATCATTTGCAATGACATGCGTAGGTCCAGATGACTCCCTTACTGCCGCACTCAGAGACGTCAAATAACTTTAATGAGTACTTAACTTCAAAAAATGACAATTCATAACTAGTCGCTACACTTGCCGGGTCTATGGTCTAGATTTGAATGAAAATTTTTGACATTAAATACTCATTAGAGTTAATTGACGACTCTGAGTGCGGCACTTTGTCGCCTCATACTTACTATAATTTAGGGGATGTGAAACTGGCATCTGCCCTGCCGTCACTAATATTCCAAGTAGCGACCAATATCCTAGATTACTGTTTGTAAATAATATAAAAGTTGACAACGAATTTCATCACCATCATCATCATTACAGTTGAGAGAATGAGAGACACTGGTAGTAGACCTCCCCTAAGGGTCTCCAAACTGATCCGGAATACACGTTTCTAATTATTTGTTGAGTTATGGCGTTAATGTTTGAAACAATCACAAAGGTAATTTTGAATTGAGTGAAAAAGACAAAACATTGAGTTACTAATATCTATGCTTATACACCCTTTTTAAAGTGTTCCAGTCTTATGATATAAAAATGTTCAACAGTTATTATTATTATGTAACTTTTTAATACGAACGCCTAAACAATAAGTAAACTTATGTTTTATTATTAGTTTAACAAGTTAAATTTTAGAAAAAGTTCCTTCTTTACAATGTAATAATTGGAATACCACTACGCGCGATTTCATTAAAACTATTTTCAATTTAAATAGGAATTGCACTGTCTATTTTAAGTCTAAGTATAAAAATATCAAAACTTAAATTTCTTTTTTAATATATGAGATATATATAGAACATAGATTAAAACAATTATGTAAATAGATTTTGAAACTTAGAAACAAATACTTTCGGAGGACACAGTTTTTATAAGCCGTTGTGAGCGTAGCCGACTTTGGCGGCCATATTATGGAATATGTACCTAGTTTTAAGCCAAAGAGTGTGGGTTAAATATTACCACTTTATCATTAATTGTATTGTAAACCTCTGTGCCTTTGAAAATGAGCTAGGAGTATAAAATTTCGTTTTGGAGAAACAATTTCGATAGTTATTGAGTTTGTCTTAAGCGTTGTAAAGTCTAACAAAAAAAAGCATTAGGGAACAAATATGATTAAATCGATAAAAGATAATAATCAATCATGTCCAATAGGACCCCTGCGAGTAGTAATTTTAATTGAATCAAAATTGATATAATAATCTCAAATTTAGAGTATAAAACCAGATTTTCCAATATCGTTGGAATCATTGTTGATGATTATGGCTAGATTAGTCAGTATGGTGCTCTGTTAAACGCATCTATATTTTTAATTACTTTATTATAAAGTCAGTGCCTTGTGTAAAATCTGTTCTGTGATCATGACTACATATTATATTGCTTCTGAAACGAATTGTTGCATTTTTAATTAAAAAATATTCCCTACTCGTCATTCACACATGTTCGGGCTGAGTGAGCACTATCTGAGAATAATAAAATATTCCATTTACAAAAGGACTAACATAATTTGTAAAACCAATCCTTCTATAGGGCCGTGTGGTGACGGCAGAGTAGAATACAATTGTCACCATCCCAAATCTCTGCCGTGGGTGTCGTACAAGGCGATTAAGGATAAATCAGTGCTGAGGAATGGGCAGCAGCGTTCCTCTTATACTCGTACAACCTAGCAATTTACTGCTACTTTTGTGCCCGATAAATGGCAATAGACTCGCCACCTAGTACATGGGACTTGACATAATTGGCGAAACGCTGGTGCTGGTTCACCTCTGCCTACCCCTTCGGGGATATAGGCGTAATTTATGTATGTATGTATGTAATCCTTCTATAGGTAAAATTATTAAACCATAGATATATAGGTAAGTAAATGTGTGCTCACTCACAGAGGGCCAGCCAGATCCACATTTTATTATAAACTTTACGAACACCATTAGTGTACTAGGCTTTAATAAAGAATTTGTAAAGTTATGATCTTTAATTTGAGATCCCTGAAGATTGTAATTAAAATTTTACATGTTTATTTCTCTAGGTCACAATGAAATTTAGTGATATTAAAATGTCAAGACCTTTATTAAATTGTATGTACACATATAACTCATACAACACAGAAATATTAACAATACATCAAACACTAAGCATTTCAATAAAAGTCTTATTAGAATAAATATACGAAAGCTATTTCAAATTTAATATATTGAAATTTATATAGGATAATAACCGTTGCGAGGTCCAACTAATTATCAGAGATGATTTGCTAGGTATTCTCGACTCAAACTTTTCAAAATGTTGTCACTAGCGTTACATTTACTTACGATGGCCCTACTACTGGGATACAGGCCTTCCATGTGGATGGGATAATATTCCCAAAACCCAGCGTGGCATGGTAGGCATTAAATTAACGATTGCAGATGACAAAGGCTTATTTTACCTGTCTAGTTCCTTCGTGTTAAAATAGCCTTGCATAATCGGATTGATTGACATGACTGCTCACGAGGGTCGGCTTCGTAATGAAGTTCTATTAAATTATTTCCTATAAACATCAGCAATAAGTTATAAAAGATCATCTATATACATTTCAAAGAGTATTTACACATCAGTAACAATTATTGCATAAATACAATCACTATAAAAGCAAAACGAACATGAAGCGTCTAATGGTCTTCTTTCTAATTATAAATACTTTTGATAATCATAATTTATAACACCGGTAATAATATCATATAAAATTCAGTACAAAATTTACTCACTAACATCAATGAATGCAAAACACGTAAAAGACATTAAAGTTCATCGCTTTACCACATGTTACAAATTTAATGTATTCTAGAATTTACTATATTTACACAAATTAATTTATTTTCAATAAAGGTTCTATTTCTTATATCTCAATTAATTTAATAATATTCCTCAATAGATATTTGAATATCTTTAAAACAATATTACACATGATCTCCGAGTTGGTTATTGTTTCAAATCGTCACAGATAGGTATATTGTGCTCTTATGACACTAACCATTTTAGTCACTTTTTAGTCATTTACACTATCACGTGTCACAATATTATTAAACCGAACGCTTGCTACGAAGAGGCAACGATACCACACCATTTAGGCAACGATGCGATGCTACGACTGCTACAACATTTCTGTATAAAATTTTAAACGTTACGTTGGCTTTACAACTGCCGTAATGGCGCTTATTTTAAAACAATGAAAAATGTTAAAAAATTGACATAAAAATATTTTGATGATGATTCCATTACTAATAGAACAATGTAACTGAGTCTTTAGTGTTCATCTTTGCGTGGAAACAATGAAGAAGCGCTCGTAGCACTTCTTGCCAACGTAGCCATAATCGTAGCAGTCGTAGCGTCCGCTCTTATCCGTAGCATAGCGTTAAAAGTGTCCACACGATGCGTCAACAGTGCTAAGCGTTGCGTAGCTTCCGTAGCAGCGAGCGCAACGCTTTGGCTCGCCGCTAGGAACAGCCGTGGCGCTGCATCCACGTAGTGTAGCGTGCTACGTCGGCCTGCGTCACCGTTCGTCGAGTCTTCTCCATCGCCTCGTCTAGGTCCGTTTTCGTCACTGGAGCGTCAAGCTCTGAGCGTTTCAGTTTGCGGATTTGCTCTGGGCTCTTGCCGGCGATCTTCCGGCGCATCGTCATCATCGCTGCGTCTCTGAGAATTCCAATTAGATGTGGTTGGCAATCATCCTCACCAGCCCTTTAATGTCCACACTGCTGGAGCACAGACCTTCCCTTTGGACGCTAGGTCAGTGCGGATGTTACAAAAAATATCTCCAAAATCATCCTAGTTCTATATTATTCCGAACCTCGACTATTCTCAGAGTGTCATAAAGACAATAAAACGTAAAGGCCATAATACTACGATTTATGGGCCCGGAAAATAGCAAAAGGCTCGCCACCTATTACATGGGACCTAACTTAATTGGCGAAAAGTGGGTGTTAATTCACCTCTGCCTACCTTTTCTGGGATATAGGCGTGATTTATGTATGTATGTATGCATGTACTCAGTAAACCCATTTAACTAATTAAAAATACTGTGAAATCCAGTAGATTATACCTGCAAAGGTTACAGATATCCGAACCGCTGTACCCATCGAGCTTATTCGCCAAATCAGACAGGTTCGCGTCTTCTTGCAGAGCCACTTCTCGCAAGCATAACTTGAGCAGTTTCACCCTTGTCTCCTCTGAAATTTGTGAAAATCAGTTATGACTTTTTCCAAAAATTTGTACAAAACGCCTTTGAAGAGTTTGTTGCCTCCTGTCCAGAGGATCCAGTCAAGTGGCTTATCTATTCGAACCACAGAAATACTGATATTAAAATATCTGTGATACGAACGCTTAGAAAACAAAAGTATGAAACTAGCGTATTGTTTTCGCTTTAATACGTCAGTTTCATACATGTTGTACAACATGCCGTTACCATTCCATTTCGCAAGTTAGTAATTAAATCTTTGAATTACCATCCGGTAGACCAACGTATATCCTCTTTTCGAATCTCCTCCTGAACGCCTCATCAATGTCCCACGGGTGGTTGGTGGCTGCTAACACCATCACGATTTTGTCTCGGTTGCTACAAAATATAATATCATTTGTATTAAGTACTGTTAATAAATTAACTGTCGACATAGACAAAGCAATAATTATTTGATGACAATGCCCATTTTAGGCTTATTCGAGAACAACAATAAAATTTAATTTTCCACATCATTCGATTAAACAATGAAACTTTAATCATAATTAATGTATAGAAAGAAAATTGTGGTAAGTAAAATATAAAGAAAACGGTACTTTAATTTCTTTGCAAAAGGGATGGTTTGGTGATGAAAGAGGGAACATACTTTCTTATTTTTTTGCCAGAGGTCTAATGCAAGAGGAAACTTAAATTTTTTACGGGGTTAAAATGCAGTTTACACACATCCCCACCGCCCGGGACTTGGGACTCGCCGGCGTGTATAAGGCGCCGGAAACTACCCACTAAAATATCCCCGGTTCTCCATCTGCAGCAGTGTAAATGGGGGCGAGGGTCTCAGCGTAAGCCTTTATCCCTAGCTCGCCCGTTACTGCGAGGGTCCGTGACTCCGGACTCAGCTCTATACTAAATGTGTGCGTGCATACCCATCTGTGCACACAGGAGCACGTGTAGCACATCGGAAAACGTGTGTGTCGCCGCCGTTCATAAGAGGAAACATACTTGGGGTGGCCCAAGATATACCTAGGAACAGGACAGGAATGTAACTTACAAAGCAGCAGCGAGCCCGTCCATCTGTATGAGGAGCTCTGCCTTGAAGCGTCGCGAGGCCTCGTGCTCAGAGTCAGCGCCTCGTACGGCGCACAGGGAGTCGACCTCGTCGATGAATATAGTGCTCGGCGCGTGAAATGCGGCCTGTATGGGTAGTATGGGTACACGTCTTGTTAATGTTAAGTTGAAAAAAAAATTTTTTTTCGACAACTAAAATCAAATGTTATATATTGTGGTATTGGTATTGTTAAGGGTGTTTCATTAAGGGCCCTCGACCACGGCGACTTTTTGTAGCGATGCTATCGCGCGTTTGCATCGATACAGTCGCGGTACGGTGGCTAACTGTGTGCCCTCACCCACGTAACCATGATTCAGTCGCGATATAAACGCGCGTTAGTAGCGATGCAATCGCGCGTTAACGAAACGCGCGACAGCATCGCTACAAAAAGTCACCGTAGGCATGGGCTCTAATAATAATATTTATATGCATTGCAATTTATTTCTTCATCTCCCTACCAGCCCTTTAATGTCCCTACTGGTGGGGAACAGGCCTTGAACGGAAAAATACACGGAGAAAGGCCATAACCCACCACGCTGCCCCAGAGCGGATTGGTGGGCATTAACGACTGCAAATACAGCCGGCAGCAACGGCTTAACTTGCCTTCCGAAGCACGGAGGAACTCGAGGTAATCTATTTTTGGTCACCCATCCAATGACCGGCCTCAGCGAACATTGCTTAGTTTACGCAATCGCAGGCCGAGCGCGCTTTAGTCCGACAACTTCGTGCGCGGCCCTCCTGCGGTATGAGAGACGGTGGCGGGAACGGGGAACTCCAGATTCCACCGGGGGCGGGCAATGCAGGGAGGAGGGAAAACTCGCTCCTCGCCGCATCACCCGCCCCCGCTAACATCCACAGCGCCACCGTCTCAACCGCAGGAAGGTCGCGCACGAACTTGTCTGACTATAAGCCACTGCGTTATCGAGCTCCAATCTTCTTCATCTCAAACCCTAACCTCTAATAAGCAGTTCAATTCAAACCCTACCATGTCAAAGAGAAGTCGGACCAGCTTCTCAGAATCGCCGCGGTACTTCGAGGTGAGGGTGGCTGAGGAGACGTTGAAGAAGGTGGTCTTGCATTCGGTGGCCACGGCACGGGCTAGAAGGGTCTTGCCCGTGCCCGGTGGGCCGGTCAGCAGGACACCCTTCCACGGCCTTCGGATGCCCTGGACCAAAGATGACGTATTTAAAAAAACCCTTCTAAAACTGCTGCATATAAAAAAAATATGAAGAAACCGTGTGAAGATGCCGTGTAGTGACGGCAGAGTAGAGTACAATTGTCATCACCCCAAATCTCTCCTGTGGGTACCGTACAAGGCGGCTAAGGATAAATCAGTGATGAGGAATGGGCAGCAGCGTTCCTCTTATACCATCTAGCAATAGTACTGCGACTTTTGTGCCCGATAAATGGCAATAGATAATGGCATAGGCTCACCACATATTACAAGGGACCTAACATAATTGGCGAAACGTGGGTGTTAATTCACCTCTGCCTTCCCCTTGCGGGGATATATGCGTGATTTATGTATGTATATATGTGTATACCAAGGGCGATAAATATGCGATCTAAGGCCTTCTTTTTTATAGCCCGAGGTACGATCATAGTTTTATATCACCCCCTGGCCAGGAAGCGGGATTTTCCGTAGCCGTAGCGAGCGGAAAAGTCCACTTTATGGTCAGGTGTGACATAAAAACTTTAACTGACGCATCTGCTACATATTAAAACAAACATTTACAACGACTCGGTTCTTTCATACGTTGAAGACCAAAGTCGTGACCATCAGACCCCGTATCATGTATGCCGATTTCAGTTGCTTTTGTCTACCTGTCTCTCTCACTCATTGAGAATAATAGCAAAATAGAGAGTGACGGGTAGATCAAAGCAACTGAAATCGATTTACACGACGGGGTCTGATATATTGAACGGTACACATACCACCTTAATATGTTATGAATTAAGTTCCTTAGTTCAACGTAAATGCATTTTTGTAAATAAAAAATATTTTATACTCTTTTATTATTATTATTGACCCTTTGAGAACCAATAAAATTATTATTACACTAAAAATTACACATAAATAATTATAATAAAAATGGTCTGAAACGATATAATTAATCAGACCATCTTTATTATAAATACATACATACATACATACATAAATCACGCCTATATATCCCCTAAGGGGTAGGCAGAGATAAACTAGCACCCACGTTTCGCCAATTATGTTAGGTCCCATGTAATAGGTGGCGAGCCTATTGCCATTTATCGGGCACAAAAGTCGCAGTAGGTATATAGCTAGGTGGTATAAGAGGAACGCTGCTGCCCAATCCTCATCACTGATTTATCCTTAGTCGCCTTGTACGACACCCACGGGAGAGACTTGGGGTGGTGACATTTGTATTCTACTCTGCCGTCACCACACGGCTTTTTTATTATAAATAAACGTACAAAAAAAAGGATCTTCCAATACTAAGCGATCACATCACCACGACCTTCGTTAAAATAGAGGCAGGTGTAACAGAAATTATATCACAAAAAAACCGTCTCTATCAATAAATAATATCTCCCTCTAAATCAGCTGTTCTTGGAATTCGTTATTTTTGAATAAAATCAACACTAACTGCCGCACTCAGAGATGTCAATTAACTTTAATGAGTATTTAATGTCAAAAAATTTTCATTCAAATCTAGACCATAGACCCGGCAAGAATAGCGACTAGTTCTGAATTGTCATTTTTTGACGTTAAGTACTCATGAATGTTATTTGACGTCTCTGAGTGCGGCAGTAAAAAAACAATACCAGAAATGAAACATAAGTGCTCATAAGGACGCGAAGTGTTTAATTACCCTCACATAATAATAACTTGCCTATATTTATGACCTATTTATGCCAAGCTAGTGTAATAAGAGTAATTTATAATAATAAGCGCAATTTGCCAAGGAAAGAAATGACCGAATGGCGGGTACGATTGTAGAAAGAAACCACGCCTCAAGAAAATATTACAGGAAAGATATAATCTCGCACGCGAATAACTAATTTTAAATAAGCAAGGAAGTTACATGTAGGTCGTCGTATGTACATTTTCATATTACGTTTTAGTGATTTTTTAGTATTACTGCCGCACTCAGAGACGTCAATCAACTTTAATGAGTATTTAATGTCAAAAAATTTCATTCAAATATAGACCATAGACCCGGCAAGAATAGCGACTAGTTTTGAATTGTCATTTTATGACGTTAAGTAGTCATTAACGTTATTTGACGTCTCTGAGTGTGGCAGTTAATGCTTACTGAAGTATAGGGCAAACAATTGCTAGGCTGAACTAAACTTTACCATCTCAACAAATCGGCATCTGCCTTCAACTGTGGCATAAGAAAAATCCAATGGAAATACCGAAGGAACGTGATAAGCTTTCTTCTCAGTAAGTTTTCGACGAATTTTGTAAAGCTCATAGGACTAGTATGTGTCAAATGCTTTCGTAATACAAAGAGATTTAGCTCAACACAATATACATACATACATACATAAATCACGCCTATATCACCGAAGGGGTAGGTGAAAACTAGCACCCACGTTTCGCCAATTATATTAGGTCCCATGTAATAGGTGGCGAGCCTATTGCCATTTAACGGGCACAAAAGTCTCACTACACTGCTATTGCTAGGTGGTATAAGAGGAACGCTGCTGCCTGTTCCTCATCATTGATTTATCCTTAGTCCCCTTGTACGACACCCACGGGAGAGATTTGGGGTGGTTACAATTGTATTCTACTCTGCCGTCACCACACGACCTAACCATGCTGTGCAAAATAATCAATCACCACACCCCGAATCCCGATTGCTCTTGATTAATATTTCATATTATAATACCAAGGGCGACAAAATAAAGAATGTGTCAGATCGCAAGTACTTGACTAAATAATCGATCTGAGGCCTTCTTTTTATCGCCCGATGTAAGATCATAGACTTATATCATCCCCTGATGAGGAAGTGGGATTTTCCATAAGGGTAGCGGGCGGAAAAGTCCAATTCCCAAAATAGACACGGAATTTCTCCAAAAAATTACCTTGAAATAGTCCGGCATCACCAGAGGCAAGACCACAGCCTCCTGCAGCACTGACTTCGCGTCGTCCAACCCGATGACGTCCTTCCAGCGCACATCCGGATTCTTCTGGAGAATGTCCCTCTCCAACGTCTCCACCAAGTGTACTTCGTAGCCGGTCGCGTCGAAAACCTTCTCGTCTCTTTCCAAAAGCGCCACGTCCCCTTCTGACGGTATATCTGATTTTCTTACGATGGGCTTTATGGGAGCTAGTTGTCTCACTCTTTGACGTGGCATACGCTCCACTGATCTGCATTTCCTGCCGCTTCCCACGGAAGATGTGGAGGATGTCTTTCTTGAAACTATCGAAGGCAGCGTCGGTTGGATGTCCGGGTCCCTTCGGCGGAGCGACCCTGCCCATTTTTCCGTCGTTGGATCAGGCTGTTTGGCTTGGTCCATAGGCGTCACTTGGAATGCGCAAGCTTGCGTTGGCTTCACGACTGCAACATTAAGTCACCGCGTGGCTGTAGGTACTTTTGGTAGAATAAGCGTTAAAAAAATCAAGTTTGCATATTGGATTAAAAGTTCTAAAATCCCCTCACCTTAAAAATAAAACTAGTTAACTACAAAACTCTTATAAATTTGAAACAATTTTAGAGGTTTTGTTTCATAGATTGACGACCGGTTTGGTAGAATGGTCAGATCGCTGGCTATAGGCCAAGAGGTCCCGGGTTCGAATCCTGGTAGGGGCAAAATGAAATGTTCGTGATGAACACACCCATTTATAAATCTATATAGTACCTATATTAAAATTTGTCCGTCATCCACAACACAAGTGCTTATGCTACTTACTACTGGCTAGAGTGTAGAGGGTAGTATAGGTGTGAGTGTAACAAATATTAATTTGACCTATTCGATTTTAATTTCAACATTTTATAAAAGTTAGAAAAATTAATACAAGACACAGTGTCTTGGTTGGCCGAGCGGTTAGGCACCTGCCCGGATTGCAGCGAACGCGGGTTCGATTCCCGCATCAAGACCATAATTTTTCGAACTTTTTCTAACCACCAAAATCTTTGAATTAATTTACCGCTAAACTTGGTCAGTTACCATTACCTTGCGTGGGTGGGTGTTTGGTACCATTCGCCGCGTGAGTATCCGCCTGGTGCTTCGCCCTCTCTTTCCGGGCTCCGCTCCTCTCGGACCGCAGACCGTCCCTCGGAGGCTCCTGCTTATCGGTGCCGCTCCTCCGGGTAGTCATCCTCGCGAACCCAAACGGCTGCATGCTCTCCGCCATCATGCGGTCCATCATCCTCGCCATCGTGTGGAAGCCCGTAGACGGGCTAAAGGAAAGAGAAACAAGTTTTTATTCACTCGCGCTCGAGAAAGTGTTTGGTTTCAGAACGATTGGACGTCAATTTTTGACAGCTTGTCTTAGCACGACGGTCGCCATGTTGTCTTTTTTGCATTTTTTAGTAATAGGTACGTTCAGTATGATGGATGATATGAATGAAAAGGGAATGGATAGCTTAATGACGTCTGACCAATGGAGAACCAATGAGGAAACCTACTGCACATTGCATTGACGCCCAGATAAACTAGGAACAGAGCAGGAAGAACAAGAAAAAGATTATATACTGGATTAATGGTAAATTATAGGCAAACTCCAAGAATTAGATAGCTAACATTATAAACAAGTACGTTTAGAAATTAACCTTCTTCTTTTCCCTACCCTGTTCCCAGAGATCTATCTGGGGTCGCCGCAGTATGTTTCCTCTTCCATTCATATCGGTCAGACGTGTTTTGAAATTAATATCATACAAAAATAAATTCATTTCATTCACAGCTCAAATGTTAAAAACTTTATATTATTATAAGGCGCGCAAGCGCAGCGTCTTCCTTCCGTTTATGAATGAAACATAGATTTACATACGTGGCGACAGGTCAATAAAAACTTTAAAGAATTTGTTCTATGTATTGAGTTATGTTAAAACTCGTAAAAAACGGTGTTGTCTACGATTGTAACTACTGGTTAGTTGCTGCGAGGTTGTTGGTGTGCTACAAATAATCCTGTATATTAATATTAATATACATACATCAATACACAAATAATCAAAACAATACAGAACATACATAAGTAGGTACGGATGATTAGCGGAGTTGTGTTGATTTATTTAAGTAGCAAATAAGATCCGGTAACTATAGCGTCATTGTACCTACTAGCATACTTAAGTAACCGCGTTAAAACGACCTACTTAATAAAGTTAGGTAGGTACGTACCCAAATAAGGGATCATTTCTAAAGAACTGACTGATGCCCCCACGCTGGGGTACAAAGTATCGCCAAAACCAAAATCCATCTTCAACAAAAACCTCCTCGCCTTCGCTAGGAGGAACATTTATTTAGTTCTTTGGAAAACAAAAACAAATATGGAGGTCACTAAAGGTCACTGAAACATAATTTCTCGGTCAAAATTGTTGTGGAAAGTGTGCCATAGCTTTTGTCAGGAAATAATCGTGTGCTATTTGACAGCTTTGTTATGGCGTGGTTGCCATGGCGACGCGTTTGCGGAAACTACAGTGACCGCAGGATTGCCTGCGTAAACCACGAACCATTTAACAGAGGTCGCTACAGAAATTAATCTACACCGTATTGCGAAGACGATTAGGTCTACTTTGTTTTTTTCTTAGTTGTTGTTTGGAAAGCCCTTGACTGGACTAGTTTTGATCGACATGGTTATGAAAACGAGTCTCCTGATTTCAGATTACACTACATGAAGCTAGTATTGTGTCGAAAAAAAGCTATAAATAATCACGCAGTTTTAGACAGATATGTGTGTAATATGGGACGAGGCTATTGCCATCTGCCGTCCACTTTAATCGCAGTAATGTAGCACAACTTGAACGCTGCTGTCTATTTCTCAAACCCGTGTAAATAGAGTCCTTTTAACCCTTGTACGACACCCGCAGGAGAGATAGAGAGTGGTCACCATCACCACACGGCATGGGTAGGTTAGATCTCTGGCCATTGTTCACAGCGGCACGACGGAAGCCCATTATGTGATAGGGGGCGTGCCTATAGATCTCTTTATTGATTAGACCTAACATAGTTGGTCAAATTTTAGTGTTAGTATACTGGTACGTGGTACCTCTGCCTGCCCCTTGGGGGTAAACATATATTATAATCAATGTTTTTTCCTGTGTTTGAATTTGTGATCAAAACAACAATGTTTCTACCGTTAATTTCAACATAAAATCGATAAAAAGACTAATGACTGAAATCGCTAAGCCTAATTTTACTACATCTATAAACTTTATTTATAGTATAACTAAACGCACGATCCATCCAACTCCATAAAAGTTAAATTAACCAAAAAAGTAACGCCCCTGACATCACGAACATTTATTTCAACCAATATAATCAGTCTTTCTGCTATATCACATATTTCACAAGAATTTATGATGATTATATTCATGTAAACCTCAATCATGGTAAAATTTCAAAAAAAAATACTTAAATCATGCCTATATCCCCGAAAGGGTAGGCAGAAGTGAATAAAAACACCCACGTTTCGCCAACTACAAGGTTAGGTCTCATGTAATAGGTGGCGAGCCTATTGCCATTTATTGGGCACGGACATCGCAGTACATTGCAGGTGGCATAAGAGGAACGCTGCTGCCCATTACTCATTGCTGTCTTAACCATTAAATGGGGGTGGTGACAATGGTATTGTGCTCTGCCGTCACCACACCACAATAAGCAATTACTTATTCTTTTTCTAACCACCAAAATCTTTGTACTAATTTTTCTAACATTTATATAATGTTAAAATTAAAATCAAATAATTACTTATTCCTTTAATACATTCACAACAAAAAAATCGAAACAAACGATTATTGATTTGGAGATATAATCGGCATTGACTGTGACACTTGGAATAGTACCGAGTCCAGAGACCTTTGACACACATACGACGAATTTTTCCGTCCATCAAATGTTCCTACTTCACTCATAGGGTAAACAGTTAGGTGAGTCACCCTTTCAGGTGTAGGAAAAGCCTGCGATTATATAGGTGAAAAAAGTGGAGCGAATTCTGGCAATAAAGTTCTGATCTTTAAGACAGACATCTGACTGGATCGTCCTCATTAATCACACAGTAAACAACCGATGACTTGCTCAATCGATTGCATACTAAATGAATGAAGATTGTTATAAGTCGACGACTCCGTGTGTAGTCACAGGTGTGGGGGCATTGGCCTTTGGCACACTTACTGCTTGCTCCAATTAATGAGTAAACTTCACTTACAGCAAATTGCACCGAACTGAAGGCCTGAAGTCTGTGAAACTAATTGAGGAGTACGTTTGGACACGTGGCACGTGAAAACTAAACTTCGTTCGTTCTAAATGAGACTTGCACTTCTTTATTTTAAAATTGGCGGGGAATTAAAATACTCAGTGAATATATCGAGGGTATCTGGTATTCTGTCAAATTAATTATTTTCATAGAGACATATTTGGCACTTAAGGGGTTCTTTAAATGCCAAATTAATATGTCTTGAAGAGAAAAGTTAATTTTGAATGTGGTGTGATATCATTGTAAAAGTGCTGGATAACTGTGTTGCACAGAAAATAACATCGTAAATCTCCTGCAGATATACAGGTTGGCCAGATAAAAAGGCCAAAAAATCTAATTAATTATTTAGTTAATTTTCTTAAATCTTGCACTTATTCGGTTCTGCCAGAATGTCCTCGATATTTTAATAGTACAAATTCACACTTCAACACCCGAACTTTGTAAACTACAAAGAAATAATAAAGTACACATGCATAAATTGCTCCTATTAAGGGGTGGATTGAGTAGGAATTAACTCACGAATCACCTATTTTTTTGAGTCTTTCTTAGGGGATTTCTACTTACTTTCTTAGGGGAGAAAGGCGTGATTGATATCCTTAAATGTATGTCACAAAGAAAGTGGTTAGAAAATGTTCGAAAAATTTACCAGCATAGATGAACGATTATGGTGTGGGTGATTTTAAAAGACGGGTTAGCTCGGGTCAGTTCCCTATTCAAGGAACTGTTTGTATTGGAAATGCTTATAAACTCACAGCCCCTTAAAATTAATGCAGTTGAGTTATAAATAGCAGATGACCGTCAAATATAGATGACACCGCTACGCCCACAATCCCTCATAATGTATAGAATCAAGAAGAATTGCCGTGTTGAAGTCTCAAGCAGGAATTGTGTTCTTAAAATTCGATTAATCTCAACGAACACGTGTCAAGACAATTGCTTGACGGGGCCAATGAAAATGAACTCTAAAGGTACTTGGCTTTAGAGTTCATTCTCATTGGCCCCTCATTGGACGCCCACTTAGCAATCTGCTTCATTGCCCACACAGTGGCTATCGCGTTATGGCCTTTATTATTAGCTTTGTAATCATTTTATTGGGTTATGGGCACTTTGTATTAACGCAACGGCTTAATAGCAAATGGTGGTCTTACTACAACCTACCTTAATATAACTAGGTGACAAGGTTAAGAATCTAAACTTCCTCCATACAAGAAGGTACGCAGTAAGACTGACTTTTACAGTCAATTCTTATTTAGTAGGGCAGTAATAATCAAACTAATGAAGCAAAAGCAAAAGCGTCTTCAAAACACACATTCAAGAGAGCGATGAACAGAGACAGTGATTTAGGTTGACAAATTTGACAATATTGGGATTTTTTTTGCCTTACGCGACTTACGACACCAATCAATACTGCTCACTGTCTCTCGTCTGTCTACGGTACTGACAGCCGCCTGCCTGACACGAACCCTCTTTGGGTTGTTGGTGGTCTGCCCTCCACCATTCGGGTGCACCAAGGTGTTCTTTGGTAGGCCGGGCTATCCCTTAGTAAACTTACGTTACGTTACGTTACTTTTTCGCTCCTAGGCCAGCATGGAAGAAGGATATTATATAACCAAGTATACACAGCGTATACGCGCTTCACTGTGTTATTATAGTCGATATATTCCACTGAAACGTTACGCCATTATAATACCTGCTGCCATCGACATAAGACTTTTATTTTCGGACAAAGAAATGTGTTATCAGATACATTTTGATTACAACTGTACTTCACCTTGATACTTCAAGATTCGTGTGATGTTTATTAATGAATCCTTACCCCAAAACACGCACGTCTGGGACTAATAAAATGGTATGTGAATGTAAAAGTGAACAAGAATTAGGTTAATCAGATCGTCATCATGATCATCAGCCTTTTAATATGCCCACTGCTGGGACGGCCTTGCCTATGGATGGAAGAAAATAGGGAGAATGGGCCATAACCCATGGTGATGACAGAGCAGATTACAATTGTCACTACCCAAAATCTCTCCGGGTGTCGTACAAGTCGACTAACGGCGGGTCCCAATATTCTATCAACAGTTGAAGATATATGTGAAAATTCTGATAAATAACAGAATTTGCTAAGCAATTAAGCTGTAGTAATGCCATGCAACTAAACTTTAGTAAGCTTACTTTTAATTGTAGATATTGGGACCCGCCGTAAAGATTAATAAAAGCAGTAATGATAAATGGGCCGCAGCGCTCCTTTTATACCACCCAGTAAATTATACTACGATCCACCATGCCCGATAGATGGCAATAGGTTCGTCACCTATTATATGTGACCAAACGTGGGTGTTAAGTGGACGTGATTTGAACATTATGTCTGAAAAAAATATAATCTCTCACCATCCCAAGTCCCACGCCGAATGGAAGGCCGGGTGAGCCGACATGGCGCCGAGCGGCACGCCGAAGCCGAACTCGATCTTGACCGCGTCCTCAGACCTCTTCGGCCAGGACCCTCGGTGCTCCCTCGACTCCGAACCCCCGGTCTTCGTGTCGTTCGTCATGCTCGAAGGGTTTTCTTTTCATTTGACCATCAACACTGGACTTTTGTTTGTCCGGTGACGTAAGTTTACACGCATGCAATTTGACTTTTTTATCCCTTCATAGGACAATGCATACCTACTTGCCCAAAATTATTTTTTAAATTTTCTTCTTAACAAGTTTACAATTTGCCTTTTTTAACCCTTCATAGGACAATTGCATACCTACATACAATTATTTTTAGTGGTTTTAAATTTTCTTCTTAACAAGTCACTAAGGTCCAAATTCAAATAACTTAATTGCAAATAGGGTTTCCATTGGATGTAAAATCAAATTATGGTGGCGACTATTTTACCACTTACATTAATATTTCTTTATTGATTATCAAATGCCGAACAGTGTTAAATCCTCAACTTGTAGAACAAATATGTATTGTAACAATTTAAACATCGTAACAAATACAAAATATTTTGCGATAAAAATATCAGAACTGAAAGAATTGTTTAAAATAATTATTCATTGCGTTAATTAATGCTTAAATAATTGTTTAGTGGCTTCACGAACTTTTTAGCGTTAAAATCTGAGATTAAATCATAATTTCGTTTTTTTTTTCAATATGCTACGATTTCAGACGTGTTTAACTTCAAAGTCAGAACGCAAGGAAAACCCGTAGCACTGAACACCCGTCGTAGACTAACTGCGATTTACATTATGCGTCATCGTTAATTTCTAGCTACGAAACATGACCCAAATCTCGTAGCTCGAGTACATACAATCTAGGAAAACTCTTTCTTTATAACACAACAATGAGTGACATACTTGTTGAATCAATTTTTTCTTTAAATAATTTGAAAATTTTTCATTGTCTTATTATAATCATAAAGATTGTGAGTTCTAGTCAGTGCTAGGAAAGAGAAGGGAAATTTGTAAAATTATGGATCTTCGTTTAATTTCTTACTATTTGTGACTTGACTAATAAAATATAGCTCACGTCTCTGCCCCAAAGAAGGGGCAGGCAAACACTCTGACTTCTTTAACAGCTGACAATGGAAACAAATGTTCCTTAAGAGCCGAAAGGGAAATCATATAAATTTTTAACAAATAGCGTCACATAATATTTTTTCTATAAGCACGTTTTCGTATTAGGAATTTAATGTTTGCCTGATTTAAAGAAAACATCAATAAGTATTAACATTTTTGTTGGTAAATAAATTTGAATATAAATGAAGTCACTATTACAGCTAAGTATATGTAGTTAGAAATCATGGTTCACCTTAAGCCACTCTATATTTTAGAAGCCTATTCGTCCCTAGTATATTTTGAGATTTTAAGTCCACCTGTACGCATAAAATTTCGCAATAAGTTTTTATTGAGATAAGTAATATCGAATTTATTGATATTTACAAAGAAAAAGAAGACAGAGAGTTTTCCAAAAAATATTTCTGCACCCTTTTTCTTTGTCATAATTTTTCTATGTAATGTTCAAATAAAACCAAACAACAACTACAGATATGTCATAACGAATCAAGTTAATTGAAAATCGACTAAAATTGAGTCATAGAGAAGCTTTCATCGGAACCACAATATAACCTAAACTCGTAATTACAGCACACATGCAAGCAACCAAGTCCTTTATCACTTCAACACGTTCTACACTCCTAAAAATCCCGCGACGACTGACCGCGCGGCCGATGACCGGCGCGTCGCGTCGCCTCATTACAGTTTCATTAATGGCCTCCGGACCCTTTTACTGGAACTGTACAATAGGCGACATATAAGCGGCAGCATGTAGCGATAAGGCTAGGCTATAAAAAGTAGCTCGTCTTCCGTAGGAATTCCCCGGAAGACGCTCGATTTTTTGGCTAATATCTAGTTTGTGCCTTAGCGTGTTTGTATTATTGCAATTAGTAGATTCTTCAATTGAAAAGACACTTTTTGATGATATTATTATAATTTCATATTATAATAACAAAATGTACACCGTAGTAAAAATGAACACATTTAAGTTTTGTACTTTATGCATATATCATAAATAATAAATAAGGTTACAAACAATGGCAACAGATATAATTCACAATCTAAACCAAGTCAAAGGAACACTGACCCAGCATAACATATTAGCTTCAAACAAAGACGTAGCAGATGACGCAGTACCTAGCAGTTCACTCTCATAAGGCTTCAAATAAGGCATGTACTTAAGCACCATGTTTAGCATTGGAGCTCTATCCTTAAGATTCTGTACATCTTCACCAGCATCTTGGGTACTGTTTGATGAATTTATCAGGTCTGCTTCTTCGTTGGGATAAGAGTCCCTTAACTCACGACGTACCTGAAATTATAAATTTCAATCCATGAACGATGATAAATGCTGTCAAATTCCACGAGAATTAACCGACTACCTGATTCGTTTTGCCTACTTAACTTTGCTTAACTTTTGTGGCGTGTTGTGACTGCTGAGTGGAAGATAATTGTCACCACCCAATATCTCCCCCACGGGTGTCTCACTAGGCGACTAGGGGTTATAAATATGATCACCTGGCAAAACCGCGATTAATTAAAGTGCGCGGTAGACAACAATAAGATAGAGCTTGCCCTCAAACCTAGCAAAATGAAAATACGCCTCTGCCTACCTATTCAAGGATAAACAATTGTGATTTATGTATGTATGTACTTTGCCTGGCGTCTGTCGTGGTGCTTCTCCCAACGAACGCTCCATGCGCTCCAAAGCCTCTTGTAATTCTCTCACAGTTTCAGCTAAGGGCATTTAAAAAACTATTAATACAAAACAATACTTATTAAGAAAAAGAACAAAAGTAAAGGGTAACGGTTCTAGGAAATCAATGTATGTTGTTATAAAACATTGAAATAACAACATTTCTTGCTTAGTTGTAGATAAATTTAAAATATTACTGCATAATTATATTATAATCAAGCTATTTTGTCTCAATAAGTGGAAAACTGGAAACCAGATTTAAGTGAAATTTCATACTTCAACATGCATCCTTTTAAAGTGTGGCTTCATAGTAATTCTTTAATTCATTTAGATAAATAAAATTTTTGTTTTTTGTTTTTTTTTTTTATATTTTTTCATTAGTGGCGATAATATCACTCTACTTACGATCAGTAAGGTAATCATCATCGATCTTCGTTGACAATACTTCCGAACTATTGACATATCCAGTTGTAATAGAATTGCTTGTAGTAAATCTTCCATGTATATAATCAGTTGTATTTAAGACTATATTATTTTCTTCAGTTTTTTTTTTATCTATTGATTCCTTAAAATTTGTCGTCACTCCTTTATATTCCGTAGAGTAGCTTATTTTCGTTTCTGAGTGTGTTAAAGTATTTACTGGAAAAAATTTAACGTTCAGTGTTATTTCTGAAATTAATTTATGAACTCTTTTAACTACGATAAGAATATTTTTCAAGTAAATACAGACCAGCTAGTAGAGTTGACGTTTTTGTTTTAAGAGTTGTATTCATTTCTTCAGTGTCTGTCATCACACCGTCAATGTATAAATCTGGGTCTATTCTAAAATGATCTTGTTCAACATTTTCAGGCACATCTGCAACATTTATTATTATCAGTCTTGTAATTCAATATTCATCGACATCATATAAACAACTTACTGGCATGTTCAGTAGTAATCTGCTCACCACCAACATATGTTAGATCTTGAATACTGTAACTTTTAGGTCTTCCAATAATTTTTACTCTTTTTATAATTACTTTTGGTGTGACTGTTACTTTCTCTTTGTATTGAGGGCCAATGGTTGCATTATTATTTGGCCAAATCTCTTTATTGACGACATTACTGTCTATATTATTCAAATCATAGTCTAAGCCTAAGGTTTCTATAATATCTCTCTTATGAATGGGATTGTAGTAGGAAAGGGCTTTCGTGACCGTGTTCTCCATAGTTACGATTGCAAGTTTAGTTAAATATATTTCATCCAGACTTCCTAAATAATTGAGTGACTCTTTACTTTCTATATCGAGTACTGTATTTAAGAGAAGATGCTCTTCTATTGTCATTGCTCCATCTATATCTGATGACACGTCCAAATCGGCTTCTGCAAACGTTGACGAATTTTTATTGCTCGGCTGTAGTAAGCCGATAGCTATGATAAAATCTCGATGTTTAACAAAATATAATATAGTCATATCGAGAATTTCGGCAATCATAAATTAATCATCATCGTATTCCTGTCCTATTCCCAGTTCATCTGGGGTCGGTGCATTAATGTTTCCTCCTTCATTGGTCAGACGTCATCAACCCTGGATGCTTTCTTTTGATTCATACCATCATATTATTCAAAAATATACAATAAATCACGCCTATTTTATATTAAATATATGCTCTCCTATCCGAGCGGGTCAGTCTGAACGGACACTTACCCCCGAATACTGAAAGCTACTCAAATTTGGAGTCCTGCTTAACGTTTAAATATTGTTAAAATCACATGTTAAACGTCAGTTTTTCCATACAAAATCTGACGGATATTGTACACTTAACTTTTTAAGCAATGCTCAAAATTTGAGTAGCATTTCTGTATTCCGGGGTCATTCGCCTTGTAAGACACCCGTAAGAGAGATTGGCGGTGGTGACATTAGTGTTCTGGTCCACAGTCACCACAAGGCAATCGGAAATTATGACATCATGACACTAACGGTAGTTGCATAGTGCTGGTAGCTGACGATCCTGCATGGTACGCGGCGGGCATGCCGCAGCAGGCGGTGCGGGAGACCAGAGAGGCCTGCCCGCGGTTGGACCTCGTGGCGACAAATTGCACACTAGACGCTCCACTGTGCGCAAGCGGCCGTGCCATTCCGACTGTTGATGGGGCAAAAGAAACACTTGGGAAACCTCGCGAGTAACATAAGGCAAAAATTCCCAATACTATAGATAATTATAATATTTACCACCTCCGTGGTCTAGTGATTCGCCAACCGGAATTAAGACCAAGAGGTCCCGGGTTAGATCCCAAGGGGCGTACAAATTTGTACTCGGTTTGGTTAGTGATAAGACCTCTTTCAAGTCTGCCTGGCTAGCTACCACCATCTTATCAAAATCTATCGCCATAATAATAATGTTATTAACAGCATTATTGTTTCGAAAATTGTGATAAGATAGCCTGATAGTATGATAAGAGAGCTACCCTGTCTAGCTAAAAAAAAATTCGCTACTTGGATATCTGTTTGACGGCCGGCTTGGTCGAATGGTCATGTAGCCGGGCCGTCATCTAATATTCATATGCTACTTACTTTGTGCTAGATAATAGGTGTCAGTTAGAAATATTTATTTATTTTATGTATGTATGATTAAGCTTACCATAAATCTACTACGGCCACATCCAACCATATAGCTCCTTGCCCATATCATTTGAGCGAAATCGCCGTAGTAATTGACATTGCTCATTGGTCTGTGTTAAAATATACAATTGTGCTTATTGATTAATGACTGCTAGGTTTTAAAACCTTAAATGTTCTAAATGTATTAATCTCTGAACATGCAAATGAGATAAAAACGAAGCGTTTATTGGAGTATGTTCCGAATTTATCCAAATACGCAAAATTGTTGTCTTGAAAAGCTTTGGATACTAGAAAAGTATTTAGTGTGGTGACGGTAGAGCAGAATAAAATTGTCACCACCGGAGAGTGGGTGGTGACAATTTTCTGTGATGACAAAATCTCTCCTGCGGGTGTCGTACAAAGGTAAAGGCACAGGCAGCAGCGTTTCTGTTATATCATCTAACAATATTCTGCGACTTTCGTGCCCGATAGGGAATCGGCAGCAATATCCTTTGATTTACGTGAGCGACAGACGGCAATCGACTTGCCCTCTGTTACATGAGACGAAACGTAGGTGTTAATTCACCTCTGCCTACCCCTTTTGGGATAAACAGGCGTATGTAAATTTAGTCAAGACTTCATTATTGATGTATCCAAACTTACGGATCTATATTGTGACACTAGGCAGGACGCTAATAAAATTTTCGAAAACACTCACACCACATACGATGTGATGTTCTCCTTGTACAGCATGCTCTGCATGTACCACAAATCCACCATGGTCTCTACCCTCAGGCCGGGAGCTTCACCCACCACCGACGCCACACACTGCCCGACTGATACTGAAACTTTAGATTAGGTATCAGGGATAGTTACTGGGAACAATGCAGATTTACAGCGCTTACGCACGCATCCGATACGAGTGCGAGAAAAAATTATTGGTTTAGAAAACTCGGACAGAGATCGGATGTAGTGCGTAAGTTACCATAGAAATAGTTCTACGGTGACAACGGACCGTCAAAATCTCGAATTCGGATCGGATTCGAACCGGATGTAGTGCGTAAGCGCTCTCATACCGAAAATGTAGGTAGGATGATTTGTAATTAATTAAATGTTGGGCTGTGAAGAAAAGTGAAAAAAGAAAATTACATGCAGCAGAGATGAGAATGTTGAGATCAATAAGAATTATTGTGGAAGTTTGAAAGCAGCACTATTGACAGAGAAGATAGGTTCGGTATGGACGTGTTATAGAAGAACCAAAACGAATGTGACTACACGAGAACAATATCATGTATGGGATAGAGAGAGAGAGAGGAAAACCGAGGAAATGGCATGAATGTGATTAGAGTGAACGAGGAGATGATAGCTAACTAACAGCGGGCCTAGCACGGGAACGTGGACAAGTCTCTCTCCACCACTTGACAGTGTTCTGTCTCGGGATTTAGTGGGAGTTAGAGCGAGAGGAAAATATTTTCTTTCCCCCGAAGGAGATGTGTCCACGGCCCGTGCTACAGGGGCTGGACTGAGTTGCAGAATAAAAAATACTGCTCCGAATCCAAATTTTTAAAGAGCAAGAGGATAATTTCTGACACGTGTTATGGAAACCAGTGTCCCTAAGCCAAGTGGCTAATCTATTTGAACGCATAGCTAAAACAAATGTATGAAACTGACGTGTTACAGAGAAAACAAAACGTCAGTTTCTTACTTTTATATTCTATGTGTTCGGGTAGATTAGGCTAGGCCCTCAGATGAAGGATAATTTACATAATAATAAATTATATAAAATTGAAAATATACTACATGAATTTAAACGACAATGACTCGAGAACAAAATTGTCTATGTTCATCACACAAAGAAGTGTCGAATACTGGTTCGAAACCCGGACCTCTTGACCCGTAGCCAGTGATGTGACCATAATAGTTATTGTATTAGTTACATAGATCTCTGCACGAGTCCCTCTCGTCGGGAGTGCTTGGCGGCCGGCACTGGTCCGCCCACCGCTGGGCTAGTCTGGCCAACTCTTCTACCCAACGCTGTAATCAGATAATTTTTATTAATTTCCCTGCACTACTTTGATACGGAGGAGCTTGCTAGCGCGCTTGGCCTGCGATTGCGTAAACTAAGCAATGTTCGCTAAGGCAGGTCATTGGATGGGTGACCAAAAATGTATTGTCTCTAGTTCCTCCGTGCTTCGGAAGGCACGTTAAGCCGTTGGTCCCGGCTGCATCTGCAACCAACCCGCACTGGGCTAGCGCGGTGGGTTGGCCCATTCTCCCTATGTTCTTCCATCCATAGGGAAGGGCTGTGCCCCAGCAGTGGGAACATTAAAATTCTCTCTTCCCACCCCTTCGGGGATACAGGCGTGATTTATGTTTGTGTGGTTTTGATTGATGCCGTGTGGTGACGGCAGGGTGTCACCCTTGGATGTCGTACAAGGCGACTACGAATAAACACAGGGATGAGTAATGAGCAGCAGCATTCCTCTTATACCACCAAGCAAATATACTGCGACTTGTGTGCCCGACAGATGGCAATAGACTCGCCACCTATTACATGGGACCTGTAGGCCTATTCCCCAACTTTTTTTGACAGTTGAAAGTGATGATCACCGAACTATTTACTAATACATTGCTGTTATCACAGGACAAGTGTCACAATAGCATTATAGTAAAGTAGTAATGGATAAGCAAATAGTTCGGTGATCATCACTTTCAACTGTCAAAAAAAGTTAGGGAATGAGCCTACAGAATTAACTGGCAAAAAGTGGGTGCTTTTTACGCCTCTGTCTACCCCTTAATACTTCATACTTATGTATGATTTTATTTCATCGACTGTCGATACTTTCAAGTTCAGTCCTACCAACTTGAGCATGTTTCCAGCAGTTGGCGCGTTCCGGAGCATGCCGCTCGCCGCCTCACTGCGTCTCCGGTTCAGTCTCGCCAACACCCGAGCCTTCTCTTCGGCTGTTAGGCGGGCGTCCATGTAGCCAATACATTTAGGACTGGGGCCCGGCTAGCAATGAGAAAGAGACGTAGAACTTTATACAATACTAGTGGTCGCCCGCGGCTTCGCTCGCGTTAATGTCGGTGTTATATAACCTATAAGCCTTCCTCGATAAATGGACTATTCAACACAAAAAGAATTATCCAATTTGAGTCAGTAGTCCCTGAGAATAGCGCGTTCAACCAACCAAGCAAACAAACTCTTTAGCTTTATAATATTAGCTTTATATTATACCTAGATCATCATCATCATCATCGTCATCTTCCTCCCCTGTTCCCAGTTTATCTGAGGTCGGCGGAGTATGTTCTACGTTCGTAAAAAAACGTATTTACGTAAGTAAATACGTTATCCATCCATCTCTCGTTATTAATGGACTTTAGTGTAATGTTCTACCAGTCAACCGGCAATGAACTCTTATACTTCATCATCGCCTTCCTGCCCTGTTTACAGTTCCTCCTCCATTCCCTTACCTGTTCCATTTATTTAAAAAAACGTATTTACGTAAGTAAACACGTATTTACTTACGTATTTACGTAAGTAAATACGTTTTTTATGTCCTTTTGTATGTCCAATTAGTTGGACGTGGATGTTTAGTCTTCTATGCTGGCCTGGCAGCGAACAAAAACGTAGAATAGGCCAGTCCCGACTCATCCCATGGGTGTCGTTAAAGTCGACTAAGGGAGATTGCCCGGTGTAGACCAATAAGCACCTTGGGGCACCCGAATGGTGGAGGGCAAACCACCAACAACAGCATACCCAAAGAGGGTTGGTGTCAGGCAGGCGGCCGGAAAACCTAAGCCAATACCTTGGGCAGTATGGATTGGAATGTTGTCATCCCAATCACTCTCTCCGTTCATCGGTCTCTCGACATGGTCCGTTCCGTCTCTTTTCTATACATTAATTCATCACTAGCACCTTTACGGTGTGATGGATGATATGAATCAAAAGGGAGTGGATGGCTTGATGACGTCTGACCGATATGAATGGAAGAGGAAACATACTGCGCCGACCCCAGATAGACTGGAAACAGGGCAGGGAGAAGAAGTTGGATGTGGATGTTTACCTACATTTCAGTTCAAGTATTTCCCATCACTTTTCTGTACATTTCTTTGGCGATCGAAATAAATGGAACAGGGAAAGGAATGGAGGAGGAACTGTAAACAGGGCAGGAAGGCGATGATGAAGTAACAGAGCTCATTGCCGGTTGACTGGTAGAACATTGCACTAAAGTCCATTAATAACGAGCGATGGATGACCAAATGCCGGCCAAATGTAGTGCGAATGTAACTACTTTCACTCAGACCTTGTTCAGATGGAGGGAATGCGCGAATTCTTTTGCGGTTCCGAGCTCATTGCCCTCTGACTGATAGACCATTTGCCCTATAGTCCCTTGATAACGAGCGATGGATGAGGCGTTACTTTCACACGTGTTTCTGTAGATGCTTACCGGGTACTGGCAAAAGGTATGCGTGTTGCCATGTCCGCACATCTTCACGCCGCAGTAGTTGACCGGTGAGGCGGCCGCGAGCCCTACCAGCAACACCGCTAACGCGCCCCGCATTTCAACACAGAATTTCGACTTGCATCTTTAGTATCTTTTAATACACTTCAGTAATTTCTGACGTCTGACATCAAATCGTTCAGCAGTTGATCAGTGTCAATAATCGCTGTGTTCACTTAATTTGAATTCTTAACTTTGTTACGAGTTTGTTGTGACTTTATCACCCCTAAAATTGAAACTGATACGTATTAATAAGATTTTTATTAATTACTTTAAGCCAAGCGTGGACCCACTTAAAAAGTATCACTATGAAGTCAAAATTGCGTTGTTTTTGTTCTAAGATTGAAGTCCCTGCTACACAGCATGCCGGACTACAAAACTGTCAAATACTCCATTCGTTTTTCAATCTATATCTATTTAATTAGGTCTTCCATGCTGGCCTGGGAGCGAACAAATAACGTAGAATAGGCCAACCCCTAGTCATGCCATGAGTGTCGTAAAAGTCGACTCAGGGAGATTGCCTGGGGTAGGCCAATAAGCACCTTGGGGCACCCGAATGGTGGAGGGCAAACCGCCAACAACAGCATACCCAAAGAGGGTTGGTGTCAGGCAGGCGGCCGGCTGTAAAACCTAAGCCAAAATCTTGAGCAGTATGGATTGGAATGTCATTCCTATCACTCTCTGTCAAACCGTTCATCGGTTTTTCGATATGGTCCGTTCCATCTCTTTTCTATATATTCATTCATCACTAGCACCTTTACGGTGTGATGGATATGAATTAAAAGGGAGTGGATGGCTTGATGACGTCTGACCGATATGAATGGAAGTGGAAACTTACTGCGCTGAGCCTAGACACACTGGGAACAGGGCAGGGAGAAATCTATTTAATTAAAAGTACTAAATCAATTGGGAAATTTTGAAATGATAATTTTGCTTTTTTACTTTAATGTGATGATGATGACGAGCTATTGTCTGTACCAACAGATACCTACATAATATAGATATTGTTTTAAATAATTATCTTAATTAAAATGAAACGGAGCTTCTGTTATATGTGAAAGGTCCTTTAGACAGTTTGTTGATAAAATTGGTCCTTCGAGCAGACTTTTTATCAAGTTGATCCTTTGAACAGACTTTTTATCAAGTTGGTCTTTCGAGCAGACTCTTTATCAAGTCGGTCCTTCGAGCAGACTTTTTATCAAGTTGGTCCTTCGAGCAGACTTTTTATGAAGTTGGTCCTTCGAGCAGACTTTTTATCAAGTTGATCCTTCGAGCAGACTTTTTATCAAGTTGGTCCTTCGAGCAGACTTTTTATCAAGTTGGTCCTTCGAACAGACATTTTATCAAGTTGAGTTCTTCTTCGAACAGACTTGTTATCAAGATATTGGTGAATAAAAAGACTAATTTAGATCACAATAATAAATGTTTATTAATAAAACATTTAAAAATAATAACAATCAATAAGTTACATTTTGTAAAAGTGACTCGTGTCTAACATAGGTTTCAATATTTACAAAAAATATAATTGAGGTATACCCATTAAAAGTCCCTATAAAAATTAATTTACTACAAATGATTAAATATACTTAAACATACGGAAGAATATAGTCACTTCAATATTTTAAATAATATGGCTTTTTGTTGATGTCATACATCATCCGAAGACTCTAACCAATACTAATAAATTACAATTGCATTGAAATGAAGCTTTTTTTTAAATGCCGTAGTCGTATGCCCTTAAAGGAATGTTAACAACAAATATGCAAGAACCATATCACAGCAAAAGTATAAATAGAACTAATTGTCTTCATCGGATTTAGGCAAGTAGTACATGGAATCTATGAAGTACTTTGTGATGTCCGATACTAGACTCCGATCTGGTATCTCCTGAGCAACACCGTAGATCGCCATCTGGAAAATAAGACGTTCATCTATGAGGAACTAAGCAATGTTCGCTAAGGCCGGACATTGGATGGGTGACCAATAATTTATTATCTCGAGTTAAGCCGATGGTGCCGGCTGCATTTAAAGTCGGGTATTAACGAATTTACATGCAGCCGGCACCATCGGCCACCACCTTTCATTTCGTTTCGAATTCCATTACATTTCGAATAATGCAAAATGTTTCCGTCAAAACGCCAAAATAGCAATGGCGTCTGTGTGACGTCACGATTTCCTGAATCATGACAGTTTCTCGAGTAAAGTAGTGATTTATTTAGAGTATAGTGGTGGCAAATTAAATGTCAAAACGGTGTTAACTAAATCGTGACGTCATGCAGCGTTTGACCAAATATGGCAGATTACTAAGGGCCGATTTCACCGTCTCTCATAGAAACGGAGTATAATAAAACTTGGTTTTGATTAAAGCAAACTTGGTAGCGAAACTCAGTTTAGAGCATAAACCGAGTTCAACTTCAATTGATCGTGTTTAATTTCTGCGGTGAAATCGGCTCTTAGTTTCGTATTCTTATAAAATAAATATCAAATACAAGTTTAACCTAAGAACTAGTGATTTTTAACGAAACTCCTTATCCAAAATTATTATTATAAATCATTGTTTCAGTGTTGTTTGTTAGTGTCATCATCCCTATTATAGGTGACGGATTTGTGACCTTGCCACGTGCTTACCTTCCCTTCGACGGGCGCACTGGCAGTGTTGAGGCAGTTTTGTGCGGCGCTCTTCAAGTCGCTCACGAAACGATCGGCCACTCCCGGCTGCGTATGCGCATGAGTCACGCAGATATGCACGCTGGACAGAAAAAGAACTCATTTTAAAATACAAGTTTAGTTAACGGTCAGAAAGAAAAACTTATTACCGTGACATAGAACTAGGTATGTAGTTATTTAAAGTATCTATGGAATAAGAGATCGGACACATTTTCAGAAAGTATTTTAAATTGGCCGTGCGGTGACGGCAGAGCAGAATACAATTGTCACCACCCCCCATCTCTCCCGTGGGTGTCGTACAAGGCGACTAAGAGTAATGACAGCAATGAGTAATGGTCAGCAGCATTTCTCTCATACCACCTAGCAATATAAATTTGTACTGCGATTTATGTGCCCGATATATGGCAATAGGCTCGCCACCTGTTACATGAGACCGAACATAATTGGCGTGGGTGTTAATTCACCTCTGCCTATCCCTTCGGGGATATAGGCGTGATTTATGTATGTATTTTAATTCTAAAAAATTAAATTTTGTTTATTTATATTAAAGCCTTTTAGGTACTCAAAATCATGTTTAAATATTGTTTGTTTAAAAATGCCGCCAAGACGCCACGTTTTGAATCTGACAGCGCGGTTTCCCGCAGTAAAATGATTCTATCTTAATAGTAAAATAGATTTGTGCAGTAGAGTTCTTTTTTATTCAATTTAAAAAACCGACATTAACGCGAGAGAAGACGCGGGCAACCACTAGTTTACTAAGGAAGTGACTCACCCCGATGGAAACTGCAGTGCGTTTAGACTCCACCCCTTCTTGTGCAGATCGTCGGCCAGCTTGAAGATGTCGAAACGCTTCGATCCGAACGCGACGACGGTCGTGGCGGGTTTGCCGTACACGAAGAGGCCCTCCACTTTGCGGACCCTGTGGAAGAATAGGTTGGTGTTCTTTGCTTGGCGGAAGTCTAAAAAAGGTTGGTTTGGTGTATCATCATATTTGGTAGGGGAATCTCCATTCTTATTGTTTCATTTTCATGGAAATGTTGGTAGTAATAGCTATTAAACCTACTTATCTAATTAAGAATTGGCGGAACGTGTGTTGACGGCAGAGCAGAATACAATTGTCACTACCCCCATCTCTCTTTGGGTGTCGTACAAGGCGACTAAGGGTACAGACAGCGATGAGTAATAGGAAGTAGCATTCGTCCTATACCACCTAGCAACATACTGCGTTTGTGTGCTCGTCGTATATATATTAAATAATCAAGTACCACGCACGCATTTACGATAGCGAAATGTTTATAGTTTGTGGACTATTAGAAAAACTTGGATTCTGCCGAGAACCTTTAATAATTAATATGACATAACAACGTTTGCCGGGTCAGCTAGTATACAATAAAATCGCTCGTTTGAAGAATAAATAAATAATAAATTAATAAATATTTTTACACTCACACCTTTCATCTAGCCCAAAGTAAGTAGCCCTTCGCTCTTGTGTTATGGATACTAGATGACGGACATCTTTTTAATATAATTATGTATATAAATGTTGAAAATATACTACATAAACATATACACAACCATGACTCGGGAACAAATATTTTTGTGTATCACAAAATTTGCCCCTACCAGGATTCGAACCCGGGACCTCTTGGCCAATACCCAGCCAATCTGAGCATTCGACCAAGTCAAAATAAATAAATACACATGATATCTTACTAATGGACGACCCCTGAAAACTTTTTACTGCGCTGCGTCAACATAATTGTATGCTGGGTATTGTACTCACTCGTCTTCAATATAGCGTGCGGTCGTGATGATTTCGTCAGTCATCTGGACGTAGCGCTTGCGGCCTACGAACATCATGGTGGCCCAGCAAGCCGCTATCAGGCCGCCCGCCCTGCTGCCTAAGAACCATTAAACGAACGTATATAAACTTCTTCTACCTGCCCTGTTCCCGTTTATCTGGGGTCGGCACAGTATATTTCCTATTCCATTCACATCGGTCAGACGTCATCAAGCCATCCACTACCTTTTGATTCCTATCATTCGTCACACCGTAAAGGTGCTAGTGATGAATGAATGTATAGAAATGAGACGGATCGAACAATGTTGAGAGATCGATGAACGGAGAGAGTGATTCATTCCAATCCATACTGCTTAAGGTTTTGGGTTAGTTTTTACAACCGGCCAACTGCCTGCCACCAACCATCTTTGGGTAAACGAATGTTTAATATACATTCGTTTACCCAAAGATGGATGGCACAATGTAGTAAATAAGGAACTGTATATATATAATAAGCTTTACTATGAATGCAAAACAGTTATTCCATATATAAGGTTCAAATTAACATAATAACTCTAACTGCCGCACTCAGAGACGTCATCATCACCAACGTCCTTTCCATCTTTGGACTTTAATGTCCCAGCAGTGGGGACATTAGTTTTAGTAGAAGTTTATCATTAGACATTAGTAGAAGTTTCTAAACGTAGCACCAACTCACCGTTCACTGTAGGCGATCCGTAGACACCGCCGGGCCACTCAGTGGTGACAGTGTACTGGCAGTGGCGGTACTCCGGCTTGCGATACAGCACCACCGACGTGCCTTTAGGCGCGTATCCGTACTGGAAAAGTCATCCATATAATCATACATACATACATACATACATAAATCACGCCCATATCCCCGAAGGGGTAGGCAGAGGTGAATTCTCACCCGCGTTTCGCCAATTATTTTAAGTCCCATGTAATAGGTGGCGAGCCTATTGCCATTTATATATAACAAAAGTCGCAGTACATTGTCAGTACGGTAGTATAAGAGGAACGCTGCTGCCCATTCCTCATCACTGATTTATCCTTAGTCGCCTTGTACGACACCCACGGGAGAGATTTGGGATGGTGACAATTGTATTCTACTCTGCCGTCACCACACGGCTACATCGGCATATAATCATTGTTATACATTTATTCTTTACAAGTGCAATTGGGGATTATCACGAGTGTTATAAGTGCTATATGTGCCGTGTAGTAACGGCAAAAAAGAATACAGCTATCAGTACTATCACCATCCCTTTTACATTTACAAGTAACATTGGGGATTATCAAGAACGTTGGTGACGGCAGAGTAGAATACAATTGTCACCACCCCAAATCTCTCCCGTGGGTGTCGTACAAGGCGACTAAGGATAAATCTGTGATGAGGAATGGGCAGCAGCGTTCCTCTTATACCTACCACCTAGCAATGTACTGCGACTTTTGTGCCCGATAAATGGCAATAGGCTCGCCACCTATTACATGGGACCTAACATTATTAGCGAAACGTGGGTGCTAGTTCACCTCTGCCTACCCCTTCGGGGATATAGGCGTGATTTATGTATGTATGTATGTATGTTGTTATGGTGTATTGGGAAGGAAGAGATTGCTGCTTAGCAACAAGGTCGCCTATTGTTCTGTCCTGTGTGTAAATCTGTCTTGTGATTTGTATTGTATTTTGTAGTCTTCTATGCTGTTTTGGGAGCGAAAAAATAACGTAGAATAGGCCAGCCCCACTCATCCCATGGGTTTCGTAAAAGTCGACTAAGGGAGATTGCCCGGTGTAGACCAATAAGCACATTGGCACCCGAATGGTGGAGGGCAAACCACCAACAACAGCATACCCAAAGAGGGTTGTTGTGTCAGGCAGGCGGCCGGCTGTAAAACCTAAGCCAAAACCTTGAGCAGTATGGACTGGAATGTTGTCATTCTAATCACTCTTTCCGTTCATGGGTCTCTCGACATGGTCCGTCCCGTCTCTTTTTTATTCATTCATTCATCACTATTGGAGGAGCTCGCTAGCGCAGTGGCATAACGCGCTTGGCCTGCGATCGCGTAAACTAAGCAGTCGTTAATACACCCACCAACCCGCACTGGGCTAGCGTGGTGGGTTATGGCCAAAACTCCCTATATTCTTCCATCCATAGGGAAGGCCCGTGACCCAGCAGTGGGGACATTAAAAAGGGCTGGTGATGATGATGATGATGATGATGATGATGATAATTCATCACCAGCACCTTTACGGTGGGATGGATGATATGAATCAAAAGGGAGTGGACGGCTTGATGGCTTGATGACGTCTGACATATGCATGGAAGAGGAAACATACTGCGCCGCCACCAGATAGACTGGGAACAGGGCAGGTAGAAGAAGATTTTGTATTGTATATGCCGTGTAGAGAAGAATACAGCTAGAACGTTGCAATTCATAAAAGTAAGAAGAGGAATGCGTCTCTCGTCTACATTCATAAATCACATCTTTCTTCCCTATGGGGGCAGAGGTGTTTTAACACCGACGATACGCCAGCTCATTCCATGTTTTATGTAACAGGGAGCGAAGCCTATTGCTATTCACCCACTTTAATCGAAGTAATGGGAAGTTTTAAGCACTCTCTATCACTAACAAACTGACGAGTTGTAAAAATTGTCAAGATTCAGCATTTTATCATACGGACATTGTAATCGTATCACTGATTAAATTACTCTTGACCTGTACTAACTAAGAATCAGTATTTTATTGTAATAACAGTAATTATCCTACCGCAAATACAAAATAGTTTGGTCGATTGCGTCGTGATAACGCAAATCAATCCGAATGATAACAGTTGTGATTTTGTTAATCTAAATACAAAGCGTTAATAAGAAGGCAATGAATATAATATCATTGTAAGAAGGCATGTATTCGCTTTAATGACACGACAACTAAGGTCTGAGCTTACGTAACGGGAAAACACCCCGGACGGGACGTGGACGGGGCCTCTCTCGTGCAAAATGCCCCGCGTGACATATGTCACGGAGACACGGACGGAGCTTTTTGTACGAGAGGCCCCGTCCACGTCCCGTCCGGGGTGTTTTCCCGTTACGTATGCTCAGAGCTATATAACGTACGCCTTAAAACAGCATATCTCTTCTTCTCCCTGCCCTTATCCTACTCTAAGTAAGTCATCTTCTTCCACTCTCTCCTATTTGACATGAGCTCAGCATGAACTCCCCGTTTTCCCATATCATCTTTCACACAATCCATCGCTTCTTCGGTCTTCCTTTCATTCTAGGTCCATGCACGTCCATACTTTGAAACAGCATATTTTGTTTATTTTAATTTAATTCATAAAGGAGATAAAGTTTAATTACCTTGTGTGTATCAGCTGACATGCTGGCTACTCCGGGCAGCCGAAAGTCGAATACAGGTACCCCGTGTCCAGCCTCCGTCATGAAGGCCGCAATGAAGCCACCAAGACAAGCGTCCACATGCAAAGGCACATCATATTCGACTGCTATGTCTGACAAGGCTGCGATGTCGTCCATTGTACCGTACGGGTAGTTCGGGGCAGAGCCGACGATCTGAAACGTGGATTTTTTTGATAAATATGATATTACATACATACATACATAAATCATGTGCCGTGTAGTGACGGCAGAGCAGAACACAATTGTCACCACCCCAAATCTCTCCCGTGGGTGTTGTACAAGGCGACTAAGGATAAATCAGTGATGAGGAATGGGCAGCAGCGTTCCTCTTATACCTACCACCTAGCAATAGCAATGTACTGCGACTTTTGTGCCCGATAAATGGCAATAGGCCACCTATTACATGGGACCGAACATAATTGGCGAAACGTGGGTGCTAGTTCACCTCTGCCTACCCCTTCGGGGATATAGGCGTGATTAATGTATGTATGTACAATATATTACTTCCATACATAAATCGCGCCTATGTCCCCAAAGGGTAGGCAGAGGTGAATTTACACCCACTTTTCGCCAATTAAGTTAGGTATGGAACTTACCAGCAGCATTTATTCCTCTCATACCACAACAGGTGGTATGAGAGGAATGCTCCTGCCCATTACTCATCGCTGTCTTTACCCTTAGTCGCCTTGTACGACACCCACGGGAGATATGGGGGTGGTGATAATTGTATTCTTCTCTGCCTACCCCACCACTATACTAAACTATGATATTAACATACAGAATAAAGTATGGTGCCGTGTGGTGACGGCAGAGTAGAATGCAATTGTCACCACCCCAAATCTCTCCCGTGGGTGTCGTAAAAGGCGACTTTGGATAAATCAATGAGGAATGGGCAGCAGCATTCCTCTTATACCACCTAACAATAGCAATGTACTGCGACTTTTGTGCCCGATAAATGGCAATAGGCTTGCCACCTATTACATGGGACCTAACATAATTGGCGAAACGTGGGTGCTAGTTCACCTCTGCCTACCCCTTCGGGGATATAGGCGTGATTTATGTGCGTATGTATCTATGTAGAATAAAGTATGATATTTCCATTAAATATTATTGTTTCTAAAATGGTATTCTGGAATCCTGACTCACTCCAGGAATGTCCTAAAAGTTATAACCTAAATAGGGCCGCCTTTCTTCTCTAAGGGGTAGGGGAGGTGTTTCAACAGCCACGTTTCCCTAGCTTTCTTCTGGTCCCACGTATAGGGGGCGAGCCTATTGCCATTCGCCGGGAACTTTAATCGCAGTAATTTGCTAGACGGTGCACCAGGAAGGCTGTTGCCCATTTCTCGTTACATTATAACTCTAACTGCCGCACTCAGAGATGTGTATTAACGTTAATGAGTAGGTACTTAATGCAAAAATAATGACAATTCAAAACTAGTCACTATTCTTGCCGGGTCTATATGGTCTAGATTTAAATGAAATTTGGTGGCATTAAGTACTCATTAAAGTTAATTGACTTCTCTGAGTGCGGCTGTAAGTCGCCTTGTACGACACCCACGAGAAAGACAGGAGTGGTGACAACTGTATTCTTCTCTGGCGTCACCAAGTTGCTTACCAGACAAGTCCTCTTCCCGATAGCTCTTTTGACAGCTGCGATGTCGACGCAAAGGGTCTCAGGGTCCACGGGCACAGTTTTGACAGACAGACCGAGGTATTGAGCTGCCTTGTCGAACGCCGAGTGGACGGTCGTTGGGACCACTATCTGGGGGTTGCTGATGCCTTTGTTGTAAGCTAGGTCCCTGAAGGCTTTGCAAGCCATTATTATGGACTCTGTACCCCCTGTTGTCACCTGGAACCAACCAACCAAATCATTCTATACTAATATTATAAAGAGGTTTGTGAGATTGCATGTTTGGGACAGGTAATCTCCGAAACTACCGAAGCGATACCAATAATTCCTTCACTGTTAAAAAGCTACCATATCCCTGATTGCTATATTTGGACAGGATTTTTTGAATAACAAGTCTCGTAAGTCGTAAACAATCCCGTATGTCTTAAATCTAAATTCGCGCGAATTAAGTCGAAACTATTTTGGATTTGGTATAATACGTACAACGGCTTATCTTATCTAAATGAATAGATGATTACGGTAATTAACACACATCTTTACACCACGTTACAGCCTACTAACACGATTACTTTATTATGTTAGTTATTTTTGCTGTCAGGTATTCTCGGAACAAAGGCCTCTTGTAAGCCTAGATGACTGACTTTTTTGAATTAATTAACATTTCTGCTCCATTACGGTTCATGGCTGTATGCAATAGTTCTTTATAAGCATGTAAAAACCATATAAGAATATTGTGTTTTTCCAATAAAACAACTTTTACGGATAAGACTCGCGTATAATTAGGTGTTTGGCATGTTTATTATTTAACCCGACGTTTTGATCACTTTACAGCGGCCGTGGTCACGGGGGGACTAAAGTTGTTTAACAACGGCCGCTGTAAAGTGATCGAAACGTCGGGTTAAGTAATTAACATGCCAAACACCTTACATTATACGCGAGTCTTATCCATAAAAGTTGTTTTATTTCAAATGTGTAGTGCTCGTGCAAATATAAGAAACATTATTTGTATTTTTCCAGTTATTGCATTGAAATTATGAGTAGTCATGCTGTAATGGACAGATTTGGTTTGAATTACAGTGTCTATTGCAAGTAGATATAGTAAAAATCCGAGATATATTTCTTGAAAATATTGTGGGTTTTAAACATAGGACATTAAAACTTATAGGTAGTGTAGTATTGAATAATTCGGTCATTATCACAGTTATTATGAACTATCGGAGTGACCAGTTTATAGGCGTTCGAAGGAAAAATATTATGAATCATCCCATGGAATCATCCCTATGTTCAGCAATTTTGGTGACTTTAGAGATGGATTTATTTAAGAAAAGTAAATTAAAGTTACCAACTCTTGACAATTAGACTAATTAATTAGATGTATATTAATTTAATTTAGTACTTCCTTCGTTCTTTACATAGATTATAATACAGCTTAGATACCACAAAATGTGAAATAGGTAGTTCTTTGGATTTGACACTTTATGTCACACAAGTTAAGGCGGACAATCGATTACTCATGTTAAACAGATTATGTACTGGTTGACGGGCCGTTAAAGGTGAATGAGTTAATTATCCTCATTGGCATATAATGAATCTCGGCTTTGATATAATATTCGCCTGTTATCTTAAAGATAGATATTAGCATTTCGTCGCGTGTCGTAGTGACAAGCTATCTTTTAGAACAATAACGGATAGTGTGATACTTACTGCCGTACTCAGAGACGTCAATTAACTTTAATGAGTATTTAATGTCAAAAATTTACTTTATTTATTTAGTTAAGTACTCATTAACGTTATTTGACGTCTCTGAGTGCGGCAGTTAGTCTATTTAGTTCTTTACGCTTTGCTTTGATATAGTCGTTATAAATATAAAATTAAAGTGCTTAATGTAATATTTAATGAATTTAGATTGGAAATCTATACTATTTTTGTTCGTTATATTATAACAATTAATTTCGTTATATTATAACAATTAATTTCGTTATATTATAACATTAAATTCTCTGTTTTACCACCCGCGGTAATAAACGTACCATTAAATAAATAACGTGCCGCAGCACTGGTACGCCACGTGTAATTATTTATTTTACCGCCATTGGTAAAATGTACTATTTATGTATTACATACCGTGCCGCAGCACTCATCGTCGCCGTGGAACAGGTTGGCAGCCATGCGCACTATTTCCGATTCCATCTTGTTGATGCCGGGGAACACATCAGAGTGGAGGGGATTAGTGTATGCGGTGAGCGCGTACGCGGCGCACGCCACGCGCACTATCTCTTCGTTCACGTGGTACACCGCGCCGGAGACGCTGCCGCCTTTCCAGTCGTAGGCGCCTAATCGGAACACCATATCTCCTTTATGAATACATACATATAAAATAACGCCTAAATCGCCGAAAGGGTTGGCAGAGGTGAACCAGCACCCACGTTTCGCCAATAGGGATGATGACACTAACAAAGAATCACTGATTTATAATAATAATTTAGGATAAGGAGATTCGGTAATAGTCACTTGTTATCAGATTATATTTGTGATTGATATTTATTTTATATAAAAAAAGTACAAAACTTAGCAATCCGCCATATTTGCTAAACGCCGCGTGACGTCATTATTTAGTTATCTCAATTTTGACATTTTATTCGCCAATCAAATTCACTAGTTTAATATAGAAACTGGCCTTTTTACGGAATAGTGACATCACACAGACGCCATTGCTATTTTGGCGTTTTGGCGGAAATTTTGAATTGCATTATTCAAAACATGTTTTTTCCATTAAAATCGAAAGTTTTTACAAAAATATAATTTATTTTGGGTAAAGTAGACACGTAAGAAAAACATGGTGTAGTTTTAGACTCGTCAAATCACCCCAATCACTCTCTCCGTTCATCGATCTCTCGATATGGTCCTTTCCATCTCTTTTCTACATTCATTCATCACTAGCACCTTTACAGTGTGATGGATGATATGAATCAAAAGGGAGTGGATGGCTTGATGACACCTGAACGATATGAATGGAAGAGGAAACATATGCGCCAACCCCAGATAAACTGGGAACAGAGCAGGAAGATTTGTAACACGCTAATAACCTCGCAGCACTGGATAGTTAGCATCGTGAACAAAGTTTGTTTTACGAGTTTATTCTAATAACTCAATACATTTAACAAAAATTATTTATCAAGTTTTTATTTATAAATCTATGTTTCATTCATAAAAGGAAGGACGACGCTGCACCTGCGCATGTGCTTGCGCGCTGTTTGTTTGCGTTTCAAAACAAAGAAACGCAAAGAAACAAAGCAATTAAGGATAATTGAACTCACCTAAATTAACGTGATCTTGTACCTCAACTGCTATTCGCTCTGCAGTGAGACCCGTTTCTGGCAATTCTCTCCTAATATTCGTTCCAGCTAACCTTTTGATAACATCCTTCTTGAAGCCATCCTTGATCTCTTTCATCTTTTCATCGACTTTCTTTCTAACAAATGGCACTTGTCGGAGCCAATTGAAAAATTGTTTACGTAATCGTGCGGTAGGACCTAAAGTAATAAAGGCAAAGTTATAATTTTTAATTTTTGTTTGAACATTAAACATTAGAAAAGTTATCACAAAGAAAATTGTGGTTAGAAAAAGTTTAAAAAAATTATAGTCTTGATACGGGAATCAAACCCGCGTTTTCTGCATTCCAGGCCTACATACCACCTGGGCAACCTACACATTGGTAACATCTTGGGTTTGATTTCCGCACTAACTATAATTATTCGAACTTTACTACCTTACCACAATTTTCTTGAGAAGGCAAATTAATTATAATTTTATACATAGTAACATTGTTTCACTCAAAAATATAAATAATAATGTGAATTTCAATGAAAAGGCAGGTGTGTTATTTTTGGTAGACAGTTGCATACATGGAGAGATTGATGGTGAACTGCCTTAGCCATTTTTATAGAATGGGTGACCAAAAATATTTTGTATTCCAGTGCTTTGGAAGGCACTTTTATTGCTGGTCCTGGCTGTATCTCCAATTCTTAATACTCACTTAAACACCAATCTTGTTCAGTGCTATAAATATTAAGAATAAACATACATACATAAATCACGCCTATATCCCAAAAGGGGTAGGCAGAGTTGAACTAGCACCCACGTTTTGCCGAATATGTTAGAATTCATATTAAGAATATAATTCATTCAATATATTATGAATATTTATTATATAATTACTTTCTCTTGCGTTGTACAGACTGTGTGCCCACACAAGAGCGAGGACCGATGAAGCAGTCATAGTAGCAATTTGCCATGGCTCCTTTCCTTCAAAAAGACGATTGACAGCCTTGAGTGGATGAGGTCGCTCGCTCATAGTTGTAATTTGTTCTAGACAGTGATAACCTTGAAAGAGCAAGAGGTGCTTTAGTATTTTTCTATTAAATTATTTGAGATGACCAAAATAACCAAGAACCCAATACAATTCATATTCTTCTTCAGTTTTTTATGACTGTTTATCATCATTATGTGGAAAAAAAAAATTTATTAGGGTACAAGAAAATTTCCAGATATATTTTTCTTAGTGTTAATTTTTCTATTAATTATCTTTAGTATTCAAATATCTACTTAATAAAAGTACATAAACATTTTTGTTTTATTATAATGATGGTATGTTATTGTTAACTTTATATACTGATTTAACTTTAAATTGGATGTGCTTTAGATTAGTGAAAAACCATTGTCAGATAACAATGCTGCACTGTTATAGTCTTCAACATACTGCTTTTATGAGTCCATAGTCCATAATGTTCCATTGTTTAGCACACTTTGGTGGGCCCTGAGTGACTTTATAAGCAAAATGTTATAATGATCAAGTTATACACTTTTAGGACTACATCTTTATAAAGTTCATTCAAAATGTCACCTTACTAAATAGTAAGTGTAGTAAAAATACAATAATTGAGCCATTATTAAGCTTACCTAATTTTTTAATACAATGAGTGCACTGTTGCTGCAATCTCTATTTTACAAATAATTTATTTCTTTCACTTCAGAAACAATGAAATAAAGATATACTTTGTTATACCAAGATATCAAGCTAGAATTTAAATCATATAAATAAACGGAAACGTATGACTTATTTTAATTACAGTCTAACACTGAAGAAGACACAATGTAACAAGTAACAATTTCCGGCTAAATTCAAAAAGTGTACTATTTATTTATTAATAATACCTCGGAACAAAACACTATCCTGTGTTGTGTTATCAGTACTAGACACTAGAGTAGAGTTTCAATTCAATTCAATTCAATTTATTTATCGAACCAACCAACCACAAACAACCAAGCAAATCATCTGTCTGTAACTTGCTTCTAGTGATGCTAGTCATGAGATATTATATTTTATCGATAAATATAATATGCCATCCATCACACATAGCGGGCGTGACGTTTCAGATTTATGTATGATATTTTCATGAGAAAGTTTTTTAATAACGAACTCAACTGTCCCGATATTTTAAGCAAGTTCTACCTGAAAGCAAATATTTCGTTATTTACAATTAAAATGCTTTTATCTGTAACATTTATTTATTTATAGCTCTCTCACCCGCTCTCCGGATCAGTCGAGATTTGCAAAAAGAGTATAGTATAAATTGCGAAGTAGATCCAAAGGCACCGACTGAGCCTACTGGAGTTATCTGCAAGCTGATTGCTTGGTCGTCTGACCCGTCTGACTCAAACTTTTCTATATGTAATTCTCAATTGAGTATTTTTAGTAAATTCATTAAATGCATCTAACTTGCTTGGTAATTTTAGACAGAATTGATATACGTTCGCGATATTCTAGTCTAGTAGACTTTATATGCTTTTTAAAAAACCTTTGTCCCATCTCGCCTTTTACTTTTATAATTTTTGAACTAACTGATACATCTAAAATCAGAAAAAAAGAACCGACTCAAAAAGGAAACAAAAAAATTAACATAACAAAAACTTTCCACCTAAAAACACTGAAAAGCGAAAAATAAAGTTCTTACAATTTGAGAATTCTTCTGTAAATCTAAATACATGTTAATTTAAATGAAGTATTATTATAATGTGTGCTAAGTACCTACCGATCTCTTTGAAGTCGGTGCCAAGCCAAATAGGTAATGTATTACCTGCTCTGCCCCCGTAACATTACATTCACTGTTCACACTATTCCTCGATTGTGACCGAACGCGCGAATAGCACCGACTTTAAAGAAATCGGTAGGTGTATTTGTTTTTAGATTTACAGAAGCATTGTAATATTGTAAGAAGTTTACTTTTCGCTTTTCAGTGGTTTTAGGTGGAGAGTTTTTGTTATGTTAATATTTTGTTTCTTTTTTGAGTTGGTTCTTTTTTGTTAAAAAATATTTATTTTTAACTTTTTTGTGGTTGTAAGGCTCATCTATACATATTAATCAAGCCCAATTAAGTTAGCTACTGTAAACCAGTGAGGGGTTCTCTTAACTGTGCTTGGTCTTCATCATCAGAGACGGTAGCAACCTATCTAGGTGTAAAGCTCTTATCAACACAAATCAATCAAGTCCAAACACAAGGTAACTGGTATAAATAGTTTTAGAGTTCCCTCGACTGTCTTTCAGTTCTATCATCAAGATCGACTTCAAATGTTCATTATTATGTAGTGGTTTATAATACCTTTTCAAAATATTATCAAACACACTAGCCACCCTTACAATTTTCGAAAGTTCTCGATTTCTCCAGGATTTCATCATCAGATCCTAGTTTTCCTTATCATGGTACCACCGTTGGAGTGGACTTTCCAACAAAAAAATAATTATCACAATCGGTTCATAAACGACGGAGTTTTGCGTGGTCTAACATCAAAAAAACATACGGTTACGAATTGAGTAACCTCCTCCGTTTTTTCGTCGGTTAAAAATAGGTTTTTTTGTGATAATGTTTTTTGCCTTATGATGGCATAGTTATTATAGTATGTAATTGTCAAAATAATATATAGCGATACTTTAACTTGCAAACCATTTTGACCGTGTTGTGACGGCAGAGTAGAATACAATTGTCACCACCCCAAATCTCTCCCGTGGGTGTCGTACAAGGCTACTAAGGATAAATCAGTGATGAGGAATGCCTAGCAACGGACTGCGACTTTTGTGCCCGATAAATGGCAATAGGCTCGCCACCTATTACATGGGACCTAACCTAATTATCGATGCTAGTTCACTTCTGCCTACCCCTTCGGGGATATAGGCGTGATTTATGTATGTATGTATGTCAATTATTTTTATTCCAGATTGAATTCAACCGTAATTTGGCGAGATTTGCTAAGACGACTACAATAACAACCAAATAATTGATTACCATAATACCTACCAACGGTATTTTAAAATTTTAATGAATATTATACACAAAACATAGTTACATTTTAAGATGTGTCTACCGAAAAAAATACCTATACAGAGAAATCTGTTTTCCCAATTAAAGGTATCGACAGAATAATCGAACATTTTACATCACTAGAAATGGCATTATAATGTCAACCAAAGAGTATATAACACTAATGTCAACTACCCTTCCCCTATTTCCCTTACATAAACAAAATAACCTAACACATACAGCCAATCCTGATGTTATAGATTTAAACAACCATCACAACTCTCATCATCAATTTATCACACTCGTATTTTTGAAGCCTACAAGAAATAAGCACTTTACAAACAAGTACTGAAAGTAGTAGAGGAAGACTAGGAACTGTCAAGACAAGAACAAGATAGTATAAAGTAGGTAGTAAAACTATAATCTTACTTACATTACATGCTTGCACACGAAAATATTATTAGTTTACTTTACCGAAACTGCAATGTACAGCAAAATTTTCAAAGTCACCTTGGATCGAATCGAACTGTATTACAAGTTGTCATTTTCGGCAGCAGGAAAAGAAACATCTGTGGCATATGAGTCATCATCATTTATTTAGTATCTTGTATTCCAAAATTTCCAAACACAGGCAAAATGTCGAAAGCTAAAAAAGTTATTGAAGAAGCTAAAGAAATTAATAATCCTGAAATAGATTTAGTGGATAAAGGCATCACTAACCTAGAAGAAGTGCCTGGATTGTGTAAGTCTTGTTTTATTCTTTTTAGTTTACAAAAACTTGTTGGTCAACTTAAACGAATGGCGACTGTACCTGTGTTTTCATTACATATTATGAGATTTTAAACTATTTAAGTCTTTTACGATGTCTTGTTTACTTCGATCTGTGATCTAAGCTTATTAATAATAAAAATAGCAGTAATATCAGCAAAGATGACAACAGATTCTATTAATAAAACGAGGATATATGAATACCAACATCAGCCACACCTACACATTATGTAGTACTTACTGTTTAACTATTTAAAAAAAGGGTCCTTTTAAATGTTATATTTCAATGCTAAATTCATCAATTAGATGAATTTAGCAGTTATTATTATGAATAATTTTAGCTTTGATTATTTAATCCTGAAAAACCTAGCATTACTGCGATTATCTTGCTTTTAGACGGCAATTGGCTAGCTATGAAAAGTAGACCTTAACTTAACTATGCTACCCATTTGAGGCAGGATTTACCTATGTTAGGTTCCATGTATATAGGGGTGAAATATAATAGATGGCGAACCTATTGCCATATATCAGACATATAAGTCAATCACGGTAGAGATTGACGTGGTAATGGTACCTATTGTATTCTACTCTGCCGTCAACACACAATTTTTTTTTTAATGGCACTGTATATTATTGTTTCAGTCAACCTTGCTAACATCACGAGATTATCGCTGAGTCACAACAAAATATCAGTAGTCCCTGCAGCCTTGGCCAATTTGATGAACTTGGAGATTCTGAATCTGGCCAACAACCATATTAAAGAGTTACCGGTCAGCTTATCGTCACTTCCAAAACTCCGCATCCTCAATGTTTCACTTAATAGGCTCTACAACTTGCCCAGAGGTTTTGGTGCTTTTCCAGTTCTGGAAATTCTGGACTTGACCTATAACAATCTCAAGGAGACACTGCCTGGCAACTTTTTTATGATGGGTAAGTCAGTCAGCCAGAGACACTAACTGTTGGGCATAGGCCTCTACCGATAGGACCGATCAGATCGACCAAATTTTTGAAAATTTATTGATCTCTTTATCTAAATAAATAAATCTTTGAAATAGACCTAATTTTTTTATTCATACTGAAACAGCAGAGTATTGATGACTCCCAGATATGATTAAAAATTGTATAGTAGACAAAATGATTAAAATTTTATAATCAGTAAGAAATTGTCATTAACTTTTTTAATGTAAGTATTGATTGTGTAAAAAGATTCAAAAATATTAATTTACTAGTATTTCAAAAATTATCCCAAAGTACAAATAGTATAGTCCACATTAATAATTCATTTTCTATTACTTCCAGAGAGTCTCCGAGCATTGTACTTGGGTGACAATGATTTCGAATATTTGCCACCAGACATTGGAAATTTGAAAAATTTACAAATTGTGAGTAACAAATTATTTGCAACATACTTTAATATGTCAGCAAAATAAAGATCCTGAGATAACCTGGTGAATCCATGAAAAATATTAAAAGCAAAATTACAGACATTTCCATTCGACAATGTCATGAACACCGGAGGTGAGAGTCTGGGGTCTACCCGCGAGGCTTTTCGCCCGCCTCCGTGGTTTAGTGGTTCCTCATCGGAATTAGGATTCCGAGGTCCTGGGTTCAATCCCCAGGGAAGTACTACTTTGTACTCAGTTTGTTGGTGGTAGGACGTTTTTTCAAGTCTACCTGGCTAGCATGTTAACAAAATTATGGTGTTCCGACAATTTGTGATAAGAAAACCAGCCCCTCTGCAGTCGAGGATTCCAGGTGAAGCTCGATTCCATCTTCGACCCTTATCGTCACTTACCATCAGGTCCTATGAAGGACAAGAGCTTCCCTCTCTAGCATAAAAAGACCAGTCTCTCCCCGGGGAAGGGCTTGTGAACCTAGCTAGTCCATATCTTAGATCCTCATCTGTTGCCAGCTATCAATGCGAGAGAACGATCTGGTGGAGGTCCCAAGAGAGATGGGTCAGCTGACTCGGCTACGAGAACTCCATCTGCAAGGGAACAGGCTCGTCGTGCTACCGCCCGAGATAGGTTAGTAATTAACCTATGAGCAAATAAACCATAACACCCTCAGGGCCTGTTTCACAATCGACAAGTAAGTTCTAAGTAGCTTACTTCGCAGATCATTTAATTTTGACAGTTGTAATATGAAAAATATGTCAATTTAACTGCAAAGTAAGCGACTTCGAGCTTACTTGTTGATTGTGAAACAGGCCCTCAATATAAAACATGGTCTAAAATAATCATAGTTTAAAACTGATGCCGTCACTTTTATTTGCTGAATGAGAGACCAGAGTTACTATCAATTGTAAACCATGACTAACTTTAGTCCAAGTTTTTGTAATAAGGCGGATAGAGTCAACCAACACGCTCTCCCGCCGTACAGTTTTTTGAAAACTGACAATGACAGATCAGAATGTAAACCTCTTTCAATCGCTTTCGTCTAGCTGTCACTCTCACACTTTGCGATTATACTCAATGAGTGAGATTGACAGGTGAGAGTGCCGTGTGGTGACGGCAGAGTAGAATACAATTGTCACCACCATAAATCTCTCCCGTGGGTGTCGTACAAGGCGACTAAGGATGAATCAGTGATGAGGAATGGGCATCAGCAGCGTTCCTCTTATACCTACCACCTAGCAAAGTACTGTGACTTTTGTGCCCGATAAATTGCAATAGGCTCGCCACCTATTACATGGGACCTAACATAATTGGCGAAACGTGGGTGCTAGTTCACCTCTGCCTACCCCTTAGGGGATATATAGGCGTGATTTATGTATGTATGTACGAAAGATATTGAAAGAGCCTTACATAATAACCCCGCAGTCGAAAATAGTAGTGCCTATGCCTGTTACAGGAACTCTGGACCTGGCAAGCAACAAATCGGTGCTCCGGCTGGAGGGCAACTTCTGGGTGACGCCCATCAAAGACCAACTACAGCTGGGCCCTTCGCACGTACTCGACTACCTACGCTCGGAGACTTATAGAGTGTGAGTATTTTTTTTTTAATATATTTAATAAATATTTTTACACTCACACCTATCATCTAGCCCAAAGTAAGTAGCCTGAGCACTTGTGTTATGGATACTAGATGACGGACATATTTTTAAGTATATAGATGTTGAAAATATACTACAAAAACATATACACAACCATGACTCGGAAACAATCACAAAGTTTGCCCCTACCAGGATTCGAACCCGGGACCTCTTGGCCAATACCCAGCAATTTGAGCATTCGACCAAGCCATTGCTTTTATCATAGTGTAGTTGTTACTTGCACGAATGTTGGGCATGAACGTGGAAGGACGTAAAAGGAGAGGAAGACCAAAGAAGATAAAAGATATTTATTTGTTGGAACATGTGTACATGAAAGATCTTATATTAAACAATTTTTGCTCTACATGTTCTGCCTTAGAAGGCGTACAAAATTACAGTTGAATGAGCATCTAATATTCATTACATAAGAATTAAAATTAATTAAATTACATTATATTTTACAATTGTCAATTTAAATCATACGTAATATTTTGGAAAATAATAATAATTGAATACATAATAAAATAAAATACATACAGTCAAGATCATTATTTTAAAAAGTCATCAACATTATAATAGCATTTCTCTATAAGTAATTGTTTTAATTTTTTTTTAAATAAATTTATATTCAAGTCACGAAATTCCCTTGTCAATTTATTGAAAATTTGAGTGCTCATACCATAAATGCTTTTTCTTACTAGTGATGTCTTGGCAGTCACTGTACGTAATCGATTATAATCACGTCTCTATTACGCTTAACACCATCCGCCAACTTTGGAAACAAATGAGGATTTGATTTTACAAACATTGCTACTTCAAAGATATAAAGTGACGGAAGTGAAAGTAATTTGTATTTAATAAAATATGGTCTACAGCTATCAGTTGTCTCCAGACCAAACATGGCTCTAATGCAGCGTTTCTGCACCACCACCACCGCCACCTATTTATTTATTTATAGTACAGCAACAGAATACAGATCATATTTTACGCATTAGAAATAATAAAAAGAAAACAGTTTAATTCTGAACTCCGATCACAGCTGAACACGGCACTCGCTTATTCTATATTATTAATTTAATTAGCACATTGTTTTATCTTAATCTATGTTAATAAATATTATAAGAAATAGAATAAGACATTTAACAAAATAAAAATATCAAACAAATTATTACATGGGATCTAACATAGTTGGCGAAACGTGGGTGCCAGTTCACCTCTGTCTACCCCTACGGGGATATAGGCGTGATTTATGCATGTATGTAATTGTTACTTGCATGCTGGCCTGGGAACGAAAAAAATAACTTGAAAGGGGTGTCGCAAAAGTCGACTAAGGCCTCTTGTACACACACGGTTTTTTCGCCGTCAAAATCTACAGTTAATTCGCCGTGTGTAAGTACGGTCGTCAGTGTTGTATGTATGGATCACCATGCTGCCGCGCTTACGAAAGACGCATTATGTACGATTTTTAGCGAAATTGAGTAATATACATATTTTAAATCAGGAAAACAAGCTCTGTTCTATAACTTTCCCATAGAGAACATTTCAATATACTGATTATTCAAAGTTTTACATCAATAACTAGCTCAGCTCCAGTCATACAACTGTACTAAGAAAAAATACTTTAAATGCATTTTTCTCAGAAGTTGAAAAAGGTAGATAATGCGTTTTTCGTAGGCGCCGCAGTATGGAAGCTTGTAGACGTGCACGGCGGCACCACGACACGGCACCCGCAAAAACACGGCATGTACAAGCTAAGCTAGAACTTCTTCTACCAAGGTTGTTCAACGGACAGGAGTCCCGTCCGGGAAATTTTGCCGTGACGTATGCGGAGACCTTTAATTATTTCTTCGTTCCTTTCACAGACTGTACAGCCGGCACATATCGGTCAATCACCCAGCGCCACCACAGACGGTGGACAAGAGCAAGAAAGCGAGCCGTGCTAAATCGTAAAATTATAACCTCCAACAATATTGTTCTAATTAGATTTGGGCAGGAACCACGGCTTGTCTCTTTCAAAACACCTTATCATAAGACTAATAAGTATAATCAAATGAATGCCATTTTAATTTAAATTTATTATCAGTAATATTATTATGTGTTGACAATAAGATAAAAAATTCTAGGCTCTCTATAGACATTAATTCCATATAGGTGCCTATCCCCTCAAGGGTGGAACAAATTGTAAATCTTAATAATTTAGGTAGGTACATGAATTTATACACAAAAGTTTTAGCCAACGGGTAAGCCCGCTATGGGCCTCCTTACCCTACGTAATTATTATTATTATGGAGACCGTTTTGATACGTAAACAACGCGTTGTTTTCAACATTCAAAAAATAGCTACTCCATACATATGTCTTAACTTGCCAGATTTTTTATTTTCTCACGTTTAGGCTCGATAAAATAAATCTCAGAATGAATAAAAAAAAACAAGAGACATGGGACCTGTCCAAAACTAATTACAATACTACCTTGTACCTTCACCTGTCGAAAAATAAAATATATGACCAAAAAAACTTTACAATATCACGGTTTGATAATAAATTGTTTTCGGACATACAATTTATTTTTCGACAGAATCTGACGTATCATGAAATTTTTATAGAATCAAGTTACATGGACGAAATGTTAACACATCGTTAATAATAAGGTCCTTTTTTATTTATTAGGTTAGTTATTAGTTCTAACACAGTAATAAATTAAATCGCACTATTAGGCAGTTAGTTTTTCCTACTTGCTGTATTTGGTAAAAACACAAGTTGCAAATTTTTAATAAAATTATGGTAGCCTTAGTAGAGTAACAAAAGATATTCTTACCATAATCTGTTGCCCATGTGACTGAAAAATGTCCTATAAATATATTTCCTTCAATATTTTTTATCAATAACAAGTGATAAAAAACCGTGTGATTGTGTGTGTTTATAAATGGTTTATAAATGGAATAACTAGTAGGATGTGCCATACATAACTCTTATGTTAAGGAAATAAAAATTGTATAAGATTAATAGGACTAAACTTTAGGTAAGTTATGATTTTTCTCTCAATCTTCATAAAAATTATACGAATGTTAAAAATAACTTATATTTTTGTCTGTGTTATATTATCTAGAATAATATGATCATGTCATATAATTGTATTTAGTGACGTTTATGTTTTTTTTTAATAGATACCGTCATTTGATTAGTAATTACTACAGGTTTAAATATAAAACAGGTTGGTTTTGTCATGTCATTTATTTGAACACAAATCAAACATTATAAATCGGAAGATTTATACAATAAATCCCACACGAATGCCAAACTAGGTAGTTAGGTATATAACAAATTTACTAAAACCATTAAGTGCACTTATGTAAAATAGTAGGATCCAAGCCAACGGCTGCGCGTTGCTATTGAGAATCCAACTTGCGCAAGAGCATAAAATGCATTTTATATTTCTAATTACACATTGTAGGTATTTGAAGTAAATTATGTACTACAGGGAAATACCCAAGATGGATTTGGAAGCAACGCGCATCTAAACGTAGGCGATGATAATAAGATAAAACAATATTTATAAAATTGGTGCTTTTTTATTAATGTTATAGTCGTATAAAAATATAACTATGTACTGACGAAATATTGATTAAATGATAACTAACAAGATTATTAACTCGTTTCCTTACATTATAACTATGTAGTCAGTCCATATTTGTATCAAAGATCAATTCACGAATGTGTGTGCTTTTCAAAAGCTTTGTACCATGTAATGGTGACGTCATACAATACATGAGGTATCGCGCTCGGCCAGCGATTGCGTAAACTAGGCAATGTTCGCCAAGACCGGTCATTGGATGGGTGACCAAAAATATTGTCCAGTACCACCGTGCTTCGGAAGGCACTTTAAGCCGTTAGTCGCGGCTGCACTTATAGTCCCTTTTGTCCCTGAAGTTGGTACCGACTAGAGTTACCAATAAATAAATAAAACGGAAATTTTACGGAAGTATCATGCGGGAAATAAATTCCCAATATTTGATTGAGGGTTAATTAATACCCACTAGTCCAGCATGGTGACTTATGGCCAGTTCCGCCTATAGTCTTCCATCCATAGTAAAGTGCTGAGCCCAGCAGTGGCCACATTAAAGGGCCGGTCATGATGATGATGTATTTCATGTGGGAGGGAAAATAGTTCAGACTTTAACAATTTACATTATCCCTGTAACTTATACTTATGGCAGCAAATAAATGCATTATTATGCTATAATCCCACTTCTCAAACATACATGTGTAAATATCACTAAGTCAAGAATATAATTTACAAAATGAATCCATCAAAAATAAAACATTACACCAAGAAAGTACATAAATAACTTTATATACAAACTTTCGAAACCAGTTTGATTTAAATTTGGACGACTAAGGGTCGATTTCACCGTCTCTCATAGAAACTGAGTTTAATAAAACTTGGTTTTGATGAATGCAAACTTGGTAGCGGAACTCAGTTTAGAGCATAAACCGATCAACTTGAACTGATCGCGTTTAATTTCTGCGGTGAAATCGGCCCTAAGGGTTAAGACCGCGATGAGTAATGGGCAGCAGCGTTCTTCTTATACCACCTTGCAATATACTGTCTTAAAATACCTGACACAAGTTAATATTATGGTTCTGTATGAGGTGCCACCTGTGTAACCATAGCAACGTAAGGATACCCGCTTCTGCGCGGTCAAAATTTTGTTTACGACACTTCCCACAATCACACCTGCGCAGACGACCGTCATTTTGGTTCAACGTACGAGCCGAGAACCATACGTCCCGTCCCCGTTGGATGGCAATAGGCGCGTCCTCCATGGGACCTAGTATAATTGGCGAAACGTGGGTGCTAATTCACCTCGACCCGCCTACCGCTTCGTTGATAAATAGGCGTGACTTATTTATGTGTTATGCACCTTTGACGGTTTCACTTTAGGTGTTCCGCCCTCGTCTAGAAGTCATCATCAGTGGTGTCGTCATCAGATATCTCCAAGTTGTTGTTCCTGGTCGAGTTGGCGACCGAGCTCGGCTTCCTCGCCGACTCCAGTGAGAACGCGTACGATTCGTAGTCCAAAACCTCATCGTCGCTGAGGTGGGAATTGCCCTCTACGAAGCTCGCGAATCTGCGAACAAAATAATCGTTATAATATACAGGGTTACTTTTTAAAACACGAAAAACCTCGCAGGAGTAGATAGCTAACATCATAAACAACGTTTTTGTTTTCATTACACTCACACCTATCATCTAGCCCAAAGTAAGTAGCCTAAGCACTTGTGTTATGGATATACTAGATGACGGACATATTTTTAATATAATTACGTATATAAATGTTGAAAATATACTACATAAACACAACCATGACTCGGAAACAAACATTTGTGGTCATCACAAAGTTTGCCCCTACCAGGATTCGAACCCGGGACCTCTGGGCCAATACCCAGCAATCTGAGCATTCGACCAAGGCGGCCGTTAAATGAGTTTATGAGTTTAAATATAACGCAATACATTGCGTAAAATTATTTTTTAATATTTTTATTGTACTGTCGTGACATTTATACGTCTATGTTTTCATTCATTTACGAAAGGACCACGCTACGCTAGGCCCGCGCGCTGCTTAATGCCGATGCAAGTACGTAGAGTTATTGACTTTTAGAGCGGTAAATTAAATTAGTATTTATTTTTGTATGAAAGTAAAATCTTACGAATCATCAAAAGTCGTAGAACAAACATTGTAACTTATGATGTTAGCTATCTACTCCAGCGAGGTTTTTCGTGTTTTAAAAATAACCCTGTATATTCTACTAGCTGATCTGGCAAAATACCTTTATCACCTAGGGGTATAAAAATAGCCTACGACCTATATACTACACAAAAATTTCATAACATTATTGGTCAAGCTTCTTCAAGTCAAGATTCTTATACAGGATGTAAAGTTGAGATAGGGCATCAAGCGCAGCCAGCAGATCCCTTGTTACCACGCGAAAATGGTCTTAAGGGACCTTTCCCAACTTTTTGAGTGAAGACAATCGACATTCACACATTTTTGGCAAACGGTGAGCGACAAAAGCAGAATTGAGCAATTTCTTTTAATGCCAAATCGATCCCATTCCCATACCAGCTAGTTGGCTGCGACATATACCTATACATAGTAGGAGGACTAACTAAACAGAAATAAACATTTTATTATTATTAACCAAAGGCTAACCTTTAAGGCCCTTAACCTCGTTAGAGGACTAACCTTTTAGAGTCATTGAGTTTGAGCATGATACGCCACTGCGCGCAGTCCGGGCTAGCGCAGTGCTTTCGCAAGTCTTCCAGGGCTCTCTTAGTCTCCCTCGCTCCCTCCTCGTAGTACTCTTCATTGGTAAGAAGTCGCGGTTTTGGAGGGAATCTCTTTCGCCTATAGACAAAAAAGATATACATATAGACAAAAAATATTAATAGATGAAAAAATATGTATAAGCAAGAAAGATAAATATCGTATCATGAGAACTAGAATGTGGACAAGTAATGAAAATTTGGTAAATCGGCAATCAAATAATGAAAAATTGCGTACAAAAAACAACATTAATTATACTATCCAACACTCTAGATCTTTCCAGACTCCTAATGGGTAAAATGGATCGTCTAAGCTCAGTAATAAATAATGTATCAGGCTTTCTAATGCAGGTGTGAATCAAAGTCAGGAAAATTTTTATTATTGAGACAGGTTAATTTAATTCAATATGCAATACTAATAAGGAAATCACTGATAAGGTTCTATGGAAGAACAAGTATGTTTCACGAAGTTTGTGGGTTTAAAAGATTAGAGGGATTGTAGGGTTGGTGTCTATCAGCGGCCGGCTATAAAACATAAGCCCAAAGCTTGAGCAGTATGAATTGCAATGTTGTGATCCCGTCGTTCATCGGTCTCCTGATCATTTCCTGGATAGGCTTGGTGACATTGAACCAATATGAATGGAACAGGTATTTTTACTGGAAATTACCACAGATAATAAAATTACCTAAGATGGAACTAGTTTTTGGCATCAACTCACCAGAATCCTGCTATGCCATGCCGCAGAGAGACAGGGAAGTACTTGACGACCAGAGACACGACTATAACGGCGGCGGAGGCTTCCTGGTAATTGCTACTGAAGAAAATCATCAGCACACCCACTGCCTGCAATTATAAATTATGGTAACTATACATAGACTAGTGGTCGCCCGCGGCTTCGCTCGCGTTAATGTCGGTTACTAAATAGCTTGATTAAAACAAACGGTCGGTCGGCCAAGATGTCCCAAATTTGAATTCTGATAGGGCAAATGTTTGTGTTATTATGTATAATACTGACATCAAGTCATATTTATAGATGTATAGTATTATTATGGATATGGAGTTGTATTATTTTAAATAATACAACTTCTAAATAGCATACTATTTACTTTGGGCTTAATGATAAGTCATAAGAGTGAGTGTACGAAATATTATTATTATTTTCTAAGTAACTAAAAGTTATAGAGCCGCGTGGTGACGGCAGAGTAGAATACAATTGTCACCACCCCAAATATCTCCCGCGGGTGACGTTCAAGGTGACTAAGGATAAAACAGTGATGAGGAATGGGCTGCAGCGTTCCTCTTATACCACCTAACAATGTACTGCCACCTTGTGGCCGATAAATGGCAATAGGCTCGCCACCTGTTACATGGGACCTAACATAATTGGCGAAGTGTGTGTGCTAGTTCACCTCTACCTGCCCCTTCGGGGATATAGGCGTGATTTATGAATGTATGTTTAAGTAACCATAATAATCTATGAAATGCTAACACATTCCTTATGACACCATGAGAACTTAAGAAACCATTATTAATTGAACATTATATGGATATATGAATCAATATTAATCTTACCTGTAATGTCCACATGACAAGATTTTTGCTACGTTCATTCTTTGGAGGTCCTATCCGATAGCACACCAAAAAGCTGACAAAGCTGACCACTAGCGTGTACCAAAACATGTATGTCTGATATGAAACCATCAGTGTTCGAAGATTTTCCCACACCTGCTGGAACACATACACTCCCACAGTCCATCCTCCTACCAATATACCATAAGTCAGCGTTTTCTGAAAAGTAAAGTATCTATTTTATATTAGCAGTTGTTTAAAATAGACAAACAAGAATTAAATAAGTACACAAATCTAGTTTTAAAACTAATAAAGCGACACTTACCCTTGGCAATAATTTACTGACGTAATATACAACAACCATGAACGATGCAAAAACGCCAACAAATATGCCACACAGGTAGAAGAATACAGGATTTCCGCTAAGACTTCGAGATGAAAATATCAGTGCAGTCCCCACAAGCATCAACAATAGTCTCCATATGTCTACTCCTGTTAAATAAAGTTACTTGTTTTTATTTACATCTTTAAAAGCAATTTTAAATGTACATATTGGCTTAATTTCAAGTTATTATAACTGCTATATTACATTATTGCAATACAATATCCTTACTTATGACCTTTAGTTCAATACTATGCTTATGTTTAGTATTGATTGCCATGCATGTGGGCGTAAACAATTCAAGTGATAATGTTTTCTGAGCTTTCCTCTGGAATGGGCTTATGACTGATGACCAGCCATAACTGTCTTCTGTGTAGTCCTTGTAAACCTCATCTGGAGTGGTCCCAATGTATTGGCTGAACTCGTCATTTTTTATTGCAATATGGAACTGAAAATAATATAATAAATTACCAAATACTTCCCATTCTGCCACACTATGGTCCCAGAACCCACAGTGAATTCATGGAATGATAAGAGTTTTCGTCTTGTCTCTATGTAAAAATATACACATAGTCTGGTATCAATAGTAGTCAACCCTGTGGAACTGCAAAAAATAAAATTTGAGATTTCACATTTCTAATTTTTTTACAAAATCACATTTAAAAAATCTATTTTGAAATTTCAAATTTGATATTTTGCATTTTCACGGTACTGTTGGTTAGGTTGGGTATTGTATTCTTTCACTTGGTAAGTGACTTCATAATAAATGTCTTCCAATAGATAGCCATAGGTGTTGCATACCATTGAATATTAACTTAGTTTAACTATTTTGTATTTTTGTATTTGCATAATTTTCCTCCTCTATGGGTCAAATAATGATGATAGATGGCATTGGTTATGTATGAAAATATAGAGTAAACTGACAATATACGAATAATTATACGAACCTTAACAGTTTGCCACAATGCAAACAAATTCTTTTGGGTTCCAGGAAAACAGTATATGTCTACTGTTTGTTTAGAGGATGAAAAATCCCGCTCTATAGTGGTGGCACCTCCCAACCAATGTACTGTAACACGAGAGACATAGTTGTCCGTAACTGTAACAATATGATCATATTGGAAATAAGTTTCCAAACAAATTTATTCAATATACCATCATACGCCGACGATTTCACCTCGAAAACGGAGATAAACAATAATAATGTTACAAAAAAGTACTTCAAATTAGGCATTGTTTGGCATAAAGGTTGGGCATTACTATTTTAAACTGCTTTCTCTTGATTAAATCAATATTTGTAGTGACTGGATACTGAATTTACAAGCTAACACAATTACAACACATACAATCCAGTCAAAACACAATGTCGAAAATTATTGTCTTGTCAAGAACAAATTAAACAATAACCAATGAACAATAACACAATTACTTTTGGTTTTAAAATTCTCCCTATATTTTAGGGAAGGCAAAGGGTCTAGCCCATACAGCCAAGTCTTTAGTGTATATTTTCTCTGTAGTCTTATGAAATAATGAGTGGGTAAAATGATGAATGAAATGAATTTTACGTTAAAATGTGGGTGTCACACATTTTAACGCATCTAGGGAGTGCTTGGAGCGAATTTAATGGTAACAGAGTTCATGATGGTGCCTGATGAGGTGGACATAACCACTTTCTAAAGTGGTCTTCACCACAACATCAAACCCATCACAACACTTATTTTCAATGATTCTGTATAATTGCACATCAACACGGATGCTTGTGCATCAAAATAACACCACTTTCACTGCACAAAATCCACTCTGTAACAATTTTTGAATTAGTGAAAATAAATCCGACTGACACCACGAAACGCGCCAAACACTCCCCCACAATTACTTTTTAATTCTCCCTATATTTTTAGAGAAGGCAAAGGGTGTAGCCCATACAGTCATGTTTTTAGTATTTATTAAATCTGTATTCGTATTGAATAATTATTGAAATGAATTTTTCGTTAAAATAGGGGTGTCACACATTTTAACGCATCCAGGGAGTGAGTGGCGCGCGCGCGAATCAAATGTTAACGGCTTCCGAGACGGTCAATCAGTTGGGAGTCAATCTCGTTCATTTTCTGTGTGTGTCTAACAAATCTTTTTTTATGTTAAACAAATCAAACAGACATAAAAAAGAGATCTGTTTGACCTAGCAACAGAATTAAACACACAGACTAATAACGGGCTTGACGCGCAGCTGATTGACCGTCTCCGAGGCCCATTATAACGATCTGTTTGACCTAGCAACAGATCAGTTAACACAGAAAATGGGGTCGATTCTGACCATAGTTGACTAATTTGACAACAGTGTTTCTCTGTCATTCTCAATATAGAATGAAAAGGAGAGCCTGATATTAAATTTAGTTTAATGTTTAGAGAACCATGTCAGAATTGACCCTAATGAACGAGATTAAGTAAAGCCGATTGACCGTTTTTGGAAACCCCTATCCGAGCGCATGACTGCGACTGATGAGATGGTGAAGACCACTATAAAATTCTCAACGTCAAACACATTTAAATGATGCAGTTTTTTAGAATGACGTTCATCAATTAATCTTGCGTAGGTACTTGTAACAGACCTCCTTGTCAACAGTTGACATTTCAGTTTTGATAAGTATTTTAATGACATGTAACGAGAGATAGAAAATATACGTATTGAGTGGAAGTCGTAATATTTATTTAAAATATCAAAAATAATATTTTGTGGCCTCGCGCTACAAATTGGTGACCCCGATCTCGAACAAATACAACAAAATGAATACAGAACTGGAACAACTAGAAAAAATTTCAATAAAATTACCGACGTTTTGGACCAACAAACCTGAAATTTGGTTTTACCAGGTAGAAGCTCAATTTTCTATTAATAATATCAGATCAGAAGACACGAAATTCAATTATCTCATCTCACAATTAGAACCGAAAATTATCGAAAACATTTGGGACATCATCAAAAGTACGGACAGCAACAAATACAGTTTGGCAAAAGAAAGACTACTAAATTTATATACCGAAAGCGAAGAAAAACAAATTCAAACACTATTAACAGGACTAGAATTAGGAGACAACAAGCCTAGCCAACTATTAAGGCAGATGCGACAACTCGCCGACTGTAAAAGCAAAGCTTTTTACTGTTTTTCTAAATGTTTTTATTCAATTTTAATTACAAGCAACGCTTAACTTAAAAATTTACTATTCAATTTTTTACACAGTGACATTGGATTTAAAAAAAATATAATTGACAACTTTTGCAGATAAAAAGGTTTTATGTCGATCCGTAACATCTTCCGGGCGACAGAAATTTTATAAATATGTTAACATTTCATTAAATTCACATTGTAAAATAAATTATTTATTTACCTTAATTCGACCAGGTCAAAATAACAAATAATAAACTAAATAATTATTAAAAATCTGGTTATTTCTGGCAGGACAGGGTTAATAACTTTTTTTGTAGACAGAAATTAAATGTACAAAGAAAACCTACTTGGAACTTTGACTTTCCTTCCACTTCGAGTGGAGTACAAATCGTTGACTGGCACAATAGGCAACTCTTTCGGCCCTGAAGAAGAAGAAGAAGAAGAAGGGGATCTGGGAGGATTTGAAAGAGAATCATTACCCGCTATCTCCAATTTATAAAGACGTTGTATCGGTCTAATTCTCATTCCCGCTGCTGTTTTCACTCTTGCCGTCCTTTTCTCTCCGTCTTTACCTGCAAGCAATTCTTTTACAATAGCCAATGGCCATTTAACTCTCTTGTCTTCTGTTTCAAGTAACACAATATCACCTACTTCGATGTCATCTCCCTTTGATGTCTGTTGTCTGTCTGTTTCTCATTGCCTTTCTGTACTAAAAAGACAAGATAATCTAGCTCGAAACGAGATCTAAACTGTCCTCTTAGCCTTTGCAAATACTGAAGACGTTCCAATTGTTCCAATTGTCGTTGAATCCGTAACATCTTCCAGGCGACAGAAAGCAAAAATATGTTTCTAAATTTCTTTTTCCTCTTTTTATAGTCATGCAGTTTGTATTCCTCAAAGTCATACTCTATTCCTCCGAAGAAACATTGCGCCAATATTTTCCTTCCAGTTGTTGGAATATTTGGCTTCTCTACAATGATGTTATTTATGTAATTACATATTCCATTTTCATATTCTACTTCTATGACTGATGTCAGCAACAGCGTCTCTTCTTTTTTATAGAAAGTAGAACCCGAAGTTAAAAGTTTTGAACTTTCTCTAGGAATGGTTTTGTCGTCATTTTTATTTTTTGTGCATTCTAGATTTAAAAGGTTGGCAAACTCGTCCTCGACGTCCTTGGTGCTTTCTATATTCCCTTCCGAACACTGAAGCGTTTCATACAGCGAAGCTGATTCCTCCATAGGCAGTAAGAAAGCCCCATGCTTTTCCTTTTCTACGTTCGGTGCTTGGCACCCCGTTGTATCATCTTCAAAGGTCGGCAAAAGTGCGATATTATTTTTGGACATATTAGACTGTACGATTGTTCTCTTCTGTGAATATATCTTCTCTTCGTATTTGGCATCTATAGACAACATTCTAATCTTATATTCGAATGCTTCCTCTAACTCCGATTTTAATAACTCCTCATATGCTTCGACCAACAAAAAATCTTTAATATGTTTATCTAGCTCAAATAAATTTTCGTATAAGTCTTGGAGGATTTTAAGAGAAACTTCTGTCTCTAGGGATACATCGGTAACACTATCCAATACATGCTCTAATTCGTTGGCCAATTTTGTAAAAATTCTCCTCACCACTGACCTTTCTTTTTTCTTATTTTCTAAATTCGACATCGTTCCTTTTAATAAAGCAGAGCTTCTGATATTTGTCACGGTCGCCACATGTAAAAGCAAAGCTTTTTACTGTTTTTCTAAATGTTTTTATTCAATTTTAATTACAAGCAACGCTTAACTTAAAAATTTACTATTCAATTTTTTACACAGTGACATTGGATTTAAAAAAAATATAATTGACAACTTTTGCAGATAAAAAGGTTTTATGTCGATCCGTAACACCGACAAAAATATTTCCGAAAAAATTTTGCGATCTCTTTGGCTTGATAAATTACCAAATTCTATAAAAAATATATTGATAATATCCGAAGAAAATTTAGATAAATTGTCAATAATGGCAGATAAAATGAAAGACTTTCATTCCACTGAAATATTTTCGAATGACATACAGCCGTCAACAAGCCAAAGTACAGTCAACAACATAGACTTGATACAAAAAATTTCTTCACTTGAAAAACAAATTGAAGCTTTACGAACGGATTATAAAGGACGTTCTCGTCCCAATTACCGTGCAAATGGAGCAAGATCAGCAAGTCGAAGTCGATCACGAAATCGAAAATATAATCCAGATGGCAAATTTTGTTACTATCATTTTCGATTTGGAAACAAATGCTTACCCGAAAAATGCAAGAAACCGTGTTCATTCAATTCGGGAAACGCTTCAAGGCAACAGAATTAGCGACGAATTCCGCTGCCAAAATATACTGTCGCAAATCAAGAATATTTATTAATGACAGCAAATCAGATATACCTTTTCTAATTGACAGTGGAGCAGATGTCTCAATCATACCACCATGCAAAACGGACAAACTCGACAATTCTTTTAAATTGTATGCTGCAAATAACACCCAAATTAAAACTTATGGCATCAGAATCATGACAGTTGAATTTGGATTACGCCGCAAATTTACATGGCCGTTCGTAGTAGCAGATGTCAAACGAGGAATATTGGGTGCTGATTTTTTGAAGCATTTTAATTTGATAATCGATTTACATTCTCGGAAAATTATTGATGGAATCACAAAATTATTTATTGAAGCAGAACTAACATCTATTGATGAAAATGAAATATTAAGCACTACTGACAAATCTTCGCCATATTTTGATATTTTACAACAATTTCCCGACATAACTATACCAAATTTATTACCAAGTAATTTCAAACATAACGTCAAACATTATATTGAAACCGAAGGTGATCCTGTGTTTTCTAGACCTAGACAACTTGATGGGAAAAAGACACAGATAGCCAAAGAAGAATTTGAGTTCATGATGAACAATGGAATCATACAACCATCAAAATCACAATGGGCTAGTCCATTGCATATGATCCCAAAGAAAGATGGCTCATGGAGACCGTGTGGAGATTACAGACGCTTGAATAATCAAACCATTCCGGACAGATATCCTTTACCACGAGTTGATGATTTCCAACATATTTTAAAAAACACAAAAATATATTCAAAAATTGATCTTTTAAAAGCTTGTAGCGCGAGGCCACAAAATATTATTTCAGATATTTTAAATCAATATTACGACTTCCACTCAATACGTATATTTTCTATCTCTGGTTACATGTCATTAAAATACTTATCAAAACTGAAATGTCAACTGTTGACAAGGAGGTCTGTTACACCACTCCCCCTCCTGGTTTCTTCTAGAGAAGAAGGTAACTTTCTTTCTGTTATATTTTTTAGGCAATGGCCTTATATCGTTTATGACATTCTGCGATTTTTTAAAGTCATCTTGCACTTCAGTTTTTGGACTTTGAAAAAATTCTCCGGGTTGTCGGATAGTTTTTCCATATACCTTTTGCGGTATTGTGTCTGCAACGATATTATTTTTTCCACTAATATGCTGAAATTTGGTAGTGAATTCCGAAATATATTGTAATTGACGTAACTGAC